>SWCS01000007.1:0-1200000 GCA_007556505.1 Elsinoe australis
TATTTTAATCTAAAGGTTCTTAGGTTAAAATACTAGAAGAAGGATTTCTAGTATAGATTTTATAATAAAAACAACTATTATTTACTAACTTATAATATATAAGGACTATATATATATAATATATACACATAGTTAAAAATCTAAGTAGTAGAGTATACTTAATAAGCATGCTACTAATTAGATTTTATAGTATTATAATCTTAGCTAATTAGATTTCCTAGTATTATAATCTAAAGCTTATAGAGTTTAAATACCTAACTCTAATCTAAAAGCCTATATAGGTAGAGTTTAAATACCTAACTCTAATCTAAAAGCCTATATAGATAAATTATTATAACTTTTCTTATAATAGGAATTTAATTAATTTAATCTCTATATTAGAATTTAAACTTTTATTTTTTATAATTTAATATAGAAATTATTATTAATTTTATATAGGAATCCTATTTAGAGAGACTCTCTATTTCCTATTTAGAGAATATCCTACTCTAGATTTTATTTAGTATACTTGCTATTTAGACTAAGTCTCTCTAAATAAGAAATAATAGATAGGATTAAACTTAGATAGTATATATCTATAGACTAGGCATATTACATATTATCTACCTTGTCTATACCGAGCTCTTTCCTTTGCTTAATAGCCAAGGGTGCATCAACTACCCAATTCATTCTCTCCTTCGTGTTTTGCATAAACAAGCATACAATAGCTGCAATAACACAGCCTGGAAGGAATGAGAGCCAGACGACTCGATACGCATGCGCCTCAGTCTGATGTAGCGCCTCCTGGCCAGCACTGATAATTTGACCATTGATGCCAGGAATCGCCTCGAGGCCTTGACCAGAGAAGTAGAAGCCGATAAGCTGGCCGAGGTATTGAGGATTGAAGCCAAGAGGAACCACAGCAGCGACTAGATGATGTACATCAGTTTTGGTCCTAGTGTTGGGGTCTTGTCACTTACTGATAGCTTCGGGAATTGCAGTGTTAGTAAGAGATCCATAGATTGCATTCGCAATACCAAGACCGACAGTACCACCAAGCGTTCGCGAGGAAATGGTGAGCGCCGATGCAGTGCCGATGAAAAGAGGAGGAGTCGAATTCTAGTATTGTCAGCCTGAGAGACACCCAATCTATTGAAGGATCTTACCTGGACCCAGACCATGACCAAGACCAGAACTGGTGCGAATCCAATACCGCCGATACCGTTGAAGACCAAGCCAAGTTTGCCATTCGTTCCTGCAAGAGCTAGACCAATCACGGCGGCGATGAAAGCAAGGAAGCCTGTAAAAATGGGCCACTTGACGTCCTTTGACTTGGTAACGTAGATAGAAAGCAGAGGCGAGATCACTGTAATAACCATGAAGAAGGGCAACAGGTAAGCATTCGCCTTGATGGTGCCGGGAGTTTCCCAAATGCCGTTCACCTGAGAAGGGTAGATATTGTTGACCAAGTAGAAAAGGGAACCTTCGACGGCGATGAGGACCAGACAAAGAGGAAAGTTGCGACCGTGGGCGAACAGGCGATGATCCAAGAAGCCGGTCTTCGTACCCTTCCACTCGTACAACAAGCATACGAGGAAGAGGACACCTCCGACAGTAATGGGTACCACAGTGTGTGTCTTGTTTGCCCAGCCATAGTTTGTGTCCCCGCTCCATGCGAATCCCATCAAGAATGGGATCAGCGCTGCCAAAAGTAGGACGTAACCAATCCAGTCCAAGTGCATCAATTTCTTTCCCAGAGATTGTTTGCTGGAAGTGGTACGAGCGGGCGGGAAATAGATCGATGCGAATCCAATAACGATCAGGCATTCCATGATCAACTTGATACGAAAGACCCATCGCCAGCCATTGACAGGGTCATTATGGGTAGCGGCTCCGATGGGCAGGAGTGCGACCAAAGATGCCAGGCCAGAAAACCAACTGTAGATACTCAGTCATACCGAAACAACACCATTGACGAATCCGTGACTTACGAGACAGCTGTCTGACCATAGGCGCGATACGCACCTGGAATCACCTCAGAGGCCACCGCGAACATGATGCCGGAAATCCCTGACGCAATACCGGAGAGGACTTGACCTGCGATGACAGCATCCATTGTTTTGGCAGTCATTGAGACAATGGAGCCAACGACAAACAGAACCCATGCGGTAATGACCATGTAGCGTCTGCCGTAGACATCACTGACGATGGCAAAGATGGGACCGAAAGCGATGGCCGGGACTGCTCCTGCTTGGACAACCCAAAGTCTCTGACTTGACGTCCCAGCAAGAGCGGATGAGATGGCATATTGCTGTTTGGATCAGAGTACGCCCAGAATAGATCAAAGATGTTTCGCTTACATTTGCAGCTGGAGCAATGCCAAAGTACGTATTCTGGAAAGCAGCCAACGCGCAGAGAGCTACTATAGCCCATGCTCTCCATGCAACAGGTTGGCGATGGTTCGGGTCTTGGCCCATAGTACCCAGTACTGTGAGTTGATCATTGTTGCTATCAACGGCGAAGTCATCCACAACACGGGAGTCAGGGAATGCCGCTATCTCCATCTGAACTCTGTCATCTTTCTCCATCGCTGTAGAAGCTGTCGACAAGGGTCCGGATGGATGTTCGAGAAACTGAATAGACCAACGTCAATATGGACAATGGTTGCTTCTTGCAGATGATGATGGCAACAATGGGCCTTATGAGGTGCAACTGGCCTGGCTCCTTTCCAACGCGTCCCCGTGGGGTCTGGATCTCACCTCCACATTACCCGGCCTCGTGCATTCAGAACTCCTTGGGGAAGCGGAACTAATTTCGTTCTCGCCAAGCTTGGAAGAAAATACGATGCGTCTGTCGTGAGTGCTGAACGACATTGTTGTACCGACCGGTTACTGTTGACTCAGGTGGATCAGGTCAAGATGTGGGCGTCCAGAGCTCGGTTCGGAGCAGAGGCGAAGAATGTGGGGAGCTGCATTTTCCGTTCGACGGACCGAACGCTGATCTGGCTGGGCCGGTCGTCCCCCACGGAGGAGCGCCACTCAGCGACCACTTTGATCAAAAACGGCTACTCACTACCCGAGTATTTGGTCGTACGGCGTATGGTAGTCGGAAAGGCTGCCACCATGCGTTCGGATTCCCAAGCGGATTCGTCGCTGCAGCCACATGCGTGGAGTCGGTAAGTGGAGAATGCAGAATCGAGGTAACCTTACAAAACTTCAAGACGACGTACCACTTGCGAGTTTCAAGTGCTCGAGTCACCAATTGCACATTCGACCTGGATATAACTGAAGTCACTATCCATCCCTTGCTGAAGTGAGTATCGTTCAATCATGGCCACTGCTGCTGTGCTTCCTTCTGCTTCCCATCGCGAATTCAACGAGGCTCCGAAGATCGATCTCGCCTCAACAGTTCATGCGATTCCCCCTGTGGTCGTCCACGACACTCCGGTCCTGGACATTCTGGATGCGAGCAAGACCTACGGCGACTTTCGTGACGGTCAGAAATCATGATCTATCTCTTAGTCGGCCACCGCACTGACATTTGGCCTTCTAGATCTCGTTCGTGACGGGTTCGCGGTAGTAAAAGGAGCTGTCGCCCAGCAGAAAGCATTGGCTTATGCCGAAGATATCAAAGGGTGGCTCGAAGGCTTCGGCCTTGGATACAAGCGGGATGATCCCTCTACCAACCGCGAGGAATGTCTGCCCGTCATTCATCAGAAAGGTCTGCTGCAAGCCTATGGTGCCACGCACGAGACCTTCACCTGGGCTGTCCGCTCTGAGCCTGGTGTCATTGATGCTTTCGAGACACTTTATCAGGACTCAGATTTGATCGTCTCTTTCGATGCCATCAACGTGTCACTTGCAAATCGCAAGGACCTTCCCGCGAACACCGCTTGGCCTCATCAAGATCAGGGTACCCTTGTCCCAATTTCTTTTGGTAACGTCGTACTGACAAGATCATCTATAGATCCGGAGCGAGGCGGCCTACGGTGCGTGCAAGGATTTGTCAATTTGTTGCCGAATGAAAGTGAGGACGGAGGCTTGATGGCCTTGAAAGGTGGCCACAAATTCAGCGAGGAATATCACGACGTCTTTCGCAATGAAGAGCGTGATTTCAGATGGACCAACGAGATCTATCTCTTCAAGGAGACTGGCCTCAAGTGGCTCGCGGAGAGGGGTTGCGAATGGGTCAAGGTCAATGCTGAGCCCGGGGATCTTGTTCTTTGTCAGTATAATTGCGATGCATTCCTTCACTGAACATGCTGACACATGCATAGGGGACTCACGCACACCCCACTACAATGCATCGCCAACCAGGTCAACCGACCGACTGGTCATTTATGTTTGCATGATGCCAGTATCTACAGCTACGCAAGAAGACCTTATCAGGAAGCGAGAGCTGTTTGAACAACAGGACGGGCACAGTCACTGGCCAATGGCACTACAGCCTTTCATCAAAGCCTTCGTGGAGCCAATGCGGAACGGCAAGCCAGATCCGTTGAATACATGGAAGCCGCGCCAACCACCACAGCTCAGTGAAAGAGCATACAAGCTTACTGGTATCCCCTACATCAAGGCAGCTTCTTGATCTCCTTCACTTTGTTTTCTTTGTACGAAAGTAGTCTTATCTATAATGAACCAGATTTATGTGCACTCGGCGCAACTGAACACCATATAGTAACTGCGCACTAGGCGACTATTTTTATAGAGTTCTCATCTTGCGGGTGCATTATCGTTCCAAAAAAGGAGCTTGCTCAAAGTGCTGACTATACGACTCGAGTGGATCAAACTTTATGAAGGAAGATGCAATTGCAACTCACTGAGGATCATACTGAGCATAGCGCACAGTGCAATTATCTATGCGGTCATGTCTGTCCTAAAAAGGCTGTATTTCTCCCCGCATACATGGATAAGTGGCTGTTGAACCCTGCTACGGGTACATGCAAATTCTCATTGCGCTGAAATTGTGGCTTCCACGCTAATCGATCGGTCTGAGACATTGCGGAGTTGATGGTGACCCCAGATCCGACTCGGGAATGGGCTTTGATTGACAAAAGGTAAGTTACCGAGTCGCTCACACCTGCATTAAATGAACCGGTCGGTCTCGCTTTTGTTCTCCACAGTTCTTCTTTTCCGACTTGTCTCCCCTCGAAGCGGATGCTGCCCGATCAGCCGCTAAATGGTTCAGTGCTATGCAACACACAACCACTGAGGACTCGGCACGGAAGCGGAAGAGATTAAACCATGCATGTGAGAGATGCAGAAATCAGCGAGTACGCTGCGATGACCGCCAGCCAAGGTGCACACGGTGTACGAAGGCAGGCGCTGATTGCATCACGCGAGACCCACGCAATCTGGGTACGGTTGTTGTGCGACACGAAGCAACAACGAGGCGTCCACGAGAGGCCAATAGCACGGCAGTCACCTCTGTATCACCAGTAACAGTCATCCCGGAAGATGCTATCGATGCACGCGTGGGATTGTCTCGCCCTCCTCAACAGACTCCGAACAGACAAGTCATACAACAGCCGACGTCTCTGCAGAACTCCGATGGCAGTTCTCACCCTTTACCAACTGAAGCAAGGCTACCGGCACTTCCTCGTTTTATCAATGGCAATAGTCTCTATATCTTGACCCAATGGCTAGATCTAGCTCTCGCCAGACTCAACCATGGACATAGATTCTCCCATCTCTGCACCAGCATCCAGGCTGCGCGACCGTTGCAGCATGTTGAAATTAGCCCTGTATCAGGGGCCGAGATCCAATTGGCATATCAGCAACCGCACGTTGTCGACCGATACCTCACCACGGTTCATACCGTCTTTCCACTGTTGACCTCAGACTTTTGGACAAGGCTAGGTGCTCCATCCGACTCCCATGACAGCTCCTCTACCACAGAGATCAATATTATTCTCCAAGCTCTCGTTGTAGCCACGTCCAAGCCCCTCGAAAATGGTCCGGACAGTCTTACGCGAAGGTGTCTGCAGTACGCGTTTGCTAGACTCTACTTGATCCTCTCTGGACGATCTGTGGAAGGCGTTGTTGGGTTGATTCTGATGAGCATCATCTTTCGTGGTCAAAACGACACCGAGATGGCTTTTCACCTATTGAGCCTTGCATCTTCGTTAGGTAAAACCCTTGGCCTTCATCGCAAAGATCTATTGAGTTCAAATACGACTCGGGGCGCCAAATCACATGACACATCATCGATATGGTGGTCACTATATGTCCTCGATAAGATTGTGGCATTGGAATTGGAGCGGACACCACTCATTGACGATCACGATTGCAACCAAGAGCTACCTTCAAACAATGGAAAAAGTATAATACTTGACAAACTCGTGGAGCTCAGCAAATTGCAGCATCTAATATTGAAAGAGTTACACAAAGGGAGAAACGCGGAAGAGTCGCCTGATGTTAGCGTCGAGCAAGTGATAATCGAGAAGATTAGGACTGCAGGCACTCTCGACTCAAAATTACTAGCCTGGGAGAAGAGCTTACCTTTCGATCTGAGGTAAGTCTGATACGTTGACTCAAGTTTATTCATCTCCATAACATGCGGAATAGACCAAGCGAATTTGCGTTCTGTGATCCATCCAACCTTGTTAGTATCTCGTTCCTTGCCACGCAGTACTATCAAACGTGAGTTAGCCAGATTTGACGTAGCCGTTGAGGACGTATGCTAATAATTCAGGTGCTTTCTTATCTCTCGAAACGCAATGATTGTGAGTGACAAGCACATTCAACACATCACGGATACCTACCTCAGAGATGAACCGTTCAGACTGCGAGTACGCAACGGTAAAGCTTTATGCTGCAACGCAGCTAGATCAATCATCTCTCTATTAGGTACCATACAAGACCACCAGGCGGAGTCTGTCTTTGACACGTTGTATCCGCCCTTGGTCGCAAACATTGGTTTGGCAGTCACCATCATTCGTGCACCCGGTGGGAATAATGCGAGAACCGACCTTACGGTAAGGGAGCTATGCTTTTTTGCCTTCAAGACTAATGATCATAAAGCTCTACTTCAACGGCTTGAAATATATAGCACAGCGAGAAGAGAACGGGCAGATGGGGAACGCCGAATATCCTGTCAAATTGAGCTTGTTGCTGCACACTCTGTACCCTGATCTCGATTCGCGAGTCAATCGATATGCCAGTATGGCGCCTACCGGAACCCACATACGAGAGCACTCTTCCAATCAAGACGACACACGTCCCCTAGACAGCCAAATTATGGATACGAGTGCCCACACAATAGCACGAGACAGCTATATCAATGATGACCTCTTTTTCGATATTCCAAACTTTGGGGATGGCGACTGGGACTTCCTCGCGGAGGCTCTTGATCTACCGTCGGTAGGCACAGATTACACAAGCCCTCTGCATCAGACATTCGAAGCTGCAGATGTATGATCTGATGGATACAATCCCTGAGTATTTGGAGCTCGGTAGAAATACTTGAATCCTTGACATATTTGGTCAGACCTTTGTGATGAGATTCAGCTCGATTCTGGCCAGTGCCCTGCCGAGGGCCTTGCGCAACAGGCACAAAGCAGATGTTTGTAGCACAACGCGGACGACTTCTGGTTAGTAATTTCTCCAGAGTACGGTCCGGGATGTCCATTTCGGCGTTTCTCAAGACTGCGAGTGCTTGTCTCGTATGTGAGGTCCTCCACCTGTACAATTGATTCGTTCCGTATCGGGATTCAAGGCAGCCCAGAGTGAGTGGAGAGGACCGGTTGATGGCTGGGCGGCCGGTTCAGCACGAAGCGAACCGAGTCGGAGACGGTTCGGTTCAAGTCCGTGCCCACTTCTGTAGCTCTCCGCATTTCCCGACCGGCGCAATCTGTCTGAACACAGTGCAAGTCATACTCCGTAGAGCTCTTGAACTCGCATGCCTGCGCATGCCTGCGTATGCCTGCGAGCTTTTGTACTAGCTCAACGGGTCAATAGCCGGCGACTCATGATGTTTGTGTTTACGGCAGGAGCTCTACGTGGAGGAGCGAGAGCTGCGCGCACCCTTTTCATGTCAACAAAACCCTGGGGAGGCCCCTCAATCTTGAGATACCCACGGCCTCACAATGCACCAAACTCCACATTTCCCCGGTCTTGACATTCCCGTCCAGGATATCAATGCCCCAAAAATTGGTCAAGGCGGCTACCAAGCCTTCAATCCTAGGACCGAAATTCTGCAAGCAGGATCAGCTCCATACAACAGCAAGAAGCCACTGACGAGCGACATTGTTGTTGACCATGACTACTCAATCACCGTACGAGATGGCGTCAAGCTATATATGGATATCTACCGGCCTCCGACGGAAGAGAAAGTCCCAGCCCTCGTCTGCTGGAGCCCCTTCGGGAAGAAGTTCAACGGCATTGCTTCACTCAAGCTCATGACACCCTGGAACCTGGGCATACCGGAGGATCGTCTTAGCGGTCTGGAGAAGTTCGAAGCTCCCGATCCGGCCGATTGGGTGCCCAAAGGCTACGCCATTGTCAACGTAGACTCAAGAGGCTCTGGAGACTCGGAAGGGGTTTGTGCTATCATGGGCTCGCAAGAAGCGGAAGATGGTTACGACGTTATAGAGGCGCTTGCCAAGCTTGAGTGGTGCACTGGTGTGGTCGGTCTCGCCGGTAACTCTCATCTTGCTATCATCCAGTGGTTCATCGCAGCACTCAGACCTCCTTCGCTAAAGGCCATTGCGCCTTGGGAGGGATGTGGAGACTTGTACCGCGAACAGTTTGCACGTGGTGGAATCTATGCTGGCGATCTCTTCGACAAGCTCATCGCCAAGTACATGATCAATGGGCACCACGGTATGGAAAGTTTCAAGAAGATGTTTGAGCAGAGTCCACTTGCCAATCCATGGTGGAACGATAAACGACCTGACATGAGCAAGATCCAAGTCCCCACATACATCACTGGCACTTGGACAAACACCATGCACGGTATGGGTGCAATTCGTGGCTGGTTAGAAGTCGACACACCTGATAAGTGGTTACGGTGGCATCCAACGCAAGAGTGGTACGATCTATGGGGTAATGAGCAGGCAGATCGGGAATTACTGCAGTTCTTTGATCATTTCCTCAAGGGCAAGCAGAATGGTTGGGAGCAGACACCCCGGATACGAATGGCTGTCCTGCGCTTTGGAGAGAATGAAGCAAGGGCCAACTTGGTCGAGAACGAATTTCCCATGCAACGAACCAAGTATCAACATCTGTATCTCGCAGCAGACGGAAAGCTAGCTTTTGGCCCCCCAAGTGGTCCGAGCAATGCCATTACCTACAACTCCGAGAGTGCCACCGACTCAGCTACTTTCACGCATACCTTCAGTGAGCCTACAAGACTTGTGGGTCTTCCTAAAGCGGTTCTCTACATGTCATGTCCGGACCTGGACGACATGGACGTATATGTCATCCTCCGCAAGCTCGACGTCCGAGGAGAACCGATGCTGAACCTCAACATCCCCTGGTCTGACAATATTCCCGTCAAGCGCATCACCGACATTCCAGAGAAGGAACGAACGGAAGTTATTCTATATGCCGGACCTGTCGGTGTCCTTCGTGCATCGCACAGAGCAATCGATGAGAGCAGATCTATGCATCCGCATTGGCCGTATCATCCCCACGAGAAAGAAGAGAAAATTGCCCCATCGACAGTTGTCAAATTGGACATTGGTATCTGGGCAATGGGCATTGAATACGACGCAGGAGAGAGCATTCAAGTCGAAATATGCGGTCATTACCCCGGGATATCCAACTTCGGGGCAAATCATAGTTTGAACCAAGGGAAGCACAGGATACATATTGGCAAGGATTATCCTAGCCATGTGATCCTACCTTTTGTGTAGTTATCTTTCGTATTGCGGTATCTCAGCCTCTAGCATAGCATAAATTTTCAAAACATTGTCAGATCAATCCACATACGAGCAAATCCTGTGCGCTCGTTGAGGTGTGATCCTATTGGCCCAATTGTGCCTTTCCACTTCAACTTGGCCGCACTCTTCGACCTTTCTATGCATGTGCCCGTACCGACCACTTGAACTCCTTTACCTTATTGACCTCATTCTGCCTAGCGGTTCCCGCTCACATCGAGAATCATGGCCACACAGACGCTCATTTCTCAAGTCGTTCCGTATGACTGGCGCCGAGCAGCAAAAGATGTGCAATACGCTCGGTCAACTGTCAATGCTAGCTGCTTTCTTGTCTACAATAAGGGATTTGAGGACGTTCTGGGACCGTCCCCGAGCGCTACACTAATTCATTCACGATCCGACAAGTTTGCTCACGAAGCAGGTGTCTACCTGAAGTCGACAAGATCCGAATACTTCACCGCAAATTTCCAGACACACGATCCGGTTGCGCTCTTCGCAATCGACCATGACACACATTCGATTAAGGAGCTCAAGTTTCCAGATGTAGTCAACGCAAACGGAGCTTGCGCATACCGAGAAAAGGTCCTGTACTGCAGCCAAGGTGATCGGACGACACCTTCTGCGCTGGTCCTGGCCGACCCACGAGCAGGCACATCTGAAGTTCTACTCAATAACTATCACGGTCGCGAATTCAACAGCATAAACGATGTGGTCGTCCACCATGAGACTGGCGATATCTGGTTCACAGATCCGACATACGGGTGGGAGCAGAACTTTCGTCCATATCCTCAGCTCCCCTCGCAGATCTACCGTTTCCGGCCTTCGACAGGTCAAGTATGGTGTGTGGCAGATGGATTCGTGCAGTGCAATGGACTTTGCTTCAGTCCGGATTACAAGCAGATGTATGTCACAGATACGGGCGCCATTCAGGCCCATGGGATGCCAGGCAACGGTCGCAACTTCTCTCGCAATCCCAGATTGCCCAGCACAATCTATGCATATGATGTTGCGGACAATACGCTCGTGAATCGGAGGACTTTCGCCTATTGCGATAACGGTGTGCCTGATGGAATCAAGTGCGACACTCGAGGCAACGTGTTCTCTGGTTGTGGCGACGGAGTGCACGTTTGGGACTCGCAGGGAATGCTTATCGGTAAAGTCTTGGTTGGCGGTTGTGTGGCCAATTTTAATTTTGTCAAAGGTGGGATGTGGATGCTTGCGGAGGAGAGGCTGTTCTTCTGCAAGCTAGCCGCGGAGGGTGCACTTGTGAGGATCGAGTGCGAATAGACAAACGGGGCAAAGGGTCCTCTTCCATGCAAGATTACGCATGCGCCCGCGCGCATGGTCAAAAAGTGCATCTCATCTTTCGGATCAGCCTTGCCATGGATGCGAGATGTGAGATCTTTGCCCGATCGGCATGCATTAGTGCTGACGAGCCGCTCACGATCTCAGCCGCATCCTGCGTAGCCTGCTTTTACAAAACGTGATGAATCATGCACAATATTTTGAATATGCTTCGGTAGCGGAGATTCCATTCAGCGCTGTCGATTCGTCTTTATATCGCATATACATAACCGAATTATGGTGGTGATGTCTGCAGAAACATTTGACGTTGTAGTTGTCGGAGCAGGCACGTCGGCTGCGTCAGCACCTCACCTCAGAATCTGACATTTTCGCAGGTATCCATGGAATCATCTCGGCGAGAACCTACCTGGAACTCAACGAGCATGCGTCTCTCCTTATGATTGAGGCCGATGATGCTATCGGAGGTATATGGGGCAAGCGTAAGGCTCATTGTCCATGTGTCAGGTCGCGGTTTTGACGTGGAATATCTCAGATCGCGTGTACCCCCACTTCTCCAGTCAGACTGGCGCTCGAGCTACAGGTTTCGCAGACCTGCCGCTGGATATTCCTGCGTCAGAGCGGAAGTATCATGATTTGTTCGAATCAAAACATGTGGCCAGCTACCTCGAGGCATATGTGGATAACCGTGTGTATGCGGGCAAATCGCTGCGGGACCGCACATTACTTCGTACCAAAGTGGACAGAATCCAGAAGCAAGATGGCAATTGGGTACTCCAGATCAATTCTGACGGGTCTCATAAAACTATCATCACGCAGAAGTTGATCATCGCTAGCGGTCATTTTTGCGAACCTTTGGTACCTGCCTTCGCCGGTCGCGAAACATTCACAGGCAGCGTGGTGCATCAGAAGAATGTCGGGACATCCGGCATTCTCGAGGACAGCACCATATCCCGCGTCGCGGTCCTTGGTGGGTCAAAGTCCGCAGCAGACATGGTATACGCCAGCACAAAGGCGGGCAAAGAGGTGTCTTGGATCATCCGTGCTACCGGTGAAGGGCCTCTGGTCTTGCTGCCTCCTGAGGGCAAGTTTCCGTATTCGAAGAATTCTCCCGAGGACGGTTCAGTCCGTCTAGCTAGCGGGCTCAGTCCATCCATCTACCTGAAGCCTACTTTCTGGTCCTGGCTGATGCACGCGACCATCCTTGGTGAATGGATTCTAAACTTCTTCTTCCGAACCGCGGAAAAAGCTGCATGGGCAATGTATCGCTTTGACAGACCCACAGCGCTGCCAGGCTACCAGCAACTCAAAGGTGACGCGAGCTTGCGTTGGGGTACCGGATCTCTGGCCTTACTACAGTATCCAGACTTCTTCGATACGGTAGCTGAGAAGGTTCATGTCTATCGCAGCGACGTCAAAGATCTGAATGGGAACAAGATACGTCTCATGAACGGAGAAGAAATCGAGACAGATGTCCTGCTTCTGGGTACTGGCTGGACCAACAAACTTGCCATGTTCCCAAAAGAGGAGAAGGCTCGTCTGGGTCTACCAGAGCATTTGGACGGTGTCGATGAGTCCGTCGAGCTACACTGGTCGAAGCTCGAGTCGCAGGCAGACAAGGAAGTTCTTAAACGTTTTCCAAATCTACGGCTTGCACCTCCGATCTCACGCAAACCAGTCACAACAACACCGTATCGTCTGTATCGTGGGCTTGCTTCACTGAACGACGATTCCATCATTTTTCCGGGGCAATGGGTATTTGCAAACACTTTCCTCTCATCACAAGTTCAAGCTCTATGGGGAGTAGCTTTTCTATTGGGGCACTTGCAGCTGCCGCCTCGTGGAGAGATGGAAAAGCAGATTGCTTTGCACAATGCCTGGAGTAGAAGAAGGTATCCCTCAGTGATGGGATCACAAGGCGCTTTCTTGTTGTTCGAGATGACAAGCTACTTCAGTGCTCTACTCGAAGATGATCTCGGTCTTCACTCGCATAGACATGGTGGCGGTTGGTGGTCAGATCTGACTACACCCATTTTGACTTCTGATTTTACAATGCTCCTAGAGGAATTTCGAGCCAAACTAGGATCTGACACGACGGTGTGAGCGTGTATAATTAACATCGTTACTTTGATACTGCTACTGTAGCATATACTTCCTGGGCGAGCCAATGGTCTGGGGCACTACTTCTTTTCCGCCTCTACAATGACAGCTTCGCCAGCATACACACGCACGAGCCCGTCTTCAGAACATTCGGTGATTCCTTCTCCACGCAGTCTGCCATCGGCGTCGGTGGATTGACCAGCCCAAGTCGTCTCCGAGGTCGAGGTAACAGAAGGTGCTGTCAATCTTGTGATCCTCAATCGTCTATCAAAGACGCCCCTCAAGTCAAGTGCCTTAGCCTGACGCGGTAGACTCGTGTCTTTGTAGACTTGAGTGTTGATGACCACCATCTTCTTCAGAGCGCCTTTATGGTTAAAAACAGCGTAATTAGCTAAATCAATCGCATCCAGACTCGATACACTTGAGATCTTGGGCTTCGAGATCCCATGAACCAGGTCGGTGAGGAACAAAGTGCTGTAGTAGAGTGGACGCACCTGACGCTGGATCGTGACAGTGCCGTTCGGAGCGATTGAGTCCGTTGGCTCCCACATGTTGTAGTAGAATTCGCCCTTTCCGTTGTGGAAGAAGACGCGGTCCATACCCAAAGAAGCGCCAGTCAAAGCGAAGTCAATACTCCACAACAGAGCTCCATGTGTGTCTGAAAGCCCTTTCTTCCCATGACAGGCGACACCACTCATCTCACCAACATGGAACAGGTATCCGTTTGCCTTTGCTGTTGCAATCTCGCCTTGCCAACGAGAAACATACTCCTTTGTGGACGTGTGGTTAAGGAAGTATTCCATGGTTGCCTGGGCAGCATCTTGCGGCGTGCAAATGTTCTTGGGGTACGCGTGAGTGGCGAGGATCTTGACGCCAGGGATGTTCATTGGGACGCCAATACTCGCTAGACGCTGGAATGTGAAGTCTGGGTTATCCTTGGGTGGACCAACGATGTTGCCGAATTGGTATGATGCCGAGGGATGGGTCTCGGAGAGGTTGGTCAGCCATTCCAATTGCTCTTGCGCGTAGTTGACGTAGGTCCAATTTCTGGAACGATAACCGAGGGGGTAATAGTTTATCTCATTTCCCAGCTCATAAGCGTAGATACGAGCTTGATCCATGTACTTTACAGACCCGGCAAGCGCGACTTGAGACTCCGTCTTGTTCTCTGGGAGGTTTGTTAGTCGAGCCATGCTTGGAGCAATCATAGACAGTGGACATAATCATACTGGTCCCAAAGTTCAACCCAAAGATTAAATCCTGGGTTTCGTCCAGATTGTCCTGTAACAAACGGAAGAGATTCTTGTTGTATGTGACGAGAGTGGCTTCGGTTGCCTTGGGTCCAGTGCCGTTATAAACATTGTTCATGGTTTTCTCACAGTCTTCACAGAAGTAACTTCTGTCTTGAGTATTGCCTCCAAGCCTGAGAATGGGAGATTTCCCACCTTTGTGGATGACATTGTCGAGAAGCTGACGCGAATACTCGTTAGGCGATCCAACATCACCAAAGAAGTCAACGATATTGCCAAATTCAATGGAAAGACCGATCAATTGAGGATCTAATGGCAAAGCAGTCTTAGCCAGCTCTCGTGCAGCAAAGTCGACCTTGAGAGGTGAGGGTCCGTATGACTGTTGTGGCAACGCGGCGACAGTGCTGAGAAGGTCAGCAGCTTGCAAGAAGATAGCAAGCTTTAGTTTGAACATGTTGCTGTTTTGAAGTGCAGATTCCAGCGACTTCTCATGCGTGATCAAAGTGATATACTGTACTGCCGTATTACGACTACCTTAATATGTCTTCATGCCTCCACATGGCGCTTAAATTGATAATTACATTTTATACCAAGGCGGAGAAATGACTAGGCAAGTCGTTATGCCCCTCCGTATACGAGAAAGATCTTTTCGCTAAGCCATACATCGTAAGAGATATACATAGGTGTATAGGGGAGGGAAACGATGTCTTGAACCAGTCATCAAGAGCGAGCCACTATAGCTTCCCCGGTGGGAGAGCTGATCTTCGGGGCCGAGGGTCCTTGATCGTGGGGTTTCCCCTCTTCTGGAGTGGAAGTGGAACGTTGACCAAGGATTGACATACTCATCTGTGAAGAATGATGTCGTTTACCTATATCCATCATTCCTGCATGTCTCACGTCGATTCCGGGTGGTCAAGATCAGCTTGGTCGCCCGATTTCAATCAGTAGCCAGATGATCGGACCCGAGTGAGTGATATGAGGTACCAGATTAATCCAAAGTCCATAGTTGTCTTTACATTTCTACGCATATCTTAATCGCCCCTCTGTCCATCCGGGCTGCAACCCTTCGCCCAGTTTGTTACCAACAAAGGCCTCAAATCCACTTTGATACGCTCCCGTCCTGACGAGCTTCACATCGTCTAGCTTGGCCCCCTCCTCCGTCTGCGCCCAGACGCTCAGTCCAAGCCTGTTCTTTCCACGGTGGTTCAGGATTCCTTCGGGTACAGGGAACAGAGTCTGCGGTCCAATATGTGGCACAAACTTGCCGTATTGATAACCGTTGATGAACAACTGACATCTTGCTTTGACCGTCTTCGGAGCCGTCAGCTCTACAGCAAGTGGCACGTCGTGTCCTTCAGGCAGATCAAGCTCCACATCTGTAAAGAAGTACCTAACTCCACTTCCAGTCACACCGTCTATTACAGGTGAGCCTGAGGCAAATGAAACATTCTTCCCCTCTGGCAGGTTTGTCGCGGGATCGAAACCAGGCAAGTGCCAACCCAGTCGCTCAGCGAAGAGGCCACCTTCATTCATGGGGGCACGAACAGGGTCGAGATCGTAGGCGCCTTGAGCGCCGCCTGCATTGCCCTGGAGCTTCCAGGACTTGAATGTACCACCGGACGAGAGCGAGGCGCCCAGAAGACCACGAGGATTGGCAACGCCTTGAGCCGTCGAGGTCTGATCATGGCCGTTGTAATCGATGAGCACAGTGAGAAGGTTGTCAGTAGCCAGGAGGGGGACACTGGCAAAGGAGACGGTAAGTGAGGTTGTAGTGTTGGCAGGGTCGCCGAGAGAGGTGCCGATCAGAGCGCCGTTGAGGTAGATGTTCCATCCGAAAGCCAGGCCACCAGAGGCAGTCAGATTGGCGGATGTAATGTTCGCACCGTCGAAACGGCCGCGGTATATGCGGATACCAGCATGGTAGGAATAGTCAGAAGCGAAGAGCACGGGAAGCGTGAGGGGCTTGACGGGATTGAGTGTGGTAGTCTTGTTGCAGACAGTCCATGCAGAGTCATCGTAGTCTGGTGAGACTTCGGGGAAAGAGTCAGCCGATTGCCAATCAGTAATTGCTGGAAGATCACTAGTGGACTCGGGAGCAGCGCCGGAAATGGGGGCAGTAAGACTGCCGTACGAAGTCCTGGTGGTCTGAAGGACTTGACCGTTCCATGAAATGGTGCTGGCGTCTTCGCCAGCGTAGACTTCGATCGTAGTGCTGTTGTCATTATCACCGACGATGTTGACCGTTCCATCCTGGAGTGAGGCAGACCGGACGAGGTAGGGTCCGAAGACGAAGATTTGCTCCGATGCCTTTACTGTGGGGTTGGAAGTGGTTGGGGGAGCCCAGAATCTGAATGCTGCAGTTGTCTCTATGAGATAGAAGAGCGGCCCATCCGCAAACGAGACTACAGAGAATCCTGACGGCTGAGTGTAGGTGTAAGAGCCTGTTGAGTTGGTCGAATTGGCCCTGCCAGCAGAGAGAGATATCGTAGCACCGAATGTCTCATACGACGCCGGAGAAGCATCCTTGAATGCAAAGGTGCTAGTTTGACCAGCTTCAGAGTAGAGGATCACCACATCTCTAGCACCGAAAGTACCAAAGGATGCGATGTCACTAGATGAGTACAATAGCGTACTATGGGTGAGAGGGTAGTCGGTGACAACGATCTTGCTCTGACGTCCATTAAGATTGATACTCGATAGAGTGAATGGACCAGCTGAAGTCTTGACGTTAAGGTCTGTCGTCACCGAGTCCTGCGAGCTAGTCTTGTTCTGCTGAACAATGTAAAATCCTGCGCCAGTCTCGCTATTCCGGAGTGCCCAAGTAAAGACGTTCGGATTAGAAGTGTAGCCTGTACCATTACCCTCCATGTCGTTGTGCAGAAGGCCGGTAGATACTCGCGTGAACAGGCCAATAAGCTTATTCTGGCTGAGCTTGTCTCGAATCTGACGGGTTTCTCTGAGGGCTGCGCTGTAATCATCTGTTGACAGTTAGAATGCTTTGAATCGCTTGTGACGTTATAATGCTCTTACATGAAGTGAAGACAACGGGTGCAGCAGAGTGTCCCCAGTTGGTCCCTCCATAGGTCATGTACAGGTTCTGAAGTACCATTTTCTGACCAATATTGTTCTTGTAGAAGATATCGGCGAAACGAGGGCTGAGAGTTGATGGGCAATCATTGTAATCTACACCGCCCCATGGCTGAAACCAACCACCTGCAAATTCTGGTGTGAATTCGGGCTGAGAGAAGCTGTAGTTCTGAAACCACTGATAATATGTGCGAACGACGTTATAGCCGGCATTTGGATTTCCACATACTGTACCACCTGGGTATGAGTCAAGTCCGTAGATATCCACTGCACCACCGACGTTCTGGTAGTCAACGGACCAACTCTGGCCTCTCATACCCTTTTCGTTGGCTGTGTATGGCACACGAACGCCGGCGTCTCGAAAGGCTTTCTTGACCTGTTCCATGTAGATGACTAGTGTATCGTTGGCAACGTGCCTTGTCTGAGTGAGCTCGTTCTCGACTTGATTCAAGATAACCGGTCCCCCCCGGACGATTTCATTAGCGGCAATGATCTCGCCGATTCTTGCAATCCATGGCTGCCACTGCTCATAGTATCGTGCATCACTCGTGCGGAGTCGGCCGCCGGAACCATCGCCCAAATACAGAGCAAACCCACCTCCAGATGTTTCGGCGTTCATATAGGGTCCAGCTCTGATCACTATTCAGCGAGGAGTCTGGGGTTCAATACTTCGAGACTTACCTAGCAATGATATATAGACCTGCCTGTTTTGCGTAGTCGAACATCTTCTGTACGTCATGTGCGCCGGACTCAAAGTCGTAGACATCTTTCACGGGGGAGTGGAAGCTCCAGAAGAAGTATACGCTACGCTTGTCAGCAGCGTCTCGTCGTGATTTCACGTCATACTTCCTGACCTGATGGAATTGAAGCCGTTCGCCTTGAACTTTTGGAAGACATCGAGCCAGAGTTCCGGAACTGGCAGTCGCTGGTAGTGGAACTCGCCGGAGTAGAGGAATACTCTTTCGCCGTTGATGTATAAACTGTATGGGTCCCAGGCGACCAGATCTGTCAAGTTGTTCGTCTTCTGCGCATGTGCCAGAAACGGCAACAGCCAGAGCAAGATACCTACCAGCTTCATCTTTGCTGTGTGTGGACCTACCTGACAGCGCGAGGCGGAAGCGACGCAGTTTATCACGGGTCCGTCTAGTATAAGCCAAACAACCATCCAGGTAAAGTTTTCTTCATCTAAGCAGGGCATGCGTTCGAACACAGACAGATGCGGGGCCGAGTACTGATATTTCTTCCGTGTGATCAGGAACCTGCTGTAAAGGGAATCGTGGGATGAAGATGCACGACCGGGGGCTGGCGATCCGCAGATCCCGGTGGGGTATGTGTCTGGAAAGGAACAGCTCCAGGCCGCTTGACACCGGAGACTTTTATCCGGGGTCTGTACCGTCGTCTTGGTTCATCTCGCGTAAGGATCTTCAACAAGCCATAGCGTGCAGATGCGCGGATGCAAATTAGAGCGAGAGCCGAGATGAAGCATGTGATCATTTCAATAACTTGTATGTACATGTGGCAGGCATGGGCTCAGAACTTCTGAACTTGGTCTTTCTGTAGACCAAGATCCTTGAGCATACCCCCGAGAGAACCCTGAGTCCAGCCGAAACCTCCCTTTTGACCTGCCACGGCGTCGATGTATGGCGGCGGACCACAGACGAGAACCTTTAACTGGCTCCGTTCCGTTTTGGCTGGCAAAGCCTGCTCGAGGATGGAAGAAGTGACTCGTCCCTTTTCAACCCCACCATTGCTGACGACTCGAGCTTGTGATACGACGTAAGTCGCCTTGAAGCGATCAGGGTGATTTGTCGAAAATCCATCAAACTCGGATTTAAGCAGAATGTCATCTTCGCTGTGATTCGAATACACAAGGCTTATTTTCGTCTTGTCCTCTGGGTTGCTTAGCACGTGTCTGATGAGCTGCACGAAGGGCGTGATGCCAGCACCACCGGCGAGAATAGTGATATGGGAATACCGATTCGGTTTGTAGTCAAACTCGTGGATTGGTTTGACCTTCAGCTCGTCCCCCGGCTTCAAGGAGTGCATATGTGAAGAGCCTTTTCCGGTCGGATATTGTTTTACTAGGAACGAGATGTGACCAGGCTCGTCTGAAGCTGTTAGACATTATGGTCTTGGGATCCAAAGTGATGGACGTACCGGCATCGATGGGGGTATATGGTCGGAAGACCGGTATCCAAGCACCATCAGGTTTGTGATTGGTGAGCAGAGATGCTCCCAGAAATCAGTTACATTTCAAACTGTTATGCCCATGTGCAGCCTTACTGATAGTCTTTATGCCGCTTTGCTGGTCACCTTCCGGCAGCTTGAATCTCAGGTATTTCACATTATGATTTACCATTTCAGCCTCTTCCAGAACAAGCTTCGTGAAGCCTGAGCTGGGAAATGTTGTCTTGATATTTGATGAATCAGACGCGCTTGCAATTGGAAATATACTGTTGAATCCGCTACCGTGGTTTGATGCTGCATGGTTGTATTTCGCATAGCCCTGATACCCAACAGCTCCGAGACCGCATGCGGAAGCGCCAAGCAGGACTGGTGAAGAAGCAAGGCGTGAAAAGAGTCTCGTCGCTGAAGCCATTGTCGTTCTGATAGTCAGATAGTTGAATGTTGAAAGAACGCCGCAGGCTTTCATGCAAAAATAAGTGTTACAGATTGCCTGACTCCTTCGCAGCCTTAATCAATTCTTGGGGAGCCGGAGCAGTCTATCCGCCGCGGAGGTTGGCAAGTTGCGTGGTCGGCAGAGTCGGTCCGAACGATCTGAAGAACTTCATGCCAAAAATAGATGAGCGAGATCTCACGTTAATTACAATTCCTGCGTACGATTCCCATCATCTACGTCGTACTTTGCTCAAGACTGGTGAAAGGTCCAATTTATCAGTCGAAGACATCATTCTAGCCCTTGTCCGACATGCGAGCGGTGGGACTGTGATAGGAAACATCAAATTGACATGCCTTGTCTGGAGTCTCGAGACACCCATATTGAAGATGAAATACCAGACAAGCGCCACGGGCATGTTCCATGCGGGAATGATCGAGAGGACAGATACTCCAAGCATGAATTTTTGCCAGAATGTACGCTTCGGCTTCTCTTCTGGCGTAGTAGGTGTCTGTTCTGCACTCTTTTCGTTGTCGGAAGCTTGTGGACCAGATTGGCTATAGAAGCTGCCTTTCTTCACCTCTTTCGGACTGAACCAGATGCTTGCAAAGAAGGTCGCACTAAAGATGACGGGCAGGACATGTGTCGGATCCGGTCTTGTGAGATCCTTGCACCACGGAAATCCTTCCTCTCGAAGAGATGCTTGGGTCCAGGAATTTGTGTTGAAGTCGTTGTAATTTTTAGTCGTCCAGTAGTACAGCGCTTGGCGGACATTCATATCCTTGATCACCTCATGCTCATGGTCAGGATCCAGAGGCGTTTCCTGGGCTCGGGACAGTATATCGCGGTTTGGTGCGACGGTATTCACCGTCCATTTGACGCCACGATCGATGTATGGTTGGAAAGGCCCAAACAGAATGCTCAGCAAGCCTCTGTCCATCCCGCACAGCCTACGTACACCCTCAGACACTGTGATCAAGATGAGGATTGGTATAATTTTAGACATGTATCGTGCCGTGGGGATGCTGAAGTATCTCTCCAATCGGCGCTCTTCCGTTCCCTTCAGCCATTGTATATTTCTCCGTGCTCGCTGCTTGTCGCCGAAGAACTCTCCACCCTTGAATTTGGACGACTGTGTCCACTGCTCCTTGATAACTTTTTGCGAAATGCGCGCATCAATCAGAGGCTGTAGGAGTGCCAATTTGGTAAGATTTCGGCGTCTTCTCTTGACAAGTGGAAAGACCAAGGACGTCCTGATGATGAGCGCACTTGCAGGAAGAGCAATCAACCACGGCACTCCAGCGGTGTGAACAGCAGTCATGAAATTCGCTGGAACGGTGGAGAGCCATCCTGGATCCGAGAGAGTGGTCGTGAGAAGACCACGACGCTGGAGATTTTGTTGTAAGGGCGGCCGAGTCAGATACTGGAGTACTTTTGGCAGTGTAGACAGAGGCTTAGCACTCTGAATTACTCCTAGGCCGTGACGTCGCAGGGGTGAGATGGGCGCGCTCATGGCATTGCGACAAAGCCAAAAGTGGTGGTAGAGCTCGAGCTGCTAGCGAAACTTTTCGAATTGATGCAAGGGACTGGACCCCCACACCCGGCACTCCACGTCACCAGATCTGAGAGCTTGGTGCTCGGCCCGGAGCGGTGATGCAGGGCGACTTCTGCACAAGGAACTCGAAGTTCAGACTTGCCAACCTTCACATTCGCAGCCGGACATCAGCTCGCTAACCCCTCCAAGAAAATAACAGCCAGCGAAATGGCGCCTCTCCGATGATGAGCTCGGCAGATCTCAACTTCGAATCTGGATCTTTACTTTGAGGGGAAGCAAAGAAGCTGAAATTCCGGCGCCGGTGACTTGTCAGCACATATTCATCTTCTTCACCGCCCTGCCCCTCCACCATGGAACCCTTCATTCTTTTCACCCTCTTCCTCGGCGCGACTGTATTCCCGCTCTTTGCCCTTCCGTTCCTCCTGTCCAGTCTTCTCAGTATTCTTGGGGGGACCATCCAATCTCGAACATCCGCTCGCCGCGAACTCCTCTTTTCTAGAGCTGCGTCAGAAGAGGCTGCGCTGCCCCCACCCTCGACCTCTTCGCCGTCTGATGATGGCGATTGGGAGAAGCTCGAAACTTCTGGTGTGCTCCCGAGTAGTGAGAACGGTAAAATAGAGAATAAACAATGGGAAGGTGTCATTGGTTTCTTCCACCCCTTCTGCAACGCTGGAGGAGGTGGTGAGCGAGTGCTCTGGGCAGCCATTCGCGCTACCCAAGCTCGTTATCCCCGCGCACTATGCGTAGTCTACACTGGCGACCATGATGTCGACAAGCACAACATGCTGGTGAACGTGGAGAGTAGATTCAACATCCGACTGCATGCACCGAGAGTAGTCTTCCTCTATCTCAGCACACGGCATTATGTCTTGGCCAGCACCTGGCCTCACTTTACACTGCTAGGCCAGAGTCTTGGAAGCATCATACTTGCATGGGATGCGTTCAATCTAATGGCGCCGAATGTGTTCATCGATACCATGGGCTATGCTTTTGCCTTGAAGGCTTGCAAATGGCTATTTCCTGAAGTACCAACTGGAGCTTACGTGCATTATCCGACCATCAGCACAGATATGCTGGGTAGCTTAAAGGATGACACGGGAGTAAAGGGCGTGAATGCAGGTCTTGGGAAGGGCTGGAAGGGACAGGCCAAGCGCACATACTGGGAGATCTTCGCATGGCTGTATTGCTGGGCGGGTGGAAGCGTGGATGTAGTCATGACAAACAGCAGCTGGACACAAAGTCACATCATGTACCTCTGGGACCCAGCACGAAGAAGAGCAGGAAAGAAGAGTGCGATTGAGGTGGTATTCCCGCCCGTGGCAGTCGAAGAGCTTGAAGACGAGATCAGAGTGGACGAGGAGAGCGAAAGGATTAGGAAGAAGGATCTGTTATACATCAGTCAATTCAGACCAGAGAAGAACCATCAGCTCATCATCACCGCTTTCGCCGAGTTCATGAAGGACAGGCCAAAGTCTCTCATTCCCGGCGACAATCCTCGACTAGTGCTGGTAGGCTCCGTCAGGGATGACACCGACAAGATGCTCGTCTACAAGCTACGAGTCCTCGCTAGAGAAGCTGGAGTTGTTGACCATGTCGAGTTTGTCGTCAATGCGAAATGGAGTCAAATCTTGGACTGGCTACGCACGTCTTCGGTGGGTGTCAATGGCATGTGGAACGAGCATTTCGGAATCGGCGTTGTAGAATATCAGGCAGCCGGCTTGATTAGCGTGGTCAACGACAGCGGTGGTCCAAAGGAAGACATTGTGGTTGAGATTGACGGCAAGCCCACAGGCTTTCATGCCAACACATCCGCCGAATTCGCCGCAGGGTTTGAGAAGGCCTTGGCTCTGTCCAGACCGGATACTCTGGCAATGAGACTTCGAGCACGAAAGGGCGCGAAAAGATTCACAGAAGGAGAATTCAGAAAGAAATGGATCAATCAGTTGGAGAAGCTGATCAGTCCGTCGCGCAGGTGATGCATGTTTGTGCCTCAGATAGTGCACAACCCACTAGCATGCGCCTGGCTCGATGTCTTGAACTTGCATGGCGCTGGTGGACAGCGACTTTTGATGGGCTGGGATAGATAGAGTGAGCGTCATGAATTATGAGCTATACCCTGCATTTGTACCGTTACTCTGGAGTCACTCGACTGGTATGCGGTATGCTGCGGTGCAAGAGTTGGTCATTCGAAGATAGGGCCATAGCCCGGGATCGCAGCGTGAGTACAGTCCGAGTGTATGCCAGGTGATGGTTTGTGCCGCAGCCTGCCCTGGACAGCCTCTATTTGAGGCTTGAGCGCCGTGGGATTAGACTCTTGAGCTCTGACAGCGAATCATCCAGGTACAGCTTCGTGATTGGCGCGGCGCCGGATCGACTTTCAGGTACCCGCGCGCTTTGCCCGTCTAGGCCTGAGCTTCTCCTTTTCCTGTGGGATCAGCCTTGGAACTGACACAGGCTCGCTCATGTTTTTTCGTTCCCCAACTCCCTCAATTTCCTAACGACCATCTATTCTCATCTCCAGTCTCTCGTTAATTCGACCAAGCCTACCAGCGTTACAGAAAATCCGTCTCTCACTCATTCGGGACGTTGATCACAGCCGAACATTCCTTTCAGCCACAACCACAATCTCAGCCAACCGTCGCTCGCTATCCAAATTCCTATTTACACCTCGACTTCCGGCGTAATCTTCAATCTCACTCCGACATCTACTCTACGCAAAGATGATTGCCAAAGCCTCGTTCATCTTCGCCGCCTTTGCGGTCGCCGCTCAGTTGGCCTCAGCTCAGACTCCTCCAGCATGCTTGTTGGCTGCTGTCAAGTACGTCTTACATTTGCGAGAGAGTAAACAATAGCAGCTAACAGCATCCCCAGCACCAACCAGAACCCTGCCGATGTCAACGCAATCTGCAAAAAGTCGAGTGAGATGGGGGACAAGCTGAACGACATGTGCGGCGACAACCTCGACTCTGCACAGAAGGCTTTCACCTCCATCTGCAAGAATGCTGGTGTGGCCGTAACACTTTCCGCTTCGTCTTCGGCTTCAGCCTCAGCCACTGGTAAGAACAGCTCCGCTTCCTGGACTCCAGGCCAGCTCGTCCACGAGTATACCACGACCTATTTCGATTCGTCGTGCTCCTGCACCACGACCGCAACCCGCACAGGAACTGCTTATGTAGGAGGATCTAACTCCACAATCACAGGTTCAGGCAACGGTACATCCCAAGCAACCCCAACAGGCACATCAGGGTCAGGATCGGGGTCAGGGTCGTCAGGATCGAGCGGAAGTGGATCTGGGTCGTCCAGCCGTTCGTCGTCTGGCACTGCCTCAGCAGGTCCTGCTCAGCAGACGGGTGCGGCCAGCCATTACCAGCTCGCCGGCTTTTCGTTGGGTGCTATCGCCGTGGCTGGTCTCGCGGTGGCATTGTAGGCTCTGGAGTCAACATGATCAACAACAAACAACAACCTTTTACGACTGGCATTTCCGAAAGCTTGTGAGCCGGACACATACACTTCTTTCTCATGACGAAAAGCATTAAGAGACCGGGTTTAGACAGCGGGATTCGATTCAAGGGTCAAGGGGTTCCTAGACACTGATTATAATGTTCTTCGAGTCTAATGCACTTCGATTCACCAACAAAACTTTTGATAGTAAATGCCTCGTGTTCCAGTTTCGTATTAGACAAGTCGACTTCCAATTTTTATGCGTTCACGCACGCCGTGTTGATCGTTCGCTATCATCCATGGGTATGTCAGATTTGTCTACATGGCGATCCCACTTGAGAATCATGGGGCTGTAATTTTCTGGATAGGCTCGTATCGACAACACCTGTCCTGTTGACCTTGATAATCAGACTAATCATAACATCCAAGCTCAAACGTTTCCATTCATCATGTATGCGCCGACGTTCAATGTCTTCGTAACGGGCTTCGGGGTAAATATGCTTGTCCACCAGTTCACCTCAGTACTAACGGTCACCAGCCGTTCCCGTCCGGCGACGGTGGACAATTCTCCAAGAATGCATCTCACGAAGTGACAAAGCTCCTACCCAGCAAATTGTCCGCGCGCAGCAGCTCCAATCCCGGCAATGCGGATATCAACATTATCAACCCAACCAGTGGCGAGGGTGCTTACGTCAAGACTGAGTACAAGTTCATCCGAGAGTACTGCGAGAAGCTACACAAGGAGGATGACGACTCAATCGATCTTTTCTTGCACGTTGGCATGGCGTACGGCTGGGATTTCGTCTCTGTCGAGCGATGTGCGTACAAGGACGTCATGACGAGCTCTTGGGCGAAGAACTGGAAGACCAGAACGGGGTATTATACCACCCCTGACAATTCCGGGAAGACGGTCAAAGATCTTGGGCCTTGTCCTTGGGATGACCTGCCGATTGGCTTGAGCCCTTGTCTCGATATCGATGCCACGATCGATGGGGCGAGGTTAGCACTGCAGACCAAGCATGCATTTGGTAAGCAGAAGGAGACAGTCCCTATTGTGATCAAACAGCACGAGGAAGCGGGCACTTATTGCTGTGGGTTCATCTATTATGAGAGTATGGCACAGAGGATTAAGAAAGGAAAGAGGCCAAATGTGCTGTTCTGTCACGTCCCAGGCGAGACAGACCAGATAACTCTTGAGAGGGCGAGGGACGCTATTGTAGCTGTCATTGCATCCGCCGCAAATCAATTGATGCAAAACGGGTGGTGATCATGTACCGGACTTCACAAATTTAGTCTTCTGGATAGCCATGCCCGGTCATGGATGGCCGTATCATTTACTTGAGCTTTCCAAGACTCCCATCGTGTGCTTCCAGACCTGATCTTTCGTGGTGGCCAGACGCACCCGGTCATAAGTAACACCTTTGGCTTTCGCATCAGCCCGCTGTCCAACACTATAGCATCCTCCACCAGGCACTCCATCGGTACTGTTTGCGATGTGGCCACTATCGCCTCGATCGCTGCCTCTAGTTGGGAAATGTGCGGTTGCGAGGTACAACATGACTAACCCACAGTCCTCCGGAAACGTCATGTACCATGAAAGTAGCGGCTTCATGATTGTCCAGATGATGCGGAACCAGGCCGGCATCTCGTTGCTGTAGAATGTCGGACCGTCCACGAGTCCCGGGTAGATATGGGTTAGTCTAAGTCGGCCGGCATTCTTTTCTGCGAGATCTTCGAACAGGAATGTCTTCATGAATGATGTGTGCTTCCGGACACTAGAGACTCCATATGTATCGGGCGGCGGGCATCCCATTGGCAGCTCACCCGGCTTATTACCCTCCTCGAAGCTGCCTGCGTAGATAGAGATGGCATGGCCCGACAAAAGTGAAGCGGTCAGTAGCGATGTGAGTTGCATGATGAATCTGATACGAGAATAGTAGGTTGTCGAGAGAAAGGCATCTAGACCTTCCTGGGTGGCTGGAGCCCGTAAGTATAAACCGCATGTCAGTTGCGCGGTCTACCCACTAGATCGTTCTTTCAAAATGGGGTAGCAATGGCTCATATACAGCAGGTCCACCCGGCTTGGTCCTCCTGCGAAAGGCTGTGTGCTCTCCTGCCTCGAGATCTCCTCGCAAGCGCGGTCAACATCGCTAATAAGAGCTAGATCTTTCACCTGGACAAAACGCCAGTCTGAGCCTGGACTGACTGATCGATTTCTGGCGATGACCTCTTCGGCGCGAGAAGCATTACGTCCTACAATATAGACGCGAAGCTTTTGTCCATGCTTTGAAAAGGTCTTCCCGAGACTGTCAGCGACATATGAGCCAATGCCTGTGGTCCCGCCTGACAAGACCACAACAAGTGGAGGGCCGTCGGGCAGCTTTGCGACCGCTTGTCGTATGAGTTTCAAGTCTGGCATTGCAATGGGAGTGAGAAAGATAGAGCACGTCTTTCGCGCATGTTTTCTAGAGTGAAACCACTTGTAGACACAGAATCGATATACCTACAGCGGTACAAAGGATGGCCCGGCTTACTGTCAGCCCCGCGCAGTTACGGCCGCTTGCATTAACTTACGTCCGTCATATATAGGATTGGTCTGGTAGCTGGAAAGTTCGTTTCCTTGCTGACCAGACAGTAGTGCATGAGCGAGACCTGCTCGACGTAGCCTTTTCTTCATAAGTAGGCATGTTCCCTAAAATCTTGAAGTCGACTGGCGACATTCCGATGAAAGGCATGTCCACGCGGACGGTTCGCGGGCTGTGAAGACGAACAGTTGGGGCTGTGTCTTGAGCACGACAAGCAAATACGATCGACATCGACAAGTGGTTGGAAAAAGGAAAAGGACCAACGTTATCAGAAACGACATAGCTCAGTAGGTGTGCATTATGAGCCCGTGGAATACAAGAGCGATGAAGGCGCAGCAGCAGCCAGACGGTGCTCTCGTTCACAAGACTCAAGCCACCAGAGGCCAGTGCGCACCACGTTTCAAGTAGACAAACAGCTGAAGTATCGGGGACCAGCTGCTGCGCCGTACAAACATCAAGATACGGGCGCGATGAGACAACGTGATATCACCTTTGATATCGAGGCCAATGTGAATAGAGAATAGTATCAACAGACAGGCAACCAACCAACCGACACCCTTGCTAGTGATTGACGACGGCCACGAATATCACCTTCCCCAGATCACCCATGGGACCAGAAGACCATTGGTAGAAACAGGCAATTCATCGACAGCGGTGTGGTCAAGAGCTGTGCCTGCGGTGCGATCAAGACAAGCTCCCGAACACTACTCAGGGCATTGGGCGGCTCTTTCTTTCGCTGCCATTTTGGCTCACAGTCGCAGGTCCGAGTGTCCAGCTTGTTTGCCTTTTGCCTTTTGCCTTTCGGGCACTCTTGTCGCGGCTCCAGCTCTTTCTGCGACTTCTCCATCTGACATTCAACTCTACCCGCCCACGCATCCACTCCATCGCGCAATCCTACCTCTTCCCTGCTGCGCCTCACTGTCTTCCCACCTCCTCGATCTATCACTGCGCGACAACGGCAACATATCACGAGCCGGCCACTGCGTTCCTGTGATTCGCACGGCCGGCCCTGGTTCCCGCATCCTCTCACACGTTCAATCACGTCCGTGGTCCTTGCGCGCACGACCGACATCATCTTGCTCTAAGAAAAGCACAACTCTGACCTTCACAATCGCACCTCAAACCACCGTCCCAGAATGAACACGGCTGGCCAGTCGCCCTCTCCCGGGCATGGCGCGCCCATAAAACACCCCTCCTCCCACTCTCCCTCGCCGCACCCGCAGCCGGTTCAAGATCCGAGCTTATCGTACAATAACCTCACCTCGGTGCCCTCCCTTCACCAAGAATTCAGCAACGAAAGCTACGACTCGAGCCTGAACCAGAGTGACCCCAACTTCGACCTCGATCAAAGCGCACAATTGTACAATCTTGACTCGTCCCTGAACGGCTTCAATTCCGACCAATTGAACTTCCAGCACACTAACACCAGCAACCCGAACGACTTCCAATTCAACCACATCGCACAGCAGAACGGACTGGATGCGCATGGGTTACAGCAATCGAACAACCAGAACGATTACTCCAACTTCGGCTTCAACAACAACCAGTCGCTTGACCCGACCCTGCTCCAAGGCAATTCGCCAAACACCCTAGATCCGAATAACCTCTCGTTAGACAACATGGCTACTTTACAAGGCCATTCACCTACCCCTCCCCACCTTCTCAACACCAACACTGCCGTCTCCTCCCACAGCCCCAGTCCCAGACACACGCCATCCCCTCAGAATGTTCAGGCGCAATTTGGAAGACCGAGAAACACATCAGAGTCATTGGATCCCTCAAGCGCTGCATTTCCTCAAGGGTATCCCACGGGAGGTGATTGGGCCGCAGGAGCTGCATTCAAGGGACACCGTAGGAAACCGTCGGATACCTTGTCAGAGTACTCGTCGCATTCCAATCAGGCCTCTCCATATATGAACACGATGGATTCCTTCGAACAGAGTGCTCATGTGTCACCCATGCTGAATGCTCAGAACGACGCTCCTCTGTTCGACGATTCCCTGGGCATGATGAATCAATTCACCCTCAACGAGCCCAGCCTCAACCCTCAGCAGCATATCAGTCCGGCGCACAGTCTACACAACTCACCACGCATACCTGTTCAACAGCAACCCCTCCCGCAATTCTCCCCCAACGACAATTTCGGCCTTACCAACCATGACCTCAACATGCAATTCCAGAACGACCCCAGCTTCAACAACTTTCCAAACATGGGCGCATTTGACCAGAACGCTTTTCCGACTTTCAATCACGATGTAGTGTCTCCAGAAGGTCAAGCAGACGCAATGTCACCGCCGGAGATCAATATTGACTTCGCTCCTCCTTCACGCCAGCCTTCCTTTGGACCGCGCGCCCGCGCCGGCTCCAGCAACGAACTCGCTCCTCCTGATGCTAGTGAGTGTTGAAAATAAGGTACTTTGGTTTCTCGACTGACACCATCTAGTGCGAAGAAAACGCGCCAAATCGGATCCATACTCTGGAGGCTCGCGCTCCCCCAGTCCCGGTATCCCGCCCTCACGTGGCCGCAGTCCGTCTCTACAGCCTGGTCTGAATGGGCAGGGCAACCTCTCCCCATCCCAAGTACAACTACCGCCCTCTCGATCTCCTTCTCCCGCGGGCCGCAATCGCAGCGCCAGTGCCGCCTCCGACTCTCGCCAATACTTGCTCGACCTGGCAGACCCTGAACGACCCACAGCCGGCGCTGGCGGGGAACAGAAGCGCCAGAAACATCCAGCCACCTTTCAATGCCACCTTTGTCCCAAACGATTCACACGCGCCTACAATCTCCGCTCTCACCTGCGTACCCACACAGACGAGCGACCCTTTGTCTGCACCGTCTGCGGCAAAGCTTTCGCCCGCCAGCATGATCGCAAGCGCCATGAAGGTCTGCACTCGGGAGAGAAGAAGTTCGTGTGTCGAGGCAGTCTCAAGACCGGTGCACAATGGGGATGTGGCCGCCGCTTTGCCCGCGCCGATGCACTTGGGCGCCACTTTCGTTCTGAAGCCGGACGGGAGTGTATCAAACCTTTGCTCGATGAGGAAGCCGAGGAGCGGCGGAAGAACTGGATGGAGGAGCAGCGACAGCAGCAGCTACAGAGTCAGCAAGGCTTTATTGCGCCGAACCCACTCACCGAGCAGCCTAACTTAGCGCCGCAATTGCCAGCTGTCTTACTGCAGATGTACCCCGATCTTGCTGGCTTTGACTTTGGTGCTCCAGTAGGCGGGATGGGGACACTGGACGAAGACTTTACTGGCGGAGGCAGGAGTAGTTTCGATGCGAGCAGTGGTGGCGAGTTTGAAATGAGCGATGGAGAATGGGGAGAAGGTTCGTCAGGAATGGCTATGGGACCTGGAGGTGGAGGTTTCAATGCGCAGGGCAACTGGAACTAGGATGCTCACAGTGTGAGGGAGCGGGAGTGCATTCGAATAAGAGACTTGCATAGCGCGAGATCGACGATGAGCATGAGGATGAGGACGTGGCCGTTTGCCTTTCATGTCTTGATGCGATAGATACCACCATGTCCCTTTTTTAAGCATCACTGCAAATGAATGATGTCACGAGCTTACAGTACACACGGCTAGCCATAAGGTACTCCAATGTCTTCTTCCAGTAACACGTCGGGTCTCAGGTCTTCGTCTTCGTTCATAAACTCAACATTAGCTGAGTCCGCGCAACATGAACGCTACAACATTCGAGAGTGCCAAATAGCTTTACTCGAGACGCTACAAGGCCAACCGCCGTCTTTCGTGCCGAGGAACACTTGCAGCGCCAGAGTCAGACTCCGCCTGCCTAGGTCTGATGAGAGCCTATTAGTGCAGAACTGTCCCGACGTGGCAAGAGTCAATCCTCAATGAGCGAAGCGTCAAAGCTGCAATTCAGCGCAGAGATAGGCATGGCTACTAGTACTCGATTTCTGCCCGTAGTGGAGTCTGTGTTACTTCTAGTGCGGGTGTGATAAAAGAGTAAGTGACGACACAATGGGACATGCGAGACCATAGGCCGAGTATGATGGCGGCCTCAAGCACGGGAGAATGGGTAGAGATACGTGGACTCCCACTCAGAGCTCTCCTAGTGTCCGTTTTGTAGCAAACTCTCTACGGAATCCCTTTTTCTAGAAAGGCCGTCTCTTCACATACCTCAGCGCATCAAGTTCCCCCTTAGCAGTCAGAGCATGATCGAAACAGTTTGTATAATATGGCCGACTATTGACTGCTACTACATACTTGTGTACGTCGCATGGTTCTTATCGTCGCCCTAGCCTAACCAATTGTACCTGACTCCGTTCGCGGGCTGTCGTCCAACTTTGAACCGTGCTCCTTGGCACCATCAAGGTGTTCGATGTGTTCGGCGTCGTGGATTTTCTCATCAATCCTTTCGGGAACGATCACACTTGCTTCAAGGAAGTAGTTCGTTTGGTTGACGTAGACAACGATAACATAGACTAGGCTGACGAGACCCAGAGCATAGAGCACCAGCTGGATGATGATCTGAGTGCGAAAGCTGACTTCTTGAGAGTCCAGTGTGAAAGAAATGCACATGCCGAGGCTGACAGTCCCCTTAAATGCGCCTGCGTACCTAGCGCAGAGTGACGGGTCGTTGGTGAGTGAAGCTAGAGTCCATTGTACCATGATCTGGAAGCAAGCGTTGACAACTCCAAAGAGTAAATAGAGAACGAATCCCGCAGCCCAGCTCGATGACGTCCAGTCGACGGCAGGTGATCCATATTGTCTATCGACTCTGTTGACAGTAGTCCACCCGAGAAGACCGGCAGTGGCACCCATAGTGACAAGTCCAACAAAAAGAGTCCCGAACAGGCCTCGCTTTTTCCGAGATATGACGTGTCGATTATCGAGAATGAAAGCCAGCACGATAGGCGCAGGTATCTGTATGAACTGATACAGCAGGTTGTTGAGCGCGCGGGTACGAAGATTGAAGTAGTAGGCGTTGATACTGCTGACTAGAGCAAGGCACATCTCTCCAACAAACATGGCTGGTAGCAGGATGAGGATTTTGGGATCCGTCAACACCGAGGTTATCCCCAAGACTTCTTTCTTGATAGACGCCTCGCTGAAGATAGCGATGTGGCGCCCGTCATCCCGGACAACATCTTCGGGCTTGCAAATGAGGAGAAAATTGAGTACAATGGCGCTGAGGCACTGTCAGTCTTCTGAACCCAACACTGCTATCTCTCCTTCCTTACCAGCACATTATTATGATGAATACCGCATAGACTGCATTGGATACACCAGAAGACTCTGTTTGCTGGTAGTTGACAGCAAAGGCGATTATCGCACCTACGGTGCTTCCAGAGGATGTGAGCACCCATTGCCAGGTGATGTACTATTTCACAGTCAGCTACAAAATTACTATGCCCGGAACCCACTAAATACCTTTGCTTTATCCTGTTCTTCAGGGTAGGCGAACTGGATGAACCCTGAAGCAGTCCAGAGCAACGCAGCGCAGATTCCCAAAATGACACCGGCTGGAGGTAGCAATTAGTTGAAGCGACTTCGAATAGGGGCCCCACGTATCTACCAGTCAACGGAAACGCGTTTGCGCCTCGACGATCGTAGAACCACAGTGATCCTACGTATAACGGGTAGCCGACGGCACCAAGTGCACTAGGCCTATTAGTGGAGTAATAGTCAAGTGTCAAACTCTATGCGTACATGGTCCACTTGGGCTTCAAGATATTCAAGACCGAGCCAGCACACCATCCAGCAATTGTATAGACTCCGTAAAGTAGACTGCGGAAAGAGTCAATGCGACTAGTCGAGCGTAGAATTGTATATCGCCCTACGAGTTGGTGAGTGCAGCGGTCTGCTGCGAAGAAGCCTTGCCGCCTCCGGCGCCGAGTCCAGTAAGGGCGAGGTAGATGCCTGGTAAACAGAAAAGGATACTATTACGATGAGTAAACGGTCTTTTCGTACCCGGAAACGTCGAACAGACCATCCCATGATAAAGTTCTGGTTAAATGGCCGGTTGCGCCGGAGTTTCTGTTTGCTCAACATCTTGAGAGCCATTGCAGATACAACTACCTATCAGATTCGTGTGAAGTAGTGGAATGGTAAAGGAACTCGGGGGCAACATGATGCTTTTATGTCCACCTTATCATCCAGCTGGAGCCCGGCTGGGACTATGCTGTGGGACTTCCCCGCCCAAAGATCCCGGAGATCTGGGGCTGAGTTCTCATGGCGAGTGTGGAGTCGAATCATGCCCAGTCGACGGTGGGCGAGGTGGGCGTATCTTTCTCTGGAAGAAGTGATCTGTTACAGGACACGCGAGACACTGCGGTCCTAGCAGATTCGTGGCTGCGAGTCCACGGCGTATCTATGACCTATTCAGGTTAGCGCATCATGGTCAGAAGCCCGTGGCAGACCGTATAACTTCAGACCCAGACACTCTAGCGTCATTCTCGTGGTAACAAGACGCCAGGCGTGTGCAACATACAACAGCCTGGGATCCATCCATCCGAACAACATAGACAGACAGCTGTCCGCTCTGGAAGACGATCTTTCGGGTCAATGGCTAGATTAGCGATGCGATGCTCGTGTAATCCTCGATGAAGGACTGCTCAACGATAGGGACGTTGCCTTCTGCCGGACAGCCATCTCTGAAACCGCATGCTTTGTTCTTGTCCGATACCTGCTTGTCATATGTCTATTCGTCTCACCTGGTGAATCCGCGAGGCAGGCGACTACACAACAGAAATACCCGTCAAAAACAGTCTCGCGTTGAGCGCAGCCTTGTGACATCAGATCACTCCTCGGAAGCTCCTGTACGGATATGAGACCGCATTAACGACCATCATTTCACTTGCAAATCTCATTAACGAGTGACTATATGGAATATGGCGAACGAGTTCAAGAGCAGCAGCTGTTACCATTGGCTCGTTGGCCCGCATCCGAACCACTGATGTCGCTCATGGTTTTCACCCCATTACTGTGGATTCCATTGACGCCGTTCGTGATGCCGACACCATTCGCCTCTTCTTGAACAAGAACGGACTTGTTGACTGCTTGCTTAGATGGCGGTACGTCGAGCGCAGGGTTCTTTTCGAAAAATCCAGACGGCTTGATGTGTACGCTGATCTTCTCAATTGGCATGACTGGGAAGTCTTCTGGCCGCGGGTTGTGTGTGAGCGTGAAGGTATGCCAGAAAACAACGTCTTCATTCCTGACGTCCTCGCCCCGTTCAGCCCACTGCTCGAGCCCGTCGCTGGCTCGGCTCTGCCAGGTGAATTCTCCAGCCGCATAGAGCTCATCATCACGATACTTTGTCACCCAGACAGGATGGTCGGAAAACCCAGCACGCTTCCGATTGTAACTGCGCTCACTCATGAGCATCTTTTGCGTGGCAAGAGTCTGTACCTTGTATGCAACTGGCTTCCCACTGACTTTGTTGATGATATTGTCGTTTCGGATTTTGAAGACCCGAGCGCGCTCGACACTGGTCTCTTCGTGGCCGGCCTTATCGAGAACAGTTGTCTCAGCCACGTAGCCAACCTCGTAGTCGTCACTGACGCCGTTTTTCTTAGGATCGAGTGCCACGCTATCTTCGTAAACAACAGTGTTCTGGAATCCATCGACGGCTGGGTCGATACGAAGAGAGAAGACGTGCTGGTGGTAAGGAGCGGCTACACCAGACCCTACGTTGGTAGCCCAAGGCACAGATGCCCCAGAAGAATTATCGATCGGCATCGTCGAGAGAATTCCTGTAGCTCGAACCTCGAACTCAATGCCTCCAGCCTGGTCGAATATCCAAGCAAAGATGTATTCGTAGTTTGAGACGGTACAGATCATTTGCACGACAAGCTGTCGGTTTCGCACGACAGTGGCTTGATTGTTGCGGTAATTGGAGTGCTTGTGAAGAATACCCCCATCTTGTTCGTGAAGACAGACAACGTTCTCAAGGCGTACAGGGTTGCCCTTCGAGTCTGTCCTGTATCCGTCAAAGTACTGGATATGTCCTAGACAGTCACAGCCAAGGTTAAGCTGATTGCTTGTTACACCTAGACCAACATCACCGACGTCGAACGCCTGCTTTCGGTGGTATGGTTTACGAGGGTCGCCGTAAGGTACAGTCATCTCTGAAAGAGAAAGACGGTAGAAAACGTTCCTCCCATCGTAGGTGACATTGTACAAAACCACTCCGTCACGATAGTTCCAGCCCAATCGAAATCTCCACTTTTGCCACTGAACGAGATGGCCGTCTACATCGAAAGACGTACCCTCGGGTTGGCTGACATTGTAGGGTTTCAAGTCCTTGCGCAAGGGCATGTCCAGGAGGTCGTGTGCGTACTCAACCGCGGCAACAGGCTTCCAGGGCTGCGTCTCTGAAGTGGAGTGGTCGGTCCCGAGAGGCAGCTGATCGATCCGAAGAAGCTTCTTGGTGTCCGCATCGAATACAGGGCTGAACGGGCAGGGCAGAGAATAGTGGTTCGTCTGAGGGTGATTGAGCGGTACAATGTACATGTAACACTGGAAGAGCCGTCGAACCTCTGTGTCGTCTTCCGTGCTGTATCCCCAAGGGTCATTGCAGACTGTGACTCCCTCTGGTAATTTTAGCTTCTCAACCTCTTTCTGTACCTCGGGATGCTTGAGGCAAACGATCTCCATTTCAATCATTTCGTCAACGTCGGCAGGGCCTTGAAGGTGACGAGGTAATTCTTTCAAAGAAAGAACTTTACCAGTGTTGAGATTGATCAGAGCCTTCATGAAGGCCTTGGTATCCATCCTATGGAGTAAACTATAGGCGATCCGGTCAGGGGCTGGCGGCAGTGTCTTGCGTTCGCGTTCGGCCTCAACGTATGGTATGACATCGGCTTTGAGAGGCTCCCGAATTTCGATATGCTTGAATCGTAGAGAGACATTAGGAAATGAAGCTCTGAGGATGTTCACCACTGCTGTTATCTCCTGCGGCTGTAGGGGATCGAAAGGGTGGAGGACTGAGCTCTTCATTGTGATGGAGTGCGGGTCTGGAATCGCGAAATTTGCGAAAGCGACTTATGATTAGGCAGCTCAAGACCGTGAGAATATGTCTAGATTGGACTATCTACCTGGGAAGACAGAGGGTCGAAGTGCCCTTATATCTACTACAAGAAGCAGAAGATGTTCTCAAGATGGTCAAACTTACGCCCAAATTCGTGCGGGTCGCGGGGAGCGATCGGCGGGGTGCGCCTGCAAAACGTGGTGGCCAACTGAAAAGAGAAGGAGTTACGCTCAGTGTTCTAGGCTTGTGACTCACGGACGTGGCCTGTTCAGGTCGCGCAGTGACCGGCGGATGTTCATTGGTGAAAGGAGAGTCCGACTCTTACGGACGTAGAATCCCGGACTTCCAGTATACATTCGACGAAGCAGATCAAAGTCGCACTACTTGGCCATGTTGGTCAGTCTGCTCAACTGATCAAGTTAGAATAAGGTGACGATATAGAGATTGAGCAACAAAGTCATGCCAGTGGAACGACTCCTCCACTTGTCTCCTCCGCTGAATTTCCTGGATAAGATCACTGGCATAGCGCTGGTTCCCGATGCCAATATCATCTGCAATCTTCCTCGCTTTGAGCACCGCAGCTATGGCGAACTCCTTATTGCCTTCGCAAGCTACAACGAATAGAATAGGTAGTAGACTGGCCTCAACCTGACCATCTGGAATAACCCTATTAACCAGGTCTATACTTGTGCGTAGAGCCGATATCTTGTCCACGGCGAGTTGATTCCTCAAGCTGGGCCAATCAAAAGTTTCCGGAAAGCATGATCCGAGCCTATCAAGGACCATATGAAAACATACATAGAGGAAGCTGTCGAAAGCTAGTGCTACCATCTCCAGATTGGCTAGATCAAGCACTTCCATGCTCGCTTGTACTCTGTTCGCAGGAGTGATTTGCTCTCTTGCCTGCAAAGTCATCCGTCTTCACTGTGTCAGCAACGTCCGTCCGTGATTTAAGTCGAGCTTACACGGCTTGAAACTCATCCAAGAAGCTAATAGAAGCTTGCAAATCACTAAGGTCATGGGTTGCAAGACTCATGATTCGATGCAGCAGAAGAAATTGACTGTGAGCGCAACCCATGTATGGATCTATGCCCACAATCTGTGAGTCCAGCCACGAAGGGTTTATGATAGGTAGCGTTGCGGCATATTCACTGGTGAATGCACTGGTCAAGCTTGATATGCATCGATGGTAGATGATGCTAGTTGTTCACATCAGCTACGAGGTTCTTCAAGGGGCACAGAAAACTCACAAGCTCTTGGCGAACGACATCACTCTATCATCCCCGATTTGGCGGTGAAAATCTACAATGTGATTATAGATGAGTTGGACGCCATCCAAATGCGTCCGCCAATCACCGAGGCCGTCCTTGATGATCTCGAATTTACACAAGAAGATGGAGGTAAGGAGCAGGTCGTCCTGCATACTCGTGGTCGACGCTGTCTGCCGCGCTATCCTCTCCTGGGTAGCAGCCAATGCTCTGACATAGTGATAGCGAGCAAGATGACGGAAGATGTGTTCTTGCCTCGGGTCCAGTGTCGACCGATGCATGGCTGCACTAGCACAAACCGAGTCCAGTAGCATTGAAGACATAGATAACCTGGGAATAATGACCGCTCTTAATGGATTCCAAGTCCCATCTGCGTTTGATAGTGATCCGGCGAGCTTTCCTGCATAGTAATGGAGCAGATATTTGTGTGTATTAGAGAGCGGCGCAAGGTCGAGTGACGTGGCTAAACCATTCAAGGTGCACAAAGCAGGATTTAATACATCCTGAACGAGAAATTGAAGAGGTTGACCAGACCTCGGAGGAGATAATGTCTCTAGGTCGTCAAATACTGTTTCCTGGATACTGGTCGCAGTTGAAGAAGACTCGTCCGTCTCCGCTTGATTGATAGGATCGCTAACGAGCTCGCTGTGTTCTGCTGGGCATTAGATATCAAACGCAGAGTCATCGATCTCGTCATGTTTACCTTGGACGCGATTGCCTTCCCATACTGCAGGTGACAATGGTGTGCCGACGCTTAACACCGATATCTCTTCAGGCAACGTAGATCGGAAAACATCAGGCGGGAAACAAGGTAACCCCAATCTAGAACAAGCACCGCATCTGGCGCGCATGAGATTGGTGTCTATCTCAAGTCTAATGAACACGTACCTGGGCTTCACTCCATCGCCTACAACAACATAGAGTCAGTTGACTTGGCACCAACATGCAAGCTGTGGAAGCTGATGGGACTTTTGAATACAACGTGCATAATGAGGACAGATAACCCACATTTTTTGCGGCGCTGCTTACAGCTCCCGCAGCCCGACCTTGACCAAGGCGTAGTCCTCTGACGCCGGCGGACCGCGTTGCTCATCATCTAACGAAGAGAAGGGCAGCTTGATACCTGGTGTCAATGCAGCACTCAACAAGGCGTGTGCGAGTCGCGGCGCGCATTCAGAACTGACCAGTGCGCAAGACAGAATGAGTTGCCGAGTATGAGCTGGTCTCCCCGCTCTTGATCATGGAGCAAAGTCCAGATCAGTGGCGGGGCCCATGCAACTGTGGCCAACTATCGCAATATTGCAGTCCTCTGGATCTAGGCAACCAATAGCTAGCTGGAATGCGCTCCTCACTGTCATCCGCTCTGTCCAGCCTATGAAACCTTGGTCGGTCCTCTCTGACAGACCGTGACCGAGCGTGTTTTTCCGGGAGAAGGTGGCACCTTGTTCGTATCCTCGACACGGAAGCGGCGCTGCATCACTGCAATAAATTAAGGGGATGTCGCTCACAGATGCGCCAGTCTCTCGGCGCCGATCCCTAAGCCAATGGGTCCGAGTGCCGGGCGTATCTCTTACCGAATGCGGCAGCGGATGCCAAGATACTGTATACCTCGGAGAATCCTGAGCGCGGTCACAGAAGGAAGTGACTCATGCCGTTATGCAAAAGGCTTCTTTGGACATTATCGTGATCGTTTGCCGATTCGCCGTGTTATCGATCAAGTTCGATGTGCATGCGGGGCTGTGAGTCTGTCTTCACTGACTTACACTCCCTGCATCGGCGTATCTCTTGCTGTTTATGGCGACACATGCTGTTTCATTCCTTTGACCGAGTGCCTCGCGCCCAAGCATGTAGTCTTTCAATGAGTTCAGTACGTCCTATCTATGGTCTTCCGTCACTGGAAAACGCCCGTTCAGTCTGGTTGAGAGCAATGACCAATAATCCTCTTCCCCATTCCCTTCCACCGAGCGACTTGCTCTGTACTAATCTGTGCTAAAGTAGACCCTCTCTGTGACGATTGTCGGAGTAAGGCTTCTATGCGACGTCTGCTCGATTGTCACTATAAAGGTACCTCAACAGTCCCCTTGCCTTGTCCAGCCTATTAGTCTCCTTGTCATGTCTCAAGAAAAAAGAGTCAAGTCGGCAACACCAGCAATCACAACTACGACTACGACCACGACCATGACCACGACCATGACCACGACCACGATTACGGAACGAATCGCACCAGCTCTGGAGACACTCAGAGCCTCTCTGGAATCTAGGGCTATACTGCCTGTCGATCCGACTGCTCTGCCACTCAATGTGTTGGATATCCCAAGGTCATGCGGACTACTTTCCGACAACGAGCTGCTTCTGACAGAGGCGTACGATGCGACCGCCCTGCTTGAGAAATTAAGGAAGGGGGATATTACTTCATCTTCCTTACTGTCAGCTTTCAGAACGCGAGCTACTATTGCTCACCAATGTGTAAGTGCTGATAAGCACCTTCCATCACCTCTCGACCAGTCAGTGCTAAGGTTTGCTGTACAGACAAACTGCCTCACTGAGCTTATTCCAGAAGCGGTTGAGGCAGCTCAAGCTTGCGATGATTATCTACTACGCACAGGTCAGCCGATCGGACCTCTTCATGGGCTGCCCGTATCGTTGAAAGAGCAAATAAGTGTACGAGATCATTACGTCAATGGTGGGTTTGTTGCTTTCGTACGAAGAAAAAGCGAGCAAGACGCGCACATCGTCACTAGCCTGAGAAGATTGGGCGCTGTGGTTTTTGCGCGTACGAGCCAACCTCAATCGTTGATGCAACTTGAAACATCGAACAATATCTATGGCTCGACTGTCAATCCTCGAAATAGGGCGCTCACGTCAGGTGGTAGCACCGGTGGCGAAGCTGCACTAATGGCCATGTGTGGTACGCCGTTAGGGATCGGTGGGGATATCGGTGGCTCCATTCGCGTCCCAGCTGCTCTGAACGGGGTGAGTGACACTCGTTTGACATATCCATCTGTATATCGTCTCCAGTCACTGATAAAGCTGCTACAGCTATATGGATTTCTACCGTCATTAGAAAGAATCAGCGGCCAGGGTGCCATGATTACTTCGCCAGGGATGGACTCCATTTCAGGGACTCTAGGTCCATTCGGAAGGTCACTACGTGATATCGAAATGTTTTGCCGAGCTTACTCGTCAATATGCCCATGGCAAGAAGACATCTCACTTGTACCTGCAGATTTACTTTCGCCAGCAATCGGACGTCAGCTGCAGCCGGGCTCGTTCCTGAGAATCGGCGTGATGCTATCCGATGGTGTGGTTCGGCCTCTTCCTCCCGTACGGAAACTCATGGATTCGGTTGAACAGCGCTTGCAAGCTTGTGAAAGATTCCAATGTCGGCCATTCACTGCCTACAACCACAGTCTAGCATGGAAGATCTTGTCGGCAAATTACTTTGAAGAACAAGGGCAAGACGTGCGAGACATATGTGAAGCTGGAGGAGAACCTATCCAACCTCTTACGGACTGGATCATCGATCAGAACATTCTCAACGCTCAGGCCGTAGGACCAACCATAAGAAGCAGGAGGGCTGCGCGAGACAAACATCGGCAAGAGTATGCAGCGCATTGGGACAAGCTCGATGTCGATGTGGTAGTTGCACCGGTCACCCCAAGTGTTGCGCCTCCACATGGCACAAGCAAGTACTGGGGCTACTCGGCCGTCTGGAACCTCTTGTCATACCCAGCTATAGCCATGCCTGCTAGCAAACTCTTTGGAGATTTCCATTGTGATTTCAGCACTGAGCAATACACACCTCAGAATAGCATCGAGGAGCACAGCTATCGGCATTACCTCGAATCTAAGCCCGCGCCAGATATGCCAGTGGGTATACAGGTTGTGGCGAAACGACTCCATGAGAACATCCTGATCGAAGCTGCGTACATGATCGAAGCAGCACTACAAGGTATATAGAGTGTATATCATGCCATTCCCCTTCGTCCCGCCAAGTTACTGCCTTCAGGCATGCTCATAGAGTCATGGTAGAGTGACCTTTGTCAAGCAAGATACATATGATGTAGATTCAAAGAGCGAACAACGTTTTTCACTGGTCATTGCATGAGACTTTTCCATACTCGTTTTCCCGAAGACGAGCGTCAAAACACTTTCAGGTCCACGATGACCTTTAAGACTCCCGATTTGTGCAGATCATGACAAGCTCAATTTGTATGTCACAGCATCTAGGCTCCGGTCCAAGTCGCTTGGTGAAGGTTAGTACCGGGTAAAGCCTTTGTGGACCAGGTCGCATGACAAAGGAGCCCTAGCATGGTGGAGACTCGACGACCTGCACTGCTGTATTTGAATGCTGGATCAGTCTTCATTCTCGCACATCTTCACTTTTTCACTAGCAAAATACTGCTTTTCCCACAAGACACGAAAGGAAAGAAAACATGAAGGAGAACTCTCGCCAGCCGTCTAAAGGGTTCGAAAGTGGCGCCCATTCTGTCCGCACTTCCACGTCAGCCCGTTTCTCCGCTGCCACGCTCGCGATTCACGCCGACGATGTCCTCAACTCGGATGAACTCACGGATGTCGCACCTTCCCTCCATGTTGCCACAACCTTCCGATATCCCTCTCGTCCTGTCAACCTACGCACAAGCTCAGAAGTGAATCCGGACGAACCTGGACCGCATTTCTACTCTCGTCACTCGAACCCCAACACTACTCGCTTAGAGACACTGCTATCTGCCCTGCTGCACGGGCCGACACTCACCTATGCCTCAGGCCTGGCAGCTTTCCATGCCTTACTTGTGCACGTACATCCAAAAGTCGTTGCTATAGGCGAGGGATATCGCGGATGCCATGAAGTTCTGAGCGTCTACTGCAAGTTGACCTCGTGTGTTGTTGTCGACGTACATGATCCGCACACTTAGTCCGGGCAAACAAATGAAGGGAGAGGGTACACTCTCGGGCCGGGTGATCTCGTCCATCTAGAGACTCCACTAAATCCATCGGGTATAGCATTCAACATTGAACACTACGCAGCACTGGCCCATGAGAAGGGCGCATCTTTGAGCATCGATGCCACCTTCGCCCCACCTCCCCTCCTAGATGGTTTCAGCTGGGGTGCGGACTACGTGATGCGTTCCGGCACCAAATACTTTGGAGGGCATAGCGATATGCTTTGCGGGGTATTGAGCATCAAACAAGGTGAAGAAAAGGCTCACCGGGAACTGTACAAGGAAAGGTACGTCATTGGTGGAGTAGTAGGGAGTTTAGAAGGATGGCTGGGAGTGAGGAGCGTCCATACCTTAGAATTGAGGGTGCAAAGGCAAAGCCAGAACGCCGAGGAGTTAGTAAAGTGGTTCGACTGGTTAATACGTCCAGTCCACGGCGAGATTGATGGTGAGGAGTTGCTTCTCAAAACAATGGCAAAGAAGGTAATCCGTAGAGTGGAGCATGCCAGCCTCCAATGGAAGGATCTAGAAAAGAAGGAAGGTGAGGACAATTGGCTGAGAAGACAGATGCCAAATGGCTTCGGCCCAGTGTTTGTCATTCATTTGGCAAACAGAGAGATGGCGAAGAGGTTGCCGAGCAAGCTCGAGCTCTTCCATCATGCCACAAGTCTTGGGGGCGTGGAGAGCCTGATAGAATGGAGGGCTATGAGCGTTGAGCATGTTGATGACCGAGTGCTTCGCGTGAGCGTAGGGGTGGAGAACATCCGGGACCTCAAGGCAGATTTCCTTCGAGGCTTACAAGCCTTAGCAGAGGAACTTAGTCTACAGGCATGGTAGGCAGATAGCATGGTTTAGGTACCTGAACTCGCCTCATGCGGACATGAATCACGAGCAGGTAGCCCGTGCCGACATGTTTGTTGTGCAGATGACTTGCGTGATAATACAGTAGTCTCCTTTGTACTACCGATGCTGTGGGATCTACCTCTCAGATACAGTCAGGGTAGCCAGCTCGCGCTACTTGATGTTACACGTGTATGAAGAATCTTTGTACGGCTGTCTTCGTTAGAAACGGTGTTGATGGTTGTAAGAAGTGAGCGTCACGGCGTGAATATTGTGTTGCTCGTCTGGCGGGAGGATCAGGTGGGGCAATGCCACACTCCGATACACGATTGCGAACCTGCGATCTACGATAGGTGACTTATCTTTCGGCTTCATCTTTGTCTTTTCACTTGTTTCAATTACTCGAAAATGGACGAGCAGGTAGAGCGGTTAGTCAAGAAGGCATGGGCACAATATCAAGAGACACCAAAATCGAAGCGCCTTCTGATAGCAGTCTCTGGCATTCCAGGCTCTGGTACAGTGCTCCAGGATAAGGTACAGAATACATTTACTGACAGGTCATGACAGGCAAAACAACGCTTGCCGCACGTGTCGCTAAAGGTCTGAATGAACTACATCATGAACAGTCGCCCGGCCTCGCACTTTCAGAAGGGGTCGCCGCCTTTATACCCATGGATGGCTACCACTTGTATCGTGCACAACTAGATGCTATGCCAGACCCGGACACAGCGCATGCCCGGCGAGGAGCAGCATTTACCTTTGACGCGCCAGCTTTCCTTGCCTTGGTCAAGAAGCTCCGCGACCCCTTGTGTGCAGAGAGTACTACCATCCACGCTCCTAGCTTTGATCACGCTGTGAAGGACCCAATCGCCAACGATATCCCGATCCACCCATCCGCCCGTATCCTCATCTTCGAAGGCAACTACTGTAGTCTAGGTACTGGAGCGAAGGAGTGGAAAGAGGCGGCCGAGCTCATGGACGAGCTGTGGTTCGTGGATGTGGATCTGGCAGTTGCGAGACAGCGGCTGATACAGAGACATGTCAAGGCCGGTCTGGCGGATAATGAGGAGCAAGCAGCGAAGCGCGCGGATGAGAATGATCTCGTCAATGGCAAGGAGATCATCGACGGTCGGCTGCCTGTGCATGAGGTTGTAGTCAGTTTAGAGGACAGCACGTGGAAGCCGGAGAATCAAGGGCCAGAAGTCACAGCGTGAGTAGCGAGCAGCATCATGCGACTGAATTGATCGAGGCCAGCTCCGATTGCAGCGCGTCGAGTGTCTCAGCAACCTTGTGGCTGCTACGCGATTTTGTGATTCCTGTCGAGCAAAATGCGGGGAGGGGCAAGCCACTGCACGGAGCTCTTTCCTCAAAGCGGCGACGTATGAATGCTGTCACGCTGCGCCACTACGTCACTCCTAACACTGCAGCCCGTTTCTGGAGCTTGCGCCAGCGACGGGAGCGATTAAAACCAGCTCGTCGCCAGTCTTTCCCATCTCCTCCTCACTCAAGACTCAGATCACATCTTCAAAACCATCAACAGTCCTTCAAGCCAGCTTCATAACAGCTCAAACAACATCACAATGGCCACTCTTCACTGTAAGTCACCTTCCGAACCCTCACACAGCTCCAGAGCTCTGTCAATCGCACCTCGGCTAGCTCACGAGCTCCAATCAACATGATATATACGCTTAGCAGCCTCAATTCATCGAGCTGACCATCTTCCATAGACCTCCCACCCGTCAAGCCTTCGGCTATTGCCCTCGGTACCCTCTACACCCACGCTGTCTCCCTCGCCGTCCTCACCCCCGTGTTCGGAGAGACCTACCGCCAGGCCCAGGCCGCCAACTCCAAGGAGGAGTTCTTCAAGTCCAAGGAGGCCGCATCTGCCGGTGCCGCCTGGGGAAGCTCTCTCGTCGGTTCTGCCATCCAGACCTACGGTGTCGGTGCTCTGATCAACGCTACTGGTACCTTGACCTACAAGGGTGCTGCTTACCTCGGTTCTCTCGTCTTCTTCGCCAGCTCTGCCCCATCGGTAAGCGTCCCTCTATCAACCTTCACGTACGTAGTGCTAACACGTCTTCAGTTCATCGCCGCCATTGCCACCGAGAAGCGCCCGCTTGACCAGGTCGCCGTTGGTGCTGTTGCCCGCGTCCTCGAGACCGTCGGCCTGAGCATGTTCCTCACCTACTGGGGCACCCGCACCAACCCTTTCAACTAAATCTTTCATGATTGAGACGACGTAAGCTGGGGAACACAGGACGGCGGATGATGGTATGCAACGCAGGCTGATATCGGTCCAATGGGGTTTCTTGGCGGACAGTCAAGGATTGGGGAAACCGGAGTTGAATGCGGAACTAGATAGCAAACAGACGTATCAAGTCCAAATATTCTGATCCAAGCTCTGCCCTTTTCAGTGTTACCATGTGCCTGTGCTTCTCACTCTGCGTATATACATGAAGATCTCTACAAGTGAAACATCAACTCGAAATTTTCATTCCGACGACTACATATTTAAACCATGAACGACGGTGATCTAGACCTCGACCTCGACGTCGATGCAGACGACTACGCAGAAGCAGCAGCAGAAGACGCCCCGTCCACCAATGACAGGACTCATCTCTCCGATGAAGCCTTCAATGCCATAAAAGCTACCTACGTCGCAAAGCACGACAATGGCTCTGTACGTCTGCCCGTAACCTTTCCCCTGTCTCCTAAACCCCTCGTCAGGGCCTGACAACAGAGAAAAGATCTACAAGTCACTCCCCGGCGCTTTGCCCGATCCTGGCCTTCCCACAGCGGGGGTTGGCCGAGATGGCGCAGACGGTAAACCGACAAAGCCAGCGCTGAGCAACAAGCATATTCAGCTCGTATCTGCCGCTGCTGGAGAGCAATATTACTTCAAGAATTACGAGCAGCTGATAGACTTGATTGCTTGGCTGAGAGAGAGGTATGATATCGATGGAAGCGGGACGGGAAAGGGCAAGGGGAGAGGGAAGTTCGGGGAGACACTTCAGAGGTGGGAGGGGAGGTGTAGGGCGCGGATAGCTGAGGGGAAGGTAGGGCAGGTGAAGGTAGGGGAGGTGAAGGGTGATGAGGGGAGGGATGTGGATGGGGCATGAGGGATGGGTGGTCATGTGTGCAAGCTTACAGAGTCAGTGGTAGATTTTGCCGTACTGTGGTATCAGGGTTGAGCGGATAGCTCCAGTCTATCTCCATTGTCTAGTTGCATCTATAAACTCGCTGCCACTGTCATCCAGCTCTCTATTGCTCGGCTCTCCAACGAAGCCATCCAGCCCTTTCCCGGCCAAGTCGTCGTCTTCTATGCTCAGCAGCGGAACCATGCTTACCCTACCATGAGCACAGATGAATGGGAATTTGCACTCTGCCAGGTCTTGTACCAGCCGTTCGCACTCTTCCTGAGTGAGCCTGTCGTTGAACATGATTGCGCTTCGGCATGCTCTCGAGTTCAGGAGTCCTAGCAGACCGCGGGGCACATCATGCAGATGAGAAAGCCAGTCAGGTATTCTGTTGTCCGTACCCTTAATTGCGACGTCCATACTAGATCTCATACCGCTATCTGTCCGATCGGCGTACATCTCTTCTCGGACCAATTCGATTAGGAGACGTGGTTCAAGAGCGCACCGCTCAGCGATGGTTGGCGGAAGGTGTGTGACGATGAGATTTGCATCGTCTTTGGCGGCTTGATCCGTGTGAGTCGGCTTTGATGACAGGACTCGAAGGACGATCCCCCATCTCGTAAAGTGTGAAACCTGTCGTCTCAATCTGTTGGCTTCGCTATCAGAAATAGAAAAGTGAATTGGCTTGCTGAGCAACAAGCTGTGCAGGGAGGGGCTGCCACTGATCATGGATACGGTGTTGTCATCTGATGTGCAAGGCTGAAATGTCTGTCGTAGAAGACTTTCGAGAATAACTCGTTCGGAAGCAGCATGTTGGTCTACCAAGATCATTGTCGATTTGCTTTTGGTGTTGGAGACATCGCGAGCGCCAGAAGTCTTAACCAAGATATACTTGCTATCGACTTGTGATATGACTTTGGCGTGAGCAAGGCCCGACTTCGAGATGCTCGTCTGCTCAAGGCTTCTGGCTATACTCTGAACAGTCGTGCTTTCCGAGCCGCAGCAATGCCCTTCAGGACCTGGGCCAGTAAGAGTGTCTGCATCAGGAACAGTGCCTTCCAATTGGACCGCAAACGAAGGATTCTCCCACATGCTAAGTACCCACGTCAACCACCCGGCCGATTTTGTGGTGGCTGTGGCAAGCTGTCGTGTAGGATCTCTCAGTATGCTTGAGAAGCGTTCAAGAGCGTTCGAATCATGACCTTGTGTTCGTTCGGTGGGCCGAACTGTGCCAGTCCGCTTGGAGATTGAGAGAGGCTTTCCAGATTTGGGGTCCATCGCAGTGAAATAATCACTTCTTGCATCATCGTCGTCACTGTCCTGGTGACTCAGTTCTGTGCCCCTCAGCCTTTGTACATGCTCGACTCCTTCGGCGGCTTGGTCTGATGATGATCCCTTTGCCAATGCTGAATGTGCTGGCTTAGCATGATTAATTGATGGCATCGTTCGAGACAAAGGACTTCTTTGCTCCAGACTGGCTGGTGGCCTAATCAAGTGACCTTTGGTGACATTCTCATTCCACAGTCGCTCTTTCGAGAGCGGATTCCCACTTTTGATCCGGCTCCATTCTGAGAACATGCCAGTCGAGGGTCTGACAGGAATGTCTAACCTGGGTCGCTTGTTTGAAGGCTCTAAGCTCGAGGCTGATGCGGGTCTCCTTAATAGTAGTGTCGACAACGGTGTCGATGCATTGAGAGAAGTGAGAGCGGCATCTTTCAGTACTGTGCGGGATACATCGTTAGACTCGGACTGGATTTCGTGATTGGAATTGCGATGACTGCCATGCGTTTTCCGAGGCATGAAATGGGTCTGCTCCAGCCAACCCCGTGCTAAAGCAGCTAGTAGGTTCAGCAAGGCATGAGTCTCGATCGATTCTGTAGAAGAGCACTTGTTGCTGTCACAGCCCACTCGCTGTACATTGATGAAGAAGACCGGCCAGCGGTCAAGACCCTTTCTCCTTTTGCGAAGATCTCTCAATCGGATTGACGGGCTCGGTGCAGCAAAATCGCCCATATGTAGTCCATCATCTTCGTCGCTACATCCAAAGGCAGACTTTTCGAATATATCATTAATGACATCGAAAAAAACTTTGGCGGAAACAGAAGTGATCAATGGTTTTATTCCGATTGAGATGAATTGGAGACTTTTCACAGGTACTGGCACCATGGAGAAGAGACCTTTGATCGAGAAATGCAATGTTGATGCTGCAGCAGGTACGAACGATGAGATCAACCGAGCCTCCACAAGGCCCGAGGAGACAAGTAGCGAAGGAGCCCGCTTGATCTTCTGGCGGATCTGGTCAGTCCCGCTTGCATTCATGTCATTCTCTGAAACTGAGGCGGGCGGCCGAATGAAGCACTTCATTGAGAGATTCTGTGCTTCTTGGATTTTGACAGATACTGGCGCAGTCCAGGCAATGCAATACGCACAGATTGCTTTGACCAAGCTATGCCACTGCTTTTCCAATTCGCCACGGGACGCTGCGCTCTCAGCCCTGTGTTTGACGCGCACCGGCATATTGCCAAACAGATCGCGGACAGTGACAATGGTGCCACGACGGTGGGCCAACACGACGCCCTGGGATGGCTTGGCGGGCGTCTGTCTAGACATGATCTCGCCACGATGATATAATATTTGATTCACTGAATAATGTTGATGGTGTTTTGAAGTAATCGAGAGCAGGGACACGGAAGACAGAGAGGCAAGGAAGATGCCATTCCCCCCATGGACATTATCGGATGCTTTCTTTGCAGTATGATGCAGCTGTCCAAGGCCTCCGTCGACTCGAAAAGCGGATGGAGTAATACCAGTTCCATCATCCTCGACAGTGCAGCTACCGCGGGCGAAATCGACAGATATATCGATATTGGATGATGATGCGTCGATGGAGTTCTCTAGAAGGCCCAGAACTACATCGAAGAGGCTTGTGATGACCACGGAGGACTTGAGATGGGCGATTACATCCGGCGCCAGTGGCTGCATAGTTTGAGACGGGTTGGCATGCGGTATCCGAGGTTTTGTGTTTGATATGTCAACGTGAGACATGGTTGACGTCTCTGCCCGGGAGATCAAGGAGGCCGCCACGGGCATCTGGAATGGTTGTTGTCTGGACGATCAAGGATCATGATTTGGCAGCGGAGCAGTCGTGGGCAGGGTAAAGATATAGCGAAGATTGTAGGCGTTTCGGATCATGCAGAGTGTTATTCGTTGTGTGTGATTGGAAAAAGCATGAAAGAGGAGGGTGAAGTCATTTTGGTCCATGACTGCCGAGTGCTGCAGGGACGGGATCGACGGGGGAAGCATCGGCAACAGCCAGTGGGCAGTCAAGGGCAGCTAGTCATGTCAATGCTGTCCGCCCATCAACGGCTGTGGGCCAGGCACAGACCCCGACTGCCCAAGCCCAAGTCCAAGCCCAAGCCCAAGCCCGCTCCTCGAAGTATACCCTATCCACCTCCCACTCTCGCCCATTTGTATCACATTCTTGCTCGAGCTCAGGGTTTGAATTGTAGCCACTTTGAACGGCATTGTCGGTGTCGCGACAATCATGCAAGGCTAGCGCATGGTCCCCGACGCACCTCAAGATCGATTGGTCTCGTACGAAGCATCAGCCAGCTACCTCAGTGCAGCCACCTCTCGAACCAACTCGTATCGCCCACGACACTTCCGCCATCATGGCGAGTCCAGATATCGCAGCACATAGCCCTGACCGACATACCCGACGAAGGCCCTTCGCGTCTTGGGTGAAGAAGCTGACGAACCTCAAGAGCTCCGATGCTCCCGGAGGAAAGAAGGCTGGCCACTTCAAGTCAAAGAAGCCAAGCATGGGCAGGATGAAGAACAATAACCCATATCCAGAGTCAGGCCATGTTCAGGTGAAGCCTGCTGCGGCAGATATAGACAGCACCAATGGTAGCATGTCGTACTCGAATCGCAATTCACAGCCTGGCCGGAGTAGCGTTGGTTCAGCACCTCTCAGCGAGGAGAACGGCACGGTCAGCAACAGTAACAAGTCTGCTGCACCCACGCTGGCGACGAACCCAGAGACGATCCACTCAGATGCTGGCCGCTCAAATGCCTTTACAGCAAAGACCGGAGGAGCTTTTAGTTCCGTGGACGGAGCAGGTAGGAACAGCACCTTCTCTTCACCAAATCAGTCGGAACAGTCTTTGACGACCACGTTGACAACTATTCACTCTACATCACCAGGCATAGTACTTGGTCAGCAAGGAAGCACCTCGCAGACTCCCACTAATGCCGGCTCTGGCCCAAGCGTGCAATTCAGTCATCAATACCCACCTTCGGGTCCTGTCTCAGCTCTGCCTCCACATCTAGCCCCGACTGGCAATCCCTCGACCTACCAGGCTGCCACGGCAAATAATTTGCTGACTGACGATGCGTCGATCCTCACCCTGGCATCCTCGTCGAAGCGGCGTCGCAGGCGATCCATGGACACCGATGCTTCCGTCCGAGCTCTCGCACCAAGCAGTGTTTGGGGAGGTAGTCGTGAGTCGCTGCCGCTGAGTGTCTTGAGTGGCAATCAGGAAGCTCCTGGACCTGGCTACACCCAAAGCCGACCTAGCATCGGAGGTATGGCATCCGCCGAACGTGCTAGCATCTATTCCAGTCAGAGTGTTGCCGCTCCTGCCCTTGTGTCGGATCGTAATTCTTATTACGCCACTAGTGTGAAACAGAGTGTCAAGGACAAAGAGCGAGACAAGGACGCAAGGAGTATCGATGGCCGTAGCATGAACAAGGATGCTGATGAGCGGAGTCTGCATGGGGCAAAAAGTCTGCACGGGGGCGAGAGCCTAAAGGGCTACGAAGGTAGCATCAGATCCGGTGCTTTGGGACACGCGAGAAATGACAGCAACCCGGGAAGCCTGAACGCTCCTCTCGCCAGTCCTGGACCTATGCCGTCGTCCAGGGCTGTCAATGAACCGGCTAGTCGTCGCAGCTCCAACTTCAGAGCAGATGGGGACGAGGATGAGGAGCATGGCCACGATCAACGCGAAAAGAGGTAAATTGGCACAGCATACTAACTGCAAGAATCAAGGGGCATGGGTTGGTGTTGGGTTCTGATATGATTTTGAGATAGCTTGATACCCAGAACAGAGGCACACTGAGCGTATAGGCGCACAGAATGGCAAAATGGCAAACGAATTGCCCAACAAGTGCTCAACGTGTCTCTATTGCATGTCCATCCCAGATATCCGTTCACATGCTTGTTATTGCAAGAAAGTTTGTACCTTGGCAGTCGATTCTCCTGAGGTGGACTCTTTGTTGATGAATCGTCACGCTGACGTCAAAGTCAACAAGCCTGGTGACCGACGAGGAGCAGGAAAATAGTCTTGGAAGCAACCAACCACTTCTTCACGATACCAAGAAAATGTGACTCCAAAAGTATCGCCGAGTTTTGGCCTTTGCCGTTTTTATCTACTGCATCAGCAGACGAGACGAGATGGCCCGACAGAAATCCATTGCACGGTGCGTTGTTCGAGGCATCACTAGAGACACCAGCTCCGAAGCCAACAAGAAATCACCCATCGGACGTGTGCTTGCTGCTTTTGCCGCCCTATTTGCTCTCTACCAAGTGCCACTAGATAAGTACAAACCAGAGGTCTTCGCGAAGCTGCGGCATGATAGCTGGTCCATCGATGAGGCAGGCTATGTGGATAGCTTCATGACAGAGGATAAGAAGGATGGAGCCGCTTTGCAGACCATGGGTGATATGGGCTTCTCAGGATCAGTGAGTGCTGCGTACACATGCCCTGCTAGCACTAGTGTAACTGACTATCGCAGACATTCTTCTCCACTCAGAATCAGCGGTATCTCGTCAAGTCGATTCCACGTCACTTTGAGCACTCTTTCTTCCGCGAAGATCTCCTGGATCCTTATGCCGAACACATGACTAAACATCTTGACTCTGCACTGGTCCGTATCTGTGACACTCTTTCTGCAACTCATCATGCAATCGGCATTCCTCTCGGCTTGGCGCCGTCTCATCATATCATCATGGAGAACATTCTCTATGGCAAGGCTGACCATGAGGATGAGAATGATCCGAAGTGGGATTCCTTCGATCTCAAGCCAACTTCCTACTTTTTTCCAGAGCGTGATATTGCTTCGGGAAAGTTGACCTCGGAGGCCACGAAATCACGCCTCGCGGATGAATTTGACGGCAAGATGGTCTTGACGAGAGAACAATCGGCGGACTTTCTCAATATCCTTGAGCGCGATACAAAATTGTTGCAGGACTGCAATGCGGTAGACTACTCCCTCTTCCTGGTCCGAATAACCACCAAAGCGAAGGATCCTTTCCAGGATCCGTCCATCGTCCCTGAAGAACAACCCTTTGCTCCTCCGTCTCCGCCCTCGTGGAGGACGGGCGTAGTGTCGCCCGACGGAGATCATGTCTTCCGGGCTTCAATTCTCGACTTCTTCTGGGCCAAACACAAGATGCAGCCAAAGGTCATGACAGGTCTCATTAAAGCATGGAACATGGTCGATCGGCAAGGCCCTATGTCAATCACCACCACCCCGGAGGAATATCGGAATCGATTCTTGGAAATGGTGAAGGAGCTCATCGAAATCAGAGAATGAGGATGCACCTTTGCCATGTGTCAAATCCTTTGCACGACGCAAGGCGCTTCTCGAGAAAGTTTGCCACAACTAGCACAACAACATGCACGTCATGCTTGCATCGCTCGTGTCACTAAATTTCCGGGTCGCTGCAGAAGGATGAATTTCCATGGGCGCGAAGACCCCCGCTCCATCCTCAAGTTCTGCGAAGTCCAGAGAAGAGCGGCAGAGGTGTGAACTAGACACCCAGACTCGTAGCCAACCAATTCCCAGTTCACCGGGCCACCACAGCATGCATCGGACTCGGGGCACGAGACACCCATGCCTGCCACGTGTGGGGATATGCACTTCGGGTAGTACATAGCAAGGAAGAATTTGCACAGTTGCAGCCCTTCGATATTCCCGTCATGACGCCTGTATTGTAACCAATATGGTCAAGAGGCTTGTCTGAGATGTTCCGCCGCAGCATGCACTTGGGTTCGAAATGCCGTCTTGAGTCTGGTCATTGCTGCCCAGGCCATGTTCCGGCTAAAGATGCGCGAAAGGGCATCTAGAAAAGTATATTAGATGAATGCAAGGAGTCCTCTCCGCCCCCTCCGAAGACCATATTCCTCGGCTTGTTGTGATAGTGTTGGACGCCCAGTCCGATGCCATGGCGTCCTTTCGCTTCCATCTTTGGTTCAGGGACTATCGTTTGGCAACTTTACCGCGCCGCAGCAGAGACGCGGAAGTAGGCAAGTCTGGGTGGGCTTCTCTGATGAGGGCAATGCGCCAGCGCTGATCCCAACAAGCACCTACCACCCTTGTCGGACAAGGTTGCAGCATCAGCCGTGTTATGCAGGCACCAGGAAGTCTTTTGAACTCCATCAAACTCTTGCTCATGTTCTGATGGTAAGCGAGATTGTCACCAACATGGACACGTGGACGTATACATGGCGTTCGTCGCAATCGTCTTTGCTATCATGCAAGATCATGCACTTTTTCTCCAGCTATGGAAATAGTCCATCTTGGGTGAGGTCTGGAACGATCTCCCTGATCAGCCGGGGGATCGCAGCTGATTCGCAAGGTCGTTAGGGTGAAGCAGTGCCGAGCACATCCACTTGATGAAGATCCTCTCGGCTCAAATTGTCTTTCTTTTCCACCATGGATATAGCTGGTGTCTCTCCTTACCGATTGACTTTGGCTATGGATGCATGTCAGCTGTCAGCCTCCTCATGATTGTCGAATTCTTCTCCCGTCGCAGTCGTCTGGAATCCATCATTCCGTTCGGAGAAACTAATGCCAACCTGAAGCCACTTGAACCATCGAAAAGCGATGCCCCAATCGTGCAAAGCCAATTACTGCACCTCGACCCACATGCATCTCCGGTCTGTGCAGCGCGCTGGACTGTGCCGTAGACCCTCATCTATCTAACCTTGCACTACCATGGCTCAAATCCCTGGCTGCCGTCCTTCCGCAGTGGACCCTTGGCCTATCTTTGACCACATTCGACGTTGCTGGAGGAAAACAGTTCGGACAGCTGAAACGCCATGCAATATGGCCTCTTTGCAAAGCTCATCTGGCCAGGGCAGGATTACTCGCCTTGCCCCGACGACCTGGGTGCCGCTGGTAGACCCAATTTGCATGCAGCCGGAGGATCCTCAAGTGGGATCCCCGTCAGATGGCCCACTCGGCTTAGCAAGGGCAGAGTTCAACCTTTCGCCTTCCACCACGAGAGGCCATGCATGCCGCACGAGAACAAGCGTGTCGTTTGCATTCCAAGCTACGACACCAGTGGTCCTCTTCATGCATTAGCTTGAACCACGCCGCACGGATGAACCTTTGCTGCCTTCATCAAAAAGCTTAGTAGCCTTTCACCGTACCCTGTTCCTGTATATGTCTCTGGCTGTGCCCCTCCCGCTGCTAGTTGAGCTGAAAGTTCTCATTTCCTCGTTCTCCCTCTCTACACATCTTCAAGTATTACCTGTCCCATACTATTCATCTCACCTTTACATTCTCACTTCATACCTCACAACCACAACATGGCTGCTGCCGACGTTCAGCAACCTCCCGCGGAGGCTGCGCCTGCCCTGCCTGACTACCTCACCACTCCCAATGCCACCCTCGGCGACAAGGATGCGAACTGGAGATATGGAAAGGCGCCCGACTACTCCAAGACTCGCAAAGTCTGGGAAGACTGTAAGTGTGTTAGCTTTCTCTTACTCCAGCACCTCGGTCTTGCCGTTCAACGATGTCCAATGGGTTAGCAAAGAAACGATCAAGAACCTAGGCCCTGTGCTCCGAGGGGGCCTCGACTGTGCGACTTGTGGCGCTCTGCTTGGCGTCACTCAGTCGCTCCACGCGCCCTCCAGTCAAAAGCTCATGAAGAGGCATCATAGCTCGATGGGATTCTTTGTCTTGCGCACCATGTGCTGACACGATATGCAGCCAAAGTGATGAACCACACCGCTGGCAGCCTGCCACAATTGGTTGAGAACCTCGTAAAGAATTGGGAGGTCGAGGCCTCATTCAAGCCAGACCTAAAGGACTGGCGCACGATCGACCACGAGAAATACACGTTCGCAATCAACGGTGGTGAGCCACAAACCGCCGAGCACATGCTCAAGGTCGGTACCTACAACGCTATCCTTAACGAGAACGAATACTACAGCCCAGCGAACTCGGACTTCTCCAGCAGCCACAAGACCTTCAAGCGCATGATGCCGACGTTTGCCTGGGAGGTGCTCGAGGTCTACTCCGGCCCGCCCACCGTCAGCTTCAAGTGGCGCCACTGGGGAACCATGAAGAACGATTACGTCGGATTCAACAAGTAAGTACTGTTGCCTTCCCGAATCACCACCTCGCGCAGCCTTCCTACAAAGGCTTCCAGGATCAACGCTGACTCTACCATAGCAAGGGCGAGAAGGTCACAGCCAAAGCCCACGGCGGCCCCATTGAGATCTTCGGCGTCACCACCGCGACCGTCAACGACAAGGTCCAGCTCCAAGCCGTCGACACTTACTTCGACCCCATGACCATGTTCAAGCAGATCGCGCCCGAAGGCATCGTCAACCTTGAGCCCGTCCCCAAGGGCCACAAGGTGTCTCCCGACGACGCCATTGACATGAGCATGGCCGACCTCCAGCTAGCCTCGGACAAGGCCAAGGGCCACAAGAGAGGGCCATCGGGTACAGGATACGCGGACGTGCACCACAACGAGAAGCTCAAGGACAACAGGCCTGACGTGGTCGGACGGCCGGGTGAGGTCGTTCATCCCCACCCCAAGGATATGGAGCAGGAGTGGCAGCCTGCTCCTGGCCAGGCGGTTGCTGCGCCGGCGGACAGCGAGGAGACAAGGTTGACGCACGAGGAGATGAGCAAAGCCATTGGTCAGGACGTGCATGCCGAGTGTCCTTTCATGGCGGCGCAGAAGTAGTCGGCTGTCGTTGGATCGGGTGGCATTGACACGTTATTAGCATTCGAGTACTTATTATCTTTTAGACAACCTTGTTCAGTCCGCACGTGTATGTCATCGGTGTCAAATTTAGCATATGGTGAAAGTGAAGCTGTCAACATCGGCACCAGTCGCCTTCAGTGCAATGCCTGCTCGGTCACTCTGCCTCAGGCAAAGCGAACCACCAAAGTTTCAGATGACATACGATACAATCCGCCGAACCAGTTCGTTCGATCTGACTAACAATGCTGTTGGTTTTTGCGGACGAGTCGTGGACTAAAGAAACTCGAGGGCCGTGCAACCAACTCGGGCCACAAGTGCCGAGTCCGAACCACTGCCTTGCGGACAACGAATACCCTTCTAACCTCCATACCATGACTAGGTGCCTAAGGTTCCTGTGAACGACTCATTCTTGACTGTGACGGGCCGATCTGTGAGGCAATGGGGCCAACTTGTTGGGTTTCGAAGATCTCACGGTAGCAGTTCCACATGTCGAACACAACGCTAGAATTCTGTGCCAGGACAAGCAAAGTACAGCCTCCTACTGTACACAGGTTTCGAGCGGGCGTAGTGTATGCTCATGGCATCTGTTTCTATCATCATCCAGCAGCAGGCAAAAATGATATCCGCAGCCCACGACTAATTGGATATGGGTAGTGTCACCTAACTGTGAAAAGCCTGGTTTATTCCGAACATCATTGAGAATTGTTTCATCCTGGCGCCATTGACATACTGTGCAGAGATCTAGAGTCTCCAGCCTCTTCCGCCCTCCTGTGTCTAGCATCGTGTAAGGCCTTCAATCACTCCGACACAGCACAGATCTGCTTTCTAAATCACGTCCAAGCACTGTTGGCTACACGTGTGAATTGATGTATCACCATGGACAGGCTCCGCATCTTTCGACTAATTTTGTGGTGCCATGAATCTCCATTCTGGACTGTTGGCAAGTCATCGACGTCGACTACACGTATACACTTGCTCTTGAGCAGCTATAAAGAGCCAAAGTTACGGCTTAGATAGCTCTCCAGATCAGATCACATCAAACCAACTGAAAAGTAACGTCAAAACATTTCCAACGGCATCACTACTACCATCGAAACACTGCAACAACACCTCAGAATCAATATCAAAGCCCACAAAAGTCAGAACAATGTCCTCCACGAAGACCATCTCCGCCATCATCCTCTTCCTCCTCTCCACCCAAGCCCTTTGCGCTCCCGCTCCACCAAGCCAGGGCCAGCCTCCAGCAGGGGGCAGCCGCTCCGGCGGCGCGCCACCTCAACAGCAATCTGCGGCGCAGAAGTTCGGCCCCTGGATCACGGGTGGAAATGGCATCGCGCAGCCGTGGGGCAACACGAATCTGGCGCCTGCCCAGCGCAGTGGCGGACAGGGTGACGTGCAGATGGGTGGGATGGGAGGCGGAAGTCCGGCTGGGAGCGGGGCGTCGACGCCTAGGGCTAGTCAGTTGAACCCGCCGAACATGCAGGGACAGCAGGGGCAGGGACAACAGGGACAGCAAGGCCAGCAGGGAGGTTCCTCATCGTTGGGTACGGGCCCGCAGTTTGGGAACTCTAGGGATATGAATCTCTACTTTACCAATGAGAGGGGCAGCACCGGATGGTGAAGAAGGGCCATCAAGGCTCGAACTGTAAGAGTGGAGGAATAGGTAGATGCTTTGTCGGTCCTGGAGATAGCTCATGCATACTACCTGTCCCGAGTAACGATACGTCTTGGCCTAGCAGGGCGAAATGAGAGTATTCCCTACACAATGGTTGCAAAGCTGCGTGACGTGGTCATATGCTGCCCTTTCCGATGTATAAGCGTGCTCAAAGGCGGTATCGCAGCCTGTTCTATTCTCCGGCCTAGTCCTCCAGTGCATGCATGTCTACAAGCAGGGGCCTCTTGTAACTGCCTCGAGCGTCTGCCTGGGAAACCACCAGGCAGTGACATGATTACAAGAATGAGTCAGAAGAGCCACGTCGGCTAGGAAAATATGACAGGTCTTGTGATATTGACAGAGATACTATCGAAAGCACAGTCTGAAGATTGGCTTACCTACTGCGCAATTTGCTCGGGCTACATTCGTGCTTCGGTCGCATGCGATAGCTTGCCAGGGGGATATGTCATCACGGACGTTTCCTACGTGCAGGACGGATGAACATGTCGGATGCAAAGTGGTCTCGTTGTTCCGTTGCAAGGCGGACTCCGATATGTAAAACAAAGAAAGTCACACCACATGGACAGTCTAGCATAGACATCGAATAGTGAAAACAGTTTGCAGGACGGACGAAGCCGGATGCGTTCTGTCGGACCGGCCGCAGTTGGACCGATCCGCGATGTTGTGACAAATGAACAGCAAGACGATTTGCAACAATACCACGGTAGAGGACAAGTTGCGAGGTGACGGCGGTGGCAGAATACGTATTCTGACTGCGGCAACGTCTCCGCTGTGCAGTGTGCACGCCATGCACGACAGGCATGGCGGCGGGCTGAGCGATCAGAACGCAGCTGGGCAATCTCTGCGCGTCCTGCTGAACACGAAGGATGTGTCTCAACCGAGCTGGGTAGCTGCCCAACAGAGCTGTCCGTCGTCCTCGGCTAGGCGGCAGGCGACGTGCACAGAGGCTGAGCGTTGCTCTCCGTCGATGTCTTGTCGTGGTCCGTACACCAGAGCCAGGGAGACGAATGCGAATCCAGACAGCAGCAAACACGAGCAGGCAAGTCCAGACTGGATCATCTCTGGTCTGTTCTGCGTTTTCCGGGGAGTCGTTCGCAGCAGCTTGAGACGATCAGAGTGGCTGTGGGATCTGCATACGCGGTGCGGCTGATTGGCGCGCTTGTGCGAAGAAAAGTGGCGACAGTGCCGGGACAGGACTAGGCTGGGGGCGACTTGAGTCATCTTTTTGCCGCTGGCGCTGTGTTTGGTGCTCCTGTGCGAGATGTGGCAGACGAGTGACTCTTTGCTTGGCACGCTTCCTGCTTCCTGCCTCCATACCCAGCCGCACGGCCCTCGCCCGGCATCGTCGGGTCTCCCTGCTGCGTCGCTGCTGTGAATCATATTCATATCGCTCGCCCTTCTTCTCCCTTCAAGCAACTGAGCATTCGCAATGTTTTCAGAAGCTGACATCCCGCCCAAGCAGTAAAACGCTTGCAACAATCATCCAACACAACACGCTACACTCTGCATCAGTCTCTGTCATCCCTCAGCATCCGCATTCCTGTGGGCTAGTTGGACACGAAGCACGACCGACAAACAGTCACTCACGGCGACAGTCACGAGCGCGCGAGGATTCATTCTTCGACCCTCGGGCATCTCAGTGAACGACAGGTCGTGTCAAAAGTTCAACCGGCTTACCTCACCTTCACCTCTGGTCGCAGTTTGCTGGCTTGATTGCTCATCGAACCCGGCTGCCTGCCCTTTGTCTCACAGCCCGACCTTACCGTTGCCACACTACGACTCATTCCCGGACCACACGACTTCACTTCATTCGCCGCCCGCCTTACGCCTCACTTGCTCCTCGAACCAAATTCATAATACTACCACACGTATCCTCACCTCTGCGGTAGGACGCTAAAAGCGACAAACAATCTCCACTCAGCTCCCGACCTCTCCACCTCGCGGTTGCTGTGTGCCTCTTTGCGCATTCAGCTGATCGCAGTCACACATAAGACCTCACTTCCTACAACTCTTTATACATCTTTACGACCTCGTGAATAGTCATATCTGACTCACGCCACTCTCTTGGTTATCACAACCGTCCTTGAACGAGGACACTCTCCACTCTGTAAAAGCAAGGAAACCTATTATAAACATAACTCTCGTACAATGAACACTTGGACCATCACATATATCAACTCAGAATCAGCATACATCGTCGCCAGCTTCATCAACATGGGTTCCAAGTCCGGTTTCAGCCAGTAGGCTGAGTCGATCTTGTTCGCGCTTCGTCCTCAGGCGCAACCCTCTACTTGACTGAACTCAACGCGGCAACTTCGAGTTGATTTTGCGAAATCGGAGGATTCTTGACGAGTCATTTCACTGCACGTCATATGCAGGTACAACTCATATTCATCATCTAATCGGCTACCAGTACATCGATCGGTCAACTCTACACGGATAGTTCTGGTCATCTTCGACCACCCCTGAAACCCTTGACGCTCGATTAACTTCTACGCGTCTTGACACGAAAAAAGAAGGAACAGCTAGCATACCACCAGCTTTCCATAATATCGTACGCCTCTGAACATGGACGTTTGCGTCTTTGATCCGAGTCACGGTGGTTACGTCTCTGTCCGATCACAGCAGAAGCAAGACCACATCACCATCTCCCGCTCCCCTTCTCCCTCCTCCTCTAACGACGACGTCTTCTCTATTACCTCAGAACAATCTTCTCAGTCTTCTCATGGAGATTCTGACGAGGAGTCCTACCAAGCCTTCGAGCGCAAAGTGACTTGTGCTGAGCAGTCTCAACCCTCCTGCGAGTTCACCAAGCCTGATATTCCGACCCAGTCGTTCTGTCAGACGTCTGCTGTTCAACATCAGCACCCAAGGAGATCCATTTCCGCGGCGACGAGGCCACCTCCGCTCGCCCGTCAGGATGAGCGCAAGGTCCTCTTCGTCAACGACCTAGTTGGTAAGCAACATTGACAACCTCTCGGCCAGCGAGCCTGTTTTGACCCTTTCCCTTTACAGATTCTGCCACGAACTTGGTATCAGTCATTTGGCCTCTTTCCGGCTCCCCAACCGCGAGAGACTGCAACAACCGCGGGGTCTTGCCCCTCCGCAGATACATTGAAGAAACTCTACGTCGCTCTCGCACCAGCTACTCTACGCTCCAAGTTGCGCTTTACTATCTGATCCTGATCAAAGACCATGTTCCTCGACATGACTTTACCATGGAACAGCCAGCAGATTGCGCCGCTTTGCGTGCTATGCAGTGCGGTCGCCGCATGTTTCTTGCCGCCCTCATCTTGGCGTCAAAGTACCTGCAGGATCGCAATTACTCTGCAAAAGCCTGGAGTAAGATGTCTGGACTGAAGACTGCCGAGATCAACAGCAACGAGCGTCTCTTCTTGAGCGCCGTCTGCTGGAAACTCCATATTCCTGACCACATCTTCAAGCGATGGACCGACATTGTTTTGCGCTTCACCGCCCCTCCGTCTCCTCCCTCACCTGGCGTGACATATGACAGCAAGAATCTTTGGGCCCAGGTCATTCCCCTCCTTACCCCGGAGCTTGATGACCGCAGAGTTTTGGGATTGCCAATGGACAGCTTCAATGCTGCGGCATTCCCTTCCCCTATCGCCACGCCATCTCCCACTCCCATTCTGGCGACGTTCCCCAGCATCGCCATATCGCGCACAAACACTCCATCGCCCAACAATGTGGCACCACGCTTCCTCGGACCAAAGTCAGAGGTTCTTCCCCCAACTCCTGGCTTGGCTCGCCAGGGCCCACTTCCTACTCCTCAGATGACACCGTCATCAGTCGCAGCAAGCACTCCTGCAGTGAGCACTTGCAGCTCTCGAAGGCCTAGCATCAGCATGGCCATGGCTCAAGCCAATTTGAACATGCTTTGCCGGATCACTTCTGACCGGCTTGCTAGCTCTGCGTTGCCACAACGCTCAAGCTCAACTAGATACCCATCTGTCGCGCCGTCGACCGTCTCTTGGTCTTCTCCCGAGTCCATGATCTCCGATGTCACCCGCTCTTCTCGCAGCTCATCGATCAGTTCCATCTCCACTTCGAACAGCGCGCCAACCCGCGCCCAGCGCGGACAGGCGAGCTCTCGCTTTGGATCGGCAACTGTCATCAACCTCGACTTGTCTTCCACTAAGAAAGAACTCTTCGGCACAGCAGACCAACCCATCCCCATCCTTGATGACTCCGAAATCACCGCTTCTCCCGATGTCACCCACTTTACCATTCGTGCAGATGGGACCATCGCCCCCACCAACCCTATCACCCCTCTCAAACCCCGCGAGTCCCGCAAGCGCTGCCGTTCTCGCCCTACCTCTACGACCGATTCCGAGCTCCAGGAAGAAGTCCGCGCCCTCCTTGCACAGCAATCTGTTGACGCAATGGATATCGATTCTGATCCCAAGACCGCTAGCCAGCGCGTCCCCACCTGCGCCCTTCGTCGTGCCTTCGCTAACATGCGAAGCGCATGCCCTTTCAGCGCGACCAAAGCAGTCCAGCCACCCGCCATGCTCCGACGTGGCAGCGGTGCCCGCGTTCCCGTCGCTAACGGCGAAGGCAACAAGAGGGTCTGCTCCACTACCGCGGCAGTGCCAGATATATACATGGAAGTCAATGGCGGCGTATGGCAGGGTCTGCCTTGAAGCATCATCATCTGTACAGTCACCGGTCTCTGTTCTGCATTGCGCGGTCATTCGTTGCTTGCATAGCGGGGCTGGGTTACTATTCTTGTTGATGCTTAGGGCTTACGCTGGCATTGCTGGCATTGCATATATCAATATTCAACACCAGGGGGTTTCATGACGGGCTATCAACTCAGGAGACGTGTAATGATGTAGGAGTATATCATGTAGCTAGCGACACTAATGTACTTTCGTATACTTATGTCTTGATTCATAGTGTGGCAGTCATTGATAACATGTGATAAAGTTCAAGACTTAGTCGCTGTAGTCACAGATATGTACAGTTTGTCTGCGTGCTGTCCAGTCCGACACCCTTCCAAGTCTGTGTGGTTGCGAATCACACGAGGGCTTTCTTCCGTACCATACATCGCTGGTGATGGGGTCTTCAGACACGACCAGCCCATACGAGTCCTACCACACCACCCACCTCACGTGCTCTGGCATAAAGACTGGTCCCCCAGTCTGCAGCGTCCCGCGACGGTATACAATGCCGAGTGCTCGCCAGCTCAACCAGCCCTGTCCAAAGCAGACATTTTCTTCGCCGAATCGTTCAGGAACCTCCATGCCTCTTCCTCTCCTCCCTCTCCCTCCTCCCCAAAGCATAAGCCGTCCCCCCAGCCACCGTCTCCCCCGCCGCCCCGGCCATCGCAACGCCCCTGACCGCGCCCCTAGCCGTGAACTTGCCCCTCAACCCTTGCATCGGCCTCCTCCTCGCCGCCAAGATGAGGTACGCTGCTGACCACGCCGCCGAGATGCCCGCGCTGTCGATCTTGAAGCCCGAGAGGTTGAGGTAGGACGAGAAGAGGAAGACGGGCGGGAAGAGCATGGGGAGGGGCTGGAAGGGGCGGAAGTGCAGTGCTGTGGTCAGGGTTGCGAGGAGGGCGGGCGGGAGGGAGGATTCCCCTGCTGTTTTGAGGAGGGCGAGGGGGGAGGCGGAGGGTGGTGTGGACATGGTGGTGTTGTGTGTGGAGGGGACCTGGTAGGGAATTGCCAGGTATGCTAGGTGCTGACGCTATATTTTTTGAGCAGTGATAGAGCGTCAATCTGTGGGTGGACTGTTGTAGTTTGTAGTGAAGCAATCTAACCTAATGCTACAACGAAGCTCAAGAATTTCCAGCTTGTCGACGGCAGCATCATGACGCCGGCCGCCAATCATCGGCGGAAGTCACAAGCGAACGCCGACCCGCGCCGGCCAAGCCAAAATGTACCGCAGTCGAAGTCGAAGGGTCCAGCCTTGATATCAGAGACCACCTGGCCGATACACCAACACGACTGCTCGACTCGCGACGACCTGCTGCTGCCCTGCCGACTTGCCATGTTCGCTCTTAGTGTATAATAACTCACGTTGCCAGTTCCAGACCACGCGAGTCTCCAACCCACGATCAGGCGCTCGCGCCTCCCGCGCGACTTCTCGACATATCAATCACCCTTTTCTGATTCCTAGCGATTTTCTTTCTCTAGCACGCCATGTCCGCGACCGCCTCCGGCTCTTCCGCGAAGTCCAACGGAGACGCCAAATCACGATCACACAACGATGGCAGCAGCACGCGAGCCTACACACCCGAGCAGAAGGCGGCAGTGATACGGGTGCGGAAATGCAGTCCTACAGCGTTCTACGATATCTTAGGGCTGGAGAGCCAGAAGAGCAGTGCCACGGACGCGGAAGTCAAGAAGGCATATCGAAAACTCAGTCTTCTGACGCATCCGGATAAGAATGGGTATACAGGGGCGGACGAGGCTTTCAAAAGTAGGTTCTTAATTTCTCTAGCATGTTGAGATCTAGCTTGGCTTGATGAATGGGTGCATAGAGGCATGCGTTGAGAGCGGAAAGACAAGCGGAGTCAGCAGATGATTGGGAAAAGAGGGATAGGGTCGCGATCAAGTGTCGGCGTACTCGGCCCGCAGATCAGGACTTTGAACAGATGGACGTGAGCGTGGATGGGCGACTGTGCAGACGACCCTCAAACAGACAGCAAGCTAACACTAGCCAGTGGTATCTCGTGCTTTTCAAGTTCTATCCGATTCAGACAAGCGAGCCATGTTCGACCGAACCGGCGGCGACCCCGACAACAGATTCAGCTCCGCACAGTCCTCCTCACCATTCAGCGGCTTCTCACAATCAGCCGGTGCCTCAAGAGGCGGGCCCATGTTCGAAGAAGAGATCAGTCCCGAAGAAATGTTTCGCCAATTCTTCGGCGGCGGCGGCATGGGCGGCGGTTTCGGCGGTCCCTTCGGTACGACACCCCTCTTCCCAATGCTCTCTCCAACTCCCGCTAACCCTCCTTCCAGGCGGCGGCCTCTTCGACACCGGCCCCGGCTTCGTCTTCAACCTTGGCGGCGGCCCCGGCGTGCGCGTCCACCAATTCGGCGGCGGCCGTCCCCGCCGCCGCCCGCACAATCACGAGCGCGACCCCAACGCTCCGCCCCCTTCACCCCTCTCCGCGATCCAGTCCCTCCTCCCCATCATCCTCATCTTCATCTTTCCCCTCCTCTCTTCCTTCTTCAGCGGCATGTTCGGCTCCTCGTCCCCCTCCGGCCCTTCCTTCCGCTTCGACGCCCCCGTCGCGCCCCTCACGCACAAACACGTCAGCAACGCGCTCAAAGTACCCTATTGGGTCAATCCCGTGGAAGTGCAGGAGTACAGCGCCAGCCAGTGGCGGAAGCTGGACAAGAGGGCCGAGACGCGATATGTCAGCACTTTGGACTACGAGTGTCAGGTGGAGCAGGACCGGAGGCAGAGGCTGGTGAATGAGGCTGTGGGGTTCTTTTTTACAGATCAGGATAAGATGCAGAAGGCGAGGACGATGGAGATGAGGAGTTGTAGGCGGTTGGAGGAGTTGGGGTATAGAGGGCGGTGAAGTTGAAAGTAAGGGTTTCTTGTATATTATTCGATCAGAGCGGAGTCTACACACGCGCTCAGCGATGCGCTTCCAATGTATTGAACATTTTGAGTCACGATTTTGATGGCCTGGCTTCCAACGTTTGAGGGTAGCACTCGCGATGAACTGGCAAAGCTTGGGTGCTTGAAAGCGCCATCTGGGGACGGAGCCAAAGCGACCCGTGCTCTCAAAAACCGCAAACATGACCATTGAATCTTCATTCTCATTCATAAGAGCTGTTCTATCCCTACTCTACCAGGAGCAGCTCCATCGCGCCGCACCCATCATCACGCCACCTATCCGCCTCCCTCATCCCTGACTCGTATCCATCTTCTCCCCGTCCCCAGAAGCAGCAGCAAGAGCAGCTTGCTTCTCATTCTTCTTGCTCGTGATAAAGTCCTGGATCTCCTTCAACTTGTCCTCGGCAGGCAACACATCCTCGATCTTGAGCGGGACACGGTTGAACGGATCTGTGGGGTCACTCAACAGGTGACTCCTGATCGTACTGCGGTCCACGATCTGCTTGGAGCTGGGCAGCAGGACGGGGTCCTCCATCAGACTGCCCATGATGGGGTCGAGGAGCTCGTCGGGGATCTCTCCCAGATCTTCTTCGGCTTGCTGATCTGCGGCGTGTGCTTCGGCGATGGCGTCTTGTAGCTGTTTGAACGAGTGCAATTCGTCGCGGGACTTGAGCGCGAATCGCTCCATGAGCGCTGTAGCATTGTGGAAGTTAGATGGCTTGTAGGATCGTCCGTCACGGGCAACGGCGAGGTGGAAGTTCTTCTTCTTGCGGAGATTGAGGTATACGTCGAGAAGATCAGAGAGAAGCTGCTTGGGGTTGAAGCCGTACTGGTCTGGGTCCTCGACTTTGAGATTAGACTGCTTTGGTCCGACAAGGGCGTCGACGTTGTAGTCCAACATGTCGGCGAGACGTTGGACGACCTCGGGCATGGTAAAGGAGGTGGCGAGAGCTTCGGTGAAGAGCTTGAGCATAGAGATCGTCTCGGTGGTTAAGCCCATGTACGACTTGGCGCGGCCCTTGTGGTCTTCGAGTAGCTCCTCCTTCTCCTTTTTGACGGCCTCTTCCATGGTCGCGGCAGCTGGAGAACGCAACTCGGTCGTGAGCTCGTGGATCTTCTTGAACGAACCGAATGACTCGTCCAGGACGAAAGTGACATCGTTGAGCAGAAGATTGACAAAGCGCACAAAGAATTCGGTATTGGTGCTAGGGAATGTTAGCAAGGTCATGAATACCTTTGGGCATTTATTACTGACCTGGCCTCTTTTGCCAAATTGTCTCGGTAGATGACATTTGGCCAGATGCATTTGATGACCGCGTCGATCTCGTATCTGATATTGAACTTGTCATAAAACTGAGTGTGCGTGCCTGTGCTCTCGCACTCGATGTAGAAACTCAACAACGCTCGCAAGAGGTGCTTGTGACAGAATTCCAGACCGTTCAAAAGATCGCCGAGTACGCCTCTGCTATGGTTGTGGAATGCCCAAACGCCGTAGAAGAGGATAGATACCAATCCTGACTTGAGATACGGACTCTTGATGTAGTCTGAACACCGCAAGAAGGTTATGCAAATCTGGACGAGCTCCTCGCACTGCGTAGATGTGATGATGAATGGCATGTTGCGTGTGATAAATTTGAAGTTGTCGACAACGTCCTGCAGGAAGTATTCAGGCAGACACTTGAAAGCTTCTGGAATGGTCTCGGAAAGTGGTAAAGTTAGTTGCTCTTTTGGGAGGTTCTTCCCTGAGGCAAGTCGTAACATCCATACGATGACAAATCGCATGAACTGCATTGACCTGGCTTGGACAAGCTCGTCCAGCAGAGCACCTCGAGTCGCATGAATGATGCAGTGCACCTTGTCGACCTCGTCTTTGAATTTCTTGAGACGTTGTTCGAAGAGTGCGAGATACTGAGGCTGCGATGCATACTTGGCCCGTTCTTGCTCGAATTTGGCAAGATCCTGCTCCATGTACTTGATGTTCTTCTGCAGTTTGCCGAGTTGACTGTTAACGGCTTCCTGGCCGTAGTGATGTGCGGCAACCGTGAGGAAGAAAAGTTCGGAGATGAAATTGTTCTCTCCGCCAACTTCCTTGTCGTAGTACTCGTCGGATGCCTTCTGATCCGCATTGATCTTCGTCTCGTCCCTGATATTGACCCTAGGGTGGCGGCGGAGATAGTTAATGTCAACACGATCGATTTTGGAGAAGCTTGCATCTATGAAAGGATCGCAAAGCTGATCGAGGATGGCCGTCACGTTGAGCATGAAGCCATCCGTCGATACTTGCTTCGCATCGACCTGAATGGCCCGCCGCTTGTGATTCGAGTTCATGATGAGTGCAAACCATTCCAAGAGCTTCTCTCGAGGCTCCTTTGATGTCTTCACAATTGCATTGGTGATATCGAAAAGTTCGCCCTGGTGCGTCTGCAGCGTCATACGCAGAGAGCGTTGGGCGTTGTCAATATACCCTCGATCCCTTGTCTTAGGCGAAGAGAAGTAATTAATGGCTGTCTCGGCTTGGATAGGTGAAAGACGGAAGAAAGGCCCAAGCGTAGTATGCGACTCGATGTCCGGGGCTCCAAAGCCTTTCCGCAGGAACTTGTCTGACTCTGTCATGGCAACTACAAGCTTCGGATATCGCACAATGTTTCGCAGTGCGATCATGAAGGGCTTGTAGTTGTCGTTCATGGTCAAAGAGGAAAGACGAGAACTAAGCTGTTCAATAGCTGACACCATGACTTCTCGGTAGGAGTCGTCTTCATCGAACCTGGACGTAATCTCGCCCAAGAAGTCCGGATCAATACCAGCATCACTCTCTGGCTCGGCCAAGAGATGGTCGGCCATGGGGTTGGTGATCCTTGAGGGCGCATCAAACATTTCCGGCATCGAGCAGGCAAACATACAGTAGCTCATGCACAACCGACGGGCTTCTTTGACAGCGACAAATTTCGGGTTGTCAGGCTCCGTGCTCCTCATACCGCGAATGATCCTCGAGACTCGCTTCCAGCAACCGAGTAGGTAGTCAAAAGTATCCTCACGAGACTTCGCAGCCAAGGTACCTGCTTCTGTGATGGCCTGATCCAGTTGTCCAACGTTGAACTTCAGTGGCTGCTTTTCATCCTCCAAGTCACCCTTCAACCCCCTCAAAAAGAAGAGAGATCTGCCGTGCGCATCCTTCTTGGCATCTTCCTTCAAAGATATGCGAAAGATGTGACTGACCGTGCGATCTTCCCAGTCCTCGATAGGCTCATCTTTCTCAGGCTGAGCGCGCGGCCGCGATTGCCCCTCCTGGTCTCTCTTTTGCGGCGTGGGTTGCGAACTGGTGATGTTGATCTTCGGCTTTAGATTGACTTCTGAGGATTCTTTTGGTTTCAGCCCAAGCTGAGAGAAAGGGTTCTGCTGCCCGGGCTTGGGAGATGCGGCGGGGCTGGCCTTCGCGGTAGAGGACGTTGATGGCGATGATGGAGTTACGGCGCCATTTGAGGTTGAGGGTAGATCTGATGCTGAGTTTGAAGGACTAGCGCTTTGTGGCGGCTTCGGACTGCTTGATCCTCCTCCACCGAGTTTCGCAAGTCTCTTGTTACGGATCTGGTGCGAAGTTAGTGATTGTGACTTCAGCCATCAGGCATGTCCGGGTACCTTGTCCGCGTCAGATTCGGCCATGTTGTCAGCTGTTCGGATGCAAATATGGTAGAACAGACGGGATCTGACAACAGGGCTTAGGAGAGAATTATGATGTTGAAGCTGAAGAGCTGCTGTGAAATTGTATTGTCAAGCACAAGGCACAGCTTATTCACAGAGTCGCATGTGGCATGACGCTATCTCCGTGTTAGCGCGGAGATTGCGGCGACTCCCGCCGCTTCCAAAGCTTCTGCTTGTCGCTTGTGTCGCTCTGCCTGTTAAGCATCCGTGCAGGCCGCAGACCTCTTGACGGTCTATTCCCCGATCTTGCCACCGCTCGCGCAGTCAACGACTACAAGTCCAATTCCCGCCCTTCAGCTCATATCTCGAGATCTGGAACGGCTACCATGAGCGAGGAAGCAGGCAAGAGCGCAGAATGGGCTAAGAGTGGCGCCCAGTTCCAGGCAAAGAAGAACAGTCAATATCTCGACCCTTGTCAAGAGGCGGCAAATAGGAGCTTGAAGTGTCTGCGACGGAATGGAGGCTCTAGGGATATGTGCATGGACTACTTTGATGCATATCGGGAGTGCAAGAAGAAGTGGCAGGAAGAGCTCGCGGAAGAGAAGCGCAAACAAGGACGATGGTTCTGATCTGGCCACAAAAACTGTGACTGCAGCTCGCATGTCTATACAATAAGCAGCTGTCGTCCATTACCCAGCAATGAAGCCCCGACTCTCAGCTCGCACCCAGTAGCTGAAGCCCTAGGTGATCCAGAACGACGAGCAAATCTTTCCGAGAACATTACAACGACGCCTTCCTCCACGAAGTATTCAACGTTTGCGATTATGCTTGGAAACCAGAAGCTCGGTTATACGTATTCATGGCTCTGTACGCCGACGTATGAAGCTGAGGCTATGCAACACAGAGCATGAACGGGAAGATAGATGAGTTGCAAAGAGGAGATGATTGCAGAGCGACGCCACAGTGCTTTGAAAAGCATGTGGTGCGTTTGGTGGGAGGGTGGAATAGCGTTATGCAGGGCAATCAGGGTGCACACCGTAGACGCTGGGCTATGGGCCGAGTTGCCAGACGACGCGCGCGCCGATGTGGCCGTGCAAATAATAATTGTAACTTAGATCTTTACCGCAATAGACTGGTCAGGGCTGGCGATTACCACAGCCACAGTTTGCGAGTGGACGGCGACGAGAATGCAAACTATATCGTATTTAGGTGACACATGAAGTGCAGATACCGAAAATGACGAGTGCAGAAAGTGGAAGTGATTCCATGGATCGGGGATGGAGAAACAAATTGTTCACTGCAGCAACGAGTGGTGGGGAGCGAGACAGCTGGGCAAGAGTCAAGGCTCCTCTTGACTGACCAAGGGACCGACTTGACTGACTGGCTTGACGGGCTTGAGTGACTGGGAGACCTTGGAGGCCGCCGGGAACTGAGCACGGACGCGGTACCGTATCTGTCGTGCTGTGCATTCTCTCCCTCGCCCAAACCACCAAAGCACCTTTTCTGTGTCCTGATACATACACAAACCTCACCACCTGACCTCCTCCATAATCCCCAGCTACCGACTTCTTCTCACCTTCGAGCTCGTCGTCGCTCTCACTTCTTTGTCCATAACTCCTTGACGGCTCACCGCCAAAGTCCCTAGTCAGACCATACATCCTCCCGCCCAACGTTTCCAGAAGCCAAGGTTCGCATCAAACAGTCTCCCTTCAAGCTTTTATCTCGTCATCAGCCTCACGACTCCTTTACGACTCCCTCTGCCTCACACTCTCTGGCGACGGCGCACACGTTGTCAAGCTTCTCGTCACTAATACTCAGAACAGATGGCTGAAATCCGTCGCAAGTTGGTCATCGTCGGTGACGGTGCCTGCGGAAAGACCTGTCTTCTCATGTATGTCAACACTGCTCAGATGAATATGTTGTCTGCGTAAGCAATACTGACGGGTCTTGATTACAGCGTCTTCTCCAAGGGAACCTTCCCTGAGGTCAGTCAACCATTTCCCTATCCTTCCGACAAATACTCGTCTGCTCCGTCTCCGCCCCAAAGCCTTCACAACAACAACACTGGACAGACCTGTCCACACGGCTAGAAAGAGCATGAGACAAAGCTAACAACATCCAGGTCTACGTTCCCACCGTTTTCGAGAACTACGTTGCCGATGTCGAAGTTGACGGAAAGCACGTTGAGCTGGCCTTGTGGGATACCGCTGGTCAAGAAGATTACGACCGTCTCCGCCCTCTCTCATACCCCGATTCGCACGTCATTTTGATTTGCTTCGCTGTCGACTCCCCCGATTCGCTTGACAACGTTCAGGAGAAGGTACAAACGCGTCCACGTGCCCCGATACAATCGCCAGATGCTGACTGAGCTTACGTAGTGGATTTCAGAGGTGCTGCACTTCTGCCAGGGTTTGCCTATCATCCTTGTTGGTTGCAAGAAGGATCTCCGTTACGACCAGAAGACTATTGAGGAGCTACACAAGACATCGCAAAAGCCTGTGACTCCTGAGCAGGTGAGACAGAGCGAGCGGTGCAACTATCGCGCAAAAGACATGCTAACACTACACAGGCCGAGGATGTTCGCAAGAAGATTGGTGCGCAAAAGTACCTCGAGTGCTCCGCAAAGACGAACGAGGGCGTCCGGGAGGTGTTTGAGCACGCTACCCGCGCCGCTCTTCTGACCCGCAAGGAGAAGAAGAAGAAGTGCCTGATTTTGTAAACGGCAAATAAAGACAACGAGCAGCATTACGTCGGACGGCACTCATGGCTCACGCAATTCGAGATACCAGTTTTTCCCCAAATCAGATTTGGTCTTTTTCCCGGACGTCTAGATCGACATCCACTCTGAACACGCCTACCATTTACTCTCTGACGACTCACAACACTCATCGCTGGGCTTGACAAGTCCTCGATCAAAGATACACCTCTGGTTGTTTGCAATTCGTGGCGTTCAATGGGAGTCTGTTGTCTGTTGTCTCACTTCGACTCGTTCCTCGATGCACGGGATGGGCGTGTGGAAGGGACAGGGTCGGCAGCAGCAGCGTTTGTGGCATTGGTCAATCAGACAAGGCAGAGTCAATTTGATTGATCGCGCCTTTGTCTTGTTCTTAGTGTCTTACTTCATCGACCTTGGCTTTGTCTTCCCCCGTTTACACACGACCGCTCTCTTCACTCAAGGTGTCAGAAGTGGTTCTGGTGCAGCTTCCAATTCGATGAAATATAATAATTGCCATGGGACCACCTTTTTTTACAGAGTGCATGCTCGACCTTCCTGCTCGCGTGACCGTTCCTGAAGGACTTTCGAATCGGCTTGAGGGCTCGCCCCATTCCATGAATGATTACATACATGCTCCATTGTCTCCTCACGCGTGGCTTCCATGGACATCTGTCTGCCCAGACGTTTCTGTTGTAAAGTGCTCGCTGTAGACAACCGTGGGAGGGTCAACCCCCACCCTCGGCTCGAACCTTGTCCGACATCATACTCTAGATCTGACATCGTCGCCCAACGAATTTCTTTTGCAACCACCTCGACTACTCCACAAAAATTCTTGATGCTTTCTAATATGCAGCAAGGAACCCTTCTTTGGCGCACATTGTCGTGTTGACACGCTGGCTTCTCCTCTTTGGTCTGCGCGATTCGAAAACCACCTCTACTCCCACCCGAGTCCGCGAATCTTTTCAATCCGTACGGGAGATCACACGAATCATCCGTTCACTGGAATCGCTCTTTCACATATCAAAAGGCTTGGGTGTTCAATTGATTCAAAACGGTTGGGCGTGCTAGGTTGGCGTATGTCTCTGCTGCATGGTCTTCGGAAGTGTGTTGCTAACTTTCGAGGCAGCCCGCTCGTACATTGAATATCGACCAGTCTTCAGGGAATTCTTATAAACTTTCTAATACTACACCAACCAATCATGCCGAGCATATAGCCCGTGGACTCGCCGTAGTCCTTGGGACTCCATCCCAAATCACCTTCTCTATCTTCGGTCTTCCACTCACATCAGTCAACTCCTCTCCCGACTTTCTTATCAAAGTCCGATCCACTCCTTTGCAGACCTATACAGATACTGGCAAGCCATGTCCTGTTCGAAATATCGCGGATAGCTGTATATCGGCCGCCACGGGAGTCGTCGCCACTTCTGCTACCAACTTGCTTCTTCAAGAGCCTCTCCCTTTTTTCCAATCTTAGCTGGGATTCACCACCATGTCTACCGAGACTATGGTCATCGAAATCTCCAGAAGCGATAAGACCGGCGACAATCACGATGTCGAGCGCACTACTACGCGCTTCCTTACTCGCGCCACACGTCAGACTCGTTCTCTCTCGGCACTTCCGCCAGCGCGTCTCACGAACTTTGCCCCTCCTTTGAACTTTGGGGCTGTCGAGGAAGGCAAGATCTACAGGAGTGCTTTCCCCAAGGACGAGAACTTCGACTTTCTCCGAGAGATAGGGATCAAGTCTGTCATCATCCTCACTGGAGAAGTGCTTTCACCCTCTTATCTCGAGTTTCTGTCCAACAACCAGATCTCTTGGATTCAGTACGACGTACCGCAGAACAAAAACGGCGAAGTCAAGATCGAACAAGCTCTTGTCGAAGAGGTGCTCAACGTGGTGCTTCAGAACGTTCACCAGCCCATGTTACTCCACTGCAACGGCGGCAAGCATAGGACTGGTTGTGTGACAGCATGCTTCCGGAAGATCCAGAAGAACGGCGAGACGGAAGCGGCTTTGGCAGAGTACGAAGTGTTTGCGCGTGGCAAGTCTAGGGATGGAGACAGGTCGTTTATCGGGACTTTCGACATTGCGGCCAACGCGCAAAAGGCAAAGGAGACTGGTTGGATTTCTGCATAGATATGGGTACAGCATGGCGTCTTGGGACCGGAACTACATCCGCTTATAACGATGATACCCAACGGTATAGCAGATCGCTGCTAGAAGCTTAGAGACAGGAATGAATGCATGGGCTAAGTTCTCATTTGGAGGCACACAGCCCTCGTTACAAGTTTTCCCCCTTAGGTAGCCTCATCTCGTGATGTACTGTCTCTTTTGTGCCACCACATTGACGGATGAGATGCTCTATGCTTCCGTGAACCAACGCGCTCGTCGAGCTTGGCCTCGTATAGCATGGTTTCGGACTCGAGAATTAGCCGATCAAAAGACACGAGTGTCACAGGTCAAAAGATCAGTGCAGGCAAGGGGTTGTCGAGTCCATGGTATTTCGGATTCAATGCCAGCCTATGATGGGTAGTAGGAAGTACCCGTCTCTTCTTCGTAGCTGTGAAGCTTGCTTCTATAATACAACCCTATGCCCAATGTCCTCTTGATCGCCTATCACTGCTCAAAAGCGATGCAGCATATCGTACAAGTACAGCAACTCCGCTTCTTCGATCCTTAATTCCTGGAATTTGCCGCTCCAGCTCAACTTCCCAGGTCCATCGCATCCCCGTCCACCTCATGATGAGACAGCATCTCCTCGAAAAGCGCCTCATACTCCTCATCATCACTACCAAAGTGATCCGAGAACCTCTTACTCCTCTCCACGTTCTGCTCTTCCACCCCACGCATTTCCGTCTCACCCACCTCATCACCCTCAGCGAAATCCATCATCCCAACCAGCTCCTCCATCTCCATCTCCTCCTGCCTCGCCACGTCCTCGACCTCATCTGCGCCCCTCTCCTCCTCCCCCTCTTCCTCCTCTTCGACAGAAAAAGGCGCCTCCGCCAACTTCTCCGCCTCCCACCGCCTCATCTCCCGCTCATGCTCGGCCCGATCTAGCTTCTCCATGTCCCTCGCGCGGCTCTCCCACCGCTTATCGTCCCCTCCCTGCCGGACTTTGTTCAGGAACAGTTTACGGCGCGCCTGTGTCTGCGCGTCCACGGACAGAGCCTTGCGCGCTGAGGGCGGACCGGGAATTGCGCGGGCATTTGATCGTGCGGGGGAGTCGGATGGTGTGCAGGAGGCGAGGTCTGCGGCTGAGGGGCTGAAGGTGAAGATGGGCGCGGAGGGGGTGATGGGTGAGGAGGTGCGGTGCGTGTCGGGAGATGTGGTGGTTGAGAGTGGGGAGGTCATTAGGGGCTTGTAGGAGTTGGTTGAGTAGTGACGATTCGAGGATTGGGACCACGAGGTGGGGGATGTGCGAGGGACCCGGGAGGTGCGGTCGCGGCTTTGGCGATGGGAGTAGGTTGATGGCTGTGGGGGTGCTGGCCAGGATTGCCAGGTTGGTGGAGGGGCGCGAGCTGATAGCATCGTTATGATGCTTTGCTGGGGTTGCAGAGGGTCGAATGGGAGATGTGGATGAGCATTGGAAAAGTAAAGAACTTTATCTGAGAGGCAAAGCTGCAGTCCTGGGGGAGACGCGTTGGAGTTTGAGCGTGTCGCGGTCCGCGGGGAAAGTGCCGCCGGCTGATCTGGGAGAGCCCATTTCACCATTAGCAACTCTTTTACTTGTTCGATCTTTCGAAAACGCATTATTATGATCGATCTCTGAGCAATACTGTACTACTTAGGACCGATAAAGGTCATGCTCGAGTTGAGTCTACTGCAAGAGTCGTCTTTGTGCCGGTAGTAGTCTGATGGAGAAGCTTTCTGGACTAAACCGATGCTCTCATGCAGGACATCTTTGAGTATCGACGGGCTTTTAGTGAACATCTCTAACAATCATTTCTAAATAGCTCTTTATAGAACTCCCGGGCTCCCAGGATTGTAAAACTCAAAACCGAATTTTGCTTGAAGGTCCCCCTAATCAGTAAACTTCATCCCGCCGTTCGCACAGACAGTGCTACCAGTGCACCACCCCGCCTCAGCAGTGCAAAGCATGACAATGACACCCGCAATCTCGCCATCATAAGCAGGCCTGCCTCCCATAATCTTAGCCTGCTCCAATGTCTTCCCACCGTCCACGCCCTCCCTAACTCTAGCAAGCGGCGTGTTCGTCGTCCAAGAGTTGATACCCTTGAGGAACGCCTCGTCCACGCCATCCCACATATCCGTCGCTACCGGCCCAGGGTTGACTGCGTTGACAGTAGCCCGCTCTGCCAACTCACGGGCCCACACCTTGGTCATGCCCTCCAGCGCCGCTTTGGTGCCAGCATACACGCTCTGCCTCTCAAAGCCACATGTCGAGCTAACGGAGGAGACATTGACGATACGTCCAGTACGGTCGGTAGGAAGGTACGGCATGGCAGCTTGCATGAGCAGCAGTGGTCCGCGAACATTGACGTAGAAAAGCTTGTCAAAGTTCTCCAGCTGGTCCTCGTTCAAGCCAGCGTTGAAAGCCACGCCCGCGTTCTGGATGATGATATCGATCTGCAGCTTGCCGGTCTTGGGGTGCGAGAAGTGGTTCTTGACTGTCGTAATCAGGTGTTCGGGACCAGCTGGGGTGCCCATATCGGCCTGGACAGGTAGGGCACGGATCGAGTAGGTGGACTCGAGGTGCTTGGCGAGGGACTGGGTCTTCTCTTCGGAGGAGGCGGAGGTGAAGTTGATGACTACAGAGGCGCCTTTGGAGGCGAGGAGTTCCGCCGTGGCGGCGCCAATACCTGGACTGTGTTAGCTGGCATACTCAAGTCTTGAGCGGGTCATTTGTCGCTTCTGATTGCTGCTACAGCCTCGCAGATTTGTGGTGAATGAAGCGCTCTAGAGAAGAAGAGATGAACTTGCGCTCTCAACCGAAAAGCGATGGAGGGGCAAGCGCGGGGCGGTCAACATGAATGTCATGAACTGTTACACAAGCTCGACTCGAGGACATGGAAAAATGATACGCACCTCGCGATCCTCCCGTTACAATTGCAAGCTTTCCCTCCAGAGCTCTACCGGAGCTGCCAGCCGACAGGTTCGTAGAAGCGGTTCTCATGGTAGTGGGGCGAGACATCTTGAGATTCTGATTTTTTCACAGAGTGTCAAAGACTTTAGCTACAATTTGAGAGGTTGGTGTCACTATGAATTGATTGGAAGATCTGGGAAACTCGTCTTCTCTATTATTATTCAAAACAAGGTAAACTTTTCTATTTGTACAATGAAGTCTTGGAGAGAAGCTCAACGGGTGACGCAGCAGATTCCTCCCCCACTATGAATCCGGCCCACAGCAACATTAACCGAGAACTTCCTCTGTGTCCCGGCGGGCTGGAATCGCAAGCCTCGAGGAGAAGAAAGCAGAACTCGAGATTTCCACGCTCCAGGCGAGCAGCCACAAATGCCGTTGAGGAGTGTCCTTCGCAACCAGGGTATCTTGAACCGCCGAACTTGGAAGTCGTGAACCGCGAAAAGGGTTGAAGTTAGGATAGCCGCCATAGAGACAGATGAACCGAAGAGTAGTAGCTAGATCGACAGAATGTGTTGAAAGAAGAAGACCGTATTCGCAATGCCCGCAAGGTAATCAACCATGCCAGGGGTTACGTATGTCGAATGATTGGTATAGGAACGGGTCAGAAGATCGAGCGCCTCTAATTGCTGAGAGGGCAATGTCGGGTCTGGCCAAAGGTGTTGGGGCAATACGAGCCATGGCGGATGCTGCATATGGGTTGCTGATCCTCTGTAAGAAAGAGTTGATGCGCGGAGTTTGAAAAGAGAATGTATTAGTGCGATACTGATTTGCACCACCCATGAGAGTCTGAAAGTATGGCATCGCTCGATTGTCCATTATGGGCGTCGCTCGGTAATCAGGCATTGGCATCGCTCGAGGGACCCTGAATGACATCGACTCGGGCATAGCGAAGGACATAATTGGTCGAGGCAGTGTGATCGGCGTTGTTTGGGGCATTGCCTGTGGCATCGAGGCTGACATCGTGCAGGACATCGCGAAAGGCATTGCTTGAGGTTCGATGGCTGGCACCCCACGAGGCATGGTGACCGGCATTCCTCGAGACATTGTCACTGGCACCTCGCGAAGCATGGTAATTGCGCCCTCGCGAGACGTCGTGGTTGGCTTCTCGCGACGTATTGTGACTGCATCTCGGCGGGGAGTGATGGCAGGATAGTCGTCAGGGTTGACACATAGCGGACCATGGGTTTCAGTCGAGTGAGGTTGATGGATGAAAGACAGACTGTTAAGATTTGGCGGTGTTGCTGCACGCGAATTAGGGCTGACGTTTCGACTGGCCGTGTTCTTGTTAGTCGAGGCATCTACTCCTAATCGTTCCCTCATGGGGCTGGCAGTCTTTGGCAATAGGGTCCGCAATCGACGCCTCTTCCTTGGACGCTCGTGGTTGGCAGTCGAGAAGTGCTGACTGGGAACGCATTTGACGGTCGGTAGTTGATCGGAAGACGTAGTTTGTCGGAGGATCGAGGGAGCCTGATGTGGTGTATTGGAGTGGGAGTGAATCGATGACTGCGCATCAGAATGATTGCTGTACGCTGCTGCTTGAGGGTATGAAGCTCCCTCAACGAAATGGCTGTTGCGACGGGCATGCTGTGCCTGAGACGAACCTAGGCCGGATTGATCTGTACCCTGCTCAGGAAGACTGCCTTGTTGGTATAGCGTAGGCTCGAATGCTTGCTCTTGCTCATGTGCCAGAACGACACCAATTCCAGGCAGGCGGGGACGCTGTGGCCAAGGAGCACCAAGATCGCCTATCATATGCGGCAGCAGGGTAGATATGGTGTGCTCTCGGACATTAGGCTCGAGAGGAGAGACGGGGCGTCGTTTGGCCAATTCTTTCAGCTGACCTTCTAGCACAGCGACTCTCTCCGAGTACGCCATGTTGCTGCGCGCAAGTCCAAGCACCTGGAACTACGAGAGTCAACACAACGAGATACAACAGTCTCATAAGGATCGATAGATACCTTTAGGGCCTGTTGCACGGCCTCAGGTGCCTCCTGAGAGACCGGCAAGACAGCGAAGAACTCGCTGGGGATGCGAGGATCGTGCTCGCCGGCTCCCGGACCATGCATCCAGTGGAGCTCTTTGGCCTCTAAGTCCCCGAGCTTCGAGGTGCACCAAGGGCATGCTGCCCTTGGCGGCTGGTTGGGAGGGTGAAAGGGCGCCCCTGATCAAACCTGTCAGCACGGCCAAAACGAGGACATCAAGCATGATGAAAAGGGAAGCAATCAGTAGAGGCGGTCAATCGGACGTCTACGATTCGAATCGTAATGAGAGGGACTGAGCAATATAGCTGCCATTGACCCGAAGTTCGTTGTGTGATTTGTTTCCAGCCAAGTGAGTAGTGAAAGATTCGCATACACGACAAGCGCAGTGCTGTCAATCCTCAAAAGGAATCGATCGTGTGATTTAGCGGACTTCCCCGTGGAGGATGAGGCAGACGCTGATGAGAGCGGTGCAGTGAGCAGTGCAGTGAGCGGTGCCATTAGCTGTGGGTTGAGTGCTGCGATGAGCTCGGAGGTGCGTGTCGTTGAGTACTTTACATGGTGAATCTTTCGTTGCGAAGAGACGTCCCGATTTCGCACTGGCTGCGAGGAATTTTTTTGGTAAGATGCTGTCGGCGGGAGTAGGAGCGGGAATGGGTGCAGAGAAGCTGCAGGTATGGTGTAGTGCAAAGAAATGATAATTACTGACCTCCACCCTCGAGATGCTCACTGCAGACAAGATGTCCGCAGCTCGTGAGCCACATTCGGACAGGCATTGCATGCTTGTCACCAATACCACTGCCTGCCATGTCGCCGGTGCGCTTTTCTTTCAGTCTGACGTTGCAGACGGCGCAGACCAGGATCAAGTCGATCGGCGCCAGAGATTCGTGGAGCTCTCCACTAGGAGCTGTGCTGCTTGACATTATGATGAAGTGAGATGCAGGGCAATCCCAGAAGGAGATTTTGGTGGTGGTGTGGTGGTAGGGGAGACGAGCGAGGTGCAATTTTGGCGGTGGTGTGTTGATGCGGCTGATCTTGCTGAGCGACCGCACACGCCCGGTCCCGATTGGGGGAGCAGCGACGAGCACACTACTTGGGATTAAACCATATTTGGACCATATCGAAATCACGAAATCATGGGATGGTTCTTGAATGATACTCATAATGCTGCCATACCGGGCAGCTACATATTCAGAGCACGATGGCTATGTGCATAGGCTCTGATGCGACAAAGGGTGAGATTGCAGGGGGAATGATTCGAAAGATCTATACGAATACTCTGCATGGGTACCTGAGGTATGATCAGTATGTCAAAGCGATGTTCAAAGCAGGGTAATACGCACTTGGACGGATATGCCTGCTCCTGAAGCATCTCATATCGCTTCGGCCCTGTGGGATATCTTGTCGTGGGAGTCGGCGGTAGACCATTCGGACCCAACACACTGACACCAGCTTTCTTATTCTTCTCAAAGAAAGCTGCGAGACCCTTCTCTCCCTCTTCCTTGACCTCTACCAGCTGCTTGCTACCTGCATCCCCAATCTGTAATACATCGTCCTTTGGGCTCTTTGCGCTTCCCACCGTCAACAAAGCCACCACGTCTGGCTGCCTGACTACACTGAGCCTCGGGTACGACCTTCTCACGTCTCTCTTCCAGTAGGGATTTTCCGCGATGTCGCCAGACGGGATTGTGACTGGATCTTCGTACATGGTCGGGTCGTTGGAGCCAGGGGGAGGGTTACGGAATTGAGGGTTCATGGGAATACCAGTCGATCGACTCGAGTCAACAGCGAAGAAATCATTGATCCTCTTCCAGAAGCCGGTGGGTTGAACAGTATACTTCTTGACAAAGGGTCAGTTCGAACAAATCATTGTTCTGTCGCTTCTTTGTACCTTGTACTGTGCGGCCTTGGCGGCCGATGATGTGGCTGCCTTTGCGATGCCGGCGACCATGACTGCGACGACAAGTGATCAATTGGAGCGCTGATTTATGAAGAAGATAGATTGTGGTCTATGAGATGAGGTTGCGGACAAGGTCGACCGTAGCCAATCGCAAAGCCGGCAATTGGTCGGCTTGGCTTGCTCAGAATCCGTCCCAACGCGACCTCTCCTGCCCATTGCTTTCACTTTTTTCAGCTGGGAACAGGGAAATCTGGCATTTTACTGCAAGATATGTGAGCGCACATACTACGCGACTCTACACCCCTGCCCTTCTGATCTCTCTTGACCCAAGTTACCATGAGCCTGCCAGTACAACTCACTGTCACCGAAGCCTTATCAGGCATATCGGGTTCAGTGTCTCTCGCGGCATGGGTCTTTCTCCTGGTACGCCTTGCCCTACCAGATGCTCCACTGCTTCTGACTGACTTGCGATAGGTTCCTCAATTGATTGAAAATTACACGCAAGGCTCAGCAGCGGGAGTCTCCCTTCTCTTCTTGACAGTATGGATGCTGGGCGACATTGCCAACCTGATCGGTTCGATCTGGGCGAATCTTGTACCTACCGTTATTGCCCTTGCGATATACTTTTGCATCGCCGACACAATCCTCATCATACAGTGCTTGTACTATAATGCGATCAACGCGAGACGGGAGAAGAGACGACTAGCCCAAGTGGACGGGTCTGCAACGGAAAGCGATCCTTTGCTTACGAGGACCATCTCAAACGGAGGTGTGACACCCGATAATCTGGGACTTCCTGGGAGTAGGAGACGAAGTAGTGAAGGTCGCAGAAGCAAGCCGAGCACACACGAACGCAGGGACAGCCTATCGCGCATACTCGAGGAAGATACTCCAAGCAGGACATGGTTGAAGAACGCATTGAGTGTCATATTAATTGTTCTTGCCGGTGCAGCAGGCTGGGCAATTGCATGGAGAGCGGGAGCCTGGAAGCCTACCCCGGTTACCGGCCCTGGCGAGGATGATGAGACACCCATTGGAGCGGAGATCCTTGGTTATGCTAGTGCCGTCTTGTATCTCGGGTCAGTGTGACATTGACTCCCTTGGTTTCTACCCTACTGACCGTTATACAGTGCCCGCATACCTCAAATCATGAAGAACTATCGCGAAAAGTCCTGTGAAGGACTGTCACTCTTGTTTTTCCTACTTTCTGTACTGGGAAATTTGACTTACGGTGCCGGGGTATCTAAATCTTACTGTAATTGCATCAATCCTCTCGCTGACATGAATAGATCTTGTTACATTCCCTCGAGCGTCAGTACGTCATCAAGAATGTGCCCTGGTTGATTGGATCCTTGGGTACCATGGCGGAAGATGCTTTCATCTTTTATCAGTTCCACATATACGGCGAAGCCTCGTCGGCTGTACAGTAGAATCGTATGGAAATGATTCCACCCACAGGGTTACGAGCCAAACATACTCTCACATGCCACGACTCAGACAATGCAATCGTCCTGCCTAAGCTTTGTCGAATTCTGTCCATGGCGAAACGAATGACAAAGAGAGGAGTTTACTCTCGAACAGAAACACTGATCAACGCTTTGTTGGCGCTTATAGTACAATGTTCAAGACAATGGAGTTGTCGCCTCGAGATAACAAAGCTATTGTCTGGGTGTCCCTATTCTGGTAATACAGGGCGAATCAATTCTTACCTGGAACCATCACCAAGGTTTTTCCTGCCGTATATGAAGTTCGACCGAGCTTTTCCTCAAGGATGCCATCCCCCATCTTCTCATCTCTCCTGCCAGACTGGTCTTGTTGTCGCAATGGATATGAGTGCGCAGATCCTCCCTGCGCTGACCAATGTGAGTCTCGCCACTGTCTTGCACATTCAGCTCGACGAGTTGCCAAATGGTGTCCCGACCCCGGCGGTCCCCAGCAAGCAAGTAACAGTCTCGGCCCCAGCCGCCAACGGCCCTTTCGCTTTTTTGCAGCTTCCTGCCGAGATCCGCAACGTGATCTATCAGCATCTTGTGAACAGGTGGGGTCATCCTGAAGACAGTGCTGAGCCAGCAATCTCGCGTGCCTGTCGCCAGACCAGTCTGGAGTCCGCCAAGATGTTTTACCACGATACTACAGTTGCTCTTCACTTCTCCTTTCTTCCTTTCATCTTGAGCCAGCCATACTTCATCAACCTCGCAGCCGTGAATCAGGTCTTGCAAAGGCCGGCGTCAACTACTGCACCTCGCAACATGGAGGCTATTGCCGACCCAGATTCGCCGTTTCTTCCCCATGTGTTCCCGGATTCTCGTCTTCCAGACCACCCCATTCTAGACGGTCCGGGGTTCCTTGCGGGTCTGAAGGCCAACGATGCTCCGCTGCCTACGAGGATCCAGTTCCCTGTCGCGTACGCTTCTGGTAGGATAACCCCATCGATGCTTCGAGATGGCGTTGACAGGTATGACCCTTCAATCTCTCGGCTCGTCCTGACTGTCATCTACAATCACGCCACGGGCACGCTTCGCCTCGAGCGCATCGAAGAGATCTGTGAGGTGTTCCAGCACAGCGATTCGACCTACAAGCAGCACCGCTATACTCTAATCCAGCGTGACAACACCCCCAAGGACAGCATGCCATTTTTCAAGCAAGCCACCAGCAAGCCTGCGCATGCCACAAGACTTGCTCGCAACGTGCACAACTTCTTCCTGCCGGCCGTGAATATGGCTAACGAAGCTGCTCCTAAGGAAGAATGGGCTGTTCTCAAGGATGGCGAGGTGCGCAGGTTGGAGTGGATGATTCGTCTAATCGGTAGCTTGCAGATGAGCATGTACTACGAGGAGGAGATGCGCTTCCACTGCCGAACCTTGCTCGGTCTAGTCCTCCCGTTTGGTTACTGGTTTCATTGAGGTTGAAGAGGGGCGAGCTCGTCTGGATCGAGGGGCCGATATGATGTAGGTTGGTATTGGTGATACGGTATGTCTACCAGTGGCCAGGTGCCGCTTTTCTTAATCTTGACACGTTTCCTTGCTATATATTGTTAGTGCTTTTATCCCATCCATGGGAGAATCCAAGCATTTTCTTGTCTTATCCTTACCACTTAGCCCGCTTGCAGCGTTCAGAATAAATGTCTTCCAGCCACATCTACAATCAAATTTTGATTAGATATTCTTGAGTAGAATCGTAAATTGCCGTGATAAGAAACATTGGTCGTGTCGCGTTGGAGAAATGGTTTGGTAATTTTCAGACGCAACATCAAGGCAAGACTTAGGTACTTTGAGCTTCGCGTCGAGCTCCACGTCACGCACACGAAATTGGTCAACACTATCAGAAATGTTGCTTGACACATTTAGCGATAAAAGCTCACGACCTGGAAATATCGAGACGTGTAATCATGCAAGCTTCAAAAGAATATCTACTCGGACTGGACACTACCGTACAACCTCTCCAGCTCGCACAGCTTTCAATGCAGGACCCGGACCACAACCAGACAATCTGACTCTAGAAGCCGCGCTGAACTCCTGCACGATCAGCAGTAGCTCCTGAGGGCAGAATGACAGTCAAAGAATTCCGCAGAAAGCTCGCAACATCCATCGAACAAGCATCAAGCGACTCGACCGAATTCTTTGTCCAAATGGGCGTTTGACTTTATCTGCTGAATGTGTCTATTGTCACACCATGGGATCAGTGGAGCAGGGTGTGATAGAACGCGCCAATGGATTCGACAAAGACATACGGCTTCACAGAGGACAACGGAACCGACCATTGACAAAGAAAGAACGTCTGCAAAATGAATCTGATCTCACCACTATACATATACACTTATTCGACCTTTAGCTGGTAGTCCTCGAAAAGAGCGGAACACACATATCACAAACTGGCACTATGCGGAATCATATGTCAAAGGCACCGCGTACCCGGTACGCCGAGAACCAAGGAAAGCGAGAGAGGTATCATATTCGCTTTCACAACTTCCCCTTCAGCCGACACTTGAGCAATGCCTGTGAGCTGGCTGGAGACTTCTACGTTGACGACTATGTCAAACGACTCGAATCGGAGGGTCAAACCTTACCAGAAACCATGTTAGTATCAAGTAACTTGACTGCGTGCATTTACTGATTTCATTCAAGTGAATTCATCGAATACCTCTCTGAAGACTAGCATTCAAGTGCGGCCAATCACGTAGCTCACAATGGCGGAAAACACTCTTTCTTGTTCCTGCCACCGGAGCTGCGGGACACCCTCTACAAATATGCATTTTAAAATGGGAACACCATCGATGACAGCACCCAGAGCATGTCGACCCGTACGAATCGTACTATTCGCAACGAAAGCCTGGGGTTGTTCTGCGCTCACACTACTGTCGCACTTCGATTCAAGTTCCCTCCCTTCACAATGGGTCGTCATGGCTTGACTATGGACAGCCTGAATCGAATGGGCTTATCAAGAGACCTTGAAGAGTCGGGCAATCTAATGCGCCGCATCGATGCTTCGTTTCGTCACCCATTCATCCAAGACTGGCCATTCATCGATACCCTGAGCGACAAACTCGATCTCATCGACGCCGAGGAGTGGTTTACCGAAGCACTGGACCAGGATCGTCCACTACCAGCTCGGATCCAATTCGCTGTCATGTATACTATGAACAACACCGGCTTGAGTGGATGGGATCCCGCGGACGCCCGCGGACGCGAAAGCAAAATCACTGATGCTTACTGTCTTCTTTGATCGCAAGTCAGGAGACTTGGTCCTGTAACGGATTGGATCTCACGAGCACGATACCGGTGATCGCCTACTCTATGCTGCTAACAACCTGCCTGACGAGAATGCACCCTTCCTCGAATCATCTCGCGACTCCAAGCATAATCCGAAGCACTTCTATCCTCAATCAGCGATCGCATGGTTCAGACAAGCCATCGAAGGAGTCAACAAGGGCACACCATTGACTCGGCGGGCCAACGCCAACATTCCAGGTTATGAGCTGCTGAGACTACGCTTCATGATTCAAATCATTGGCGCGCTGCAGCAGAGCGTGTACATCGAAAGATTCTCGGTACAGCTCTCCAATGATATCGGTCCCCCAGGCGACGCGATGGGATACCCCTTCAGAGTCTATGAGAGTTCAGTATGAGTCGACATGGGGGTTGCAATGAGATTTTGGTATAAAAATTTATGCTTACGGTCAAGGCTGGCCTTGTTCTTCGAGTATAGCACAAGGTCCAAGCCTCATGCTACTACCACTATCACTGCAGACACTCGGGGCCCGGGATGCTTTTCAGGATTTGTTGACTAAATAATGAATTACTTTCCTGCTCACGCGAAACAATCCGTGTAAATACTTGTGAATAGACATGTTGACCAATTGAATACTTAATGTTCAGCGTGAATTCGAAGTGTGCCACCGCCTCTGTCATTAACCCGCTCCTTTACTCTGAAGATGAAACTGTGAACACGCTGTTGCGAGCTGCGATCTTGAGACAAAGGGGATCATAAAGAATAGACGTACCTCGATTGGCGCAGCACTGTCTTTGTGTCGAAGTAGGGCGTCCCCTTTGGCCTGAACAAAGGGCATCCCCAGTGGTCCTCACATGTGCCACCTCGCTAATACTAGACCAATCCACTTCTACCAAGTTCTTTCACTGATCTCCCTCTTTCACCAACTCACCTACACGAAAACCATTATGGATCCCTCTTCTAACCACCCACTGCAGGACAACATCGACATGCAAGACCCTCCATCCTCTCCAGCGTCAACCGTGACCGACGGCTATCTTGAGCCAGGTGCTCTCGACCTCGACGATGAGACGGTCCAAGCCCGTACAGACTACGGATGGGCACCTCGCTCTTCGAGCTTTCACGACAAGACCCGCGAGTACGACCTCGAGGCATTGATGAAGCTGGAACTTCCTTACCTGCCAAAGGCAAACACATTCACGACCGAAGATCTGATCCCTTCTCTTGTGATCATCACCGAGCTAGAGCGGCTCAAGCACCGCGTCGCCTACCAGGTCATCCCAGGGCCGCCTTTCTACCCGGAGAATGAAAAGGACATGGCTGTCTCCTCCACTGCAGATGCGTCGGTACAGTCATTCCTGGACTTCCCTAAGGAGATCCGTCGTGAAATATATACACGCTTGCCAAATCACGACTTCTTGAGGCTTTCCAAGACCTGCAAGCAGCTTCACCCGGAAGCCATCTTTGCGCTCGTCAGGATGAAGACGGTCCCCATTGCCGTCCAGCAAGGCTACATCCCCCTCTCCTCCGCCACCTACCTGGACAAGAAGCGCAACACGCGCCTCGACGAGGACTACGTTCCCATCGACAAAGCCGCACCCGCGCCCTTCTTCACCAGATTCGACAACAAAGACGTCCCTGTTCTTCAATGGTCTCAGTTCAGCACTAAACAAACCGATGCGACTGTGCGGATGCCCACCCTCCAATACGTGATAAACACCGGTCACCTGACGAAGGACATTGCCAAGGTTCGCCCCGGCAAGCAGCACCTCAACGAGTCGGCCCTGCGTTCCCTGCCCCCTGCCATCCTGTCGCAAGTCAAGACGCTCCACCTCCCCGTCCAATTCATCACCAACACCCGCTTCTGCGGCCACTGGCTCGAGTTCTGGCATGCCCCTCTCCCGTGCGGAGAGATCCACACCAAGGGCATGGTGCTGAGCCTGGCCATCGACCACGACACGGGACGCCTCGCCCTCGAGCGCATCGAGTGCCACAGAGCAATCGATGACTTTAGCTGCGCCCGTTGGGCGGGATTGCTCGATGAGGAAGCCGATGGGGTCGTCTTCTACGAGGCGGAAAACTGCAAGAGCACGCCCTGGCTCGACGACGGCCAGGTGGTCGACTGGCCCTGGTCTGAGGCGGCTGCGGACGACGACAGCTACTACCCCGCCCGCAAGCAGTGGCGGAAGCTCAAGAAGGCGGTCGGGTGGTTCAAGAAGATCATTCCCATTGTCAACGCCATTTGTCAGAGGGAGAAGTGGGCGGAGATCGGACCCGCGGGCGAGGCGGAGAGGTTGATTTGGATGCTCAGGTTGATTGGGAGTTTGCAGGTTAGTGTCCAGGCGGAGAGCTTTGTTAGTGCTACGGATGGGGGGTGGTGTTTTTGGGAGGATCTGGTGGTGGGACCATCAGGTGGGTTGATGAGGCCTGGGGGCGGTTGATGATGGGCTTCATTCGCTCGTTTCTGGGTGTTATCTGTAGCTGGCTTAGCTGCATCAGGTTAGGATGGGCACGATAGGATAAACCAGAATAGAGCAAACTGGTAAAATACGAATACCGATAGATAGTTTCAATCAATGCGTCGTTTCGTTGGTTCGGAGCAACAGCACTTCTATTTCTTCGATACTCCACTCGTAAATGGCAAATTGACCAGCAAACTGCTTCTTTCATTCTGTCTACGACTTGTGCTGGTGGAAGGGTGACTTGACGTGCAACGCGACTTGAGCTTGCCCCGACAACCCGACAAGACTTTGCCGGCCCATGTGCAAACACCCTCTGGGCACATCCTTCCACGGACTCGACCAAGGAGCACTCACTTCAGTCTAAGCAGATTATCATGAACGTGTTGATCATCAATTCATATTCGACCTCAAACAATCTTCTACTTTACGCACTCAATGCAGGCGTATCAGCGAACAAGCTCTTCGCAAACGCCTCAGGGTATCTCCCACCCGCGACTTCGGCACTCTCACTAATATCCCGGATCTGCCTCTTCTCCTCCTCAGTAAGCTTGATCTTCAACGCGCCCAAGTTCTCCCTCAAGCGATCCACATTCGTCGTGCCCGGGATGGGGATGACATCGTCACCCTGCGCCATGAGCCACGCCAACGTAAGCTGACTGCCCGTCGCGCCCTTGTTCTTCGCAATTTCCGCAATCTGGTCCACCAGCTTCAGATTCTTCGCAAAGTTGTCTTCGCTGAAGCGCGGCGCGAAACGGCGGAAGTCGCCCTCCTCAAAGTCGTTGGGGCTGCGGTACTTGCCGCTCATGAAGCCGCGGCCGATGGGCGAGTAAGCGACGATAGCGACGCCGAGCTCACGGCACGTCTTCATGAGGTCGATCTCAGGACGCTCAATGTCTAGCGCCCATGGCGAGTATTCGATTTGCACGGCGGTTATGGGGTGGACTTTGTGTGCGCGGCGGAGGGACTCGGAGGAGCACTCTGAGAGACCGAGGTATTTGATCTTGCCGTCTTTCTTGAGTTGGGCCATGGCTTCTACGGTCTTCTCGACTGGAGTCACGCCGTCGAGGCGGTGGGCGTAGTACAGGTCGATGGTGGAGATGCCGAGGCGGGAGAGGGAGCGGTTGCAGGCTTCGATGCAGTATTCGGGGCTGGAGTCGACGGTGCGGGAGCCGTCTGGGAGCGTCCTGTTGGCGAACTTGGTTGCGAGGAAGATGTCGTCGCGCTTGGACTTGTTGGCGGCGAACCATTTGCTGTCCGAATTCGTCAGTCATGATCTGTCAGGCAATGGCGCACTCGTCTGTCCACGGAGCCATTGGACTTGGAATGGGACTGAACATACCCAAGCAGATCCTCATTGTCCATGTACATGTCTGCCGAGTCCCAGAAGAGCTCGCCCTCGTCGTACAACGTGTCGAGGAACTTCAACCGCTCCTCGTCCGGCTTGGGCTTGCCATAGAAGGCAGACAATCCCATAAGGCCAATGCCCATACGAGTGACCTGTGGGCCACCCTTGCCCAGAGTGACTGTAGGGAGGGACGAACTGCCCGTCACCTTGTTGATGATGTTCTTGATCGCAGCCATTTCTGCTGTGTTCTTTCGATGTGGGAGAGATGCAATGATTAACCAATTGATGATCTGAGAACTTGAGTGTGAAGGCCAATTGCAATACTTATACACCCAAAAAGAAATATCACAGATCTTACAAATCAGTGTCCATTCGCAGACCCTGAGCGGTGGAGGAAAGTGGTCCGGACTTAAGATGTCTGGATAAACTGCGATCGCCTGTCCCGCTATGCCTCGCAATGACGTTGGGAGGTCTGCCCCGCTATATCTGATTGGTTGAGAGCTAAATCGTTGCGGAACCCTGCGTCGGACTTTATGAGCGTCCGGGGTTTAGGGTTACTGTCAGCTTCCCGTATCTGGTAAGGCAAGGTATCTTTGGACCAACGTCCTCGGTATTCTTTCACAATCTTGAGAGGCGCAGGCTCGAAACGACTAGTAGAGCAAAGAGGTACCGAGGTGTCGAGTCAACAGATATTGAATTGCGTACTTTTCTAGACGAGTATCTAGGCAGCTGCTGAGATGTACTCAGGTCCATATGTATCATGAAATCGTATCCATGCAGTTGCAAAAACGCAGCGCTGCCCACCCATAACGCCGTCGCTGATGGAATAACAAAGCTTCTTCAGCGTGCCATCCAACGCCGTGAACAATAAGCATGTTGGGTATTTCGACAAAAGCAGATGTGCCTCCTTCTCGATGCTGAGGTCTTTTCCTCTCCCTTCAAGACGCTGTATGCGCCGGCTCAGGGTGCGAAGCAGTAGTGTCCCCACTTCCTTGTCTTTCGCGCCAACTGGCGCTCTCCTTTCCGCTGCTGTCTCTCTTGCACAGACCAAGTATCCCCAGCCCCTTCTTCAAGCTGGGCTCTTTCTCTTCCGCTTGGCTCATTCGACGATCACTCCTGTCCTCCCCATTGTGCCTGTCTTCCTGCCCCTCCCCCAACCGAGGCTCTTTCCAGATGGGGTCCACTACCTTCCGCATTGGCTTGATCAGATTCAAAGCGAGTGGCATGAGAGTCCCGCCAGCAAAAGCTGCAACTGCAACTGCCATGGCGTACCTTGCATCTCTCTGCTCGGTGGCAACGAAGCTGAGAGCAGGGAAGAGCGCACCGCCTCCAATGGCAGCGGTGAGTATGACACTTGCAGTCTTGGTGTGCTTGCCCATACCACGTAAAGACTGGGCGAAGATGAGAGAAAAGAGTGGGCCCTCGAAGAAGAAGCTGACAATGAGAAGAGCGATCGCCGTGTCTCCAGAAAAATTCATGGTCAGGCTGGAGAAGACGATTGACCCAAGGAAGAAGAAGAGGAGTAGGATGCGAGGTTTGATCCAGAGTCCAAGGAAAGCGGCAACAAAACGCGAGATGGCAAACGCGGTGTGGGCCAAAGACATATAGTTCGTGACATTCGTTTCAGGGTGGACGAGATTGGTGTACATGTCGAAGTTGGTAGAGTAGACTTCTTGGGCGCCAACGTAGCAGAACTGGGCGATGACGCCGAGAGCTAGGATGGGCCAGATAATGCGGATAGGTTTGCCAGAACCGAAGAACGAAATGGTCGCGTAGTGCGCGTGGTCCATACGTTCGCATGCGTCCTCAAGCTCGGCGTCTGTCGCCTCAGGTAGGGGCACGTAGTAATAAGCAAAAGCCAGGGCAATCGTGAAGAGGGCAATGCCGAGATAGGCCCATTGGGTGCTGATGAGAGAAGGCGCGTCATTCGTGTATTTGGTGAAAGCCTTATTTGCAATCAAGGGCGCGACGATAGTGCCAATAGCTTGGAAGCCTTGACTCAGGTTGAGTCGAATCTCAGCGTATTGCTGAGGGCCACATAGAGTGATGAAGGGATTAGCTCCAGCTTCAAGTACTGAGAGACCAACCCCAACGATGAAGTTGACAACCACGTAGGCAGGGAAGGAAGTGAGGACGGCGGCGACCCAGAAGATGAGAGTGCCGCAGGCGTAGATGGCCAGGCCTACATTGTAGCATGCCTTGAAGCCCCACTTCTTCAGCACAAGACGGCCGACCGAGAGAGATCCGACAAAGTAGCCGGCAAAGTAGGCGCTGTGAAGACCAACATTCTGTGCGGCTGTCTGACGAGCGACAGTCTGGAACTGCCGATTGAGGACGTCCAAGAGGCCATACTCGAAGCCCCAAACAAAGAACAAGATGGTGACCATGCTGATTGGGAATACGGACTCGCGGTTCGTCATCTGGACCATGCTCTTCTTCCCTTGCATGTTGACAAAGTCGAAAAACGTCGGAGTACCCACATGCGTATCTCTCGATGTGTTCGTGTTAGCAGTATTGACAGTGTCGGTCCTCTGCAAGGGTGATGAGCCCAAGCCCGGGGAGCGCGGGCCCGCCATGTCTGGCGTAGTCAAGAACTGCATCATGTCCATGGGCGAATCTTGGCTCAGTGGCTGCGGTCTCAAGGAGTTGCGGTGTGTTGGTGCAGGTGCAAGCGGCGCAAAATCGCGATGCTGGAAGTTGCCGCTGTCGGGGGCCCATGAAGGCATTCGTTGTTGCTCGATGATTTCGGCAGTGTGATTGGATGATGTCCGCTCAGTTGTCTGTAGACTGGTGTCGTGAATGAACTTTGGCGCAAATTTGGAGACCAGAGGCTTCAGGCCAGGTACGCAGGCACACATGATGCCCACGTTGACCTCAATCGCTGTCCACATGAAGCTCAGGCTGGCATACCAGCTGAAGTCTGCCAAATCAATGTTGGGGTCCGCTTGCGAGTTGTTTTGGATTTGCGTCAGGCGATATGTTGACGCGTTTTGAAGATACGCAACTCGTACGACATCCACAACGGCGACAAAGGCACCGAAGCTGAAGGTAATGACCAGAATAATCTTCTGCTTCCTCGGCAGTCGCATGCCTGTGAGGATTGGCATTGGTAGAAGGAGGATGGCGAGATCAGTGATTATGTTGACAGGCGACGAAGATAGGTAGATCGTGACCACGTCCGTACACTGCGCACTTGCCGGTCGAGGGAATTTGTACGCAGCAGAGGGCGGAGAGCACTGAAAAGCAGTGAACATGGTGAGGGCGAAGCCAACGCAATTGACGACTAGCAGTGTCGCAATCGTGGCCCACCGGAAGATCTTGTTGGACTTGGATAGGCTAAGGTAGAATACGAGAATAGATGTCTTCTCAGCCATGAGCGCAGGTTGATAGAGGATTGAGAAGGCAAATTGCGACTGCCGTAGACCTGGCTGCCATGCTGCAGGGACATCAACCTCATGGCGACCAAGACCGACAGTCGCACCATAGCAGATGGCGAAAGCGAGTCCAAAAGCAATGGCCCAGGCCACTGCCATGATGTAGTCGTCCAAAGTGACACGCTTGACTATCCATACTCGCGAGAGGAATCTGAAGAAGACGAATATGGTTGCCAGAATGAAGACGATCAGAGTGACTGTGAATACGGTCAAGGACCGCGACTCGAGGCCGGCGGCGCTGCCGATCATGTTGGCGAGGTTTCCCTTCTATACCAATTATAGTATCCCAAGCTTGTTTTCTACTCCATCCCCAGTCACATCTTTCGCACGTAATCCTCAAGTCCAGTCGAGGAAGAACGTGGTAGGTCAAGAATACTGATCTTGACAATCGAATGCTTCTCGACCAGTGGCGCGGTTGCAGGGTCTCTGTTTGTGGACGGAGGATGACGAGCCAATCTTTTCTTCGAGCTTCTGCTTTCAATCGCTGATGTCGAGGTGGTGATTGCGCAGAAGGTCCAGTAAGGAAGTTGGCCAGTATGCAGACCTTCACAGCACGACAAAGCGCATGTGAAAGGGAAAGATCCTTCGCACAGACGAACCACTGTCAAACCAGCTAGCGGCGTAGGTGGATTACGTTACGAGCAGACGGAAAGGCGGTCGAGTGTATTTTCGGGTCGAGAAGTGGGTAGGGGTTGTGGAGCCAAGGCACTGGGGTATATCAGACTCGACCAGCAAGAATCGGGCCCGCCGACAAGTTATGACAGCTGATCCGAATCTTGTATATCGAAGCACGGATGTCCTCCCGACGTGCTTACGAGCGATAATGGTGTAGTTAGCAGACCTTGCCGGAGCGGGGAACTGCAGACATGAAGAGAATAATACGGCCGGATAAGCAGCGTAGGATTTGCGGTCTGCGTGAACGCTTGGTTACCGGTGGAGAGACTCGAGCCTTGACAGCTGCAAAGGGAAATGACACGAGTCTTGAGATGAGCGGACAAGAAAGACAAGGACCGCATGCAAGGCATGGCCCAGCATCAAAATCGCTCGGGTTGCCGAGCTAAGCGTACTGGGCGAGCCAAAAAATGAAGGATGAACGAGTCGAGATGGCGGGTATTCCTCGCGATATGACGTTGAAGGCTTTTGGCGCGTTAAACTTCTCCACACAAGATGATGGATCAAGGGTGTGAACGGTGCGAACAGAGTGGACAGACCGCATCGGTGGCGCTTCAGATCGCGGAGACCCGCGGCACGGCGCATGACCACAATTTCTGCATCTCTGCAATTCGCTGCTGTCGACCTCGTCTGCTCGGAGCATCTGTGCCCGACGCGCTGATCGTGTATCACTCTCGAGTCTGAAGCTCAAAGACCTGTCTGATCAGCGTCAATAGATTGTGTTGCTCTTCGTCTCATGTTTGAGACTGCCGCAAGCAAAAATTGCATTGAGGAGCCAGAACAGCGGGATGTAGATTAATCCTACTCGGCCGTGCTGGGGTGCATGCTCTTGCAGCTCAAAAGCCATGTTGGGCGGGCGGTGCTTGCCCTATCGATTCTCACCAAATTTTCGTCTTTTTCGAAAAATGTACATCACCCAAGTAGGTAATCGCAGGCGCTTACTGCAAATGATACTCCGTCGGTCCACTTGGTAAGTACAGAGGCGAAGCGTGCAGGGAGTCTATGTATCTCTGCCTTCCTTCTTTGATAAGAGATTCCCGAGTACAGCGTTCGGAGTGTCTGTATGCAAAGTGAAGCCGGCCCAACGGCCTTCCTTAGGACACGCGGGCTATGAACATAGACAGGGTATGATCATTTCAGGCGCCGACACTAGCGCCAGGAACGCAGAACCAAATTGAGCACAGTCAGCCAACGTTAGGCACATATGCATAATAGCTTAATGAAGGCCAGATTGTTTGTGTATTTGTTGAGACGGATGCAGCAGTAGTCAAACACCCTTCTGAAATCGAACTCCGTCAGTCCTCCTCCCTGGTAGGGAGAGTGAATGCAAACAGCCTGCCACCCGTGACAAAGTCACCGAGTGCAGTAATGTAGAGTGTGTTCCGGTCTTCCCTTCGTCTCCCGAATGCAGTTGAAGATGGAGAGTTGAAGTTCGTTGCATTCACTACCAGGTTCGTCTGCCTGCCGTCTCTGTCAATCCTAGCCAGCGTGTTCCTCGCATTTACGCAAGCAAAGACGGTCCCTCTCGATGTCACTGCAAAGTCGTCCACTGGCAGACCGGGAGCGAAGACATCTGCTGGTCCTGCGGTGGTGATCGTTGGAAGTGGCGTACGGTTGTATCTGATGTTGAGCTTCACAGATCCAAAATCAGGGGTCGAGTTCACGCCGAGGATGGGCCCGGAGTTGGCGAAGAAGAGTTTCTGAAGACGCGGAACGTATTCGTAGCCATTGACACCTGGACGAACAAACGCAGGAGGTGGATTGGTACTGTTGGCTTCGGCACGGAAGATGCTGGCGTATATGCCTGTGGTCGGATCAATGTGGAAAATCTGGCCGGAGATGGTGTCGCTGAACAAGACGGTGCTATTCTCGCCACGGCGACGAGGAGGTATTGCAGCAGCACCGTTCAGTAGAAGTGCTTCGGGTACATTTGCAACCTTGGAAATCGCGACAGGATCCTTGTTGAAGTCGTAAGCGTATGTTACAAGACTGCCAGGCTCTGTGTTGCCCATGGCATCTTCGTTGCCTCCTGCAACGATGAAAATGTCGTCGTTGATCTCTGCGATACCAAAAAGACCCGTAATACCGGGCAAGCTGGGCAGCTGCGAGATGACCTCTCTACCGCCCTCGAAGCTTAGAGTAAAGGTGGCATTCGTACCAATGCCGTTGAACAGCACTTGTCCACTCTTGCGAACTGCGAGGTTCTCTAGAGGTTGACCATTGTCAGCCTGGAAGACTTGCCTGAGCTGGCCGTATACTCCGGCGAAAAAGCAGAAACCTGACAGGATCGAAGTTGTACGCATGATTGATTACGCCAATGAAAGTGCTTAGGAAAGGTGTGAAAGAAAGTGGACATGCCTACCCTATTTACTTATTATCGTTCCTGAGCTGCATTACAAACCGTCTTTCATCGCCATTGACGACATTGATCACGGAAATGCAGGGTAGATACTCGTGTAATTGAAACCGCCATCGCCAAGCGAGGCACATTGCATGAGGCTGCCGCCAATCGAATCGCGGAGTGTTGCGGCATGGTCCCCGAAATGGATGCATTTATCGGTGATTCCATCAAGGAGATTCCGTCATGCTAGACCGCGGCTGAGCTGGTGGTAGTTAGTGATAGACCGTGAGCAAGGTTAATGTAAGTGGGATAAAGTCAGCGGGACACAGCTAGACGGAGGTGTATCTCTTCAAGACACATGATCTATCTTGCATTTAGCAGGCAGACTGCTTAACGTTGGAGGATTTGAACTCATTCAATACCAGCACATTGTCTCTACGACCAGTGGATCGCTACCATGCTGCACTTCACAACACACTGGTGTCTATCAATAGGTGTCGAGCAGTGCACCAACACGAATAGTGTTACTGTATACCAGGCACTGGCAAATTCAATTGGCAGCGACTTGAGCATCTGTCTCCACGAAATGCAAGTCCTCATGAGCAGTATACCCGATTGATGTATTGGAATCCTCAATTAAAAATGCATTGCTCGCTTTGCTAAACGGATATCATACAGCTCTCTGTTGTCAATGAACACCCATGGTATTATCCCTCCTACTTTTGCTCCCAGCAACGTAGAAATGCAAGAACTGTTTCTCTTCTCCTTCATCATCTTTCCGTCCTGTCAAGCTCTTTACAAAAGAGCAACGGCGCCAAGGATCATGGCGACGGCGCCAGCGGCAGGGGTAGCCATGGCACCAGCACCCTGGGAAGCAGAGGTAGAGGAGGACCCAGTAGCGAAGGCAGAGCCAGAGGCACGGCTGGAGGTGCTACTAGTCTGAGCAGTGGTAGCGGCGGCCGAGGCGGAGCCAGTCGAGCTGCTGCCACCGGCGGTGGAGGAGCGGGAAGCCTGGGCGGAGGAACCGAACCTGGAATGTCTTAGTACTTGTGACTCCGTGAGCACTGATCTTGCCAACACTTACTGCTTAGCGGCGTCGCAGTACTGGGTCACCTGCTGGCTGGCAGAGGCGCCACGGGCGTCACCGGGGCAGTTGTTGTAGCATGTGCGGATGTCGGTGTAGGCGGAGCAGAGGCAGTCCCAGTCGTTGCCGGCACAGCTGCTGGCGCGGCCCTGGAGACCCTCGAGGCAAGCCGAGACGATGCTGAAAAGGCGTTAATTCTGATACGTGACGGGCTGAGGCAGTAGGACTTACTTCTCGGCAGCGCAGGAAGAGGTGGAAGAGCTGCTGGCGGCTGAAGAGGTAGAGGTCTGGGCAGCAGCAAGGCCGGCAGCGGCGAGGACGAGGACAGAGGTGAAACGCATCTTGACGAGGTTGGTGGTTGATTTGTTGGAAAATTAAAGGGGTATGGCGAAAATGGTGTAAATGATTATAGTCGAGATAGACTAGCGAGTGTGAGTGGAACCGAAGTTGCGTTGAAGAGAAGATGCAAAGGTTCGTCAAGAAGCGATTGTGAGATGATGTTGTAGAAGACAGAGGTAAGAAAAGAGAAGATGAGCCCTTGGGTGGTGGTGTTGATTTATGCTCGGACAATCAACTTCACACAGAGAGGCCCGCGCTTTGATGCTCAGGGAGCTAAGGTAGCAGTCCGACGCGGCCATTGGTTCACTCTGACCCGTGCGCAGTGGTTCGAGATTAAAAAAGGTTTGGGACGCCCGTTAGATGCGGCTAGAGACCCCAATGCTGAGCCGAGATGCATCTCGTTTTACGAGGAGGCAAAAAAGTGCACGAATATCCCGCGTCAATAGCGTGGTCAAGCTGATATCGATGCAGCTTGGAGAAGGTACGTCTAGAGTCATCATCCCTGTGCTCTTCTTACCTTGTGAGGCAGGAGATGAGCGCTGCTTCGACACGATCCGGGAGTGGAGAGGGCTCTCTGCAAAAGCCCAAACGGCTGGCGAGCCGAGGCGCTAGGTCAAAAAGGGTTCGGTCTGTCTGGAGCCACCTCCGCAGTCTTTGGATGAGGATACGGTTGTTGCTCCAGCACAGAACGCCCTCCCTTGTCTCACTCTGACAGCCAGCCCGTGACATGTGGCAAGGATTAGGGCAGCTACCACTCAACGGCAGTCCGTCAGCAGCTTCGTGAAAGGTCCTATTGCTTTTGTAGCTATGTGCAAGGTGGTTCTCAAATATGTACAAGAACGGGTCTGGTAGTCCTCCTGGTTCGGAGATTCCCTGACTCATCTGCCCCGAGATCTATGCAAACTCGCCCTTCATCTGTCCTGTGACCGAGGGGTTCTTGACGATATAAACACCGCGCTCAATGGTGTTGATCAAGATGTTACCCGAGGGGAAGCCAGCGTAGTGAGACCAGGTACCAGTGAAAGCAACGGCACCACCACCAGGCTGAGAGTCATCATCAGGGAAGATGTCGAAGAAAGCAACCTCCCTAATGCCCTTTCCAGTAGGGTCGCGAGGTACAGAAGACACGTCGAGGACGCGGAGCCCAGCACCGTAGTTGGATTGGAAGGACAGTCCGTTGTACACGTACTGGTTGTGGTCGATGGAGCGAACGCTAGACTTGTAGATACCAGTCTGCTTCGGCGCAGTCAAGCTTCTAATATCCCATACATACGTCACTGGGTAGCCGTCAGCAGCAGGCTGGACCCCGTCCTCTTCGTCGTACTCGTCGTCCAAGAGAAGGAACTGCTGGTTGTTGGGATCAAGGACGGAGCCTTGGTGAGTGTAGGCAGCGCCGGTGTAGCTGGTCCTGGAGATAATGGTAGCGGCGGCCTTGTTGGTAACGTCGTAGATAGTCAGAGTGTCCTCATTGTATCCGTAGCACACGTCACGTCCGGTGTAGCGAGTGTCGGGTCCGCGGTAGACGAGACATTGAGCATCGTGAACGTATCCATCACCGGGAGCGCAGCCAGGAGAAGTAGGCCTAGCAGGGTTGCTCAAGTCGATAAAGATGAGTCCAGATTTGCACTTGTCTGTGCGAGGGTTGGCACCGACTGCGACGGCAAAGTTCTTCTCCTCGAAGGAGACGATGTTGTGAGTACGACCGACAGGGAGGCCATTGAAGAGAGAGATGTCGCTGGTAGTGCTGAATGTTTTTGGGGTGGCGGGGTTGACGGTCAACAGCTTCCTGGCGTCGAAGATCTGGACACCGTGGTTCTGAGCCTCACTACCGATAACGAAGTAGTTCTTGACGGTTCTGATCTCGCGCCACTGAGAAGTGACAGACTGCTGAGGAAGACGGCCGAGATAAGTCACGCGTCCATCTTTGGAAATCTCGATGAATGCGGTACCATCTGCTTGGCCGATGGCACCAAACTCACGCCCCTCAGGGGAGGTCCATCCCCAAGAAGAACTACCAGAACCAGTACGGCTACCCAACTCAGCGTGGGTCTTGAAGTCCTGAAGATCGAGACCACGGCAGCGGTATGTTTGCAGTGGGTCGCCTTGTTTGGCAACAGCCAGACCGTTGACACACTTTACTGGCTGGGGGAGAGCCATAAGATACTGGGTGGAGTTGTAGGCGCCCGCGACGCGACGTTTCTCCCACTCGCTCTAAAGTATATCAATATACAACGTGAAAGGCGGACAATGCTCATCTTACCATCTTGTAGCTCATGATAGCTTCATGGACTTGACCCGACTTGTACATTTCTTTGGAGATCTCACTCTCGCCGAGCAGAGACTTGAGGGAGACGGCCGAAGCCATGGCCGGAGCCAGCAGAGCGAGGACGGCCTTCATCGTCGATAAAGACTGAAGAGATGATGATACTTTCGGGCAGGAGACTGCTGAGGGTTGAAGCCATGTTCTCCGAGAAGGGGAAGCCCACCTTTAAAGGTTTCCGAAGGAGGATACGATGTGACTGTTGACCTTACCTTCCCTACGAGGGTAGCATCGCAGACGCATGATTAGGTAGTCAATCTGTTACGCTTTGATGCAGTCAAGCACGCGACCTGCGGGATGAAGCGGTCTAAAGTCTTCTGCATCAAGCTACAAAGCTTCCACGAGATGCTTAAAGTGATGAGGTCGTCTGGCACGCCAATGAGGTGCTGCAAAAGTGATTGCAGGTCCTTGAGCGTCCAAATGGAATCGAAACGGTCCAAGCTACGTCTTGACAAAGGTCATGTTTGGGGAGAGGATCGACATCGGGGAGAGGCCTGCGTCGGGTGTTCCTGAACATGAAGGCACGATCCTAGTCCGGAAGAAGCAGGTCAAGGCAGTGATTGGGCGGAGAGTTTGGAGCGGAGATCTTGGCTTTGACTTGGCTGTATCTCTGATGACCTCCCTTGTCCAATGAGGCGGGCTATTATAGCGAGACGCCATCGAGACCTATTCTGTTATCAGAGTCCTGCAAGTCGGTTATGCTCTTGCGATATGAGAAGTTCGGTGTGAAGCGAGCTGCGTCCTTTGAACGCCGACGGTGGCCGCGGATGACGTGAGTGCTAGTTCATACACTATTGGCATGGCTGTCACAATAGCGGTGCAGTCCTTCAGTCTTTTGTACGAAATCCTCGAATGTTTCCTGTAGAGATGGGTATCTGCTGAGCATAGCAGGAGAAAGAGTGACAGATGGAGCAGAGATCAGGAACCGAAGTCCGGGAATGTTGGCCCTTAATATGTATCGATGAACTCCGGCAAGTCAGTCGCGCAACTCGTGAGCATGTTTGCAGTAGTTTGAGCATGTTTCTGACCACGAGAGGTCCTGCTAAATGTGCCTGTCACACAGCGGGTATAATGAAAATAGGCAGACTTAAGTGGACCATGAGGCGGAGTGTCCTCGGCCTCTTGGAGCCGTCAGATCGACACAAAAGTCAAAGAATGAGCATCATTTAGCGTTTCGCGTCCGTATGTAGCATGCTCTCGAGTTCTAGGTACTCAAGTCTTCGCCTTGAAAGTCAATCATGTACAGAAACCACCCATGCAATCGTAGATTTTTCCCGTGCTCCTTCCCAAACCGCTCTGCATCCGACTGCTCTTCCCTGAGCCGCATTCCAACCACGACCAACACCAACTTCCATTATTCCTGTCCGAAGCCCATCGTTTCCTCCACGGCCCAGGTCAGCTTCTCCTTCAGCGCTTCGAATGTCTTGTATGGCGGCAGATCCAGTCTGTTGAAACATGTATGACTCTTCGGCAACGCAGTCTCGTCTTGGGTCTTCTCAATTGTGAACCTTCTTGGCCCGTCACTGCCCTGGAGATCCTTGAATCCATTAACAGGGATACGCGACGTGCCAGTAGCGAACTGCAAGAGACGGGACTTCTGTTCCGAATCCCAGCTTCGGATGAGCTAAAGACTTATCAGCATATGCTTCAATGTAAATACGACGGTAATGACATACCTTCCAGAAGTTCTGAATGACAGGGTCCTTCTCTTCGTACCCACGGTAATCGGTGTTCTTGATCCAGTCATCGACGTCGATGTCCGAGATACCGCCAATAAGGAGCTCTAGTTCCCTTTCGTCAAAGACGTTTATGAGATCCGCTGGGATGAGCTCGTGGAAGCCAGTGATGAAAGCGGTAAACTGTTCATCGACTCGCTTCTGAATCCTCCATTCCGTCACCAACCTGAGAATATGTCAGATGAAGGACTGCTGAAACATTTCGTGGCAAACTCACTCCACCCATTCCTTCTTATTGTCGTTGGTCACCTCCACATCACGACCTCCAGGTTTGAGGTCGATCGTCACCTTTTCACCGAATACCTCGTCCTCCACGGAGAAGGTCTCGTAAATGGCGTCAGTGATGTCGTTATCCCTGGGCATTGTCAGCATTGTCTCCGTCTTGATATGTCTTGAGACTTACAATGTCCACTGGAGATTTCTGAAGACCTCAGCATCGATACCCTCCATATCGTGTAGCGCAACCTTCTTGCGCAAAATCATCTTGTAGAAAGCGCCGACAAAGAACGAATCAAGGAAGCGACGGTGGAAGATGGCGAGACCGACAACACGGCCGATAAATTTGAAGTAGCCAAGATGCTCGGGGTTGATGCCAGAGTGCGGGTTGATTTGAAGGGTGTAATTGTCGTGAGCGGAGTATTCAAAGAGACAGTAGAAGGGGTTGAACATTTCGTGAGACAAAAGGAAGAAAAATTCACTGCCAGATGTTAGTATAGCACAATTCGTGAGTAGGGAGCAGATACTCACCGTGAAAGACCACCGTAATCGAGACCATCCTCTCCGTCAAACTTGATCATGAGACGCTTCTTCAGATCGTTAGGTGATTGGCGCATAATCTCAGCATACGAATCTTCAAAGATGTGCTGCCGTCTGACTTTGACGTGGCATTGTCCACTCAAAATCCGGAGTGCCGGTTGTGATCTGAAGTAGATCAACTTGCGACGGAAGTCACGCTTGTACTGCGGTACGTTCTGATCGAGCGAAGACGGCAATCGAGGATCGTCCCAGGTAGTCGTCTTGGTGTTGTGATCGACGAAATAGACGCGAGCAGTATTGGTAAGACGCATTTCCCATCCGCTTGGCAGAGGTCCCAATTGCGAGACTGGCTGCTGCTGAATGACAGAATTGGTGGCATTGTTGCCGTACATGCGAATATACTGCTGTCGTCTCGGATCGACCCAGGTTGTGGTGCGGGTGTTATGGTCCACAAAGTAGGCACGACCTTCTGGGGTATGCCTTTGCTCCCATCCTGCGGGCAGCTCCCCAGTCCCAGCCGTAGTTGCACCAGTAGCCATCATCGACACGGCATTGGGGGCAGCCCCATTTGCTGGCGACGGTCGCTCATTAAGGGGAGGTGAGTTGGTGCCGGTACGGTCCTCGGGCAACATCCGGTTCTGATGCCGAGTCCTTTGCGCTTGGGTTTCGGCCTCGATCGCATTTCGTGCTTCGCCAGCGTTGAAGTTTGCTGTAGGCCTGCTCCACGTGGTCTGCCTTGAGTTGTGATCAACGTAGTATGTCCTCCCCAAATTGTCCTCTCTTCTTTCCCATCCTGGAGGCAGCCTTCCTTGCGCATCCTCAAATGCACTGAAGCCAGTTCCGTCCCGGCGAGGAGGAGGCCCTCCATTGACTGGAGGACCAATTCCGGATGTAGAACTTGTTGCCCGTTGTGGTTGGGTACTGCTTGTCGGGCGGACGTCATTTGGAGATAGTGCCAGGGAGCTCGATGGTCCAGCACTTGTGGGCGTCGACGAGGTGGCCGAGCCATTCGCCTGCGGTCCTCCCGGTCGGATGGCTAGGTTTTGACTGCCAGCAGGGGGTGCGCGAAGGTTTGTGGAGAGACTGAGGATGAGTTTCCCGTTAACGACGAGGTTGTCGTTTGATTTGCGCAAGTCCCGTGTGATCATTTCTGCTCGGGCATTAGTCTGATTGTTCGCCTTATCTCGTCTTGCGTTGCCAACCTTCACCACCAACGTCGAGATCGAGGACGCTTCCGATCCTCACATTGACTACGCCCAAGAAACCCTGATCCTTCTTCTTGAACTTCTTCTGGTCAAAGATCTGAACTGCTAGTATGCTCTCCTCAGTCGCTCGCCTGCGTGGTGTGTTAGCGTATTTGCTTCCTCTCCTTTCCGTGCTCTTGCTTACATGTCGAAACTCTCGTTCCAATATGGGTTCAGTGTCTTCTTGATTACGCCGGTTGTCTTGGTCTGCTCGCCATTGATTGTAGCGACTGCGAACGGGTCCGGGAAACCTGTCATGGATTAGAAATGAGTTGGAGGCAGGGACATGACTGCATACGGAAGACATCTCTCTTGTAAAGGCCATCTGCGGCAATGACTACATAATCTGTTAGTTGTCACTCCTTTGTCCTGCTGCGCGGACATGTACTGACTGGTGACCCTCAAATTTGGCGCTGCTGGGGAGTCCATGACGCGCTATTGCCCTTGCGCAGTCCTCTGATGAGCGACTGTGGTGCGCTGTAATCCTGCAAGTCGGAGAGCGCTGTGGTAGCTAGTTGTTGGCGGTATCGCGCAAACGGCGGCCTGACGAGGGACGGGATGATTGGTGGCTGTGTCTGTTCCGGCAGAAAACCGACGGAGGCGCGCCCACCGTGCACCCAGATGCTGTGTTCTATTTATGTCCACCACCGCTGAACGGGTGGAGATATTATCAAGTGGAAGCGCTTGCGATAAAGGATGGCGGTGTGATGAAGATGTTGTTTAGAGGAGAGATTGCAATGCTCAGAGCTGGCCCTTGGAGGGTGTTGATCGAATGAAGTGGGATGTCGTCAGAACCACTCAGCACACAGCCCACCTTTCGCTCAACCTCCACGCTGGCTAGGGGTTTCATCCGAAGCTGACGACCATTAATCCATAGCAGTGAAACAAAATAACAAATATTCAAGTCCGTCATTACAGCATAATTGTTGAAACAATACTTGATGTATCCATCTAAATAATCTCTAGAATATGGTCACCTCGAGCCGATGCTGTCCAGCTCTGCAGGCTTGGACCTCTATGCCCAATTCCCCTTACTCGTGGGTCTCGTGGGCTCATAAAATCGTAAATCACCTCAAGGCCCTGAGCTGGACTTCCTGTATCGGCATACGTTCCTCCCCTTGATCGTTCCCTTCCATATTTCGCATCAAGCCTCTCTCCTCGTCTGTCTGTCCTTCGACCGCTTCCTTGTTCTCACCAGCTGGCTGCGCCTTCTGCAGAGCCATGACGATGGCCGCTCCAAGGATCAAGGTCGACCCCATGATAGAGCTGATGCCCGGGGACGTGCCAAAGAAGATCTTGTCACTTGCAAGGGCATAGAGCATGCTTGTGTAAGTCATGTTTGTCACCCGCGAGCTTTTCTCATATGACAAGCCCGCAGCAAGTAGGAATTGCTGGGAAACAGTCAGAATTTGAGGGAAAATAAAATCAGGGAGTATATTACATACCATGATGAAGCCACACGTTCCGAGGAAGAGCAGCAAGCCCCACTCCTTTAAGTCTGCTGGAAACAGAAAACCAATCCCGGGGATCGCAAGCTGAGCAACAGTACTGACAATTGTGCACCAGACTGCAAAATAATTGACAGAGATGAGTGGATGTGCCCTTTTGCCGATCCAGCGAATCGTAGTAAAGGCCGCAACAGCGCCCAAGACACCGACAAGAGCCAGACCGACGGCACTGATGCGCTGCTCCGGCGTGACGCTGTCGTAATCAGATGCGCTCGACATTGCAGCTGTCGCATTGGTTGGGGTGATCATGTCAGGTGTATTTGCCGCTGGCGTTTGATGGGATTCTGCAGAAGAGAAGGAAAATAGAGAGGTAGGCCTGGCGATGAAGATGACCCCGAATAATGATACAAAGGTGCCGAGCTTCTCTATCCGAGTGAATGGCTCCTTGATGAGAATAGAACAAGCCCAACATGACAGACCGGGCGCCAAGTAGGTGATGACAGTTGCGTCTGCGATCGGGAGATACAAAAGCGAGTAGTACATGCCAAAGACTCCGAAGAACCCACCGAGCCCTCTGGCAACCAGAAGCCATCTCACTTCTTTCGCACCAAATGGGAAGTGTGGTGTCTTGGTGTACCACATGTAAGCCATTGATAAAATTACGGTGATGCTCATGCGGGCGAATAGGACCTGGAATGGATGCAAGCCCTTGCCTTTGTTGCCTTCGATCTCGAGGAACCTAGTAGTGACATTCATGGCGGTACCAAAGAACTGAGCCAGGATCATGTAGAAAAGTCCCAGGTTTTTGACCCAGAATGCCTTGATTCTCGCCTTCCATGTCGTCGGGTCGCGGAAAGACGCATGCTTCGGAAATTGAGATCGTTGCCAGTCGTCGACCGAGATATTGGAGAGAGTGCCTGGAGACGAGGGACGAGACGGAATGAGTGGTACCTCTAGGTATTCTTTAGAGGGGTGTAGACACTGTGTCACCTCCGCACGCAGAGAATTGTTGGTTTCACTATTGCTTTGATCATGCTGGGAAGGCAGCGCATCTGTAGAGTCACCTCCACTTCCGTCATGGGTGGTTGTTGCTTGCATGATGATACTGGGAAATGAGAACAAGCCCACGCCGCTTCCATGGATCCTATACACCTGCTATGCACCAGAAAGAATGGACAGGCAGTACACGATCGTTTTAAGAAGAGGAATGAAAGGACCGTGTCGAAGCCAAAAGTCGTTTGCAAAGCGTGACATGATAGACTCCGCCCCCACCTTCCCTCAGCCTTCCGCTCCAAGCCTCTGACCGTTCGGCGGCGGTTGTCGCCTTTGCCCGAATGCGGCTGATGGTCTTCGGCTTTCCGACCGATCCTACGATAACGCCCACTTCCCGAATATGGTCTGCTGACGCTGGTCAAGACACGTCTAATAATAAAGACGTCTATGGCAAATGAATGTAGATAAAGTCACTCCCATCAGAACGCGCACAGCCTGAGATCGCCTACCGGAGCGAGATGTTGCGCAAACTATATGCTGAGGCACGAAGTTGCAGCCGTGATTGCTGGAACGACACCACCTGCATATATGCACACGGGTAACGGCATGCAAGTTACATTCATTCTCTCATCCATGCATCGGTTTGGCGATAGCGATGCAGTCTACACATCGTTCGAATCACGGTGGAAAGAATCTTATCCTCCTACCGGATGTTATCATCTCCCGTTCCCCGCCATTGCTGTGTGATCGATCACCTGGCTTAGTCACAGATGGAGGATAGTTTATCCAGCAAAATGTATAAACAGTCCTCGTCGCTTGGTGTTGGACTGGTGGTAATATGAGGTCACACGGGTGCACGGTCCTGGAAGAGGAGAACAATGCAGATTTTCTCAACTGGTCGCTTGGTGGATATTACCAGCAGGCGTTGGCTGAGAACAAGCTTATACATCTGCCCACCATGAAGATTGATGGCGGGTTGAAGGGGTTGGAGAAGGCTTGCGATGTCTTGGACAAGGGTGTCGGTGCCACCAAAGTAGTGGTTGATCCGTGGGAATAGTTGTATTACATGTCACTTTACATCAATGGGTACAAGCAGCTCGTTTTGAAATCATATTCTGACGCTCTAATGTTGACCTATGCTTGCAAAATAAGTTCTTCCACAATTCATGCAAACATGCGAGGCTGGCAAGGGTATCGAAGTCGCTCTTGGTGCCACCAAGCATGAGTCTAGCCAAGCAATTCGAAAGGCAAACTCCCTCCCACGACTCGCTGAATGAAACGCCTCGGCATCAAGCGATGCCGCATGCCGCAATCGTCAATTTCGTAAGAAGTCGGCCGTATTTCAAATCCCGAGCTCCTTCTTCATGGCCGGGATGCCCAGATGGTCTACCGTCGTCGTCATGCGGTGGATCGACTTGAGCTCCCCATTCACCCACACCAGCTCGCCACCGTTCTGCGCAGTCTTGCCACCGCTGAAGATCTTGGTTGGTCCGGCGGTGAGGTTGCTGATGAAGCTGGAAGCGACGACACTAAGGAAGGATCTGTCCGAATATTCAGGGTTCTTGCCGCCGTTTGCGAGAGTGACGGTGAAGCCAAGGGCGCTGTAGGTTGCTCGTGTTGGGTCGGCATAAACTTCGAACTCGCAGTTTGTCCGCTTCTTGTAGCCGTTGATGAGAGAAGGATCACCACATCCAATGACTATCAGTTTTGTCGAAGGTTCGAGGCCAGAGAGCGTGGTGGGTGGGAGGTCCTTCATCAGAGCACGCACATACTCCTCGCAGAACTGGCGACTGTCAGGACTTTTTTCAGAGGATTCAAAGCAAGAAACTTACGCCGCAGAAGAAGTGTCGGATGAAAATAGTCAGGATTCGTGGATGCGACGAATCGCTGATCAGCGACTTGAAGTTGACCGCCTTGCCATCCGCTGACTTCACATCCAGAGTGTAAAGCTTCTCCAAATCCTTCTCGACAGGGAGCTTGACTTGCTCATCGGGTGTCATTGTGCCGTCTCTGTTCAACAACCAGGCCATGAAGTATTCTGCCACTCGTCCGATTGCCGAATTGTGCTATCGCAAAGTGAAATTGGAAGCTCGCTTGCTATCAATGATCTGCGATTCGATGGCGTCACCAGTCGCAGCGGTGCAGTATCTTGTCGCGAACAAAATTGGTCGCAGTTTTGCTATGCTGAATGCGAAAACAAAGAGAAGAATCAAGACCTGACTTCTGAATTGAAATAACTACATGATCAATGCGCCTTTTCTCAAATCACATGCGTCAGTCAAACAGTGGCCCGGAAGTCTGACAATCCGGGATGATGTGACGCTCCCACGTGCGGCCGCGGGAACGTTGTGGCTTCCAGGCTTTCTGGACGTCCAATCATCTGGCTTGATCTGCACCGGCTCTGCACATCTCCGGGGTTCGGCGCTGTCAAAAATGTCCATCACGAGCGAATGGCAGTCGTCGGATTTCATTCATTTGAAGCTATCCATCCCTTTGGTCGTTCACCATGCCGTGTGACCCCCGTCTACCCTCAGATCAGCCCCTGTCACGAAGCTGCTAGCGTCGCTGAGCATGTAGAGGGCAGCTCCGCGGTATTCATCGGCATAGCTGAGCCTGTTCATCATGCTGTCTCCAGACCATTGCTCTTCCATGCCGGGTTCCTTGAGCGTGTCTTCCGTCTGCCGAGTCCTGATATAGCCTGGGGAGATGGTGTTCACCCGTATGAGAGGGCAGTCCTGTCTGCCTCCCCATTCTCCCGCCAGTGATCGTGCCAGTTGCACCACTGCTGCTTTGGATGAGTTGTACGCCGCTGTGTCGACTCCCTTGTTGCAGACGTGGGCGCTCATGCTAGCGAAGAGGACCACGCTGCCAGCCACGTCATGTTTCTGAAATTCTTTTGCGGCCATCTGCACGCAAGCAAAGGTGCCTGTCAGGTTGACATCCATGAGTTGTCTGACCTTATCGATTGGGAAGTCCAAAGACGGGCCGCCAGCGGAAAGGCCATGACAGGTAACGAGTCCACGTAGGGGGAAACGCGTCTCTGACATAGCAGTCCCAAAGATAGACTTCAAGTCATCGGTCTTTGTGATGTCGCACTGATAGAACCAGATCTTAGTGTGATATCGCTTTGCCGCCGAGAGTGCCTTTTCTGTACTGCTTAGAAAGCATGCTAGTCACTGCAGATTGCGTTCACACACCCCATGGCTCCGAGAGGGGCTCTTCCTGTTGATCCAGGCAGATGACATCCCCACCTACCTCTAGGACTGACCTGGCAACTTCTAGCCCCACAGCGCCACCGCCTCCTGTGACTAGAGAACCGCGTCAGCCTTGTACCTCCGAAAGAGCACTGGTAGGTGCCAAGCTGACTGACTGGCAATGGTCCGGTGGTCAAGTCGAAAGAGATCGAGCGCTGTACTACTTGGATCACCTAGTCGAGGTTTCGCTGACCGATTTGAGAGGCTCATGTTTAGAGGAGTTTATTTTGGATGGTGATACATCCTGCGTTAAACTTGAGAAGGGTGTGAGGTGAGCGTATGTGGGGCATGCTCTATCCCCGCCAGCGTAGACTCAACCATTCCCGTCTACATTAAACAGCGTGCATGTATAAAGGCATCTGACAATGGTTAATCCTGTAGAAATCCAACGTAACTAGCCGAGCAGCTCTTGCGACCGCCATTTCGTGCTAGTCTGAGGAGCAGTGATGTTGAGTTGTCATCCTCTGCAGGATTGCTGACGCCCTACCACATGAGTCACTACGACACGATATAATGAGCCGGAAAAATCTTACTACCAAACCCTCGAGAAGCGATTGACTTTCGCAGGCTCAACCAGCAACAATGTCATCTATGAGCCTCCAAAATCTCGCACAGCGCCTGCGTTCTCTTCACGTCCCAGGCTCTCCCCTCGTCCTCACCAACGTCTACGACGGCGCCACCACGTCCATCGTCCTGTCCAACCCCGCCACCAAGGCGATAGCAACAGCAAGCTACGCCATCGCGGAAGCACAAGGCACAACCGACGGCGACCTCACTTTCGAGGAGAACCTTGCCGGCATCAAAGCTATAAGCCGCGTCATCGCGAATAAGAAGTCAACCGTCCCTCTCAGCGCAGACTTACAGGATGGATACTCTGACATCTCTGCTACGATCAAGACTGTAATTGGCCTTGGTGTGGTGGGCGCCAACATCGAAGACGTGGACCACCGCACTGGAGAGTTGTGGTCGGCCGAGGTTATGGCAAAGAGGGTTAGAGAGGCATTGACGGCGGCGAAGGAGGTGGGAGTGCCAGACTTCTGCATCAACGCGAGGACAGATGCCCTTTCCTACGGTTTGACCATTCAAGACGTGGTTGAAAGAGGTAAAGCATATCTTGCTGCAGGGGCGGTGACGGTGTTTGTCTGGGGTGGGAGCGGGGGCCGAGGTGTATCGAGCGATGAGGTGAAGACGCTTGTCAAAGAATTGGATGGTAGAGTAGCTGTTAAGATGAACTTTGGACCTGCGTTCTTGACTGCGAAAGAGCTCGCCGATTTAGGTGTAGCGAGGATCAGTGTCGGCCCGGGGCTCTACCACAAGGCCATGGCAGCTTATCGACATGCTGTTGATATGGCCGCCACTGGTCGGAAATTCGATTGAACCAAATACAATTACCTTGCACTGTACTTACAAGCGTGCGTGACATCTGTCACAACGCGAGTGTCGAATCCTTCGCCGATCCTCGACGGCTCCTTGTTCGCGTAATCACAGGGCGCAGACCAAATGTCCTGTTAACATGAATACTTCAAGTCCAGATCCAACGTATTTTCTGACATCAGAAAATTGCTGCGCTCACCAGAAATCCAATTAGTGGATTATGTCGACTCAACAGAAACTATCGTCGTTCAAAGTCATCGGCTTCGATGTGATGGGCACATTGCTGGATGAACGGGTCGGCATCTATGAGGCATTTAGCCCGCTCCATCAATATCTGCAATCGTCGCAGACTCCTAATACAGTCCAAAAAGGGTACAATGAGGCTCTAAGTTATCACATGAAGAATAGTCCGCCTGGAACAACTTACCAGACCATCATGATTCAGGCTCACCGACAGGTATCAGAAGAACTCTCCCATGGACAGTATGTGCCTTCTCGAGAAGAAAGTCTGGCCTTCTCGAAAGCTCTCGCAGAGTGGCCTGCCTGGTGGGATACCGTGCAAGCATTGCAGACCCTATCAGAAGACAGCAAGCTGGTACTGGTCAGCAACATGGACACCGAAGTGCTGGAGAAGATTGTGAGCACTGGAGCTTTGCGCGAGGTCCGCTTTGCTGCGCTCATCGGCAGCGACAAGAGTCGAGCGTTCAAGCCAGATCAGCAAGTCAATCAGACATTGCTAGACACGGTCAAGAATGACTTTGGCATTTCAAAGGACCGGGTTCTGCTTGTTGCTCAGGGAACAGGAAGTGACCATATCCCAGCTCGAGACATGGGCATAGCGAGTGCTTGGATCGACCGGTACGACCAAGGTCAGGACGTTCTTGAGGAACTCGGACTGAAGCCAGCATGGACATTCAAGAGTCTCAGGGAACTCGTGGAGGAAAGAGGACGCACAGAGGACCGTTGAGCATCATGGCCGCACGGCCTGCGTGACAGCGATGAGGTGATGCATTGATTGTACCGACAGGATGGATAGCGGAAAGCAATGCTAAAGCGTTGAGAGCGCTATGCAGTGGCCATACCGGCATGCCGTGATAGTCGCGTGTCCGCGTATGCATACAACACCGTACAGGAACTGTGATAAAGAGGCGCACGAATTAGGTTTGCCTTGACAGCGTGGCTTCAAGCATTTGCCATCGTTCTAGCCATGAAATGCAAAAGCTTCTTGGCCTCTTGTCAATGCTTTGGAGCGTCAGGGTGGGAATTGACAAGAAATGGTTCCGAGTGATAAGCAGGAGGACGCCGTGGCCAAACTATGCGGCACTACCGTCGATGGCTCGTTTCTGGTGCGTGCGCCAATCTTATTCCATAGCGAAATTGCACAGCAGCCCGCCCGGTAGATTGGCGTGGTAGCTGCAATCGCCGCCTCGGATCGATGCGTGGATGGTGCTGTCGTAAAGACTCGTGCAATAGTACTTTCACAATTATGAGCGTGTTGCAAGAGCACCATGTAGCTTCTGGAATGTGTCTGACAAGACAAGACAGGAGGAAGACAAGGAGGGCAAAGAGTCGCGAAGCTCGAGGTCAGACCCGCAACTGCAGGAACCAACACCGGCGACAGCGATCAGGGGCAGAGACCAAGGCCAGGAACGGCGCTGCGATTGGTCGTGCAGGCCTGTCTTGGCTCTGGGGATGGTCTTGTTTTGGTGCAAGCCTACACCAGCATCGACCAGACTTCTGCGGGCTCCACTCGGCCTGGCTAATGTGGCTTTTGCAGATCTTCCCAGCGCAATTCTACCTCGACACCGACCAGCGACTCTCTCTTCGACCATAGACACTCCGGTCTCGCCTGGTTCTTGTCTCATTCTTCTCAATTGCTGGTTTCGATCATGTCCTGACCGCAGTCTTTCCTTATTCTTTCGACCAACAAGCCGCCGCGACGGCCTCACACTCCTTAATCCCGAATCAAAACACTCTCCTTTAATCCTCGGTCCGCACACCGCACCCACAGCAGAGGTGTGATTAGCGTCAGGACACCAGCTTTGGATTTCTGGGTCGAATCAGTTTTTGCATAATTGTTAGCGACTATCTTCCGAACATATTCTTGAAGAGAGGGGAATCTTAAAAACACAATCATGCAGCACAGGTCAGCACACAGCATGCTGCACCACGCACATCTGCACCGGGATCCTCGACCACAGACGCCTGTCATAGGCAGTCAGACTGTAGACGAGCCACCTTCGATTGTCAGGCGCGCCGATTCAGAGAAGACTTGTGGTACGGACAAGAGCTCGGAATGTGTGAAGCCTACAGATACATCAGGTTCAGGCAGTCTGACCATTGGCCTAGCAGCAGCGTGAGACCAAGGCTGCTGTTAATACTATGGCTAATGATACTAACCCTCAATAGCATCCCAATCACGGTCGCCTTGATTGTTCTCTTCTTTCTCCACCGCCGCATCAAGAAGAAGCAGCGACATGAGGATCTCCATGACAAGCACAAATCCCTTGACTTTGGTCTCGATCTTGTCGATGGTGGAGCACAAAAGAAGGGTCGGAAAGGCAAGCCAGAGATGACGATCAACACCGCGCCTGCCCCGGGTACTCGTCGCGAGCGTGGTTTGTCTATGGACATGGACTATGCCAATCCATACCTGCTCCCTGCCGGCCTGAACGGGTCGCGCGACTCTCTCCACTCCATGTCAAGAGGACTCAGCGATCCCAATGACCCTTACCGTCCTGTTACTTTCGTCCAATCCGACACAGATTCGCACAGATCCCCCAGCCGGTTGCGTCATGAGAATGGCTCCATCTACACTGCTGGTGGATACAGCCAACGCTCTGGCTCCATGCACAAGGCCAGCCTCATTCAGAACGCTGCTCACATGCCCCATGACTCTTACAACAACACCCCAGACATGCAATCGGAAAAGTACAACAGCTTTGACGAGCCTCGCAACTTACCTAGACCTCCACGCAAGCAAAGTCTGGCAAACTCAGGCAAGCAGGACCGCTGGTACCCTGCAGATGACACAAAGTACGGGTCCGACTCTCCTCCGGATCTTTCAGGCGTTGCACCTCAGACTCCTCAGGACATGCTGTCCGATAAGTCCACGATCCCTGCTTTCCCTCAACCCATCAGACATGCACAGCCGTCTCCGGTCCCTGAATTCGATGAGAAACGCCCCTTCCTCGAAGCCACCAGCCCAAGGTACCCGCCTGAAGATGCTCTCAGAATCACTGTTCCTTCGCCGACCCACAACCGTCAAAGCCCGCCCAGATCGCCCAACCCACTGCCCGCTCCTCCAGTTGAGCCAGAATACCAGCAACAAGACCATCAGCAACAGCATCGCGACTCGGATTTGCCGCCTCCTCCTCTTCCCAAGCATAGCTCCGATCCTCAAGACCACCACCTCGCTCTTCCGGGCAACGAAATGCGCCGCGTTTCTGTCATGGGCATGAGGCCGCTTCCTCCGGATGACCCATCTGACGACCCAGAAATTCGTGCCAACCGTATCAGATCTTTCTACCGGGAATACTTTGACGACTCCAAGCCTAACCCTGCTGGACACTACCCGCCAATGCCGCAACACGACCCATACGGATACGGAGCTGAGGATGACTACTACGCTGACTTCCTTGACGACGGTGCCGTTTATGATCCCGACACCGGTGCCTACTACACCAACCCTCAACAACCACAGCAGCAGTCGCCGAGGCCCTTCGCTGAGCCTATGGGAAGACGCGCCATGACACCTCCACCTCGAGCCCCCGGTCGTTTCATGCACGGCCACCGCAGCGTCATGTCTACTCAGTCTGCCGGTCGTCCAAGAATGCAACCCAAGAAGCAGCTCCCACCACCAAAGCCACTCAACTCCCTGCCAACGCCTCACCTGCTCCGCGACGACAGCTCAAATCTCGAATTCGCTCCTCCCACCACATACCGCGACCGTCAAATGGGTCGAGCACCAGACAGTCCTCTCGGCAGCCAGCGGCCCTTCAGCCCCGCCTTCCGCGCCCACACTCCCCTGAACACCAGCTTCGACGACCTGGCCGTGATTCCCAGCCCGTAAGTACCTCCCTGATATCCCGTTTGTGTACACCACTAATACATCCCCAGCCACGCCCTCCGCAAATCAGGCACCTTCTCCGCCCTCGACTTCGCGCCCCCACCCCGCTTCAGGGACCGCGCCGAATCCTTCAGCGACGCCGGCAGCATCAGGAGCAACCGCAGCGGTATCTCGGCCATGCACGCGAATAACATTCGGGCGGGCGCGTACAGGATCAGCAGGCTGCCGACGGACCAGGTGGGCACGCAGGGTGACTTGGCCAATAGCTTGAAGCCCAAGTGGGATATTGGACGGGGCTAGATGGTACACCATTGAGGACTGAGGAAGCTTTTCATTCTATTACGAGGACCGGACGGAATCTTTTCTTCACCATTTTATTTGGTTCGAGCTCAGGATCTTTGCGCAGGCGGGACCTGTATTATAGACTTTCAATCACATTGGCACGCACGAGAGGCATATGACGATGGACAGACAAACAGGCTACGAATGCCAGCGTATTCTGCATAGGGACAAAGGGGTATATATGGACTGTGTAATGTATGTATAGACTAGGGATTTAATTCTTAGAAAAAGCATTGGTCGGGACTTTTCATAGGGGTTTACATAGTCGAGCGCGTACTGCCCTCGTTGGCGTATGTTGCGTATAGAAGTCGGCAGGAATGCTAGATCTTCAGACGAATCCCTGTTTCATCTTTGCGTGTTTCTGAAGTGGATGCAATTGGCTGGATTTCATCTCGCTCCTGAAGACGAGGGCTTGAAACTGTATCAGGCGTGCTCAGAGGTCTCCATCTAAACGCTATGTAAGAAAAGAAAAAAAAAAAAAAAGAAAACTCCACCCATGCATGTCGCTTCTTGTGCATACCAATAAGGTTGTCTGTCGTTGATCATCACTGTCCCTGTCCCTCCGCCTCCGCCTCCGCCTCCCCGTCATCAGCCTCATCCACCCCCGAAATCATCTCATGAATAAGCGGCACCAGCGTCGCGATAGAATAAGGCTTGCACACGATATCATCGAACCCGGCGTCCCTCGCCGCGCGCACCTGCTCCGACCTCGCGTTCCCCGTCACCGCCACCATCTTGATATTACTTTCCAACTCGCCCGTCCGCTGCATATTGCGGACGCGCCTGACGAACGTCCACCCGTCCATGACCGGCATCTCGAGGTCGCAGAGGATAATGGAGATGTGGACCGGGTCGGGCACTGGCTCGTGCCACCACGTGGAGCGGTGGAGGATGGAGAGGGCGACTTCGCCGTTGTCGGCGGTGAGGGTGTCGAAAGAGTGGCGCTTCAGTTGCCGGTTCAGGACGAGCTGATTGACCTGGTTGTCCTCGACGATGAGCACTGTCGCGTGCTTGGCTGTCTTCTTGTCGTCAGAGTCCCGACGGCTAACCATTTTGTTTCGCTTGAGGTTGTTGCTCGAGATATGGCGCTTCATCATCTTGGGGCCGCTAGCGAGTGTCGCGCCGTTAGAGGCATGGCCGGCTTCTGTGTCTGTGCGACCACGGACGTAGAAGGAGAAGGTGCTGCCTGTCCCGAGCTCGGAGACTAGGCCAATCTCTCCGCCATGAAGCTCCGCGAGCTCGCGCGATATGAAAAGGCCCAGACCCGATCCGCCGTATTGAGCGTACGTTTTGGGGTTTGCTTGCATGAATCGTCCGAACAGTGAATTGGTTTCCTCTCGGGTCAGGCCGGGCCCTGTATCTGTGACTGTAAAGTGGACGTAGATGATCTCGCCTGAACCCCATTCCTCAGAGGAGCTAGGACCCCTCACCTGGCGGCCGGACGATATAAAATTCACGGGCCCACTGAGCGGTCTATCATGCGACAATGACACCGTGACCTCGAGCTTGCGAGTCGGTCTGGCTTTCAAGAACTTGATAGCATTGCCGACGAGATTGATCAATATCTGTAACACTCGTCCTGGATCGATCTTGACGGATTGGTCAGCATCCTGCCCCTCGACCTGCTTGACAGATACAGTAATATTAGAAGATCGAATTTCGCTGGCGTACATGTTGACGGCTCGTTCGGCGATCTGTATTGGTTTCGTAGGCGAGGGTGCCAGCGAAAGAAGCTGGCTATCGAGTTTAGATATTGTCAGGACATCGTCAATAATTTGTTTTTGATGGTATCCGCAGTAGAGGATTGTCCCGACAGCGTCAATACTCGCAACAGTACGGTCAGACGGCATGTTCTCTTGGCTGTCGCTTCCGTAGGGTTCCATGAGTTGTGATACTTCTTCTGCGCATTGGAGTATTGCGTTCAACGGATTGCGCATCTCATGTGAAACCATATCTACTCAGATTAGGACAAGATCAAAGTCGATCTCGCGAAGGGTGGCTTACCCATAAAGTTCTCCTGCGCTCGTTTCGCCTCGAGAGCGCTGGCCAATCTCTCTGCTACGACTCGCTCATGCGCCCTATGGACCGAGATGTCCATGGCGATACCAGTCACAGATTTGGTGTGGCCTTCGGCGTCGAGCTGGGTAAAGCAAGTGGCGGCGATGTAGGTCATACGATCCGAGTCGTCTGGTTTGACGTCGTTCCGAACGACTCTGAGCTCAAAGTCTGCCCGCGGCTGCCCTTTTATCATTCCTTGCCACTGACGGTCAACATCTGTTATATCATCGGGATGAATGTTCCTCCGCCAGCAGAATCGATCCACGTTTTCGGGAGAGATTGCCATTAACTTCAACCACGCCTCGTTATGAAAGATCACACCTCCGTCGGGGCCTAAAATATAGACACCGACTGGCGCCTGTCTCGCAAACTGGAGAAACCGAAAGTCGCTCTCTTTGGCTTCACGCATTTGGTGCTCCAGCGCTTTGGACAATCTCTGTTTCTCTTGCTCGATTGACGCGACAGTCTGTTTCATTCGCCTCCGTTCTTGTTCAAGAAGGACCACAGACGTTGCGCCGTCCTCAATTTGGCGGACGATCAGATCAAGAAATTCCCGATAGCCTCGATCGTAAGGACGTAATGAATCAAGACCGATGATGAGGCATGTCGCATGTTTGTCATATGAAAGCTTCAAAGGGCACACAACAACATGGCCATGATCCGTCTCGGCTAATAATGGCTCGAACACGGTTCTAGCCTTGCTAGGGGTAAGATGAGGCTGTGTCCATGCTGTCTTGAACGCGGCGGCGATCCCAGAGTCAATTGATAGATCAACTTGACTTGGGAGCGATGCGAGGCCTTTGATGGTACCAGAAGTACCTTCTAAGCGATACACGTTGCCGATGCTTGAAACGCCGTCGAAAGATTCGGACATATCGATCTCTGCCGAATAGTATTTCTGCGCGGAGTAGATGGCCGCAAAAGGAATACATGCTGTGTTGTCCTCCAAAGAACGCAGAGTTGCATGCCAGAATTCGCCCAAGTTCGCTTTTTGCGCAGTCATCTCGCCGAGCCTCAGAAGGGCACTTAATTGCCGTTCTGACACGACTGCGCCTGTAGTCTCCACAGCTTGATGAAACATGCCACAAACGCGGCCATTACCATCCCGGATCGGCATATACGTGTAGTTGAAAAAGGCTTCTTCTACAAAACCAGAGCGATCCAATTGGACAGCGCCATTGTCGTGTTTGACGGCTTGCCCACCTGTCTCGACTTGTCTACATATATCTTCGAACATGCTCCAAAATCCGCCAAACGAGATTTTGGCGGAAGTACCCATTGCGTGAGGATGCAAATCTTTGATGAGGGTAGTGAAGGGCTCGTTGTAGATTATGACCCGCTCGGGACCCCAGTACACTGCACTTGATTCAGGATTGCTGAGAGAGAGGGTGACGGCTTGTCGGAGCTCCAGAGGCCAGGAATCAATGGGTCCTACAATAGTGTCGGACCAGTCTACACTCTCGACCCAATCTACAAACGGGGACGAGCGGACTGCAAGTTTACTAGAAGCATCAGTCATCGACGTGTCCTCGTCGACCTGCTCGGCATCGAAGACGCTGGCAGATGAATGAGCCAAATCGGTCGGGTGAGCCGAGTCGGGCCTGGGAGGATTCTGAACAGTTGGCACAGAGGCTCCTCCATTGTGTCGTGCGTGGGAAACTGTACCAGTGAAGATGCTGTATTCGTGTTGAACTTGCGTAGCTAACCACAGAATGTCTCGATAGTGGTAAAAGTCACCCTGGCGAGACTTGTTGACAAATGAGATGAAGGATGCAGTATGCGCGTCGCGGCGAACTCCACCAGATGACTGTATCGATGTCAAGAGTTCGTGTAGATAGTCATGATGGTACTTCAAGGCGTGGTTGCAGTACAGTAGCTCAAAAGATTGACTCTCCGATGACGTGGATGTTGTCGGTTTCACGATAAAGGTCGGTCGAGGATCCGACGAGAAGAAGTTAACCAGGGCATGATCCTGGAAACTGTTGACAGGGCCCGATGACCGCTCCATGCGCGCACCTAAAAGCCTTAACGAGACATGCAAAAAGGAGCGACGATAGGGCCACAGGGCCTATGAATCTGGAACTGAGTGGCGGAGAATGAAGTATTCCCCGGCCAAGTCAGTGGCCAGCGATGGGAATTTGCAGTAGCGAGATGGAGGAGACAGTTTGCCTGCTTGCCGGGGCACCGAGATCGTGGCACTTGCATCGTGGCACCGGCCCGTCGAGACTCAATACCCTTGTATGCAAAATTGCATCAGTTCATCGTAACATGTCTCCCTTAATTCCGCCGCAACACAATTAGAACCTGCAGCCTGTACAGTGAGCGCGAGATGAACATGCGAAACAATAAAGTGATCGACGACCTTATGCAGTTTAGGCTTTCATCTAAGCTCGGCTGGAACTGTGTTATTTGGTCAGGATATGTTGAATCTAGAACCTATTCTTTCCTGCCAGTGACAACCCAAACCACCATCTTCACGCCGCCATGTTGCGCAACTTGTATAGATATCTCTTTGTCAATTTCGGCTTCCCATCGGCTTGCCTCATCGCTCGACCAGCCCGCTCTTGCTTCAGCAGTAAAGTTGCCAAGCATGAACTCTCTAAGACCTTGGATGTCTTCTCCTGATACGATCACGTCAACGGTCGTCTGTCTCACGTCCGCGAAGCCTGTATCCTCGAATCTCGCTTTAATATAGCCGTCCGCCATCCACTCAGCACCGGGGACGGACATGAGCACAGCGTCTGACTTGATGCTACTCTGTGCATTGTGGATCATTTCTGCGACGGTGAACTGCTTCCATTGAACCACCACGGCCAGCCCCTGTGGCTTCAATGTCCGGCGAACCTCTCGCAAGACCTGAGGACCATCTGCAAAGTTGGTCATGCTGATATTCGTAATGGAAGTCGTAAAGGTGTTGTCAGGCAGGTCCATGTGCTCCGATGCCATGACGGTTGCGTTGACGTTCTGCCAGCCTGCAGCTGCAATGGTGTGCTTGAATGCATTGATCATGCCTTCTGAATTGTCCGTTCCCTCAATCCGTGCCGGCTCTTGTCCCAGATGCTCAATCACTGCTAGAGACGCCGTACCTGGCCCGCAAGCGTTGTCATGCAGGATGGTCGAGGTCGTGATATCGCTGGAGATGTGCGGCAGCTGGAGAGCTTGCGCGACCGCTGTCTTGGTAGAGTTGGCAGTCTGTCGAGCATATCCTCCTGCAAGTTGATTGAACCACGTGGCTGTGGAACGGCGAGGTGGTTGAGCCATTGCGGTCGACAGTTGTTTGTAGACTGATTGACGAGACCAAGGTCGAGTGACGCTTGTTGCTGAGGATCAAGAAGAACGTCGCTGAGGAGAAGGTGTCGTCGAGAAGAAGATGATGCTAGAGAGGAGTATGCTGCATCTAACGAATTTATATCTGCTGATAAGTTGAGCCTCTCACGTTAGGCATCCCTACCAAGTTCTGCCACTGCGAATCCTTCGAAGTGTGCACGTTCTGACTTGCCTGTTTGCTCTGCTCCGGCATACGCAGCTTACCTGATATGCGAACAATGGACACATCCGGCTCCTTCTCGGTGGACCGAAAGATTCTGCTGCGAAACCTCGGAGATATGAGAACAGTGCTGGTAGATCGGAGGATGCTTCCAGTGATACTCCATTCATGTTGAGCCGAAAAGTTTCAATACACAGCTGCGATAACTTAAGACTACGGCTATCAGCACTTGTCTAGAAGGAGAAGTTGCCCTGTCCCCGAAAGTCGGACATTCTCTTCGCTAGCCAATTGCAGCATTTCGGCCGAACTTTCCACGTTACTCCATACAACTCTCCATCCCATTTGTTATTGTGATAAACGTCACCTTTGCATCCAGCTGCAAACGGAACGCTTGTGATTCTCACTGCAGATCCTTCCAAGCCTCCAAGTAATTGTATGTTTCATGTTTCTCAAACATTGGACTTCGAGAAGCTCGCAATGATGAAGAACATGTCAGCCAAGGATGATGCACAATCAGATTGATGACTTAGCCAACCTGACGAAGAGCATGTGTAAGCGATGTACATATCACCAAATGCGCATAATCTAGGAAGAACGATCAAATTAGCAGCATAACGAGCCCGCCTTCTAGCTCGCGCCACGAGGCAATACCAAACAGCAACGGCTCCGCAGAGATGCTACAACGATGGCAGAGCCAGCCCAAACAATGATCCATGGAGAGTCCTGTCTCCTAAGACATTGTTACAACAAGCGTCTACTTGATTGCACAGTCGTTCTATGTACACATGTTGTATTCAGCATTCGCTGTGCGCGTTCTGGGTGGTTGATTACCGCACCAGACTAGTAGGTCACTCACACGAAAGCAGTATGGGTGATAGCTGCTACCTCGACTATGAAAACACAGTATTCGTTGTGGGTTACTCTTTCGACGGGTTATAGCTTGAACAACAACGGAGACGTTGCTCCTCGACGAACCAATTCGCTCGCCCTCCCCTGATCTGGGTGGACCTGAATGCGCCTGATTCGACACAAATGTTAGCGATCTCTATGGTGCCAGACTGGATAACCAAAGTAGCGGGAAGCCTGCTGCTGATAAGCTCTGTGTAGAGGTTTTAGAAGAAGGCGAAGCCTCTTCGTGAGACATCTATGTACCTAAGTCTGAACCAAGGAGGATATCAAGATGACTACCAGTCTTGAAAACAACCCAAGAGGTCAGGTTATCGTGGCAGTGACGGCTATCTTCTCCGCCCTTACGCTTCTGATTGTCGTCGCCCGGGTGCTAACTTGATCTCTCGTTGTTCGCCTTTTTGGAGCAGACGACACCCTTGTTGTTCTGGCTTGCGTCGCGAATGCCGTCTACCTTGTCTCCATCGTCATCCGTAAGTTCAAGGCTTTGGTTGCACTTCCTGGTAGCACTACTGACAGCCACGCAGAGGTCAAGTGCGGTCTAGGTCTTCACGTCGAACTCATTCCGGAGTCCGATTTCATCCCCTCATTCCGTGGCCTTTATATCGGCATCATAGGCTACAATGTTTCTATGGCAGCATCAAAGCTTTCAGTGTTGCTCCAGTACTACCACATTTTTGCCAACACAACTTTTCGCAAGGTATGCAAGATTGTCATCGTTGTCAATCTCATCTGTGCATCATGGGCAATCTTTGGTAACTTGGCCGCCTTCATCTCGGGGTCACTCTTTCAAACACTAACGTTGCTTCGGCCGAAACCTTTGAATGCCGGCCCGTTCTCTATTTCTGGGACAAGAACATACGTATTAGCTGCCTTGACTCGACCAAGGAGTTTCTATCCAAAGCTTATGAGCCTTCAAAGTTCGACAATGCAATTCACATGATAGTCTGACCAGATACAGGTATCAACATCGCTCTGGAAGTGATCACGATTCTACTGCCCGCCAACGTGCTATACAAATTACACCTTCCCGTAAGCCAAAAGCTCGCTCTGATGGCTATCTTCAGTATCGGCTTCTTGTGAGTCGTGTCCCATTCCCTTATCAGCATAAGCTAGCACTTAACAGTCTTGTGGGCGTATCATCATACCGTCTAGCTCTTACTCTTCAATTCAGCTCATCTGCGGACTGGAGCTACGACAACGCCGACCTGGCCATGTGGAGCGGTGTAGAGCTAAGCTTGGCCATAATATGTGCATCCGGGCCGGCGCTCAAGCCTGGTATGAAGCATCTTTCCCCTCGTCTCTGGGACAATTCCACGAATCCGAGATCTGGAAGCCAATATAACTTCACTTCCGGCACGTATAATCGAGATGGTCTCAAGGTCGTCACGAACCACACGCTCGATGCAAAGGCAACACATATTGAGGTCACAAGGGTGATTGAGATTGTCGATGTCGTGGGCAAAGAGCACAATATGGTCGATGCGCGAGAAGATTCATGGAGCGATGGGTCCAGGGCTGTGTAATCGAGACTGTAAAAGTCAATTCTAGATTGCTCCATTCTATTACTTCATCTTCGCTGTCTCTTCCATCCAATTCCTCCACTGTACGGTGTCATATTGGTCGATGCGAAGTTGCAGAGCAACCAGAACCAAGAAACTGGTGGTAAGATTGGTGGGGGGTCTTCAGCATGATATCTTCCTAGATATTCTGCAAGGGCCGATTCCTGACAACATCACACCAAACAATATCTAACGACGCGATTGAAGTCATGGCTTTCCTCTCAAGCTTCGTAGCATCACGAAGCTTGAGAGGAAAGCCAAGTCCGTATAGATCTCATCAGTCATGCACGGGCAATATTGGGTCCGTTCCAGGCACACGAATCAGCCTCGAATACTCAAAGATTGGCTTGATGCAGACCAGGGCAGCATCTGTGTCGGAATAGTTATGAAAACTGATGAGTTCAACCTCATCTTCCTGATTGCCTTGGCGCGCCCGGCGGCGAGATATGCCCAGCCTTTGGTGTGTCAACGATCGTCTGTGCCACCGGAAGATGCGAGGCTCGGACAATCTCCCGAGCCCCTCCACACTCTCCAACGTAACCTCCACGATCATGTTACTCGCGACACTGGTTCCTGGATGATGGATGCCCCGGTGGCTTTTTGACTTCCTGGGCCTTGCGAGTTTCCTACGATCAGTTCAACAATCGCTCGACTGTGCCACTGAGATTGCACGATCTGGAATCCCTGTAGTCGAAGCCTCTACAGCTCCTTCTGCCTGATAACAGGAAGTTGACCCCGACGGTTCGGCGACTCAGCTCGCAGCCGTCTCCCCAAGCTCAACGCAGGTCCCGAATGCTCTCCATGGTTCAGGTACTTTCGATCTTCTGGACCCACTGGGCACCATTTTCCGTACCAGACTTGAAAGCAGACGACCACCACTTCTGATCGAGCCCAGCAACATCATCCGGATCTTGCGGCGAATAGAACATTGGCGGACGCCGCAACCACTCATCAATGCCAATATCGTGCTCGCAAACACCGAAGACGCGCCATCTGCAAGGCAAACAGCCGACTGGCCGAGATGGCGCGCTCCCGAAGCGCTCATCTCCATCTTGGCACTCGAACCCACATCCAGTCTTCATTGTCTGGTCCTTCAGCTTGATTGACAATCAGTGTTGTTGTCATTGACATCTGCAGGTGGAGCAAGGGGCTCTGCCGTCACTCGTACCTGCCATGCACCCCAGAAATGATCTTTTAGACTTCGGCGCCGCTTTTGTACATCGCAGGTGTCGAGCAATTGCACAACCACGGCAACACTCTACCATTGATTACGGGTACCCAGTTTCGATCTTCTGCGCCGCAAAAATGCCCAACACCACTCACAGGCTGGTATGTATACCTAGCATTGTAAGCAGGCTCCTCCTCTCCTCCCTCGCTCCTGCTCCGATGGGATTCTGCGCAATTATCCTATTCCTATGATTCTGCACCCGTTGCGATCGTGTCTTTCCCTACCGTCAAGATGATGGACTTGATGCAGGCTGAGCTTTTCTCCGCCAGCATCATCCTTGCGGTCTTCTCGACGGTCATTGTTGGCTTACGATGTGTCGCCCGTGCCATGATCAGAGGCTTTTGGATCGACGACTACCTCATGATCGCGACCCAGATTGTATTCATTGTCACCTGCGTCCTCTCTCTCCTAGGCGCCATTGATGGCTTGGGTGTAAGAGACCAAAATATAGCAAAGGGGTATACAGGACCCAAGAACCAGATCAATGCACGACAGGTATGTGTCTCTTTCCCATCTGAGTATTTCCTAAGCTGATACGACTACCAGAAAGCAGTATTATTCCAGATCACCTACAGTTTCACTTTGGGTCTCGTCAAGACGAGCATTGCTTTGGCCCTCTACCGCATCACCAACAGCAAGATCATAAAAGGCTATCTATGGTTCATCATCGGCCTATCTATCGCAACCAGCTTCGTCATTCTCGGTGTTTTACTTTCAATCTGTAGTCCTTTCGCCGGCCTTTGGGACTATACAATTACTCGATCATGCGCTGCCACAGCCGGACAGCGCATCAACGGAGTCTTCATCTTCAGCACCATCTCCGCAATCGTTACCGACTTCTCCTGCGCCATCATTCCCTACATCATCATCTGGCGACTTCAGATGCCTAAGAAGACCAAGATCCTGCTAGCTTCTGTCCTTGGCCTGTCTTTCGTGTGAGTCCCAACTACCAGCTTCCAACCCCCCAAGACATCCTACTAACCATCGCCCAGCGCTTGTGCCGCGACCCTAGTCCGACTCAGATACATCCCCCGCTACACCGCCCGCGTCGACTTCCTCTGTAAGCCCCCTGCGCCTACCACATCCTCCCCAGTGCTAACATGATCCAGGGGGCCTAGCAGACCCCTACATCTGGACATTAATCGAGATCGGCATCGCCATCATCGTCGGCAGCGTACCGGCCCTGCGCCCCCTCCTCAAGAAAATCGGCATCATCTCGACCATCACGAGGAGCGGGACCACTACAGCGACGAGGAAAGAGCCGACGGGGCCGGGCACGGGACGTATGCCGTCGCATCGTGGGCAGGGATTGCATAGGTCGCGGCTTAGTAAAAATGGGAGCGAGACGTATGAGTTGTTGGATGCGGAGGTTGGGATGTTTAAGGGGGGTAGTGGGAGTCGGGTCACGACTGGGGAGGGATCGGAGGTTGTGTGATTGTGGAAGGACTTGTGGATAGATTGCATCGAGCCTCGCTGGCTACTTGTTGATGTATGCTTTTTTGGGTGGATGAATATATTTTGAAATACGTGGCTGAACCCTGAGGGACGACTGTGGACGACCCCGCTCCGTGCAATGCCCACACGGCATCGACGCATTTCGAGCTGTCACCTCTATGGTTCACACAGGAAGGACAGACTCAATTTGAACATCGTGTCATTCGTGACTCTCTATTCCAGTGCTATCATCCAGGCCATCTACAGCCCTCGGAGCTGGTATCCTAACTCTCCTCTCCCAAAAGTCTTCTCATCACGAGAAGATCTTGTTGAACCATTTATCCGCCGCATTCCTGTACAACGAGTCAGCACTACTCTCCAAACCACGGCAGACGACAGGGAAGAAAAACTCACTTATAAGGCTGCGGCACATAATTCGCCTCGTATTCCGCCACCTCATCCAAATTCTCCTGCAAATCCGCCTCGCTGGCCTTGATCCACTTGGTCTTGTGCGTAAGCTTCCACCCGAAATAAATGATCGGGAAGACAAAGATCATGGTATAGCTGAACAAGAACGTCGGCACTGTGAAAGCGCCGGGCAGGAAGACGGTGTATCCACCCACGAACGCCATGACGATTGTCATCGTGCCCGCAAAATACGCCATGTAAGGCTGGAACCAGGACTTGTATTTGAGCGTGTCGCGGTCAATGCCCTGGGCGTCGAGGGCGCGCTTGAACATGATGTAGGTAAAGCACATGACGGAGAAGTTGATGAGTTGGGACGCGGTGACGAGCTGGACGAACCAGTTGAGGACGACGGCGGAGCCAGAACTGACCTGCAGAAAAGAGAGGAGGGAGATGAGGAGGACGACGAGGGTGCAGTAGACTGGGACGCCGTTGCGGGTGCATTTCGTCAGGAACTTGGGGGCTTTGCCCTCGAGGGCGAGGCCGTAGAGGCTGCGGCTGGCGCAGTAGACGTAGCTGTTTCCGGCCGAGAGGGCGGCAGTGAGGACCATGGCGTTGACGATGTGCGGGAGAACAGGGATGCGGAGGCGGAGCATGGAGACGACGTAGGGGGAGGCGGCGGCGCCGGGGGCACCGTTTTCGAAGGCGGCGATGAGGGTAGGGTCGTCGTAGGGGACGAGGATGCCGACGGCGAGGGAGCCGAGCATGAAGAAGGTTGTGAGGCGGTAGAAGACGGCCTTGAAGGCGCGGGGGAGGACGACGCGCGGGTTCTCGGCTTCGCCGGCGGCCATGGAGACGTAGTCTGGTCCGGCGATGGTGAAGGAGGCTTGGATCAAGCATTGTAAGAAGCCCATGAAGCGGCCGAGGGAACCGCTCTGACCGCCCAGGGGCTTGAAGGAGCCGGGGTCACGCCAGTATCGAAAACCGAAGCGGTCGCGGAGGGGGTTGACTCCGACCATGACGAAGAAGGTGTAGATGAGCAGTCCGACGATGAGGAGGACTTTGCCGAGAGCCATCCAGAATTCGGCTTCGCCATACCATTTTACGGCGAATAGATTGACAGCACTGGGGGACGGTTAGAAGAGCTTTATGTGGTTCGATTAGAAGGAGATCTTACGCATAGATGACTATGACAATAGTGATGACGGCTGCAACAGGTATGTCTTGGGTCCAGAAGTTGATGATCACGTTGCAAGCTACAATCTCAAAGGGTACTAGAGCGGCCTGGAAGACGAAGAAGTTGTAGCCGGCGGCAACTCCGAATGCTTCATCAACCCAGCGGCCAGCGAAACGGATGAATGGAGAGGAGATGGGGAGGTATGTCACCATCTCCGCAATGCCTATTCATCATCAATGAGTACATGTCGCTTTAGGATATTGGTTTCTCAAAATGTTGCTTCTGAGAGGCATATCTCTTGGTGCTTTTGGGAAAAGGAACGAGGGCTGATTATCCCCGCCGTGTGCATGGCCCGTCTGACAGCGGGGTAGGCGCGGGGCACGAGGTCGTCAAGTGTCAAGGGACGGAATGTGAGATAAGCTTTGAGATCTTACAATTGGTAACGCATAAGATAACAAAACACCTGCATCCTGTCAGTGTCGTGTGCCTCAATCGCCTGACATGGTATACTGACCAAATAGTAAAGGCTAAAAAGAGCGAGCCAGGACCTCCGTTGATCAAGCTGCGGCCAATCTGAACGAAAAGCGCAGTTCCAATGGTACCACCAATACCGATGAGCTGGATGTGTCGAGGCTTGAGCATGCGATGGGTGCTGTCTCCCTTCTTGATGCTAAAGTCGTCCTCGTCATTGATGCCATAATTGTTCTTGATCGCGTCCATGACCGATGCCTTCCGAGATCCACGACGCTCTGTCGCTTCTCCTCCGGCCTGTTTCTCATAGTCGGCCGAGCCCATGGGCTTGCCGGCGGCATTCGAAATGGACATGTTGAACAGTGAAATGAAAGGAACCAGACCTCACAATCTACATCCCGAAAGGATGAACGGGCACCACGGCGGATAAAAAGCAGTGCCAGGGACTCGAGAGGGTCTGGCTCTGCCCAGCAATGTCGCCGCAGGGCTTCCACAGCCAAGCAGCAGCGTCCCAGGTTGCGGCTGTCCAACTGCGCTTTGGCGGGCCATGATTTGCCCAAAGAGTGAGAGATTTTCAGTTGGAAGTTTAGCGTGCTGTGTGGGTAAAGCCAATTGACAGACAAGCGCGGGTGCACAAGCCTGCGAGAGGCGTCAAGCGTGACGGGCAAGACAAGGACAAGACAAGAAAGTGAGCTTGGCCTACGACAAGGCGGATTGCGAAAGACTTGGCCGCTGATTTCGTGCGGTCCTCTGGTGATTTTGCCTGTCCGCCTCTGACCTCTTCGTCGAGATTCAACCTAAATGTGCATTCAGCTGTCTGGGCGAGGCTTTTCCTAGCGGCAGGTGCTCGCGTGAAGTGAAGCCGAGGTAGCTCCCGTGCTGCGGCGATCTTCGTCCACATATGTCTGGTGACAAGCCATGTGTATCTCTCTTGCAAGAAGTGCGCCCGTGGTATGGGTTCGACTGCATGTATAAAGAATTAGGCCTGTACTGCACATCATCGTACCCTTGAACAGTTCAGCGCACGTGGGACCCGCAAAGATGCATGGCGCCAGAAGCACGCCATCAAGGCCTCGTACCATTCGACTTGAATATCAGTTGCAATACAGATAATCATTGGTTGACCTAGTGCAACTACCATGAACCGGAACTCCGGTCAGTCGAATTGCAAGTCCTTGTATATGTAAGCTGCCTGCAGTAGAAGTCTGGGATCCAGAATGCTGCAGTCAGCAAGCCCTTTGAGGTATGGTGGACACTGAACACGATCTGACTGTCTCGACCAATTGATATAGAAACCTGCAAGCGTGTTGTTGAGAACTGCAGCACGTGCATCGATGGCTGTCCTGGTCTCAGCGACTAGCCACATTGCTAGCAATGACCCGCCGAAATGAAGCTCTAGCTGTAGTGGTGACCAGGGCGACGGGACGTATGAGTTCTTATGAGCTTGCGGGCGCGAATAAGCAAGCTTCTCACTAGATATCGTTTCCATCATGCTAATGTTCCGCATGGGTGCCTACATTTAGAGCACGTTCATCACTTGGGAATGATCGACTCGTTTGCATTTTCTGGATCCTCACGACCGGGACAGGGCGAGTCAGGCACAAGCACGTGAAGCAGGCGACGATCACGGGCGGGGCGGGGTTCTGACCACGGCCTGTCATGGCCATGCCCTGTTCGCACGACAGAATCAGGATCAGGGTCAGAGTCAGGATCAAGCGTTCGGGAAATCACTGCAAGCCGTCTTTCGTCACTCTTGCCTATATCCACAATGAAGATAAACAGCCATGTTTCTTCCTCCGCTGTGCCGTCTGCTTTCGAAAACTTTGACGGCTCTTGAAGCTGCCATCGGGTAGCTCGGCGACTCCGACAGGAGCTCTTGCGACTGCGCCGGAATGTCTTCCTGGTTGCGACGAGTGTTACCACCATCGCTGGGTGGTGTAACCAAACGGAGCGGACGTTCAAGACTCGCGTCTGCATCGCGACCATTGTACACATGTGACCTAGATGAGGAGCCCGTTCAGAACTACAAGCCTGGAGGATATCATCCCGTGCAAATCGGCGACAAGCTTGATAAAGGTAGATACAAGATCCTCCACAAGCTAGGATGGGGCGGCTTTTCCACCGTCTGGGCTGCCAGGGATGAGAAGTGAGTCCTCACACAAGACTCGCACATATTTACAACTCACACTGGACAGGACCGGCACAAACGTAGCCCTCAAGATCCTGCAAGCCGCAGCGAGCGGCGAGAAACGACCACGACGAGGACTTCAGAACCTACAGTACCTCCGCGACCACGCAAGCGACCACCCAGGATTCCGCCACATAGCAAGCCTACGCAATGAGTTTCAGCAACACGGCCCCAACGGCGAGCACAAATGCCTCGTCCTAGACCTGACCGGGCCCAGCATACAAGACTACATCAACAAGCACGTCCAGGGCATCCGCCTCCCCGGAAAACTAGCCAAGACCTTCGCGCGCCAAACCCTCTCAGCACTAACCTGCCTCCATGCCAACGGCATCACCCACGGCGACCTACACAACAACAACCTGGCCATCGGCGTGCCCTCCCTCGCGCAGGCCTCCGAGTCCAAAATCCTCACCTCCCTTGGCGCCCCCCGCACCGAACCCGTCACCCGCACCGACGGCGGCGCACTCTCCCCCAACGTACCGCCCTACATCGTCAAACCCTCGTCCTTCTCCTCCCAAACCGACGACCTGGACTTCTCCACCCTCAAACTCGTCGACTTCGGCGCCTCCTTCCGCGGCACCCTTGCCCCGACCTCCCTCCTCAATCCCCCTGTCATTCGCTCCCCAGAGCAATTCTTCGGCGACACGCTCGACCACCGCGTCGACCTGTGGAGCATGGGATGCACTCTCTTCGAGCTAGTGAGCGGGCAAACGCCGTTCGAGAGCGATAATGCAACGCCAGAGTCTATCGCTAGGCAGATGCTGTATCTGATTCGGGACGAGTTTCCGGAGCGTTGGGGCGAGAAGAGGCGAGCGCTGGAGGAGCAGATGGCAGAGAGCAAGGCGTCGTCACTGCGGGAGTGGCTTGGTTTGCTGTATTTTGATAGTGAGGAGGAGGTGGCGTTTTCGAAGGACGAGGTGGAGGGCGTGGGGGGGTTGGTGGAGAGGTTGTTGAAGTTTGAGCCGGGGGAGAGAGCTTCGGCGGAGGAGATTCTGGGGGACGAGTGGTTTGCCGAGTGATGGGAATGATTAGCTATGATGGAATACGGTAGGATGGGTCGAGATGCGTTATGGTCTGGACGGTCATGGCATTCTCTGGGACTATGATTGGATGATGGATGATGTGAAAGTCAGACGAGCTTGGCGTCGGGCTCATCCTAGCGGTCGACTAGTGGCCCTACGATTTGGATGGGAGCCGGGGAGGTCAGAGTCAGGCACCAGGGGCGATATAGAGGTACGGGGAGGAGGGTCTACGACGAAGCGGGAGGCCGTCGGATCACTAATTGTCTGCCGAGACATAACAATTGGCGGCGGCAGAGAAGACGCCGCGCAGCCACTGGGAAGGTATTGTAGTAGGCGTTGGGTATCCTGAGAGGAGTTCACGCAGTTACTATCCTGCCGCTGCCCCTCCAAGAGCAGCAGATACATCAGCGTGGACTCGGAAAGCTTCTTCCGAAAAACTGGAGCACAGTCAGTGTCTTCACTACTTGGATAGGAGCAAAGTTCGGCTGGACCATAGATAATGCACATGTCGTCGGATAAGATGCCACTCCCATCAATTATGACGTGCATACCAAGCAAAGCTGTCAATGTCACGGATTGAGTCAAACGTGCTGGACGTTCCTAGTCCCCCCGTGGGCCTGTCTACCTTAGACGGCCCGCCGCGGCACCGTCTCGCAAACGTGACCGTTGGCTGTCTCATCTAATCTTCGCCGTTGATCGACGTCATGTCGATACTTGGTCCGGCATGTGCAACTTCACCGGCAGATGTGATCGCAGTGGACATGATAGTAAGAGCTGTCTGTACAATGCGCTGGCCTTGAGCCAGGAGATCTATTCAAAGGAAAAAGCTATACAACTATATGCAAGCACTGATGGCTAATCAATGTCTGTGGTAATAATAGGCACTAATTGCTATGCGCCCTTGCTCAAAGCGCGGTCACCGAGGATCTCGGGGACACTGCCCTGCTGAGTGGGTGGGCCAGAGTAGTGCTTCTTGCCGTATACAAGGTACCAGATGGCGGAGATACCGGTGAAACCGACGAAGACGGCGGAGGCGTAGTTGACGGTGTTGACGGTCACGGGGATGACAGAAGGCATGCAGAAGAGAGGGATGACCAACAAGCTCCATGCTGGATAGCAGTCAGTGATTTACGCAGATACATATTTGATGAAGAGTCGACTCACCAAGTGCAACAACGTTGCAGACAGTTCCGAGAGCACCGAGGTAGAAGCGACCAGACTTGACGTAGGTGCGTCCACCGATGAGGGAGACTGCGATAGGCATGGCGTAGCTGAGAGTCAAGGAAATGACACCGACACCGGAGAAGGCGTTGAAGGCTGCAGAGGAACCGAAAGTAAGCAGACCTAGAAGAAGCTGAACGACCATGGACAGCATCATGGCATTGAGAGGAACATCGAGAGAGCGGTTGACCTTGTTCCAGATCTGGAAACCAGGGACAGCCTCGTCACGGGCGAAAGACCAGATGCAGCGAGCGCAGGCAGTAGTGCAGCCGACACCGCAGATGATGGCGAGAACGATCAAGGGGATCATGAGCGCGAAAGCGCCACCCTGGTTGCCGACAGCGCTGGCGACAATGACGGGGACAGGCTGGAGGTTGAGGATGAGCTCCGAGACTTCGGGGACGACAAACATCAAGGCGATCAGGAAGACGAGGCCGCAGACGGTGTTGGCGACTACTGTGCCGAGCATCGCTTTGGGGATTTGCGCAGCGGGGTCTCGGACTTCTTCGGCCATGTTGATAATCATACCAGTAGAGGATGTCGCATAGGCAGCGTGGAGGAGACCAACTACAATTGTGATTAGTAAAAAGGTGCTTTTGGAATTGAAGTCGCACTGGGGGAAGGGAAAGCTGCTTTGGGGTATGAAAGGTCCGGGGGGGGATGTTGCTTAGGAGTTGGGGCCAATTCGGACAAGGAAAGCTGCTTTGGGGAGTTGGTGCGTAGGGGGAGGCGTACTCATCCATGACCAGCCAGGGGTCCATCCGGATTGAGGAGTGAAGTCAGTGAAGACAAACTCGGCACTCCGGCGGCCACCCTTGGCAAGAGCCAAAATCACAATCACAAGGGCGATCACACCAGCAAAGGTGAAGACAACAGCAAAGGTCTGGGAGACGTTAGCGCAAGGGTGAAGGTAGCGATTGAAAGACGTACGTCGAGAATGGGGAGCCATCTGTTGCCGAGCGAGGAGATGAGGTTGCACACAATGACAATACCGAGGAAGATCAGGTATGTCTGGTATGTAGTGTTGGCGAAAATCGGGTTGCCCTCTGCATCAGTGAAGATGTTGATGCATCCGATAAGGAAAAGAGTGGTTCCGTACTGCACAGCGAGAGTAATGGTGATCTGTCCAATGACCGAGTTCCAGCCGCAAATCCAAGCAGTGATTCTCCTGCACCAGTGAGGCGAAAGCATGTAGGTCTGGTAGTAGACACCCTGAAATTGTTAGTTATTGCGGTCCACGCGACCAAGCTACAGGGCGGCTTACTCCGGCAGTGGGAAAGACAGAGGTAATCTCTCCCAACGAAGCCGCGACACACATGATAATGATAGAGACCGCGAGCCATCCCCAGATGACACAGGTCATGCCACCACCAGTCAATGGGTACAGAAGAGTAGTCGCCAGACCATAGGGAATCGAAGCCAGCACAAAGGACATGAAGGCGACCTGGAAAGTCGAACGGTTGCGGACCAACTCCGGGGCGTAGCCTAGAGCCTGCAGCATGGCATCCGGGGCGGCAGCATCGCCGGTAGTGGTGTCGTCCGAGTGTCGGACATGGCCCTGGTGGTGGCCCTTTGCGTACTCTGGCGCGGCGTCGGATTCGGGGTAGAAGGCAGACATGTCGGCGGTCGAGGAATGAAACGAAACAGGAAAAGGAACCCTGCGCGAGGGTATTAAAGTCGAGGGAAGCGGTGCTGAGATGTTGAAAAGTCTACCGGCAGCATGGGAATAAAAAGAAAACGCGAGCAGATTGCAGCGGCGCCAAGTGGGTCGGATGGAGCAAAAGTGGCACTGCCGTTCAGTTGCCGTTGAACGAATCACGCCCGTCCTTTGTTCACAATTGTTTGGAAGCGAGACGTCCCGAAGCAGATGGTCTCACGTGGCTCATACATTAACGTCTTCTAGACCAGAGACAGGCTTGTTCTACGCTGAAAATTTCAAGGGTATCTCTAAAATTGCGCATCGCCGCTTTCTGTCAGCCCACTTGGTATCTGCTCAGACCATCGACTTGGCCATGGTAAATACAGTCCCAGAGACAAACGCCGACGCGATGGTCGTCACACTCGCCCATCCAAAAGTAGGGATCCCGCTTATCCCGTGTCCTGAGGGGCAGCCTTTGGCCAGTCTTGCGCCGAACAGCAGCGCGGCCCCGCCATAGATATGGTTAATCGCCATGGTTGGAGCTGGAGATAGCTCACGTGCCATGTAAAGTACGTTGACGACAAAGGATGCAGAAAAGACTCCGAGCGCAAACAGGGTTGCAGGGGTCAAGAGCTTGCCTTCGGTAGCCAGGAATGGGCTCAGGACGACCCGTGCGACATCCTCGTATGCTGTTGACACGCCGACCGAGCTCCTGGTGAGCAGGATGGATGCCAGCTGTGAGAGACCCATAAAGAGCCCGCCAATCTGTGGAGAGATCCCCTCTGCATTATCAACAGACAGGAAATTTCTCAACACGGATATGACCCCCAGGACGAACAACTGCCAGATGACCACCATCGTCGCAGGGCCGACCTGCAAGCTGTCCGCTATCGTTGGCGGTGTGATCTTTGGGATGATAAAATGCTCTTGCACTGGACTGTCTGTCATCTGCACATAATCCGTTGTTGTCGACTTCTCCGGTGCGGTCTTGAAGTTTTCCGCGATGCGCTCCAGTCCCACATAGAGCATGGCTCCGATGATGCCACCTAGAATGGTGTAGATGCCGCTCGCAACACCTGTTCCTGCTTGTACGAGGGCAGAACCTGGACATGCGCCTGTCGCTGCCATGCCAATCCCGATCAGGGCGCCTCCGAGCACGTTGCCATCATACGAGAAAAGTCCGACCGAGACTGGCTTTCTTGCTGAGATTGTGGTATATCCGTTGCGGTTGGAAAGGTAGAAGACGACACTGTGCTGCAAGTCAACGTTACATTCGGCGTGTCTACTATTCGTGGGCTACTCACGCGCTCACGGCCGTCGCGGTCAACATGGTTTCTATCATGCGAAAATCGGCCAATCGCAACTGTGCCTTTATGGTCGCAGGATTCTGCATACCCGCACCCAGCAGAGCGGCACCGAAGACAGCTCCTGCAAGCATTCGCCTAATACCAGCGTGTTGTTGCATTTTTCAGACGATGGTATGGACTATCAGCTGTAGTGTGTGAGGAGTGTGTGCAAAAGGAGACCATGTGCAGAGGAATGTGAAAATGCCATGTGCACCGCTCACACAGGTCTTCACATGCCTTTTTATACTACATATACATGTTCGCTGGGCACGAAATGATGTCTACCAATAGACTCAACTGTCGCACGCCCCCTGGGACATTGGAACCTCAGCTTACAAGAACTTCCGAAAAGGCCGCGCTGCAAAAGGAGGTCCCCGCACACCACTTTCGATTATTTTGCACCCGAAAAGAGACACAAGATGTATGCACGCCGACCTTTCGGGGATAGTTGATGCATCATCGTTACCCGTCATGGTGGTACATGGGCCACCACGATAACTGTCTGTCAACCTGGCGTTTCCACCAATCCTGTTTGTGAGGTCGCCGACTTCGACTTCGTCCGCGGGCTTCCATCATCACCGTAACATCTGACCATCCACAACTATGTGGTGCTCCCATATTGCCTTTCAGGATACCCTGGTAAGATTCATCATTAACAGTGTGAGTATTCACGGGTTCCCAATTCCCACTCAATTCCAAGGTTCCTCCGTGTTCGTTACTGCTGAAGCACGAGATGCCCGACCATGCCATGCCTCAGGTGCAACACTCATCTACCAACTGCGTATAAGACTGGCTGCAATGTAGTTCGATCAATGTGTCTCTTTTCAACATCGACGTTACGTTTCTACCCATTCAAATCATGTTCGCAATCAGCAGGCTCTACCGCTCTGCGTGAGCCTCTCCGCCCTTCGATACTATCAAGCCCCGAGATCTCCAAACCTTTACCAGGACCCCTATCGCATATCAGGATGAGCACCCATGAACCCGAAGTGCACAGCATCTACGAGTCGGTCACCGGCACCTGGCAGCATCTCGTCACCGATTCCGTCACTAAGAGCACGGCTATCATAGACTCAGTGCTTGACTTAGATCCGTCAACGAACACGATCACTACGACATCAGCAGACCAAATTCTCAAGGCTGTCTCGAGCAGACGGTTGCACGTTGAATGGATACTAGAGACGCACATCCATGCTGATCACCTTACTGCCGCCTCATACCTGCAGTCACGGCTTGCCAAACAACAGAGTCAGAGCCCGCGCATCTGTATCGGTAGTGGCATCTCTGCTGTCCAGAAGAGGTGGGCCGACAAATATGATATACCATCTCTCGAATATGAAAGAGCCTTCGACCTCACCTTTGCCGATGGAGACGTCTTCAATATTGGCCATCTGGCAGTAAACGTCATGCACCTGCCCGGCCATACACCCGACCACATCGGATACAAGATTGGCTCCAACGTCTTCACGGGCGACTCGATCTTCAACCCCGACGTTGGCTCTGCCCGCACAGACTTCCCCGAAGGTTCAGCATCCCAGCTCTGGTCATCCATGACGAAGTTGCTCGCTCTACCCGACCATTTCAAACTCTACACTGGACATGATTACCCGCCTGCGGATCGAACGCCCACAGACGGGACAGACAAGGAGCTTCCATACTCTACCGTCAAAGAGCAGAAGGAGAGAAACAAACATGTCAAAAGTGGGACCAAAGAGCAGGACTTTGTCAAGTGGAGGCAGGAGCGCGATGCCTCGCTTGCTGAACCTCGCCTTATCAATCAAGCCCTACAGTGGAACATTCGAGCTGGGCGCCTCCCTACGCCAACTGCCGGTGGGGAACGGTTCTTGCGTCTGCCTTTACGCCTACCTGCTCATCTTGCATGACTGCCTCGGCCATGGAAGGCGCAAATTGATCTTGGCGGGTTGGTCCCAAGGTGGTAGGTGGTCGTAGGTGGACATCAAATCAGCGAATCACTACTGCGACGGGAAATCACCAATTCAACCGGCAGCTGGTCTCCAAGAAATGCGTACGCAGACAGGGGGAAGAAGCCCTAGCCACTCTTAATAGCATATGTCACATCCAGTAATCACAGCCTCGAATCACACTCATTACAGGAAAATCTTTCGCTCGCAAGCGGGATAGCTGCTACACAATGGCACAAGCCAAGGACCATCAATAAATCTTATTCTCTGCTATGTACAATCAAACATGTACAATCAATCCCAGTCCCCCCACTCCAGATCTCCACTAGGATAGAGTTCCACACGATCCAGCCCAACATCCCCCCTTCCCCAGAAAAATTTCTCCTTCATTCATACCTCTAACCCACCCTGGCGCAGCGGGTGATGACGCTGCAACCCCGGGTGTACTCGTTGGCGGGGGGTTCCCTACCGCCTGGCACGCAGTTCTTAATGGAGTCGCCGCGGCGGGAGCAAGGAATCGTGTTGCGCCTCAGGGCGTCGTAGGAGATGAAGGTGACGACCCGGCCTTGGGCGTAAGCTGAGGTGGCGAGCAGGCCGGTCAGGGCGAGGAGGCAAGATGAGAGTTGCATTTTGAGGGAGGTAAGGCGATTGATGCAGTCTTTGGGCTTGAGTATTAGGAGATGTTTGGGTGGATGGAGTTGGAATGCGATGATGATGGAGAGATGGGAGGGCACGACGAGCCCTCTTTATAGACGAGGGATGGCCATTGTGGTGACGGTACCGGGGTGGAGGAGCCGGTGGCTTGTCTCGAATTTGGTGTTGGCATTGGAAGATGTGTAATACATACCTCGTGAGCCCAGATGCTGATCCGTACTCTCTTTCGATGAGGCGCTGGAGTCATAGTGGAACCAGGCCAGCTTGGACGGGCTTAGCACAGCGGGTCCTGCCAATCTTTTGGCCGTTGCTCGCAAGTTCGATTTATTGAAGGACATAAAATGGATGAAGGCGTAACATAGTCATTCTATTGCAGATGACATGAAGCACACTCACCAACCTAGGGAAAGTCCCTACCATGCAACAAGCCCAAGATGTCGATTTCAGCCTTACTAAGGCCATGGTATTGGGAAGCTGTATCTGCATAGGGGATGTAGTGCGTCCCGGAGAAGACTCGGAAGCATATCTTCCAGCAGGGCGTTACCTTGCCAAGAGCAATGAAGTTGGTTTTGATAGAGTTACACATCGTAATCCTCAGCCCTAGCCCCTTATAGGGTCCCAAAGTCAAAGGCGAATTGACTTGGGTGTTCAAGTAGGAATCGTCCTTCGGTAAGCACAAGGTTGACATTGGGTTTCAAGGTCATCAGTACCAGTCGCAAATATCCGCGTATGAGCTTTGATTTACCGCGAAGCGAGATATCGTGGCCGAGTAACTTCTTCTTCGAGTCCATGCTGCCGAAAACACGGGTGGAACGGTAAAAGGTAAACCAAGATTGCCTGGAACCGACGAGAGTCCTCATCTTGCGGATGCTTATCGGTCTAGATGTCGATTCAGCAGCGCGAAAAGATTCCATGCAGGGGGTCACCCATCAGAGACTATTTGTTCTGTCCTTCGTTTGACATTGAGACAGTCGTCTTAAGAACACGGGGACTCGTATTGTGCAAGACCGCTCTCACCTGGCTTGGCTGCTCCATTCAGACCCATTCGAGGCTCTGATATCTACAAAGATAGGATCAATTCAGAGGGAAGCTCCAAGATACGTGCTATGTGTGCCCAAAGATGTTACAGGATTTGAAAAATTGCACCTCCCTGTCCTCCGCAATGAGCTTATTTCAGATGCCCGAGGTCCCCGGCAGGTCGCCGATCTGCGCTCTTCACTTCCCCTTCCACATCCACAACACTCTACCGGAATGTTGTTTTTCAAATCTTCTGCTGTCGACGATGCTAGCCTAGATGCGCGCACAGCAACAACAAACTGATAGTGACGCTCCGGGCGTGGCGTGTTTGGCGTGCAGGAACCGTCACAGCAGATGCGATGCTAGACGTCCCCGATGTGCTCGGTGCGCGAAGGACAATCGGGAATGTCTCTATGTCGCATCTCGTCGTGGCTACAGAGGTCCAAATAGACCAAGTCGTATACCGGGTCCACCATCAGAAAGTCCAGCTGGTGCACAAAGTCAGTCGCCGGAGGCCTTAGCATTGACAACGACTGTTGAAGATGTAGCCCTGCCTTCATTGACACCCCACGCATTTGCATGGACTCCGCCCGATTCTAACAGCTCGGATCAACAGGATATCACTGTCGCTCGCTCTCCAGTATCCACTGTCGGACAAGACCAGCGCCATGTCAACCTGTACTACAAGAACTTCCACAGGCTTCATCCTTTCTCACTACCACAACACCAGAACCATATCCGTCCAACCCCAACCTACTTACTGGAAGTCATGGCCCTGATTGGGTCGCAGTACTGTGCCGAAAAGCACTCCATCGACCTCAATGCCTCTATACGTCGCATACCAGAATCCTGTACCGAACGCACTCTCGAATCGGTGCAGGCGCGACTTCTCTGTGCTATCCTGTTACATGCACAAGCCCAGTCCTCTGATGCAGCAATCGAATTGGACAAGGCAGTCGACCTAGCCCTTGAACTTGGCCTGCAGCATGAATCATTCGCCGCCAGCCAGAACAGCCCGCTAGTCGCCGAGAGCTGTCGCCGGACATGGTGGGAGCTATACACCATCGATGGCTTCTTCACGGCTTTCCACCACAAGGTCATTCCCCGCACCAGCACTATCGAAGCAGACGCTCTCCTTCCCGGCGAGGATCTGGCCTACAAAGGAGGCTTTCCCCTCCCGCCGACACTCTCCTTCCCGCATCTACGCCGCCGAGCCCTCCTAGACGAAACACTCTTCAGCTCCTACGCCCTGCGCATCGAAGCCGTCAGCGTCCTCGCCCGGGTCCTCTCCGCCAACGACCCCGAAGCCACGACCAACATCGACGCAATGCAAGGACTCGACGGCTTCCTGTCCACCTGGACCACCAGCCTGCCCGAGTCCAAAACCAGCCCCACAACCTCCCCTCTCTCCTCTTCCCAGCCCGACGAACTCCTCTTCCAATCCCTAATGACAATCCAAATGTCCACCATCTACCTGCACCTCCCCCGCGCAGGCCCCTCCTCCCTCCGCTCCCAAACTCCCGTAATCGCCTGCGCCAACCCCTCCCAGCGCTTCACCCCCTTCCTGGACCCCAAATCCCACGCCAGAAAAGCTTCGCAAGCAGCGAAACACCTCGCCGCCCTCGCGGCGCTGACCTCCGACGACACGGAACGGCACACGCCCTTCTTCATCTGCGCCCTTGTCCTCATTGCGATCGTCAACCTCTCGGCTATAGCCGCGGACCCGAATCGGGAAATGGAGTGCGAGACGATGGATAGGATCAGTCTTGCATTGGGGTTGTTGAGGGGCGAGGCAGGGACGTGGGATCTGGCACGGGGGGCGCATGCGCAGTTGAAGAAGATTGCGGCTGCTGCGGCGGGGAGTGTAGCGGGAACGGGGCAACAGGGGGTTGTGGGACAGGGAGTGGGGACGGGGCTGGAAGGGGCCGAGACGGTGGATTTTGAGGCGCTTCTGGCGGAGATGTGGTGGGTGGAGGGGGCTTGTTGTTCTTTGCCCGGGATGGGCGAGGGCGGCGTGGCGGAGGCGGCGGGGTGAGGACTGTGAGCTGCACAGATCCGAAGTGGTTGTCGAGGGTAGATGACATGATGACACGATTTTACGAGGGGCGGAATATATCAGGAGTCATGCCGGTAATTATAGATATCATCCAGACGTTACATATCTCTCAGAGAAGCCTAATCCAGCTCTATCCAGTCCAAAAGACAGTGCGAACCACCAACGCCGTGCTGCGAATCCCAAATCCAGGTATGCCAATCCTCTAGGTACTCTACGCAAAGCTCATGACAGCCGCCACCAACGCGACCGCGAGTAAGGTCCAATCGAACCTCGCTTTGCCCGCGGCGCCCGTGGCAATACCGCAGCACTGCCTGTTATACGTAACGTTGTTCGCCCTGGCGGCCACCTCAAACACACTGCCTGCCACGCGATCATAATAGTCGACCAACAGCCAATTCGGGCTTCGACCCCACTGCCTCGTGCACGTATCGTCCATGAGACCCAACATGCCCGTCTCGTTGCCCGCGGCATTGGTAGTATTGATGCTGGCCGTGTTGGGGATTAGAAAGCTGGTGCCAGCGAAACTGACGGCGGTATTGAGGTTGTGATTAGCGAGGTACATGAACTCTTCCCTGGCCTCGGTCATGTTGGTGAGCTGCGGGGGACGTTCCAGGGTGCAGGGGAAGTTGATATCCTGGGGCGAGAAGGGGGTCTCCCAGATGTGGCGGAACTCGTCGAGGATGTAAGGGACCGAGGTCTGGTTGGCCATGTAGTCCATGAAAATGACGACGCGTTGCTGGCGGAGGATCATCTCGGAGAGGGTGGGCCATTGGTTCAGGCGCATGGGGAAGTAAGGAGGTTCATACAAGTACGGGGCGAGGCCGGAGTTTTGGATCGTGGCGACAAAATCTTCGACGGGGCGGAAATCAGAGTTGACGATGAGGAGGGTCACGACGTCGTAGGGGTGGGTGCGGACCCAGTCAGCAACTTCGCGGTAGCCGGACTCAAGAGTGCCGGCATTGAGGAGGTCGCAGGTAGTGTGGCAGCTGTAGAGGGTGCCGTTCTCATATTGGGCCTCTCCGGTCACTGGAGAAATCGTTAATGATAGCGCTGGAAGGGTGGGTGGAGACACTTACACATGCGAACACCGTCATTGAGCTGCTGAGTAACACTGTACTCTTGGTTGCTACCGGCGTTCCCCTTGATGTCGAAGAAGGCATTGTGGGCGGCGACCTGAGTAATGTTGCCGTATCCTCTGTTGCAGAACTCGGGCCAGCCATTGCATGGCTGTGTGTTGGTGGGTTGAGCGGATGTGGACGTGGAGGAAGATCTCGAGGCGGTCGCTGTAGCATTGGGGTAAACAGTCGAAGTGCCGTTGATGATGCTCAGGGTCTGAATGCCTGCACCACCGCCGAGGAGGAGAGTCACAGTACTCGTTGATCCAGGACTCGTGGTAGAGACACCAGTGCTGGAGCTGCCTGAGCTACCGGAGACCGTCGCAGTAGCCTCCTGATTGACCAGGTCGGAGGTTCGAGTGAAGGTCACTTGGCCACTTTGTGAATTATACGAGGTGCCAATGACGGTCACCTGTGATGTGAGTGAGCCGGTCAGGGTAGTGAAGGCTCGTGTATCAGTCGCTGCACCGGAGGCTTGTGCATTCGCGCCGGCGGCAAGGATGGCGCCCAGCCATAAAGAAAACAACCGCATGGTATTGATATGGTGTAAGAGGATTAGAAGGTGTCGCATAGGTATGCGTAGCAAGCGGTAGAGATAGCCGCTTGGCTCGATGTAGGTGGACTGATCTAGTTCATACAGACAACCGGGATGAATGTCCAGCTAAACGATATCAAAAGACAAGAATACAGCTCGATATCACGAAGAGTGTCTAGCAAGATGAAGAACAGACGCAGCGGTGATGCGTTTCATCATGGACAAGTAGAAATGGAACTGTTGCTCCCAACGGAATCGCCGCTGCCTGGTAATTGTCAGGATTCACGACAGACTGGTCGCAGACTGGGCGCAGACTGGGCGCAGACTGGTCGCGGTGGATACGCACGAGCAAATGACGTTTGGCAGAGGGGAAAAAGGGAGCGTTCACGGATGCCATGGAAGTTTGTGCACGACAATTAAAGTTAGCTAAGCTAGCCCGTCGGCACATCACCTGCGAAAACGGGGTTCATGGGCCCACTGAGATCTTCAATCAGAGATGGTGATGTTCGCATGCTGTCGTCGTTTGCGTGTCTGATCATCTTGTGTTTGTAGCAATGGTGTACGGACGTCTCGATGCACTTGACTCTCTGCATTGCTGCACACATACTATCAAGGCACACTGTTGCGAGGTGTACGTCTTGTAATACGAAAAGCACTCTGTTTTGATTGCTCACGCCAAACTCTGATCGACTTTTAGCGCTCATCAAGGCGTTTTGATGCGTTTTTTTGGTGGGCGACAGGGTCAGATCGCACGAGTAAATGACGTCGATCCATGCTCTGCGCCCCGACCATCACGCAAACATTTCGCGGACCACGGCCATCAAATCTTTGGCTCGTCATTTGTTTTGTGAGAGTCGACTCGGAATTCTGTTGAATTGGCTTCCAAGAGCTGACTCCTGCCAATGTGTCGTCAGCTTTTGGGATATTCGTGCCGGTGACGACTGCCATTGCTTCCTACTCTTGTTTCACTGTCTGTCTTCGACACCACATCAATCCTCTATCCCGCAGCATGCTTGTTTGACCAGTATCGATATCAGTCTCATCTTAGGCCTCTCCCACCCAAGGCCCGGCCTCCACTGCTCCTCCAACTACATAGGGTCCAATTCCATTCGTTCACTCCTCATCATCCAAGATGGTCTTTGGTAGGAAGAAGAACCGCTCTGAGCCCGCCGCGAGGCACTCCGGCGAGACAGACCGCACCCCCAGCGAAGAAGAGAAAGCCGTAGATGGCCACCCTACCAAAGCCCAAGTCAAGCGGGCGACACGAACCCGCAAGATCTTCTGCCTACTCACCTCATTCCTGCTCCTAATCGCCGTCGTCTTCCTCATCCTAGTCGAAGTCGGCAACACATCTGTCGGGTCCTCCTTCGCCAACAGCACCTACTTCATCCGCCTTGACCTCACCAACATCATCCCCCAGAGCGTCCCTAATGCTGTACTGGTCAACTCGATAGCCCGAACTCTTGGTCTCCACGACTTCTATCAGGTCGGTCTGTGGAACTTTTGCGAGGGCTACAACGACCAAGGCGTCACCGCATGCTCGACCCCCAAGACCCTTTATTGGTTCAACCCCGTCGAGATCATCGTCAATGAGCTCCTGGCCGGCGCAACGAGTAAGCCCTCCCCCCTTCCTCCCCATAGTGCCCCCCAAACTGACCAACCCCAGTCGCCCTCCCCACCGACGTGACCGACATCCTCGACATCATCCGCCTCGCCTCAAACTGGATGTTCGGCCTCTTCCTCTCCGGCGCCGTCCTCGCCTTTGTCATGATCTTCATCGCCCCCCTCGCCCTCTTCTCCCGCTGGATCGCCCTCTTCACGTCCATCTTCACCTTCCTCGCCGCCCTCTTCATCACCGTCGCCTCCGTCATCGCGACCGTAATGTTCGTCATCATGCGCAACGCCTTCACCTCCGTCGCAGACCTGAACATCACCTCCGAGTTGGGGACCAAGATGTTCGTCTTCATGTATATCGCTTGCGCCGCGTCGATTCTCGCCGCCCTCATCCAGATCGGAGAGTGCTGCTGTTGCGCCAGCCGCAGGGACGTCAAGACGGGGCGCAAGAAGGGGAGCAAGAAGGCTTGGTCCGGTTCGTTCGGGAATAGAGAGGTGACGGAGATGACGGCGCCGGATACGTCGGACGCGGAGAAGCCGAAGAAGAGAGGGCTGTTCGGGAGGAAGAAGTAGACTGGTACAAGGGGTAGGGAACTTGAATTCTTGCATGGCGTCTTGGGTCTGGGCATATTTGGGTTCGGCAGAAGCGGATTTGTTAATTCATAGATGGGGGATTGCACCCGATCGAAGGGATCGATCCATGAGACGATGATATGAGATACAATTCTAATCAAGATTCTTACTCGCTTGTCAAATTAATGCCGCTGTAGCTGTAGCTGTGCTGTCTTGCCTTCACGCTGTCGTTTGTAACATGATCCAACACTAGATCGTTCCCTTCCCTCTCACCACCTCTGCCCCATGATCCTCCTATCCCCCTATGATGACCCCTTCACCATCCTCTTCCCCCTTCCTTTAACCACCTACTCAACAGCCTGCTCCACCACTCTCCTCAACAACGGCCTCCGCTCCTCATCCTCCTCCACCGGCATCTTCCTAAACCTCCCCTTCTCAACCTTGTCCACCCTCCACGTCTTCTCCTCCTTGGCGCGATCAAAAAACTCCTGATTCTCCTCGAAGCTCCTCCCGCCGCTCTCGGGGCAGTAAAAGTACGTCCACGCGCCCGCGAACAAGTTGGTGGCGCCGAAGACGAGGAACAGCCAGTAGGACAGGTTGTTGAACATTATCGGCGTGGCGAGCGTCACGGCGAAGTTGGCGATGCCCCAGATGATGACGCTGATGGCTGTGCCTTGGGCGCGGGCGGTGGTGGGGAAGATCTCGGTTGGGATGAGCTGGGAGGGGGTCAGTGTTGCCGGTTTTGAAGGGGGAGGGGGAGGGGGAGAAAGGGAGGAGGGGACGTACCCAGATCGTTGCTAGCCAGCCAATGCCGAATGCACCGGTCGCGATGTACAGTGCTACGATACCTGGGATGGCGACGGCCATCTGGTCGATGCCGTATTTGGCTGCGTCGGTCGCGAGGCCGCCGAAGAGGGTCAGCAGGAGGAAGCAGATAGTCAGGACGACCGAGCCCCAGAGCAGCACGGCCCGGCGGCCCACGACATCGACCAGCATCCAGGCGAAGGTCATGAGGATGAAGTAGCTGACGTAATTGCCTTGAGTCAAGTACTCGCTCGTCCTGACGCCGTAGCCGAGCAGCTCGAAGATCTGCGGGCCGTAGACACTGACCGCGCCATACCCGGTCAAGGCCTGGTTGACTTGGCCCATGATGGTGACGATCGTGGGGTGGAACTGCGGGTGGCCGGGCGTGAGCATGTCTTTGTAGCTGACACTTTCGCCTTCGTTCTTGCTGCTCTCGAGTAATTCATCGCACCGCTTGCCGCCATCCTGCTCACCGTAGATGCGGACCATGCTGGCTTTTGCGTCGTCAGCACGGTCGTGGAAGGCGAGCCAGCGGGGACTTTCGGGCAGGAGACCGATGAAGCTCATGAGTAGGACAGGGTAAATCTGCATGACTATGATGGGAACGCGCCAGGCCCATTCGTTGTGCTTGTCCAGGGCGATCGTGATGCCGAGGTTGATTGCGAATGCCATGTTCAGCCCGAAGATATTGCTCTGAAATTCCTGTGCAAGCGCCTTCCCGCGGGACTCATCCTCGCTGAGCTCAGAGCTGTAAACGGGCACGACCGAGTCCACGCCGCCGACGCCCAGACCCATGACGATACGACCAATGAGCATGACTATCAGGGCGCCATCATCGTAGCCAAGACCGGCGATGAACATGAGGAAGTTGCCCAGAGATGCAGTGGCTAGACAAGAGAAGAGCGCGGGTTTGCGGCCGTAGCGATCAGCAAGGTAGGAGAAGATGACGGCTCCTACGGCGCAACCTAGGTAGTAGACAGAGACAATGACACCGACAATAGGGGACTCTTCGGCAATGCCCATGGTGGAGAGGTACGAGTAGTTGGTGTTGATGAGGGACATCATGCCTTGATCGTAGCCATAGAGGGCAATAGCGGTGGCAGAGAAGATGACAACCTTAGGAGGGGGTTAGCTGGGGGTGGTACGGGGTCGGGAGCATGGTGGTGATGTTGCTTCGGGCTTGTTGCATTGGGTTGACGATGTTTGTTGCATGGGGTAGACAGGTCAAGAGCATCTTTTGAAGCAACAGTGATAGCGAAGGGAGGGAATCGTGCTGCTCCCCGAGCACAATGTCAAGCACAATAGTAGAGATCATGAGAATCAACATACCTGCCTCTGCTTATCGAGCGCAAACGACTTGAGGGACTCCATCTCGACGGTGTTAACTCCGTTCTATTCCTTAAATTCGATGGCCCTGCAGTTGAGATTCTTCCCAGATCCTCGCGTCCAGTACAGAGCAATGATCCCAGCAACGTCTTTGTGATCCTCCGCTTCGTGATTGTATATCTCGAGAGATGTACAAATAACAAGAAGAGAGAAAGAAACTCTTACACAAACCTTCCTGTCCGTTAAAACCGACGTGCCCGCTCTGTCCACGCGCGCGAAGTGAATTTTTTGGCGCGGGGTGAGCTCTGAGGGAGGCCAGCCAGATGACGTTTGATCGCATCGTGGGCGGTTTTTAGCCCTCGCAGTGTTGGAACAGCTCCCGCTTATTGGCGGACGTGACTGGCGAGCAGTCCAGCAGATCGGGCCTTTGCGAGTTTTTCCTTGCTCGATATCTGTGAGATAAGCCGCCTTACCGTACAACTGGCGGTCAAGCATTTCGATGCGGATCGTGAATGCTTGAAGGAACTCGCTGGAAAATGTGTGGTGGTTGGAGATCTGCTGTCCATGACTCGAGGTCAATCAAGGTCCGGAGAGAACCCCTTCTCCGCTCAAGTCATCTGATGTTGGCAAGCCACACAACTGGTACAGTAGGGAAAGTCAACGGATGAAGATGTTTCATTCCAACTATCTAGCAAAGATGATAGAAGCAACGCCACTGCCTCCTCGACTGCGAAAGCCAGGTAGACAGATGCACCGGATCGTTGAGATCCATTCGCCATGTATAATCCCGCCTGTCCCATGTGATATTCTGTTGAATCACTTCCTTTGACTCTCGTAAGAGTCTGGGTATCTGGTCATCACCTGTTGAATCATCGTGCTGCTTACTACTACTACAGCGCACCGAAAGACTTTTGTTAAAAAGCAAATCGCTAATCATGTTGAATCCTGTTTCCCTTCGTGAGGAATCGTTACGACGTTAAGGTCATAAAAGGGATGTACTGGTAAAGTACAATCCACGCTCAGTTAAGAGGTGGATGGCCGACAGCTGTTGAGTGCTGCGGGCTCTGGTGCGACAAGGTGGTTTGCATCTATGCGCGGGTCTGGCGGTAGTGCTTGGCCGCCTTGACCATGTTCTCGAGCGCCTCCTTGGTCTCCTTCCATTGGCGCTGGGACATGTTAGTTCGATTCATTTACATGGTAGGAAAAATCTTACAGTCTTGAGACCACAGTCGGGGTTGATCCAGAGCTGCTCTGGCTTGAGGTAAGCCAGCATCTCGTCGATGCGGTCACGGATCTCCTGCTCAGATGGGACACGAGGAGAGTGGATGTCATAGACACCAGGGCCGATGTGGCGAGGGTAGGCCTCGTCAATGAAGACCTTCAAGAGCTTGGCGTCAGACTTGCTGTTCTCGATGGACAAGACGTCAGCGTCGAGAGCGGCAATGGCGTGGAAGAAGTCCTGGAACTCAGAGTAGCAGAAGTGAGAGTGGATCTGGGTGGAGTCCTTGACACCAGCGGTGGACAGCTTGAAGCTGTCAACGGCCCAGGAGAGGTAAGCCTCACGCTCCTTGCCGGCACGAAGTGGAAGACCCTCACGAAGGGCAGGCTCGTCGACCTGGATGACGAAGACGCCAGCAGACTCGAGGTCAACAACCTCATCGCGGAGAGCGAGAGCGAGCTGCTGAGCCTGGACGGACTGGTGGACATCGTCACGAGGGAAAGACCACCTGAGGCAGGTGATTGGGCCAGTAAGCATACCCTTCATGGGCTTCTTAGTGATGCTGGCAGCGTACTTGCTCTCCTTGACGGTCATGGCCTTGGGACGAGAGACGTCACCGACGACGATGGGAGGGCGGACACAGCGCGAACCGTATGACTGGACCCAACCGTGGGTGGTGAAGGCATAACCATCGAGCTGCTCACCGAAGTACTGCACCATGTCGTTACGCTCTGGCTCACCGTGGACGAGCACGTCGAGGTCGAGGTCCTCCTGGATCTTGACAACCATCTCGATCTCCTTCTCGATGAACTTCTCGTACTCTTCTGGAGTAATCTCGCCCTTGGTGAACTTGTTACGCTGGACACGGATCTCGCTGGTCTGGGGGAAGGAGCCGATGGTGGTGGTGGGGAAGATAGGGAGCTTGAGGAGGTCCTTCTGCTGGGCGTAACGGGTAGGGAACTCTGACTGGCGCTTGAGCTGGTCGGCAGTGATCTTGCTAACGCGCTCCTTGACCGCGGGGTTGTTGGTGCGGCTGGAGGTAGCGCGAGCCTGCATAGACTTTGCGTTGGCCTCGAACTGCTCACGGACAGCGGCAGGGCCCTCGTTGGCAGCCTTGGCGAGGATGGACAGCTCAACGACCTTCTCGGACGCGAAAGAGAACCAGTCAGCAACCTCTGCGTCGAGCTTCTTCTCGCTGGCGAGAGTGTGAGGGGTGTGGAGGAGGGAAGATGAGGAAGAGACAATGACGCGGTCCTTGCCAAGCTTCTGGATGGCGTTCTCGACAAGCTCAAAGGCGTGCTTGAAGTTGGTCTTCCAGATGTTACGACCGTCAACGACACCAGCAGACAAGATCTGGTTGGAGCCGAGGTGGGAGATGACCTGGTCGAGCTGCTCTGGGTTGCGGACAAGGTCGACGTGGAGAGCGTAGACGTCCTTGAGGGCGGCGTCAACAACGTCAAAGTTGTGGACAATGTCGCCGAAGTAGGTAGCAAGGACGAGCTTGGGGCCGGCACCGTTCAAAGCCTGGTAGGCGGGCTTGAAGGCGTCCTTGATCCTGGAGGGAAGGTCGTAGACGAGGACTGGCTCATCGATCTGAACAGTCTCGGCACCAGCAGCCTTGAGCTGCTTGAGGAGCTCGACGTACACTGGGATGAGCTTCTCGAGGAGGTCGATGGGCTCGACGTTCTGGCCACGGTCGGCCTTACCGAGAGCAAGGAAGGAGACAGGTCCGAGGAGAACAGGGCGAGTGTTGATGCCGGCCTCCTTGGCCTCATTGAACTGCACAACTGGCTTTGGGTCTGATACGAGAGAGAAAGTCTGGTTGTTCTGGAGGGTAGGCTTGACGTAGTGGTAGTTCGAATCGAACCACTTTACCATCTCCTAAAAAAAAATTGTTAGAAAGTCTTAGGTGGGCATTGGAGAGGTAAGCTTACGAGAGCTGGGACATCGACACCGTCCTTCTGGTGTCCACGACCCATGGCAAAGTACTCGTCAATGGGAGCGAGCTTGTGCTTGGTGTACCTCTCTGGCACAGCGTTGAACATCTGGATGTGGTCGAGAACGTGATCGTAGTGTGCAAAGTCGTTGGAGGGAATGATATCAACGCCGGCGTCCTTCTGGATCTTCCAGTGCTCGAGACGAAGTCTCTTACCCTCAGCGAGGAGGTCATCTCTTGACAGCTTGCCGCCCCAGTATGCTTCGTTCGCCTTCTTCAAATCCCTCAGCCTTCCCATACGAGGGAAACCGAGAACTGATGACTGAACCATTGTGGATATATTTCGTGTGCTTTTGGAGGTGTGGCGTGTTTTGTGTGAAAATTGTTTTGAAAAGGTCAATTGACCGAGCTTGTAAAGAGATATAGTATTGTGAAGGAAGGGGGAAAGCGGTGTGTAAGAAAGAGGAATGTAAAAAGAGGAGGGGTTGAGGTTAAAAGGTGGGCATGGTGGGATGATTTTGCGTGAGATGCTGGTGGTCAGAGCTTTTCAGGTTTTTTCATCCGATTGGGTCGTTGACCTCTCCTCTGAACCTTGCTCGATGATGAATTCCCTGTCTTCAACACCTTCACAGAGCTACGGCGAGTCTGTGTTTCAGCCGCGGTTAATTCTCCGACCGGAATCATGACCCTCAATCTATTCAATCGTCGGCAGGGACCAGGATTGGCAGTTCGGTCCCTCACTTGCTGCGAACGATCCCCGGCCGCGGCAACCAAGGCGATTAGCTGTCGGACCCCGAACATGCCAATGCCTGTAGTGGTGATAACCCTTGTGTAGTCGACCTAGCATTCATCCGGTGTTGACTCGGGAATGACTACTGGCTAAGCTGGGGGCACCATGTTCGAGACGGGGAGTATATATCCAAGTTCTCACCTGAGGTTTTATAATAAGTTCCGCGTGCTGTCTTCTGGGAGCGGAGCTGGAGGTGCCATGTCCCTCAAACAGCTCGCACGTAAGTCTATGTACTTTCTAAAGTCTAAGTCATACCTATAGCAGGAGGCAAGTGCGAACCAGTCGTTGCCCGGATTACGACTGTTTTGTACGACGAGAGCAGTATTAGCTTCGGCAGCATCTTCTCTGTGATGGTCATGGTTATCTAGCATCTCTTTGTTATTACGAACTTTCAAGTATCATTTCTATAGCTCGCCAGACCTCAATATCTGACACTCAGTACGCACATTAGTCCGCAGGTTCTAATCAACAATGACCACAAACCTCTGCTGTGCGAATCATCATCGATTGGCCTCGCCAGACTCGCTAGCTGCACGTTCAATACCAATCAGATCCAAGAAGAGGTCGCAGAGCCTGCCTCGAGACCAGCGGCTCTCCAAAGACGACCGACTCGAACTGAACAGAATCTTCGTTGCTGCGTCTTTGCCAGAGGACCACCCAGATGCCATTCCACTGCCACACCGTCGTCCTGCTCTATATGACAGGATCATCAGGTCACCCAGCTTGGGCAGAAAGATTAAGAGGCAGCTAAGTCGTACATCACTAGTCTCGAGCAAAAGCTTCATATTGTTGCGACCGCATCCGACAAGATTGTTGCACCGCCGATCTCGGACCAAGCCCAAGTCATTCACTGTCGAGGACATCGTCGAGGATTCATCAGCATCGACAAACGGCTACGATTCAGACGCAAAGTCCGTGCAGATCACAGCGTTACCTGTCAATACAGAAGAGCGTCAACGAGTGGTCACTCCTGTGCACCAAGTACGACCGAAGATTTCGAGTTTCGAGTGGCTCGCCCCGTGCATCGAAGAGTGAGTTGTTTCACGCCATGATTTCGATGACGACGCTGATAGTATCATAGCCGCCGTAATGCTAGTGGGGATCTTCTAAATCCTTCGGGCCAGTATCCTCCTCTGGCGCGGAGGAGACAGCTCGCACGATCCTCGAGCGCGCCATGCGTCGCTGAGGACCACTTCGACGTGCATGTAAGCATAGGGCAATGCGATCATCGACTCATGAGTCGCGTCTTCACTGTACCTACTCTATCTTTGATGTCACTAGCTCCACTACTCAAGGATAGAGAGTTGACACCACGGCGGAACGGTGCTGCCTGCTCGAATGTATGCCGCGACATGAACTCAGCATCAGAGTGGGCTCGAACGACTGCCCAGTTCCAGAGTGATAGACAGCTCATGCAGGCTTTCACCGCTTTGCTTGATTGCACAGGAGACGGCAAATGCTTCGACGGAAGGTGTCAGAAATGCCGCTTGGCACTACCGAGATCGGTCTTGCATACCTCTTCCCCAAGCAAGCAGGAACTGGACCCGTCTCTCTCTCAGCCGCCACAGACTCCACAGGTGCAAGTCCACAAAGTGTTGGATCGTAGTCACGGATCATCGTGTCCGTCAAGCAAAACATCACTCGACAGTGCAAGCAAGCCGTAGAATGGCAACGATACCAACACAAGTCTCGATAGCCTCCTGCTGTACTCAAATGATGCTCGGCGATCTAGACAGCAGAAGTCAAGATCTGCGCAGATTCTCACCTCATCCTCCAAATACAGCTTTGACGAGGACGTCTTCGCAGTTGCTGACCGCAAGCCTGGCGCAGACATGTCAGCCACGATGCCGTATAAGTTGGATCCTGCTACTCCTCTCGGTGGTTTCAATTCTGCGCAGCCGCTACGACCATCCGCGACGGAGTCCCGCCTCGGTAGTCCTTTGGAGAGTGCCTCCCCCAAGCGGCGCCGGGGTTCTACTTCAATTGGCGAGAGTCCGATCCATGCTAGAGGACTTCTAAACCGTAACAGTAGCTCCAGCAGTGCTGGTCGACCTAGCAGGTTCCAAGAGGATCTCAATAGCTGCCAACAAGCGCCCGCGGCTGTGAAGAAACGGCGCTCGATCTTTCGACTTCCGAAGATGATCAAACGCAAGAAGCAAGCAAAGGGAAATAGACCCCAGACCTCCAAGCAAATTGAAACCAAAACGGTACCTTCATCTGATGGTCCTGCCGACCAGAAGGATTCACTTTCAGTACCCAATACAGATCTACCTAGACCATCAGTCTCATCCGCCGTCTCCAGCGTCGAGCCAGATGATTTTATCCGTGATGCCCGTACTGATACCCAAGACAAGACACCGGAAGCTCGTCAGCAATCACTAGAGGAGTACGAGAAGAACCTCACTATTCTCGGCGACAATCGGAGGCACAAGTCCTGCATCAACATCGACAACTTGCGCAATGTAGAAGAAGACGACCGCGATGAGTCCGTCACGCAGGTCAAGCGACCACTCTTGCGCGCTTCGCCTCTCCTCCCATCGCGAGGGAAGTCAGGCGAACAGACTCTGATGGAGAAAGCCCTGCACATGCATCAGCAAGAGAAAGGTGCCTTCTTCCTATTCAAGCACAAAGACCGCCCATTACAACCGACAGCAGACGAGACAGATCCCACTGCTCCCATCTTCCACGTGTCTTTCGGCCCAGCCAGTACCCCCGGCCGTATCCTCTCTAGTCTCGAGGACGTTGACCCCCTAACAGGACCTCAAATCCGTCGAGCGCAAAGCATGATGCCCCTCAGCCCCACCGCGGCCCGCATCCAGACTCCCATACCCGGTAGACTGCAGTCCAAAACCTCGACAACCACCAGCACACCCCTAGGCATACCACCCGCATCCTGGGCCCGCTTCTCCTCCCACGACCGTGCTGCCCGCTGTAGTCCTGCGGGCGACCACGAGGGTGTCAAAGCCCGCGACTTTGCCGACGAGCCACGGTGCTACATGCCTGATCCGGACCACAAGATACACAAAAGGAAACACCGGCTTCCGTTCCTTGCTAAGCCGAATGACTCCAGGGTGGCTCAGATCTGGAGGTACTATGTCAATATCTTCACGTCGGGACGGGCGTCGAACAGGAGGTCGAGTATAGCTACTGCAGGCAGGCTGAAGGATCCGGAGCTGGAGATGCTGCCTCCTGTCTTGCCTGTGTGGAATGAGGCGAGGGTGGCGGGGTCTTGGCCCAGGGGCCCGAGTGATGCGGGCAGCGTGAGGGTTTTTGGGAAGGGCATGCAGAAGCTATCGGATGCCAAGGCGACGACCGCTACGGCGAGCAACGCAAGCGAAGCATTCGAGATGAGCGGTTCCCTGCCGCCCTTGGCTTCTTCATCGACTCTAAGGCAGACATCCACCACGAGCTCCCTCATCGAACCCAGAGACAACTCTACCACCAACGCAGAAGACAACGGCCCAGACCTGCCAACCGAAATGTCTGCCAAAATATCCGGTGACCCAGCCCTAACCCTTGACGGCGCAGTAGACGACGCCCTCCTCCGTATCGCAGGGGAGACACTCTCCCCCCGCTCATCCGCCCAATGGCACGCAGCAGACTACCAACGAGCTTGTGTCCGGCTTCCCGCGTCAGGAAGCAGCGAAGAAGCAGCATCAGCGTCCTTGGTCCCTCTACCCGCGACGCCTGTACAAGCCGCCTTGCGAAGGACACGAAGCGTCAGGTCCATTGGCAACGACAAAGCTGGGGACAGCAACGCCGCTTCGCCTGTCCGGAAGCAGAGAAGTCGCGTCTCGCCCATCCCTGACGCTTTTGCAGGGACGAAGCTGAGTTCTGCAGCCAAGGGCCTGCTCTTGTTGCCTGAGGTGGAGGAGCCGGTGGGTGGCAATCCTTCGTCTTCGGTCGGATCTCTTGACACGAAAGACGAGGGTGACGAGATCGTGACGCTGCTCGACAGGAGCGAGACTGCTTTGGGATTTGATGCGCTGAGGGGGGACAGGAAGGACAGTGCGGCGCCGAACATCACGGTCCGGCGCTTCCCTTCTGTTACGGTTGTTGATGATCGGAAGGGTCAGTGGCGGTCTGTGAGCCTGATTAGCACTATTCATTCGGCGAGGGGGAGCTCGGATGGTTCAGTGCGGCGGAGTGATGGTGGTGCTGGGAGTGGGGGGAGGATTGTTAGTGAAGGGTGCAAGGGAAAGAGATGTAAGGAAGAGGACAGTGAATTGGTGAGGGGGAGTACGATGGATTTGTTGCGGGGTTTGAGGGAAAAGGAGAGGGAGGAGTTGGGTAGATTGATGGGTGATGTTAGGACGGGTGTTTGATTTGAGATGGGCTTTCGGGTTGCGGTTGCGGTCGATGGCGTGGATGAGGAATGTCGGGTAGTTGTGCGGTATTGCTAGAGCTATGATGGAGGGACATGGCAGGTAGATTGGGCCTCGTGATCAAGTAAATAGCTGGCACTCTTGAACGGGGAACATTGCTAGAACACAGGATCAGGGAGAATTCATGGGTCATTAACAACTTTTCATTCCTCTTCACAATTCATTGGACATTACAATACTCATGGGCCGCACGCCATCTTCTCCATGTCCGGCCTCTCAGATCCTGAAGCTCCCAAAATTCGCATCAATATAATTAAAACTCGCGGACCTAAAATCGTCCCTGAGCAAATTGTTCGTAAAAGTCTGCAACTGCAACAGCTGCGGGCTCTGGTTCGTGTACCGCGGCCAATTGATGAGCGGCGCGTTGGTGGTGATCCTATTCGGATCCAAAAAGTTGATGAAGCTGTGGTAGTACGTCTGGTACGTTGTCGCGGGTACAGCGTTCGGCAGTTCAAAGTAGACTTCTAGCACGTCGCTTGCGTGGAACGTACCCAGGATCGGCGTGCCGAAGAGGTGGGAGTCCAGGTAGGACCAGACGGGGACTTGGGAGGAGATACGGCTCAGGTAGGAACGGCGGGTGAGGGTGAATGTCACGTCGCCTAGGATGGCGGCGAGGCGCTTGAATTCGGGGTAGATGACGTTTAGGATGCCTGTGCGGAAGGGGGAGCCGGTGGACTGGAGGTCTGGGTAGGTTGCGACGAGGCCGGGGACGAGGGAGGCGCCGCGGACGGGGAAGTAGGATTGGAGGTAGGTTGTGAGTTCTGCGGTGTTGGAGATGTTGGAGGTGGTGAGGGAGAAGAGGGTGCCTTCGTCTTCTTGGTCGCCGCAGATGATGGGGATTTTGGTGAAGGCGCCGTTGGTGATGGCGATGTCGGGGGAGGTGGAGAAGAAGGAGGAGGAACCGTCGGGGCGGGGGAGGTAGGCGAGGTCGAGGGAACGGTAGGAGAAGATGTTGGGGACCGAGGTGGCGGCGTTGAGGAAGGTTTGGAAGGGGAGGGCGCGGAGGCAGGCGAGCTTGTCGGCGGCACCGCCGCAACCGGCGTTGGAGGTGACGGTGTCGAAGACGACTTGGGCTTTGCCGGTGTCGACTGGCTCGGCAGGGACGAGGGAGCCGGAGTTGAGGATGGCGCCGCGGAAGAGGGGCTGGCCGCGGTAGGTGTTGTCGCCTCCATTGATGATGGTTTGGTCGAAGGCGGAGATAGCGCCGGCGGACTCGCCCCAGAGGGTGACTTTGGTTGGGTCACCGCCGAACGCTGCAATGTTCTCGGCCACCCATTGGAGACCGAGACGCTGGTCGCGCAGACCGAGGTTGGTGCTACCATCAGCTTGGAGTTCTTTGCCGGCAAGGAAACCGAATCCTCCTACGCGGTAGTTGACAGAGACGTAGATGACTGGATTGCCACGAGCAAGACCGCTGATACCTTCTTGCAAGAACTTTGTAGCATCGTACATGCCTGCTGAGCCAGCTTCGAAACCTGGACCGTGTTAGCATTTCTGTTCGCACGTCGAAGGCATAGCATCTCACCTCCTCCAAAGATCCAGAACACAACTGGAAGCTTAGCATCGGGAGAGATACCAGCAGGACGCTGAACATTGATGTTCAGGCAGTCCTCTTGTGCATTGAGTACACGCTGGAGGAGCGGGCTGTTGACAAGCAAGGCAAGCACGTCGTTTGGCAGAGAGCTGGTGTTGGTCTGCAGGGCGAATTGAGGGCAAGAAGCACCCATCTGAGTTGCCTGAAATGTACCACCTGGATATTGTCTGTTGTACGAGACGGGTGGCTTCAGTCTCAGGGATCCAACTGGTGGTTCGGCAAAGGGAATGCCGCGGAAGGAGTCGATGCCATTGGCAGTGGTACCGACGATGGTCCCATTGGCGACTGTCACGGAGGGACCTGCCTGTCTTTCATCGAGGGGAGCGGCAGTAACAGCAGAGGCGATGGCTAAGAGAGAAAGGCCGAGCTTGCGGAACATGGTGGCAACGTTGTGTAGGTAGATGACTTTAGTGCAGGACAGGATGTGATGAGGTGGAGGAACACAAGGTGGTGGAGGATACCAAGCCTGCCGAGGAGAACCACTCGTTGGACTCACTGCAAGAAAAGGTGAGGGTAATGGGGATTGACAGCTCTATTTATCGTACTACCGACCTCTCTACTTTGGCTTCACAACGGGCAAACATGTTACCATACAGTCGCGTAGTCAGTGCAAGACCAAAGGTCCAATCACCCGCAGATTGCATGAGAAGCTAGACTGCTTACGCATGCCTCGGAACATGAAGTGAGCACGGTCAGGTGCCCAAATGCGGAGATGAATGGCAGAGGAGGGCAGACCAGTGCGCGAAGTCGTGAAGGTTTTCTGAGGATGGGCGAGATCGACATGAGACTAGTGAAATCAGCCTTTTTGGGGGCCAGTTGATGTGCAGCGCCCGCCGCTTGGGCAGACGAGCACGAGCGATACCGAGGGCGATTCATGAACATGAGATAGTCAATCCTCTTTGATTGTATTTTCTACTCGCTCCAAAGCCAGTCGTGTCATTGTTCATGCCGATGCAGCTCGAATCCAGCTGGCGTGCTGCAAGCATAGAGGACGGAAATACAGACAAGCTTTGTGGTTGGAAAGCGTTCCTGCATTGAGCAAAGTGGACTTTGACAGCTTCAACACGGATTGGACAGGTCCAAGATGCGGTCTAGCAGATTGACTGTTTGTCTTGTGAGCCCTCAAAGCACAGACGAATATCCCGAAACTCCCTTGTCATGTGGCCCGCATGACCGGGACAAAAGGTATGCATGGCCTCGCTTAGAGTTTTGAACGTCTTGTTCCTTCTCCGCGAGATCTGTATTCCCCGGACTGTCATCCGCCCGGAGAGCAACAAATCATGCGGAGAGAGTTTGACATGCCGTGCATAAATCCTGGGGTGAGCATATCTCTGCCCTAGCTTTGTCTCTGCAGTCGCCGAGACACGATTACAATTATAGACCTGCTAAAGCTCGGGCAAATACAGCCTTGACTCATTGCTTTCAATATTGCAATCAGTCGAGATGAAAATAGCCAACATAGATTCCATTGACTGTGGAGAACGACTTGCTCGACAAGCAATGTCTGCCGTCGCATAATCGAAGCTGTGCGAGCTGCATATTCCTGCGTCCTAGACCATCACAAGACATGAAGTCGAACCATGCATGCATGTCGTGAACGCTAAATCGATTGTGCTGCCGATCTCCTTCGGCAAGCCCGTCAAGTATCTTCGTACCCCTCACTTTGCAACCCGCAAACCACGCTTAGGCGGGTGAGCACCGCGCCTTGCTGTGGATAGTTCATGGCTAGCAGGCGCCAGAACGAGGGGTTCGGCTCGTCCAGATCGACAGGAACGTGTGAACAAGTCTTGTCTTGCATGTGACGCCGCGGCTTGAATACATGATCTCGTAATCTGTAAAGCTCACTCTCAGGAAGCAAAACGAAAGGCATCTCCATTGAGAGCCACTCAATCCTCGCCAGGAGGATTCTCAAAGCGAATGGTTACCAGCCAAGTAGCACCGAACATAATCCGTGATGTAGTGAAGCCTCAATACTCGGGCTCGTACCAATCCTCCTCAATCAACCCATCCCTCATCTGTCTCCTCACCCAGAACGAGTTATAACTGCTATAGTCCCTCTGTCCGGACAAGCCCAACTCGCTCGCCAGATTGACATAGCCCTCCCTCCCCACCGAACCCTTCTTGCTCATTGTCTTCAGATCACCTCCCTCGCTCCACGCAGTCCTGCAGTATGGACATGTCACCCTTTGACCCCTCCTGCTCGCAGCCCACTGATCAAAGCACGTCTTGTGCAAATTGTTCCCACACGCCGCCTTGCACCAGACAACTTCCTCCTTGCCGTCGTCCAAGTCGCAACAGCAGATTGGACAATCACCCTCGACCGGACGGCGATTACCGTCCTTGTCCTCATCAGAGATGGTCTCGACTGGCAGAGGTCCAGCATTGTCGAAAATCTCACGCAATTCCGAGGTCAGAAACGCAAGCTGGAACGCCAGATGAGAAGGTGCCTTGAGCACTTGCACCAGCACGTAGATGATGTGCTTGCATTGCTTGTTGCCTTTCGTAAAGTCCGGGCAGGTGCAGCTGGGCTTGTGCGTGATGTTGATCGTGTACACATTCCCGGTGCTGCCGGCCAGCTCGACAGTCTCAGAAGGGCAGTTGAGAGTACCGTGTGGACAGTCCTCTGCGTTCCCGCGGTTGCGATTCAGCACAAACATGCGCTGTGTGAGTGCCCGACTGTGGTAATCCCAGTATTTTTGAGGTGGCTTTTCGCGGAACCTGCTATCGTCAGTGTCACACAGACACGAATCGGGATTCACGGTCCTTACTTGGCGAGACGTCTCTCTTCTTGAGACTTGCTTGACTGAGACCTTGACTTCTTCTTCGGCATCTCTGCTGATGCTGGCGCCGCGGACTTGGTTTTCCCCTTCTTGCCCGCAGTCAACGAAGAGTGAACGAACGCGGGTCCGTCATCGTTAGTGAGATCAACGACATCTACAGATTTCTGCTTGCGCTGTGAACGCAAGGTAACATCCTGTTTCTTGAACGCTTTGGTATCCGTCGCATCAAAGCCGGAGTCGCGCTTCCGCTTAAGTGGCGGAGAGGTGCTCATGGGTGGCACAGCGCCTGGGTAGCCCACTTCGCGAGCAGGATTTGATATCCGAGGCATTATTGTGGTTGTCTGCACCATAGAATGCAGAACCTGAAATTTGTGTTAGTCGCAAGAAAAAATGATTCTCGGGAGAGGTTGAAGCGCATCAAAGTGCTCGGAGATCGAGGGTGGCGTTGGCCAGGCGTCCGCAGAAGGCACTCGCGATCACCTGATCCTCACTCCAGTCTTACCGTTCACGCAAGGTCGGAAACATATCTTAACATAATAAAGGCACTGAACAAAGTGTTGGAATAACACAGATGAAGACTGTCGGTCATACATAGGCCAAATCGTTCCCAGACACATGATAGGCCTGCCTAGATTGAAGAGTCACATGTCCTAGGCACAAGATCTCACGCCGCTCGCGTTTGACGGTCGTAGCATGTTGGAAAGATTGTATTCACAGGGTACATCTTGATCTCGTCTAAACTATGCAACAAAGAAAAAGTGCAGCTTGGGCAGGCTGCCATAACAGCGCTCGTGCCGGGAACGCCGAATATGCCCATCAATATACATCCAAAATCGATCGATTCTTTACTTCCTGTACCACATACGTGTGATTTTTGTGTGCCTCATCTTCTTCTGAAGCTGGAAGATACCGAACATGAGCGCCTCGGCAGTTGGTGGGCATCCAGGAACGTAAATATCGACCGGTACAATTCTGTCACATCCTCTTGTGACACTGTAGCTGTAGTGGTAGTATCCTCCTCCATTTGCGCAGCTACCCATCGAGATGACCCATCTTGGGTCCGGCATCTGGTCGTACACCTGTCGAAGGGCGGGGGCCATCTTGTTGGTAAGAGTACCGGCAACAATCATGACGTCGGACTGTCGGGGCGAAGCACGGAAAATGATACCCATTCTGTCCTGGTCGTATCGTGGTGTCGAAAGGTGCATCATTTCCACGGCGCAGCAGGCGAGACCGAAGGTCATGGGCCAAAGGGATCCTTGTCGTGCCCAGTTGGCAATTTGATCAAGAGTTGTCCTAATACATATCAGTCCATGTTCCACCTCATAACGTTGTGGCGTCCACATACAGTGCATATTGCATAACGCCCTGCTTTCCTTCTTGACTTGGCAGAGGAACCTCCCTGTGGTCCTTTCCGCTGGCGGTCTTCATCGGAGGCGGCGTCCCGGGAGCGTTGCTGATCAGTCCGGGCTTCTGTGTGACTGGCTCTGCTCGCTTTGTAGAAGAGTTGGAGATGAATGCAGCCTGGGCGCCGCGCATGGGAAGGAGAGCGGTGGCTGGCCGGGCTATTGAAGGTCAGTAAAAGCTCCGTGACCGTGAGGTCCAGGTTTGCTCACCTCGCAGAGCCATTGCCATCGTGGAGCGAGTCGCGAACATCTTGCTGATCCCTGAAGATTGTAGAAGATGTTGATTGTTAAAGAGAGCGCAACGGGGAAGTAGTGACGGAGGGGAGATGTGGAGGTTGAGAGTGGCGTAGGTGAACGAGCAATGACATGCAGAACGAGTCCGCAGATTCAAGATCCTACTAGGCCGCTTCGGGCAACTCAAGCGAGTCATCGATCTGGAGTCAACCTCATTGGCCGGAAGCTTCACCACTTCAATGTGTCCAATCATTAGGAGCATGATATTTCACAGTCCGATTGACACAATTGCAGGTTACTGACTTAGGTATGGCGCAGCGGGTTCCTTCGATTGCTTGTATAGGTGTCATAGGGAGACATGTGAGTGTTCAACAAACGGTGTGATGTGGACAGTGTTCTGACCTTCCAAGAACAACCCTTTGCATATTGCGCTGTTTCCAGCAGATGATGAGAAAGAACCCAGAAATAAGCTGGAGTTCTCTTTCATGCTGTCATCCTGTTTGGACATATTCGAAGCTCGGATGCCATCGAAACCAGTTGGCCAGGATTTTGGTCTTCTGCAAGCAATCGATGAACGTCTGGCCATGTACGGCTGGTTGACCAACACCGGGGTCAAGTTTGTTATCGTTGTCGACATGGAAGGCAGAACGATTGAACCTCAATCAGCTGGCAGAAGCGCATCTGTTATTGGACTAAAGAACTCGGACCTTAGTCCGGTATGCTGATTCAACTGACTATCAAAGAAAGTGGTAGCTGATGTGTTTGAAGGCTTTCCATGCTATTCACAATGCTTACATCAACTTGCTTCGAAATCCTTTCTACAACCCGGACGAACATTCTCCTGCTCATCAAAATGCCCAACGACATGCAGGCTCCCTGCAGATCACAAGCAAGGCCTTCATCCGTGAAGTCGACAGAGTCGGGCAAAGATGGCACCTCGAGGGGCTCAGTCGCTGAATCTCGACGTTAGCATATATGTCAAGTCTCAAGAAGGTCTAATTGTCGACTCCACTCAAGCTACCTTCTGTACAGCTGGCAGAGCAATCAAATAATCATGCAGCGTTCGCCTGTTCCGCTGCCACAACGCATAAGTGATCCCTTGTACCACGCAGTCAGCCAGATCATCTTTCTTGCTAATGATAAGATCGCCATCCGACTTCCTCGCCCGGCCGGTTTGCATGAAGGCAGTTGCGAGCGGCTGCAAGCTATGCTGCACATCGAGCGCACCAGTCTGGAGCCAGTTTCGCACCAATGATATCTTCTCCGATTTCTCCATCCCACGCTTCAACGCCTCCTCCGGCTGAGACACTTGCTTTGCGGGATTTAACGACTTGTCTGGGATCAAGATCTCGATACCTTCTTCGTCGAGATTCCAATTACTGCCTCGCCCATTCCAAAACGCTGCGATACGAGCAGGACTCATTTCGACGACTTCAGGGCAGGCAGATGAGCCCTGATCGATTCTGATATCGTTACGGTCCCGGTCTTGCTTCATCGTCTCCAGGGACGCATACAGCATCGCCTCCAGAGAATTGACCCTAAGAGTCCACTCCTGTACAGCAGCGCCACCCATAGAGCGAAATCTCTGTCTCTCGATAAGAATGTGCGAAGGGTCATGGCTGGTTGCGAGTCGGTATGCCATACGAGCGGCATGAGGAGCCAGGTTCGAAGGGCTGTAAGCATTCGGTATGTGCTCTGGCTGTTCTTCCGCCAGATCCAGGGAGTCATCAGGTTCCGCCGTAGTTGTCGATCCAGTCAATATATCAGATCGCTCCCAGTGTAGCAGCTGGAAATACGCACTCGTAGTCTTGCTCCTGTTCAACAGGCTGGGTTGCACCACGCAGACAGCTAGATTCTTCACTCCCATATCTACACTCTTGTAGGTACCTTGTGAGTCCGTAGCGTCTAAGCAGGATAAAATATCGTGAGCAGTCCAGGACTTCTTTGCTCCAGGTGAGACTCCAGTGTTCCGTGCCAGGTGCTTCAATTGCCATGCTTGTAGTGCCGTCAGATGCTCGCTCGCCGCATGTCCGCGCCGGGAGAGCTGCTTCAGTGGTGTAATCCATGAACGCGACTTCGACATGGCCTCATCAATACTACATGAATAGACTCGACACTGAGCAAGCTGCTCTCGCAAAGGACGGTGTTTTGAGTATTTGGTTATGGGCCACTTGTTGGTATCCTTGAAGACGCGTCTCCACCACGCGTTTTGAACCAAGTTTGGGAACGTGGATATCAGCTGCCAGCACTAATAACATGGTTGTTGAGCTGTCCAAGCTGATATAAGAGGATCTTGCATCAGCAGAGTCACGCTTCCATAGACATCGCATGGGCGTGTCGCAATTTTTAGAAACTGGATTGAGCTTTGAAGCGGAGCAGTCTTCATTCTGAGTCGACCACCTTCACGGTATGATACCAGGTATCATAGCTCCGAATAATTTCATAGGAGGACTATCAGGTCATCGTACCCGGATATAGATCCGAACAGTAACACAGGAATACAGCCTGGGATTGCCTGCCGTTCCTCCAAGGCTTCACGTCAATTGCAACTGACGGTCATGCTGTCCAAGGGGACAACTACCATGCATGACCTCATCAATGAGCTCGAACCTCGACTATAACTTCTTGTCATTGGTACAGAAGACTTTCAGTCCCCATCTTTCCTCTTGCCCATCGCAGCCTTGAGCTTCAATTCGTCTTCCCTACTGCTCGGCTTCACATCCTCTACCTCACTGCCTGTCTTCCTCGCTTTGCTGCCAACAAGTTGTTCCTTTGCACCTTTCGCAAGCTGCTTCACCGTTCCTCCTTCTTCAATCTTATCGACTATCCCATGCCTCCTTCTGCTCTCGTTCAATAGGTCCAGTCCTTGACCTCCGCTGTCTGCCTGCCGATGCCGCTGTGCGTTCTCTTTCGCTGCGCGTATGCTGGTCCGCGTATACACGAATAATATGCATGCCATGGTGAAAGCGGCGGCCGGCGCGACGATCTGACGCGAGTTGAAGGCCCGGTTTCGCGGATATGGTGAAGTGCGTGGGTTGGAGGCTTCGGTCATGCCGGCTACGCCTTTGGGCATGCTAAGGCGGGAGCCCATGTTGTAAAAACGATGTTATCTCATGCGGTTCGCTGTCCTGCTCATTTTTGCCCGAACACTCCAGAATCTAGATATGATAGACGTGAGTGCTAACTATTTGCTAGTTGGAGCTTCAAAGATCGATCGACCAGAGATGCGACCATGAAGCTATAATTTGACGTCATCTAAACATGTGCTGGCGGACTTTTGACCGAGGAGGCGGCCGGGTGCAGTGCCTTTGGTAGATCAGAGATACCGACATGTATAGTGGAGACTTAAGGCAAAGAGATACAGATTACTTAGTCGAACACAATGTTCATGCTAAAGTTGTGGTAAGTACTAGATCTAGCATCCTGTCCTCGAGTGATATCCGTTTTCGGAGCTTCCATAAAGTTGCCCGCCATGAAAGTTTGACTGCCAGAGTAAGCATTTTTGCTCGACTAATCACGACAACAAAACGTCACCACACCGTTCGTTTCACATGCTGCAGCCCCGATACATCTAGTCACATATCTCCAGTGCTCATACCTACCTCATCTCATCCAAACACCTAGAGTAAGCTTACAAAAGTTCCCTCGTCCTTGTACTGGATCCAGGCTGACAACCCCACCTTCTAGACCGACAAACTGTCTTCCCTCATCACCTCGCGATTTACAATCGCTATATCTTCCAGAACGGCTACTCAGCGAGTTGCTTCACTATCGCGCCACTTCAGCTCTACACCTATCAACATGGCGCCAACACCGAAAGAATGCGATTACCTGGTGATCGGAGGCGGTAGTGGCGGCTTGGCCTCTGCAAGAAGAGCTAGTGGCATGTATGGAGCGAAGGCTATGGTCATTGAAAATCAGAGACTGGGAGGCACGTGTGTCAACGTTGGGTGAGTCCATTGTATTACGTTCTCAGCAATGTTCAGGTCTGACAAGATCGCAGTTGCGTACCAAAGAAGGTCACCTGGAACGCCGCTTCGATCGCCGAGACGATCCGCCACGATGCAAAGCCCTATGGTTTCAGCGTAGACGAGACGGCTCCTTTCGATTGGACGACGTTCAAGCACAAGCGTGATGCATACGTTAAGCGACTGAACGGTATCTACGAGAAGAACTTACTCAACGACAAGGTCGAATACCTCCACGGCACAGCTACCTTCAAGTCGAAGAACACTGTATCTGTCAAGCTCGACGACGGGACCGTACAAGAGGTCAACGCGAAGAAAATCTTAATTGCCGTCGGTGGACGACCTAACAAGACCGGTATCGAGGGCGAAGAGCTAGGCTTCAACAGCGATGGTTTCTTCGATCTGGAGAAACAGCCCAAGAAGGTCGCAGTCATTGGCGCTGGATACATCGCTATCGAGATGGCAGGCATGTTCCACGCTCTCGGTACCGAGACCCACCTGTTCATCCGCCAGGACAGCTTCCTCCGAACCTTCGACCCCATGATTCAAGAGAAGGTTGTCGCCGAGTACGAGCGCCAGGGTATCATCATCCACAAGAAGTCGTCTCAGAGCAAGGTTGAAGATATCGGCAATGGCTGGAAGCGCATGCACTACAAGGACAGCAACGGCGAGGGCACACTCGACATTGACGGTATCCTTTGGGCAATCGGCCGCGTCCCCGAGACCGACAAGCTGAACATCGAAGCCTCGGACGTGAAGCTCGACGACAAGGGCCACGTCGTAGTCGACAAGTACCAGAACACCAACGTCGAGAACATCTACGCCCTAGGCGACGCCAGCAACTCCGGCGCCGAGCTGACCCCCGTGGCCATCGCAGCTGGCCGCCGTCTCGCGGACCGCCTATTCGGCGGCAAGAACGACGCGCACCTGGACTACACCAACATCCCCAGCGTAGTCTTCGCACATCCCGAGGTCGGCACCGTGGGTCTGACAGAGCCCCAAGCGAGGGAAAAGTACGGCGACTCGGTCAAGATCTACACGAGCAACTTCACAGCCATGTACTACGCTATGATGGAGCAGGAGAACAAGGGCCCCACAGCGTACAAGCTTATCTGCGAGGGGCCGAACGAGCGTGTCGTGGGCCTGCACATTCTTGGTATCGGTAGCTCTGAGATCCTCCAGGGCTTTGGTGTGGCGGTCAAGATGGGGGCGACCAAGGCTGACTTTGATAGCTGTGTTGCGATTCACCCTACTAGTGCCGAGGAATTGGTCACGATGAAGTAGATTTTGTAGAGGTTCATAGATGGTCGGATTCCCATTCATGATCTGTTTTTTTCACAACGTGCAGTTGAAGACCTGCTTGACTCTTTCATACACCACGTTTCTACAAAACCTACATCGGCTTCCTAACCGCGCACTTGAAAGGAATAATCTGCACCTGCATCTCGTCAGCACCCAGTCCCCACAACCTAGTCTCTCGGAAGCCTCCGGCCGACTCACATTATCAATATCCCAAACCCCAGACGTAGCATACACGTCTTCCTTCAACCTCGCCAGCACCTCCTCCTTAGTCGCCGCAACGCCCAACATGACGCTGCCTTCGATATCCAATTTGCCGTCGCTGGGCGGGGAAGCCAGCGTCGCGCCGCCGAACACCCATTGGCCGGCTTCGACCTGGGGCTTAAGTGCTTCGAGGTGCTGGCTATGGAGATATGTCAGCTTTCTTTACTCTCGGGATGCGGGCAGGGGTATTAGAAGTAGGGAGGATGGCGTGTGAAGATATAGGAAGAGGGGGACCTACGGACGGACTTTCATCCTCGCTTCGAGCGAATTGGGCTTGTCCTTCATGATGACGAGCCATTCGTTGTTCGCCATTTTGGTGGAGGTGGAGAAGCGAGCTGGGAGGGATCGCGGGGTGCTAGTGGGGATTGGGCTTGAGCGGAGAGCAGATCTGGGAAGTTGGGTTCGCAATCGGTTGAGCAAGAGGGACATGAGGTTGAAGGAAAATGTGGGAGGCAGTGAATCTGGTTATAAGGCAGTCTGTTAGTGAAAGCTGGACCCCGTTGCAAGCCGCCGTGATCGGGCTTGGTGGAGGACTCGGGAGTCTGGGCGAAGTGCGGGGGGGTGTGGGGGTTGGTCTATCGTGGGGCACCTGGATGTCCGGCCTGAGCTTGCCCGAGATTGGGTGGTGAAGCTTTCATGAGTGTCACGCATCAAGGCACACAAAAGGTCATAACTTCGTGGCAGACAAAGCGAGTCTGGGTAGCGTTTCTTCAAACGTGCACAACAGAGACTGACATTCGTGATATGTACATCTACACAAAAAGGGTCTTTACAGTCACTTCACAACTTGGCCTTTGGCTCCTCGGTCTTCGCCATAGCCTCAGCTACCATGCGTCGCTGGATCTTGCCAGTGGCCGTCTTGGGCATGACTTTGGTGAAGTAGATCTTAGAGTTGTTAGCAATGCTTTGATGACATCGAAAGAGGGTCACATACCTTCTTTGGCAACTTGAACTTGGCCACCCTAGAAGTCATCCACTGCTTCAAGCTATCGGCAGTGATCTGCTGACCGTCCTTAAGTACAACAGCGAGAGCCACTTCTTGTCCGTACATCTCGTCGGGAATGGCAAAGCTGACAGCCTCTGAAACAGCCGGGTTCTGTGCTACAACATTGTCGAGCTCAATGGGGCTGATCTTCTCACCACCCTTGTTGATGAGTTCCTTGATACGGCCGGTAATAATCACGTAGCCATCTGGGTCAACCTTACCCTGGTCTCCAGTCCGGAAGAAGCCTTCCTTGGTGAAGGAAGACTTGTTTGCCTCAGGATTGTTGAGGTAGCCCTTGGTGACATTCTCGCCACGAATGCAAATTTCAGCTTCTTTGCCCTGCGCAACTTCCTTGCCTTCCTGGTCAAGAATCTTGACCTCAACTCCTTGACCAATACCAACAGAGCCGGGTTGACGCTTTCCAACAGAAGGCAGAGGGTTGGAGGTCATTTGGTGAGCGGCTTCAGTCATGGCATAGGCTTCTAGCACGGGGGCGTTGAAGGTCTTCTCAAGTTCGTGGAACGTCTTTGGCGAAAGAGGAGACGAGCATGAACGGATGAAACGAATGTTGGGAATAGGCTGAGGCAGGGGACTCTTGAGCAGAATCTGGTGGATAGTCGGCACAGCGGTGTACCAGTTGGCCTTGTGGTCATTGAAGTCGCGCCAGAACTCGGAGGCGGAAAACTTCGCAGGGACAACCACTGATCCGCCAGAGTGAAGAGGAGCAAGAAAGCCGGCCAGGAGACCGTGAACGTGGAACAGAGGCATGACCAACATGGTTCGATCTTTAGGTGTGAGCTGGTAGGTCTGTTTGATGTTCTTCATAGTAGTGGCTAGGTTCTTGTGCGACAATGGCACCGCCTATTACGAAATTAGCTCATGGAGATTGAAACTGATCATTGACTCGTGCCTTTGGTCGTCCAGTAGTTCCGCTGGTATGAAGGACCAGTGCGGTGTCGTCAGGCTGAGCGGTCTCGACCTTCTTGTTGCCCTGACCCTGGAGCTTGCCGACATTCTTCACGTCCAGAACGACCTCTTTGCCGTCCCAGTAGCACTCTGCGACTGCGGCATTGTACTTATTGGCAGCTTTGACAGCCGCGCCGTTGACCTCCCCACGTGGGATCAAGACGAGGTGTGAGCTGAGGTCGTCGATGTAGAATTCAAATTCCGATTGCTTGTAAGCCGGGTTGAGGGGAGCGGCGATTGCCCTTTGCCACGCTGCAGCTAGGAAAGCAACAATGAAGGGATAAGAATTTGGCAGCGCAATTGAGACAGCGGCGCCAGGCGTAATGCCGAGTCCAGCAAGTTTCTTCTGGAATTTGGTAATGTCGGCATTGAGTTGTGAGAAGGACACCTTCAATGCTGGGCTGCCAGGTACAATGACGGCCGTCTCGCTAGAGTCCCGAGGGAACGACGTGGAAAGTGTTGCGGCCATTCTGAGGTCACTTGATATGGGTGTCTGGCAATACGGAAGACTATGTTGTGGTTGGGGTGATATTTCAATTCGAGTTGTAGTCCGAGCGATGACGAATGCGAACAGGCAAAAGACAACAAGATGGACAGGACTTGTGCCCGCAATAATCTATCGGCGAAGATAGAGCTGCAGATCCAGTAGTGACGATAATAATATGGATGCTCTTCGTCCTGGGTTTGGCCAATGAGCATGACGTGATGCAAGCGACCTCGGTCGCCAAGCCGGATGAGAGCTTGAACCCTGCAAGCTCAAACAAACTACACCTAAGCCTTTTGTGGACTCGACACACATTATCACACTCTCGACTGCTTGGCTGCGTGCTGCTCGTTGCAACTTCGTCGTCAGACTGCGCTCGGCACTTTGTCAATCCATGCACGATGCCGTCGCTCTATGCTAACTTGCTCGATCCGAAGGTCAAAGAAGCGGCCACCATCTCTGGTGAGCCTGTGAAGTACGAATTCAAGAAGCAAGAAGAGACAGTGGAAGAGAAGAAACCAAAAGACGGTAGCTAGGCCTCCCGCCAGATCTATAAGAATGGCACAACTCACTTGAACCTCTTTGCGAATAGCCGCTCTACGATTTCAACCTGTGAAGCGACCCACGGTCACCCAGAAAGCCAAACCCCGACCTACTGGCGCAAACCCTGGCTTGTCGAAGGCCAAATCGCCTAATGATGAGGATATATCAGAGAGAGTAGCGGCCCAGCCTTCACAAAACAAGACTACGATAGACCAGTGGATCACTCGGGATGACGATTATGAGGGAGATCCATATGCTGCTGAGTACAACCGCAAGATGGAGGAGGCGCGAAAAGGGCAGCGGGGTGGTCGCCGTCAAAAGAAGAAGAACCAGAAGTCAAAACAAGCAGATTTCGTCGATTGGGACTCGATATACGACCCCGCCAAGCCGTCACCGCTTGATAAATACAAAGGGAGCGAGGAGCAATCTGAGGCCGTTCACGAGTGGAAGATGCGTCTGCATGCTAGGCGGCTGAAGCAACGTCCTCTGCGTGAATCTTCCGATGAGGAAACTGGACTGGATCCTACAGCTGTCCAGGACAAGTCGATCCGCAAATTCCAGCAATTCGCGCCCCCTGCGACATATGATATGGAGAGCAAAAGTCACCAGCAGGTGCAGGATAAAGAATACCGAAGCAATGCTGGGCAGGTTGGTAGCAGCGATATTGGTAGTTCAGGTAAGATCCCTTTTGTCTCTTTCCTGAGTCCCACCTTGCAACAGACACATAAACGCACAGAATTTTATCTGATCTCGCTACTTGGGCGCTGCGAGCGAAATCCGTTCGCACTGGAGGCATCGTGCCGGGTCCCCTACAACAGATGTGTTTCAAGCACTCCATCTAGTCACAAGATTTTCGCTGCAATGGCATCAGTCATCCCGCTCGTATGATGGATTTTGCTGGCGATACTGGGCGGGGAATAGGCCGGGTCTACAGCCATAGACCCATGCTACTTTGCTTTACACAAGCACCTGTTTGCATGACTTCTTCCACCTCACGAGACTTTGCCCTTCTTGAGGCTACACTCATTGCTATATGCCAGATCGTGACAGCTGACTCACATGGTATAGTTGGAAATGACATGCACTCCCCCTCAGGATCGCGTCCGTCGGAGCCTTATGTGCCTCCAGTCCCAGCAGCGAACATCCCAGTCGACGCTTCCGGCGAAGACGCCTACGCTCGCCGCTTGCGTATGGGCGGAATGCAGCCGACAGCAGGAACACATACACAAGCGCCCACTCAGGCAACGCCTCCGCCTCCACCTCCACCAACCTCACTACCAGAACAGGCACGTCGCGCGACAACCCCCATGCTTCTCCCACAGACCGCTCCAGCCCCAGGCACATCTTCCCCACCTAGACTCACTTCAGGCACCACCCTTTCATCAGCTCCTGTGCTACACAACCAGCCACCTACTCAACCCTCCCAAGCACCAGCCTTCACATCCGGCACCACTCTCTCCGCCGCCCCAGTCCTCAACAAGCAACCATCCACGACGCACTCTCCAGCCCCAGAATCCACCCCCCTCTCCAATCCGCAACCCCAGTCCCCCGCCCCACAACCAGAAGAAGATGAAGACGACCCCGAATCCCGCACCTCCCGCCCAGGCCAGAAAGGTTTCGCCAAACGCCTCCTCCAAAAATACGGCTGGAAAGAAGGCCAAGGCCTCGGCGCCACAGGCGACGGCATAACGACCATTCTCCGTCACCAGCCAGAGAAGCGCAAAAAGCGGCCTGACGCGGAAGGAGGGGGCTTCATTGGCCCAGCGGGCGGCATGGCGCGCATTGTGGGCGGGAAGAGGCAGAAGACGACGCCATTGGGAGGAGAAGGTGAGGGCGCGGCGGAGGAGGCGCAGCAGTGGAGTGTCGTCGCTGTGTTCAGGGGGATGTTGAAGGGTTTGGATGTTCAGCGGGAGATGATGGAGGGGTCGCTGATGCAGGATATTGGCGAGCGGATGGCGGAGTATGGTGTTGTTGAGAGATTGTTCCTCGATCGGGAAGGGGAGGATGATGGACTGGGCACGAGGGTGTTTGTGAAGTTTACGAGTGCGTTGAGCGCTTATAGGGTGAGTCTTTTTTACTGGTGGGAGTTGAGGTGATACGAGATTGACGATTTGTAGGCTGTGCAGGCGAGTAATGGGAAAGATTTTTTGGGGAACGGCAGGGTGGTGGAGTCGGGATTCTTTGATGCTGATAAGTTTGAGGAGGGTGTGTATCATTGAAGCTCGGATACCCGTGGAGGCTTCATCGAAAGGAGCACGGGCATTTCTCGATATGGCTTTGGGATAGGAGCAAATACTTGTGGGACAAAAGTAAGCTAGCACAGCACAGCTTTATCTGCAGGCGAAAGGCACAGGACAGCCACTACGTTGAACAGCACATAACCAGTCCACACGAATGAACCATGAATTTCAATTCTCCGTCGCCCAAAGTGTCGCCGAAAAGGGTATCTAACACATACAATCTGATTTGCCCTGCGCCAATATCTTGCAGCCCCTAGGGCCCCAGGCCAACGCGCTCTGAGCGAAAACGTTTCAATTATGCACTACGATATCCTTGCCGTACCTATCCATGATTGTCCTCCTGATTCGCCACCTTGACTCCTGCTATGCTAGTTTTGTACTCGTTTCACAGTCTTTCCTCACTGCCACCACATCTTCCGTCTCCCGACCGTAAGACCGTAGTCCCTATGCTTAGGAATGTGTCAAGGGCCTCGAGGACTCGACTTCCTCGCCCCATTCAAGTTTGCAGGATCCACTGCGCCATGATTGAGATGCGCCGGATTAAAACGGACGCTATCGCTGATAGGTGGGGGTGGCTTGGCGGGCAGAGACGGCGCGGCAAATTTGGCAATGCTACTTTCTCTAGGCAGGCCGCTGTTCAGCGGAGATGGAGATGCCTTGTCCCTATTGCCATTGTGGCCAGGGCTTGGTTGAGGTCCGTTCTGTGTATAGACTGGTTGCGGAAGTGGATGCGTCAGGGTTTGCGGGTTTGGCTGAGTCAGTGTTTGAGGCTGGGGAGGTCCATGAGGATTTGACTGGCTTGAGTATTGGCGTTGCAAGTGCTGCGGACCGCCATGGCTTGCACTGGCGTGTGACATGGCGGGTGAGAAAGAGGCTGGGTATGGCGGTCGGTATGGAGAGGCATTCTGTGTAGGGACAAAAGCCTGGCTCTGGGGATTGAAGTATTGGCGATTAAAGCTGCCTGGTAGGGGATGGTTCGGATTCTGACGCTTGACACCATTGTTCTGACTAGGCAGCATGCCGTACGCGTAGGGTTGACCGTTTTGATACTGCTGCTGTGGTTGTGGGAAGGGACCCGGATACTGGTCCGGGTAGCTCTGCGGCATGTTCCCATAAGCAGGGTATGCAGGCATCTGACCTGGCGAACCGTAGTGCGGCGAATTACTTGGACCCATCTGCGGTGGGTATCCTTGCATCATGCTCGGCTGGTGAATCGACATGCCTTGCATGTGGTTTGCCATATCATAATTGCCGTACTGTTCCTGAGACCACGCTTGTGGTTGTTGTGGCATGGGCGGATATTGTTGAGGATACCATGGCTGCTGACTTTGAGAATGATCCATGTTCGGACCGTAACCATTTCCATACGGCGAGGGCATCCCGTACGGCATATACCCATTGTGGTGAACGGGCATATTCTCTGGCTGCTGGTAGCCTTGTGGCCGAGATGGTATCACCTGTGCGACACTGCCGGGCGCATACATGCTGTACGCAGATCTGGCCTCAAACCCGTCTTCACTATCTGTGCGCTGCTTTCTAGTCTTCTTCTTGCCAACCACTGAGTTTGAGTTTGATTCGTCTTTTGGCGGAGCGGCGGCGGCGGCGGCCTCTTCGGCGGGTTTGGCTGAGCCCAAAATCCTCAAGCGAGCAGCTTCATACCGGGCCTCACGTTCCTCACGAGTGGCGGGGAATTTGTTCTTACCTAGATCAGATTCACTATCCCCTTCACCGTTTCCATCCCTCGAGCTTGGTCTGGTACCGTTCTCGCTACGTCTCAGAATTTTCATCTGCGGCATCGGAGGTGGCGGTGTACTTGCTGCGGTGGACGGATTGGTGATATCAGAAAGTCTTGGAGGTCTGCAAGAGTCAGCAATTATTTCACATATCAAGGATGGTTCACCTCACATTCTGCAGTTTGGTGTCTTCCACAACCTGACGGTCGCAAGTGATGCATCCATGGTGTGACCCAACAGGTAGTAGTCTGCCATTTTATGCGCGAGCATGCGGTAGAACGAGTTACATTGTGGAAGATCAAACATCTGAGCTCTGCAATATTGTCAGCCAAGGAACTATTTGACGAGTCGAAATTCGCTTACGCAGGATCTTTGACAAAGTCTGTGATATCTTGCTCAAGCTTCAACACCCACACACGATCCCGAATACTATTCAGCGCCTCCAACAACTTCTCATCTGGTTGACCAGACAGAGTGTTTTGATCATGATTGAGAGCCACTGACACGCCGTTCAAGGCGTTCGGGACAGCGATTGGAGACGGCGAATAGAGTACGCCGGCATTGACAGCGTTTGCGGAATTCATACGAGCCATTACAGCTGGCGGTTTCGATGGTGGACCCATGATTGAGATCTCCCGGAGTTGCTCGCTAAAGGCACGAGCGCCGGAATCCGAGCCAATCCTTGACGATGGCTGAGTCGAACCACGGCCGTCTTCTTCTTCTCCTGCTTGAACACTCGCACTGTCGTCTGGCCTGAGCGACTCTTTCTCATCGAGAGGAAAAGTGGTGCCTGACGTTGTACTCTTTCCATCTTGACTTATCGTGGATGGAGGGGGTCGCATAGACGGCAACTTTGTCACATTCTCTTCCGAGACTGGGACCGCCTCATCTTGTCGACTAGAACGGACTTGTGATGTCGCAGAAGGTATCCCTGGCTGACTGGCCATAAACGAGCTCGCAAGAGTCGACTTCGTTTGCCGCGGCGTAAACTTGTCCATGTCCAGACCATGATCCGTGCTTTCAAGCCCATTCGCACCTTCATCAGGCCGGGCTACTTCAGTCGCCTTTGCAGACAATGGCAGTGCTGACGTCGGTGGTAAAGCGCTTCCACGCGCGATAGCTGGAGGATTAACATTCCTTGATGCCGCAACCTACCAGTCATTAGTCCATACCCGCGAGAGATTTGCAGTTGTCCTTACTTTTGCAAACGTAAGCTTTGGCTTTGCTGCGTCCGTAGACATTATTGCAGGGTTGAAAAGAGGTGTGTCGGTCTTTCTAAAAGAGTGTCGCTTGAAAATGTGTGCGCTGACCGGTCCTCGTCGTAGAAGTCAAGTCGTGAAGGAAAGTGTGTACGTCAAGAAACCAGTCGCTCAAGGAGAAGTGAATTCGATTGAGAGAACGCGCCAGGCATGGTGCATGTTGATCGTCTACTTGCTCCGAGTTCTTTGCTTTGTGACACCAATTGTATGCCTTACTCGCCGGTCGTGGTTCCTCAGGCCGCAGTCGTGCTAGTCTCCAAGCCAATGCGCAGTGAAGCGCTGAAGACCAAGCTGTACAATCGCTATCCAGTCCTGCGAGACAGAAGTTATTGATCCGGTCAAATGGTTGTGGATGAGAAGACAAGTCACGTTGGAAGTCTAAAAGTGGAGGCCCTGAAAGAAGGAAAATCAATGCCAAGGCTGCACCTCGCAGCATCTTTGAAGCTGCGGTTTGGACTTCCCTCGAGCTTTTGAATTCGGCTTTGCGACAACTTCTACCTTACATACTTTCCCCTTTCATCTTCACAATTGTCAGTATGTCGGACGGCTCTAGGAAGCGTTCGCGCTTCGATCAAACTGAGCCTGCGCCGGCAGATCCACGTCGCTCACGATTCGACCGTCGCTCAAGATCACCAGTCGCAAAGGATACAGACAGTTCGAGGCGCAGTCGCAGTCCAGTCTCACGCAAGACCGAGAGTCCTGCAAATGGAGGTAAGAAGCCAGTGCCCGCCGCCGCCATAGCTGCCGCTGCTGCGGCCGCCAAAAGGATCAATGAGCAGCTGGAAGCAAAGAAAGCTGCCGGTCTGATCAATCTGGCGCAAGCGAAACCAGTAAGTGGTATCTTCCAGATTCGACCTGTAGAGACATGCGCTGACACCTACTAGCCTGTCAAGAGCCCAACTCCAGCTACCCCATCAAACACCGGCGCGAATGGCCTCAACATCGATATCTATGAGCAGGACGGAGACTGGATCAAGGACATCGAAGTGAACGATCTTCGCAACCGCTACACCCTCACAAAGGGTGCCACTCAGAAAATGGTAATTACACACTCGTCGCATTCCACTGATACACTCAGGCGAACAGCCCTTTTCACTTTCACTCGCAATTTCAAGATCAAGGTTTAAAGACAAGAAATTTTTGGAGTCTAGTTTGCTCACTTATTTGCCCTAGCATCTAGGCATACAACATATTTGCATTTGCTGACAGAACCGTGTGACATTTAGATCAAAGACAAAACCGGAGCTGGTACGCATACCATACCGTCCATTTTTAACCTATAGGTCAGATCGCTTATTAGTTCCAAGATGTCACAACCCGAGGCGCATACTATCCGGACAAGGCCATGGCTACCGCTGCTGTAAGTGATGTCAGACTGGCAGTTGAAAGTGGCTGACCAAACTCAGAATCCGCCGCTTTATCTTCACATCACCAGCACGAGCAAGGAAGGCCTCGAGGCAGCTGTCAAGGAGATTGATGAGATGATGAAACAGGATCTGCCAAACTTGATTGACGAGCGTAGGCTACCACGTCGCCGTGAGCCAGACTTTGAGAGAGATGAAAGGGGCAGGGTATGCATCACTGTTGGGTAAGTAAACCGTTCGGTAATGCTGACTACTAGTAGCGCAAGTGGCCAGAAGAGCGCATCCCGATCTCGCTTGAGCCTATCAATGGCTTCAACCTCCGTGCGCAAGTGGTTGGCTCTGGGGGCTCATACGTCAAGCACATTCAGTCAGAGACCGGCGCCCGTGTTCAGATCAAAGGTCGTGGATCTGGTTTCTACGAGCACGATACTGGAGTCGAGTCTGATGAGCCCATGTATCTGCATGTGGCTGCCCCAGATCCAGCTCAAGTTGAACGTGCAAAGGAGCTCTGCCTTGACCTTCTAGGCAATGTCAAGCAACAGTACAACGATTTCAAGGAGCGCGCCGGTAGTCGTGGATACGGAGGTGGTGGTGGTCGTGGAGGTCACAACAACGGATATGGACGTGGTGGCTACGAACAGGATGGCCGCGGACGCTCCGACTCTTATGGTGGTGGCGGCCAGTCAGCCTACGGCGGCAACTCCCAGTACGGTGGAACATCTCAGTATGGTGGCAATTCGCAATACGGCGGGACAAGCCAGTACGGCGGCGGCTACGGCGGCGGCTACGGTGGTGCACAATCGCCCCAGAATCCTCAAGCCGGCGGCGCTGCCATGAGCCCAACAGCGGCCGCGGGTCACGATCCAGCCCAAGCTCAAGCCTGGCAGGACTACATGAACCAGCTCTCCCAGATGTACCCCGGCCACGATCCTTACCAGCTATACATGAGCATGTACGCCCAAGGCTACCAAGCCCAGGGACAAGCGGGCCAATACCCAGGACAGCAAGGGCAAGGCGCGGCGCAAGCTCCTCCACCTCCGCCGCCCGCTGACGACCAGTCCGCTCCCCCGCCGCCGCCTCCCGGCGCTGGCGGCTCAGGGGGCTATAACTCTGTGAGTGCTGACTTTCTTAGTGAAGATTTGAGATACTTTCATATCTAGCAGCCCGCGACAGCTAACATCGGCAAAGGTTCCACCCCCGCCTGGGATGTGAGACTTGGTCTTGAATCGAGGATCGCATCGTCAGTGTGAGATTTTGACAGTGAGGAGGGAGACTACAATGGAGGTTGTGGAGGCGAAATGAGGACAAGAGAGATGTGTGGGGGGTTGAACTCACCAATTGAATTCGAGAGCTCAAGCGAGGAAGAGCTAAGGAGGTGATAATGGATCTTACACGTCGCCACGCTTGTATCAACCGGCTAGCGATGAGTCAAATAACAACGAGGAGACAATACACGAGAGAGCACAATATATCTGAGACCCAGGATATCCGATCCTCAAAACAATACACCTTTGTCCCACCTCTATACTGGATATCTAAGCCCATTACCCACCCATCCCATACCATTACCCTCCACTACGAAAGCAAAGCCCTACTAGCAACACTCAACAACCAAGCGGCATCACTCCACCCGCCCTCCTCATTCTCCTTTTCCTTCCCCTCCGTCCTCTCCTCCTCCCGCCCTTGGCCCTCCTCCTTCTGCCTCCCAAACACCCCCTGCAAATCCAGCATCACGCTCCTGCGCTTCCGGTTCCCCTCCCCTCCCTTCCCCTCTTGCCTCCCATCTCTGTCCCGCTCGCCTTGATCCTCGCCCTCGCTTTCCACGCCCCCCTCCAGCCCAAACCCCCCCAACCCGACAAGCCGATCAATGATCCCGAACCCGCCGAGCCCGAACCCGGGCGTCCTCGCCAAGCGCGCGACTTCTTCCTCGTCGTCGTCGTCGTCGGCTAATTCCTCGCCTCCCTCTCCGTCGTGTGAGCGCGGCGCTTGGTCGAAATACCCCTGCCCCTGCCCTTGCCCTTGGCCCAAGAGGCGCCGCTCGCGCTCCACCTCCGCCAGACTGGCGTCCATCTCCCGCCGTGCGTCCTCGGATACGAAATCCGGGCGCATGTCCTGGTGGGTGGAGAGGACGGCGTCAATGGAGCCAGCGGTGGTGGGGCGGTCGAGTGCGGACGTGGCGGACGGTCCAGGATGCGCGGAAAAGGGCGTCAGGCCCTGCGTCAGGTTGGCTCTGCTCCCTCGCCGAGAAGTGGCGGCGGACGGCAGGCGGGAGCCGAAGCGGGAGGACCAGCCGTGGCCGCCGAGGGCGGGGGAGCGGAGGGGGGAGGCGGTGGTGTGGTTGTGGTTTGCTGCTACTAGGGCGGCGGTGGAGAGGCGGGGGAGGACGGTCGCCTGCGAGTCGGAGAGATTGCGCTGGGGTCTGTCGTCTTCTTCGTCGGAGGAAGAGGAGGTTGAGTTGGCGTACGAGGAGAAGGGCTTGGTGGAGGGGTGGCTGTAGGAGTGCAGGTTCGTGACGCTGTTGTGGGAGGAGACCCAGGCGCCGGATTTGCCTTCTTGCAGGAGCGAGGTGGTGAAGCTTGTTGCGTGCGTTAGCCAGTCGTCGTCGTTGGCCGTGGTGCTGCTGGGTGTTTTGCGGGCGCTGGTGCGGCCTCGAGGGGTGACGGCGCTGGTGGCTGTGGGGGTTCTGCTATTGAGGGGACCGGCGGTGCTGAGGGGTCGGAGACGAGGTTGGCGCTTGGAAGAGGGGTTGTGGAGGCCAGACTCGGACTTGCTCTTTCCCTTGTCGCCTACGTAGCCCTCACTGCGGTCGACTGCGCCTGACGGATTGACACGGATCGCGGAGTAGGAGAAGTAGCTCGCGTTCGGATCGTTGTTTTCGTGGTCTTCATCCTCATCGTCGTCGTGTACAAGAGCACGGCTCAGACCATCGGGGCGCGCTTTACGGCTGGAGGAGCGAGAGAGGATGCCTGGTGTGCTAGGTGCAGATCGGCCGGCGAGGTAGGATGGGTGGTGGACTTTGTAGGCGTGGGCAGTGGAAGGATCAACACTGCCTGGTGTACGGGGCGAGTCTAGGGAGAGCTTGAGGTTGGTGGGCTTGGAGGGGTTATCTAATGATTGGTGTTGAGGAGGTGTGGAGAGGGGCGCCAGACGGAGGTCTGAGAATGAGGCATGAGAGCGCCGGGAGCGCGAACCTGATCGTCGAGGAGCTGCTGGGGAAGTCATTGTACGCCAATGTCAAAGCTGGACGGTGTAGTCGTCGAGAGGACGAGAACAAGCGCAATGTGGTTGTACAAGCAGATTTCGGGTGGTTCAGGGAGTTAGAAGTCGATCCACAGCCAGCGGTGACGGAGGCGGCACTTCCCCAGATCTGCATGTGAACGAGACAGGCATCATGCACGAGACCCTCGAAATGTTCGAGCTGTGTGATCCACAAGCGTGATTATAATGATATAGAATGTTTAAGACATATCGACCGACCAAGAATCAATCACTGTTGTGCATCCATATCTGCTGCCAAATGTTGCTGTGCGGCAATTACTGATTCTCAAGAGCACCAGAATCCATAGTACAAAGCACTCTGACCAAGGACACAAGCATGTGATCATGACAATCATCTCCATCCACATGAAATATATACACTAAAAGCTGCATCCCCACCTCATAATTCTGCCCGAGTCCTGTCCGTCCTGCACAATACTGTACACACCGTAACCGGCGTAGGGATATCATATACGTCCTTTTGCATCGTCATCTGCGCAAAACAATTCCCAGTAAGTCATCCAACCAAATCACGACTGTCCCCTGAGAAAGAAATCCAGATCGCTAGGACCGCCTTGTTGCGAGTTTTCATTCTCGGCGAGCTGCTCCAGCAGACTCAAGAATGGATCCTTGTCCGATTCGGAAGGCAAGCTTCCGTTGTTGCTGATTCCACCAGGCGTTTCCTTGTCCTGGTATCCGAAGGTGAATGCTTGGTCCATGTGGCCGTTGAATTGGTAGTTGGGTTGGGGTGGGAGGGTCTGCCGTTGCTCTGCAGGGCTGTTTAGGAAAGACGCTGGCCATGGACTGAATGAAAAGTTGGGTGAAAAGGGATTCTGCGTAAGCGTTTGCTGGTCTGCTGTAGCCGTTGGCTCAGGACACTCTGTAGGTGTCGGTAGCGAAGACTGCGCTGCAGCTTCGCCAGGTTGGTCTGGATCGGACATTATGTGGTTGGCATTCTCCGTGGTTGGGATCGCTGACATGGGTGGTTGAGACTCGTCGTTGGTGCGACGGCGTTTCTTGCTCGGTGCCATACTGCTCGACAATTGTGGAAGACTAGTAGCTGGCATGAAGGATGACATCTCCGCAGCGCTTAGATTCCAAGAGCGATTTTGCTGATGCATACCGTTGTAGGCGGGAAGACTAGAAGGTGTCAGCTCGAATTTCTTAGCCCGAAAATACTGATCTACTCACGTCTCGTGGAATTGTTCGACGGGCACGTCACTAAGAATGACATGCGCACCGTCGATGTATTGTCCGGGATACCTGTCGAAAAAGTCCTCCATCTGGAAGACAGGTGAGAAGCGCATTGGGTTACTGGCCAAAGACTTCACTAGTTGTGAGTGGCAGCCATACACCGTTTGCAGAGTCTCCCGCTGGTGCTGTACTCCTGCATAGTACATCCTGATCTCGTTCAGCTGAGACATTTCTCGCGACAGGAATTCTGCGCTTCTCGCGAAGAAGTCCCCGTCTCTGCCAACATAGTGCGCTCCATGTACGTGAATTGTACCAGCTGTGCAAAGACAATATCCCACGAATGCAGGCCAGTCCATGACCGAGCATGCCTTGCCAACTTCGACGAGGTTTGCGATCGCGTTGGCATGAAGAAAACAAAGGTTGGTAGCTTCAAGCTGCCAGGGTTGATGTTGCTCGGTTCCAGCAAGCTCGATGAGATCGACAGGAAGGAAGGGCCGGTATATCAAACAATGGATGAGGTGGTAGACGAGTCTGGCGAGGACGATTGTCAAACTCTCTGGTTGTGCGAACAACGATTCGACAGCCATAAACACCTCCTGATTACTGCCAGCCCAAACTTCCAGATCTTGACGTATCCGAGACAGATTCGACTGAGAGTGCCAGGGAAAGTGTGAATCGCCCTTCACACCACCAGCCGCTAGGTATCGATTTGTGATTCCCAGAATGCGCGTGATTTCGATAAGGGAAGCGTATGTGCTATGTCCGATCCGTCCGCCTGTGTTTCCTGCTGCCATGGGCAAATTCGAGCCGTTTGCGAAAAATGGCCCCTCTTGGTACATGCTTGCGCCGTCTGCGGGCCAGGCTGGGAGCCGCAGTTGTATCGACTCGTCGCCGATCAACGAGGGTCGCTTCGAGCCTGATGCTGTGAATCGATCCATGAGATAGCAAGTCCAAAACAGTTTCCGTCGTCCTTCTCTTTCTGCAAGTGGGATTCGGAAAGTGGAGGGGAGTTCTCTGTGGAGGCCAAGGGCGAGGGCCATGCTGATCGCGCTAGCTGTGGAATGTCAGTGCAGTTCAGTAGTCTGCGCAAGTAGATGACTTACACAGCAGCATGTAAGACTTCTTCCCCTTGCCGGCCTGGAAGAAGGCATTGGCTAGCAATAAGGAGGTCTGTAAGTTCTCAATGGTGGGTTCGTCGCTGTTTAGAGACATGCGAGCGCGGTTGCAGCATTCGTCACTGAGTCTGATCGCAGTGTTGTAACTTCCGAGGAGATGTTGGCCGTATCTACAAAACTTTAGCGCTTCAACGACAATCAAAGGCAAACATTAGACGGACCTCGCGGCTACGGCATGGATCGAGTCTAGGATGTTAGCAGGCAGCTGTCCGGCGTTGAACCGCTGTCGTGTGGCTGCTTCGTCCAGGATGTAGTACGGTTTTCCGTGGAGACGCTCGAAGTATAAGTCGAGTAAAGCATCCTTGTGGGTAGCTACAGGTTGCGGAAACCTGTGGTGGTCAGCACCTTGGCCAGCATCTTCATCACTGATGAGTGCATACTGCTGAACAGTGTTGGCGAAAGGCAGTGTCTGGTGGTTGGCAAGGCTCGGTGTTTGTGGTTCTGGTTTGGGCCGTACGTTGTCGCTACGAGACTGCTTTCGTTTACTGCTGCTGCCCTCTGTGCTTGACGATTTTGTTGTACGTGCAGTTGGCGATGTGTCTACTTTGGCTTCATCGGGCGAGGTGGGCTTGTCGTCATCCTTGAGTCTCTTCTCTAGACCGTTCACACGCTTGAGCAAAGCTTCGAGGACGTCGGTTTTTGGGCCTCGCTTCTTTGGGACAGCGTCTTGTAATGTCAGTTTTTATCATGCGGATAGCGACGGAAACATGTCTGACCATATACGCATTCCACATTGAAGACTTTGCAAGCTTCGCACGAAGGTCGGAGGCGATTGCATTTGATCTGGGACACGTGTGAGATGGCGCTTCGGCCTCCGCGGCGATATCGATTCGCACCTTGCGCTTCCTGCAGCTTTTGCAGTTCATTGCCTCCTTGGGTTCATTGCTCAATCGTCGGACAGGTAGTCGTTCTATAGGCCTCTGCATCTGCACGACGCCGCCCTCTGGTGCTGTAGCTGCCATTATGCAGCTATTTGGCTGGAAACGTCGCGCATCCAAGTGCGGAAGATGTGGCTCCCGCCTCGAGACCTAACACATGAAGGCGGCCGACAGTGCGCGGGCGAGGAGCTATGGACCACACAGGATCACACGATGGCAGGATCGTCGAGTTTCCAGAAGAGACAGTGTAGAAGCGAATGGCCAGCTTGGTCCGGCGAGTTTGCGGTGTTGAATGCGAAGATCGCAGACGACGAGCGTTTCTCGGTGACGGGGAGAGTGAAACAAAAAGCTGATTCAGAGCATCCAGGGTGTCCGTGTGCTTCTGGTCTTTTTGTGGGGAGAGAAGCACTGGCGAAGCGTCCAAAAGTCTAAACTAACTAAACGGCGGCACTGGACACAAGAAGCACAGAGGGGCCTTCAGGTTTGCCAAACGAACTGCCAGCTCCCAGCGAATGACTGTAATCCCCGCCTTTTCTCGCATTGGTCTGTCATGATGGACAAGCGTGTGTGTCGTGGTCGCCGTCTCCTCTTTCCCTCATTTCTCGACCCTGTGGCTCCGTCTGGCTCTTTTGATGCCTGTGGGTCTCATACTCGAGTAGCTTCACACGCCGCGTAGATCAGTCTGGTCACAACAAGGTCTCGAGGGTCACTAAAACGACAATCATGCCACAAGGATGGACATTGGCCAAGTAGCCTGTACGCACATCGGCCCTGCGCGTCTGGTTTTGGTCTGTCGCACACCACATGCTGCGAGGTCGCTGCAAAGATGGTTCATCGAATCCATGGTTACTTCCTCCGTCGAGCTCTGGAAGCGGGAGTCTTCCTCGGTTCGGAGGTTTCTGACATGGAATAATTACCTGGGGTCAGCATGCATTTGCTCAAACCGTTCCTGATGCAAATGCCGCGGTCTGGGGGGCAGAATGGATCGAAACCTTGGGATCGTTGTGATTGTCACACGGAGAGCAAAAGTGGAGCAAAAGCTGGGGAGCATCAATGAGGTCCAGCAGGGTTGAGCTAGAGAGCTAATCTTCCCCACAGCTTCCTTTCAAATTAGTGGCGCTGTCCCGGAGCAGGAGAACGGGCCGTGTAAATCGCCCAGGGTCAAAGGGCTCAAACGCAGGGCAGTTGCTTGTACCGAGATGTACCCCGACCAGATTGCGCAGGAACAGAGGTCACGCTGACCTGGCCTTGCATGAGAGTATTGGCGGCTATGTGATGCACTTTTGGCAGTTCCTGCACGCTGCCCATGTTCGGCCGCGGTTCATCAAACGAGATCGCTGTGCTCGACAGCTAGGTTACCTGTTTTAGAGGTCGAGTCCAGTCGGTGTCCGCCCACCGGAAGCGGAAGGTCCCCTACACTGGTTGCGTTAAATGAGTCTCGGTAATTGACTCGTGCGCTTCTCCCGACGGGTGAGCTCTACTGGCTCATGCCCTGGGTTATTTCTTTTCCAGGTTTGTGGTCCACGGAGAGGCACGTAACAATGTTGTCAGGAAAGGAGAAGGATGGATTCGAGAAGGTCAGCATGCAATGTCCTCGAGTCAATGCAGTCGGAGAGCGCCACAACGTGAAGCCCGAGTATCAGCACACCTGATGAAGATCTGAGACGAGCCCGTGACCACAAAACTTCAACGGCCAGACGTTGGGCCCATAAGCCACGATCAAGCCACTAAAAGACTATACTGCCACAGCATCTCGCATGAAGATAAGGTGGCAATAACGAAGGACGGTAGAAGACTGTAGATGTGTGAAGTTTCCCTTGATTCCGAGCGTCTAGCTGATAGCGAGCGGAAGGCAAAAAACTTGCAACCGCTCCCAAACCCTAAGTATCCACAAGTAGTGCGATGAGCAGGATCAGCTGTGCTGATTCCTGCAGAGATGCTCAAAAACAGCTGTGTATCCGTATGAATCAACCAGACCACCCCTAGAGTCCCGCTCCGTTCGCCGTTAAAATGTCATGAGCCCTGTGATCGGGCATTCTTGCCTGATGAATAACCATCTAGGCCTATCTGATTCCTTTGCTACCAGTGCTTAATACAGGCTCCGGCCGGATGCGAGTCGAACAAAGTCATAAGGAACATTTTGTCCAACAAGCAATCTCAGCGTCTCCACTGTTGTCCAAGCATTGACATCAGCCATGCCATAAGCTGTCCAGCCCAGGGATGTCGCAAGAGCTTCTGGATCCCCTTTTCTTGGCCCTCCGTTCGTCAGATCCACAAATACTCTGACTGCCTTCTTGATCTCGTCGGATTTGGCTTTGTAGTGCTTCAACAATGGATTCACAAGCAATGATTTGTCTGCCCTCAGCGCCGAAACGACCACTGCTGGCTGTTTGTTCTTCTTCAGATCCTCCACTCCCTTAAATGGCTCGACAAAGTCCGCGAGTGGCCCAGTCGCCCGAAAGCCGATGGTGTAAATGGTCTCAACGGATAGACTCTTCAGCGCAAAGATGACGGCAGCAGCTTGGGACTCATGACTGGCAAGCACGAGCGCTGCTTGTCCTCGATAAGCTGTTGGTACAAAGTCTCTGCAGAGCGTCGCCCGTATCGCTTTCCACGTTGCGTTGTCTGCCATCAGCGTCGACTTGGCCCCATTCGATTGAATGTATATTGTATCAATCTGGCCTATGGACATGGCCGCATTGGAGATGGAAGGCAGATTGGCAGCATGAGCGGGAAGAGGAGGATTCAAGTGGGCGCCACCGAAGTTGGGCTTGTTGATGAAGTGCTCGAATGTCGATGACGCTTCCCGATCGATACAGATGAGGTGGTGGGGAAGACTGAGTTCGTTGAAGCACTTTTCGAAGAACATGGCTTGGCCAGTAGCTCGTACGCTGCCGATACCGTAAACATCGAGCCGTGGTAGCTGACCCATAGTGTGTAGTGCCGCATTGATCTCTGCTGCGCTCAACTGGCCTGGTGCAGCGATCAATGGCAGGAGAGGGTGAGTGATTGGCGTGAAGATCTTGTTGAGGGCTCGAGAGAGTTGACCCATAGGACCCATGTTCAATCCAGAGAAGGGTGGATTTGGGTAAGTGGTCTGGATGATGGACCTGAAGTATTCGAGCTCATAGTTCTCTTGCATAGTGTGGACCAGGGCGATCATTTTCACCACGTCGCCGTAGACCGCGCCCCTTTCGAAGAGTCTCTGTGCTTCTGGTGACGTCCATTTGAAGTTGCCGGAGAAGTCGTGGAAGGCGGAGATGATTTTGCTGTGAGCTTTCTGTTCGGACAGCACCTTCCGAATCTCTTCTGGAAGCCAGAGCTCGACATCGATATATTCGCAGCCCCACTGAATGGCCTTATGTAAGTAGTGGTAGAAGAGCTCGGGACTATCCATTGGGAAACGTCCATTCTCATTTGTGCATCTAGTGGTGAAGATGATGGGGAGTTCAGTCCTTTGTCTCAGGAGCATGAGCTGCTCTCCGGCATACTGAAGACTAGGAACAGTTGGGATGGATCCGTCTGCTTGCTTGTCTTCGAGAAGGTCAACACGAAGTTCGACAGCGTCGGCGCCGACCGAGAGAATGTCGAGATTGGGTAGGGCCGCGCGGACATCGGGGAATGTGGTGGATATCAGAGTCGTCTTCTTCTTGGTCTTGAGATCCTTGTGCGGATTGCTCTGCCCAAGGGTAAGGGCCAAGAAGCGTGCAAGGTCGCGTCGGTAGAAAGGGCGACTTGTGTAAAGATATTCGTAGTCGCAGAGGGATGTTCTAGAGGCTACCCGGCTGTTAGATTCGTCCAGGCAATGTGTGCTCAGAATTGTCCGGTTCCCCTTCCATTTGCTAAGTGCTGATACGCTTAGGTTGTCTGATACGCCAATCACCACCCCATTCTGTATGGACGCTGCCTCCTCTTCGGTTTCGATTCTTGTCCAAGGTTGACCCAGCACGCTTGCTATCTCAAGGACGATGTGTTCCTGGCCATATTCGTATAACACAACGACATTGGGCTCCTCTTCAACCTCCAATTCTTCCACTTGGACGACTGGGCTTGTCTTTGCAGGAGTGTGGGCCGGAGCAAGCGAGGTTTGCAGGTGGATCTCGGTGGTGGCCATAATGCCACAGAGGGGGTGGGAAGGTGAGGAAAGGTTGCCAGTGCCAGCAGATTATCCGGGGATCTAGACAGAGCTATGGTTTTGAAGCAGTCGCAGGAAGGCGCATGGCTCGGAAGAAAGTGGTGGCCTGTCAAGGTTGTCGCATGTGATTTCCAGGCTCTGGGCAGGTATTACAGTAGAGTTGAGGTGGATGCTCGCTCGAAATTGACATGAAACATGACCGTATCGATGCGCTATGGCGGAACGCACGGCGACAGGAGGATAAATGGATGCAGTGCAAAGAAGAACGCCGCCCTTGGAACGATTCAGTAGCGGTGCTTGCGGAATACAGATTAAACAATCGACCATTGGAAACTGGGGCACCCCGCGATTGTGGAAAAGAGCGAGCTTGAGCCAGGGCACTGCCAAGGGAGCCGACGGTGGGAAGGAGATGCGAAAGATCTTGCACCAATTGTAGCGTAGGATGCCGTTAGTCACCGCAGTCTAAAATCTCCAATAGCCGTGTCTCAACGGAGGATCGCCTGTTTGCCGTACGGACTGCCTTGGCCCAGCGCTGCACGCCGAGCTTGAGGCTCTGAGCAAGACGACACAAGACGGAGAATCTAGTACAAGACTGCTAAGCACGTCAATCCTTCCGGAGATGGGGGTGTTGTACATCGCTGGGCGCATCTGCTTGAAGCATCTTCACGTCGAGTCTCGCATGGTCTTCTAGAAGGACGACCAGGGTCGGCAACGGAGCCGTGGAGAAAATGAAAATCAGCGTCGCAATCCGGCCAGAACGGCAGATATTGTCCGGTGGCCCCCGACTTTGATCGATAATTATTCGCTCTCGTGCTCCTCGTGATACTACCACACTGGCGTGATTTGGAGCGGGAGTATATGCGCCCACGCTCACTGGCCGACGTTGCAGCTGTTCCATCTCTCTCTGATGGCCAGGCAGTGGCAAGCGGACGGCGAATCAAGGCCCTTGTATCACGAATTGACCGACAGAGTTTTAGGTTGAGCAACGTGAACCTACGGCAATTCTCTTTGCAATGTTGGTTTTCTCCGATGCGTCGATGCGTTTCCGGAACGATACTTTACCTTTGGGGTAATCAAATGTGAACACGTTCAACTCGCAGTCTGCGTCGATGGGTGGGCATGAGATGATTTCTTATCCCCACTGCTGCTCCATTGACTGCTGTTCATGCGGCTCGGAATGAACAGGCATGGTTACGTATATGTTGTCGAGGCACAAAAAGCAAACCAAGGTGGCCAGTGATCAGGGAACAGTATGGCAACCTTGATGCTGACGGTCTTCTTGCTTGTCGAGAGGAACACGTTACAACGTTCAAGCTGCTGCACTGCTCTTGATTGAAGATGACTCGCTCTATAATTTCACAGTGTGAAGCACATCTGGCTTCAAATCAAGAAGCACTCATGTCGACGTGCCGTATTGCAGCACTCAGTGTGCCGGAACTGCGGCTTCAGCCTGCTCGCATCTCACGTATGCAACACTTCAGCGTCAGGCCAAACCGCTAGACCGCCATCACCATGTAATTACCTATAGTACATCATTGCAAAAGCAAATATTGCTTATGAAACAATAACAGCTGCGGATGCAGCACTACATCTGCGAGACGCAGGGTTGCTTGCGCAAGTAGTCGTGGGTCCAGATGCTGCATTACCACATCAAGACCATGTGAGAGCTCGCATGGACTTCGGAAGCAGCTCCGTTGCATGCGCACGATCCTTGCTCGCGGCAGCAACGGTCGTCGTTCGCCCGCGTGCTTTTGTCAACGTCAAACTCCGACTCTAAATCTATGAGCCCAGGACATTTGACTTAACCGGCTGTCGGCATCGCAGCACAATGCTACAGAGTGGAACTTTATCGTAGATACGAGGTCGAAGTGATGAGCGTGATTCACGAGAGCAGACCGTTGGGGCTGGAATGCAATTTGAGGGTCGAGAGAGTCAGGAGCAATCAGTCTGAAACGCGAGACCCAGAGGACGACAATCCCCCAGAACCCAACGAGCCGGACGACAAGACTTTTGCTCCATCGCAACACGACCACGCAGCAAGACTGTTTTGAGGTTGTTATTATTGTCAGTATTATCATGCTGTATATCTGTTGTACGTGGCTGCTTCCTTGACTTGAAAGCTTGTATGCTGTAGGGCGCCTCACCGCAGCTCCCTCCGGCGAGTCAGATGTGGCAACCCTTGTTAGATTGACACGGAAACTGTGATTGCGATGGGCGGGCTGACTGAGTTTACCTTTGTAAGCGCTGTATTCCTGTGATAATAATGGGCGCACTGCGGCGGTTACACAGGAATCAATAGCACGAGCCCAGATCGACGCTCATTTTCGCCTTGGCCACGCTTTTCAATTGCCTTGGTCAGACTACTGAGGTCGAACAAACAAGCCTGCTGTCGTGATATGGTACGTCTCGGGATCCAATAGCTCGCTCGTACACGGTCGGGAGGACAGCACCTCAGGAACACACAGACCGCCTCCAGCAGAGGATCGGCGCTTGGACGAGCTTGATGATTACGTTCGATATCAGCATTTGCCTTTGATGCAGCTGTGGAGTGCCATCTTACCTGCGGAGATTTGCAGCAGCCTGGATATGGAAGGCCGTGGAGGGAGGGCAGCGTAATTGTTGGCGTTGCTGTGCCGGCAAGACGAGGCTGTTCGCAAACTCTCGCTGACCATGACCACGACGACTGGAAATGCGTTCAGCAGGCTCGGGCCTGTCTCCACAATGGATATGCAGGAACAAGTCTGCCGACCACTCAGGGGCCGTGGCGCAGAGACCGGACCAAGCGCCTGTACCTGGCTATACCGCATCGAGCCCTAGCCCTCGACACCGCTCGTGCACCGACCAGAGTTGAAGAGTTCCGTGTCCTGGCGCAATCTGCCTGCACTATGCTGGGAAATCATGAGGGCGCAAGATTGGATCAGCCTGCGCTCCACCAAGCCGCCAGTCTTTTCACCACCCTATCCCTCGCTCTTCTCTCTCCTCACTTCTTCAACGGCTTCACATCCTCTTCCACACTCTCTCTGCACCGGTGCATTCGCTCTTACGTCTCTATAGACGTGTCCATTCACTTAACAGCTCAGTCACTCTTTCGCGCCGGTCTTACGCTCGTCACTACCGCCAATCTCTTCGCCAACGGTTGAACCGCTACATCCTAACAGTCGTTCTCTTCAGACCGTTGTTAATAAACGCTTCCCGCAAACCGTTATAGCCGTTGAACTCGCAAAGCAAAATGCATTTCACCACCACCTTCGCGATTGCCGCTCTTGCGGTCACCGCCAGCGCTGCTGTCCCTAACCACAAGCGTCAGGGATACGGGTATGGTACCTTCACCTACTCTCCTCTTCCCAGCAGCTCTACCGCCGATGCTGTGACTTCCTCATCCACTACCTCCGAGGGGGGCTTCACCTACTCGCCTCTGCCATCTACCACTGAGACGACCACCACTGCCGCTCCTACCACTACTACTACCGCTGCCAGTACCACCGCCGATGCGCCAACCACCAGCTCTACTCTCTCCAGCTACGCTCCTCCTAGCTCGTCCACCACCGAGTCTACGACCGCTGTTGCTCCTAGCTCGTCAACTACCGAGTCTACGACCACTGCTGCTCCTACCACTACCACCACTACTGCCAGCACTACTGCTGACGCGCCTACCACCTCGAGCACTGTCGCCAGCTCCACTCTTTCCAGCTACGCTCCTCCCAGCTCGTCCACTGCTGAGTCCAGCAGCACAACCGCTGATGCGCCTACCACTTCCAGCACTGTTTCCGTGCCTCTCGTGACTGGCCCAACCGGCTACGGCAGCTCCACCGGCCCAGTTCCATACCCCACCAGCTCCGAGGCCAGCTCCACTACTGCTGATGCTTCCAGCACCTCCAGCACTGTCTCTGTGCCTCTCGTAACTGGCCCTACTGGCTACGGTAGCTCCTCTGGTCCCGTCCCTTACCCAACCACCAGCGCCGAGGAGTCCAGCACCACTGCTGACGCCCCCAGCACCTCCAGCACCTACTCTGCTCCTATCGTCACTGGTCCTACTGGTGGCTCTACTCCCAGCGGACCTGTCCCCTACCCCACCTCTGAGGTCAGCTCCACCGCCAACCCAGTCCCATCTGTGCCCGCTGGCACTGGCGCTACCTCCGCCCCTGTGACTACCCAGGCTCCTCCTTTCCCTACTGGCGGCAACGGCACTGTTCCCACCGGTTACACCACTGTGACCTCCGCCTACTCCACTGTCGTCACTGACAGCACCCTTACCTACACTCTTCCTGGCTACGGCAACAACGGTCCTAACACCATCACCACCACCATCCAGAAGACCTCTACTCTCTACTCCACAATCACCGTTCCAGCGGCCACCCCAACTGGCGATGTCCCAGTCGGTGAGGAGGGCACCCCCGATGAGGACACCACCCGCACCACCACCATCCGCTCCACCTCTACCCTATTCAGCACCGTCACCGTCAAGCCCCAGCCAACTGGCAGCTACGGCGATGTTCCTGTTGGAGGTGATGACACCGGCAGCGAGGGTGGCGACGATGAGGACTGCGCTGCTCCCACCACCGTCACTGTCACTGCTACCGCCACTGTGGTAAGTCCTCGTTTCCAAGACACAAATAACATAGTCCTAACATTTGTCCAGACTGTCACTCCCGTCGCTCCTGATGCTACCTCTGCTCCCACTGAGGGCCCCATCCAGTCCAGCGATGCTCCTTACTACCCCACTGGCTCCGCCACCGGTAGCGCTCCAGCCACCACCTCCTGCTTGAGCACTGGTTTCATCACCATCCACAAGCCCAAGACCAGCACCGCTGCCCCCATCGGCACCGGCGCCAGCTCTGCCCCCTACTTCCCCTTCCCCACGGGATACGAGGCCCAGCCCACTGGCTACTGGGGTTCCTACTAGAGAGTCCACACAGGGGACTTCTCTAGCGTTACGACGGATGCATGACCCGATCTAGCGATCAGCGCGGGGTGGGCACGTTTTGTGATGCCTGTCTCTTCCACACTGTCGGTTAATTGGACCTCCTCAGCATTTTGACAAGTCTGTCAATAGAACCAAAAATGCTGGGGAGACGGGGAAAAAAAGCCAACGGTGTTCTCTACCTTTTTTTGTTGTTTTAAGATGCCTTCACCTTTGTGTCATTCCAGAAAAGGAAGCATATACCACTTTTTAGTACTCAATCCTTCTTTCGATCAAGCTTGTCCAGCAATGCAAATCATGTATACCAGACTCCATTGCGTGGGACCTACTTCTCGAGCGTAATTTGGCGGAGCGCCTGGCGCAGGACGGCGAGTGGAACATGGCAAAATGAGTGCAATGGTTGATGGACGGCTTGGTTGCTTCCCACTTGTGGGACTTTTGATTTGGGATGAGGCTGGTTTCCTTGGGTTTGCTTTGGTGCAGGGGTAGTTAGTGTAGATGCGTGGTCATCGAAGAGTTCTGTCGTTAATGCCTATCTCTCCTTGTGAACTTGTGCAAAGACTCAACCAGCGTTGCAATCATCGTGCCAATGGGTTGGCGTTGTACCTGAGGTGTTGAGAAGTGCACGGAGGCAGATGGGTTCTCCAAGGCAATCGATTATGAAGCCCGAGCCGTTCGACTACCTCAAACCGCGTCACTCTATCCTTTCAGAGGCACTTCTGACTCCGCATACGCATCAACCATGGGTTCGAAATACTCGTGGGAAAGCATCTCGAGAGAAGATTTCAACAGACTACTTGTAAGATATCCTCAAGTCATCCCGGAGAAGCTGAAAGCGCTGGACCAGAAACGCCTCCACGACATTCCGCGGGCCCTCGCCGCACGTCGCAATGGCAAGGGAAAGGAGGCACCAGGTCTGGAGAAGGGTGAATTAGTAACATTAGTGGAGTGGAAATTGTAGGTGATATTTTGTTATCTTGCGTTGAGCATGCTAAATTGCGTCTCTCCCTCGGTCTTCGAGTCCCATACCTTTTGTGTGGCCACACCGGCGTGCATAGCGCCCGACCAGTCCAACTCATCAAACAATAGCCACGCATTTTCTCTAATTTACTTCCTTCTCTCCTCTCCCCTGGAATCCTTCTTCGATATTCTTTCTTGTTTGTCCGTTCGAGGCCACCTCTTGCCACAGCCACTTGACCCAAAGTCAATTCCCTCCCCTCGCTCTACTCAACCAAGTCTCAATCACAACCTAATACCTCCCTACAGATCTCACGGCACTTTCCGCCCCCGCCTCTTAAGCCTCGCCTCATCCAACTCCAACATCCCAGAAGTAACCTCCCACGCCTTCTCCCAGATCCCCACTGCCCCAACCCTCTCCACTCCGATCCCAGCCCCCGCGGTCCTCGCCGCGCTCAAACACCTCACCACCCTCTCCGGCATCGGGCCTGCGACAGCCTCCCTGATCCTCTCGACGCTCTACCCGGATGACTTCCCTTTCTTCAGCGATGAGCTCTTCAGGTGGGTGATGTGGGATGAGCCGGCCAAGGACGGGAAGAAGGGGTGGGAGAGGAAGATCGGGTACACGGCTAAGGAGTACGAGGCGCTGTTGGGGAAGGTGGGGGAGGTGAGGCAGAGGCTGGGGTGTGGGGCGAGGGAGGCGGAGTGTGTTGCTTATGTGTTGGGGAAGACGGAGGGGAGGGGAGTGGTGGGAGGTGAGGTGGAGGAGGTGAAGGGTGAAGGGGTTACGAAGGGAAAGTCTGAGGAGGGGGAGAAGGTTAAGCCTGTGGCGAAGAGAAACCCTGTTCCAAAGGAGACGACCGAGAAGAAGGAGAACAGGGAGAGCCTGCATGATGAAGAGGAAGGGAATGGGATTAGACGCAGAAGCAAGAGGCTGAAGACGACGAAGTGATGCCCGCATGGAGGCTCTCTCTACAACAATAGTTGCTGCCTCAGGCCCGCTGCTCAAGCTCAAGGTTCAAACCGCAGAACGTACACACTGGTCGGAAATCATCCGTTAGCCGGAAATGCGGATTCATGGAGAGCTCCAAATAGATCGAAACCATCTATATACGAATGTCTAGCGACTGGGAACGATCATCTCTAGACTCGGAGTTGCTCTCAAGCTCGAAACGCACGGCCGATTGCCTACGATGTAGCGGAGATCCAGCTGCAAGCACTACCGGTCCCGCCTGCAAGGGACGATCACCTGCAGCCCACGTGGTCGACAGGCTCAAGGTTGAACGAAGCAGATCTGCGGCCCGTTCGACTTCTGCTGGTGTTGAATAAGAAACAGTACATTTCAGACTGGCAACAACGATGCCAATCGAAGCCAACTGGATTCATTCAAGGTTGATGTATGTCAAAGTAATGTACATGGCTCCGCTTCACTAAGATGCCTTTGTCTTGCCGCAAGAATGGCTATACACTACGAGCTGTCTAGGTCACATGTCACAATTATGGTAGACCTCACATCACTTCGTTAATCTAAATGATCTTTCACCGAGCGAGATCCTCATCCTTCACTACAAATTGTCAGTCAAGATCATCACATTACTGTCGATTGCTATCCTTCGCTTCAATCCCTTCGGCCCAGCTCTTTTCAATTCTGGCATTGACTTTCTTTCATATCAGGATGATTAGTGCCGATTTCACCACAGACCCAAATCCCTGACATCGATGAATTCAGTTTTCACCGTTCCGGCTTGCGTTATATGACGAACACCATGCCGCAACCTGAGGCCAACCCTAAAGTATCCTCCGGGAGGAAGCGTAAAAAAGGTGACATAGCTGAGATCTCGGAAGCAAAGAGGAGCTGGGGAAATCCAGATGCCCAAATCCCAATGGGCACAGCCGAAATGGAGATTCTCAGAAAGCGCTGCTCACAACAAGCTGACTACATCAAACGTCTTCACAGTCAGATTGAGAAGAAGGACAAAGAGGCCAGACATTGGCTACATAGGTTCACAAAGGCTTGCGAAGTGAGCATGCATGATTCAATGTAGAATGGATGCTGATCGGAAAAAATAGGAGAACGGATCGCTGAGGAAGAAGGCGACTGAGACGACTATAGAAGCAATATGCTGGAATCCTACGAGTCAGGATCCCGATGGTCTTCAAGAAGAGTGCAAACGGCTGCGAGACGAACATCGCCAGCTACAAGAAATGCATGAGGCCACGAATGCGGAGCTAGCACAGGTGAAAGCACTTCAGGGGAAGAATTCGACAATGACGGATGCCAATGCACAAAGCATCATAACCAGACCGCAGAAGGATGTTCAAGATCGTGATATCGCACTGGCTCGAATGGAAGCTGAAGCCAAAGTCGGCAAGCGGACCCGAGCTGAGCTGTTCGAGAGCAACGAGAAATACAAGGTAGAGGTTGAGTATCTTCAGTCACAGCTGCAGAAAACGCAAGCGTCTCTACATGAGGAACGAGAGTCTCGCGAGAGGGTTCAACGATCTATACAATTCATCATAGCTGGCCTCGAGTCGACAAAGCAAGGTTTGGCCACAAGACGAATAAGCAGTGGTCAGCAGAGCATAGAGTTCGGGTGAGAGGTTAGGACAGTAGGCGGATGCTGAGGTATGCAAGGAGACAGGTTGGAAAAGCAATGCTTCCTGTGGAGGATCGAGAATGACGGGTGTGGAAAGGCTCTCTCGGACCAGGTGATAAGGAAGTCCTTGTGGGGCGAATTTGTGGCGATGACCGATGACGAGGACGATGAAGACACTCAGATTCAAGGTATCAGGACAAGTTTCGATAGAATCTGAAGGTGTCAACACAGTAGCACTACTCAGGCAAGGCCTAACAACGAGAATCCACCAACATCGATATGACGGTATGTGTATCTACAGCTTCAATTCTGACAGTATGTGCACACAGCATGAGCCCTTTGAATCACTGCACACGACAAGACAGTCACAAAACTCCAAAAGACACATGAGAAGCGCATCAGAAAATTCGATTTCACTGCACTACCTAACCCAAGTGACGCCAACGTGCATCCTAAAATCCAAAACACCATGCTCAAAACCACAAATTCCATCCATCGCAAGGCTCTTCATTCCAAGCCGGGTATCAATCATCAATCATAACCTAATCCCAAACCCCAGTACAGAAACCGAACAAAAACTGCTGCAAAAAAAAAAACAATGTTGCTTGAGGCGGCTGCATCTCGTGGTGCGCGCGCTCGTAGTTAGGAGAGGGTGATTTGAGAGGGGAAGAGGCGCATGGCTTTCTCTTGTCGGAGGCGGGGTAGTTTGGAGGTGGCATCTCGTGGTGCGCACTCTCTGGCGAACAGGATGAATTGTGCTGAGAGGAAAGGCTCGGCCCTATGCGGTGGTCGGTGGTGAGGTTTGTCGTTTGCATCTCGTGGTGCATGCTCTTGAAGAATTGTCGGCCAGGCTTGACGTGGTAGTCGGGGCGGGATATGGTGATGGCTGGCTGCTGGTAATGCCCTGCCTTCACGGCTCGACAGGCTGCAGCCAGGTAGGATGATTTGACTTCAACCATTCCCTCATGCCCATGTCGTTGTACCCCTTCACGGGCTTCGTCCTTGGGTCTCTCTTGAAATCGACCGCCGCGCGGTGCAATCTCAAGTAAGATGGCTTGTCAAGACGAGGCTGTGGCTGGTAGTCGTCGCTGACGGGCAGGCTGTCGCAGTGCCTCCACTCGATCGCCAAGGGGGTCTCGACGTTGACGTATGTGCTCTTGTCCATACTACCACACGCAAGCGTAGTGTGGTGAGTCTTGTACCTGTGCCCTTGGTGACCGAGTGGGTAGTAGCGCCTTCTCCAGTTGTGAGAGAGGTCCTTGGCTGCAAAATTGTCCCCGAAGGAGGTGCATTGACCGCAGAGAATCTTGTCGTCGTGGACCTCGAGGACTACCAGGGGGTGGTTGGTGACATTTCCCCTGCCAAAGAAGTGCTTCTGTTGATGGTCCTTGAAGATTGACGTTTGGTCTACCTCGCGAGGCAGCCAGACCACTTGACCTTTTTGGGGAGCTTCTTGGAGGGGGACGCGGCTGAGCCTTTGCCTGGTAGCACGCCTTTCTGGGCTCGGACTCGACACTGGTCGCTTGGAGCCTGTTGGCACCGCTTGACCACCCTCATTGCTGGAAGGACCAGCACGCCAGTTCTCCTTCTTCAGGATCTGCTCCGACCGCGGCGTAACGCGCACGGTAGTGGTGCATGATCCGTCAGCAGGAGCGGCCGACTCTTTGGTAACAGAGTGGCCAGGCGCACTGGCAGGGACCCTTGCATATGAAGAGGGTGGTGCAAGGTCAGGCGAGGAGGGAGCTGACCAGGTAGCCGAAGTGCCGACTGAGGAGGCAGACGACGAGGGTGCCGACGAGGCAGATGACGAGCTGGCCAACGAGCTGGCCGAGGAGCTGGGCCGCAGGCTAGGCACGTTGTTGAGCGTTAAGGGTGACGGAGAGCGCTGTGGAATGGTAAGCGAGGTGGAGGGGCTGTTGGTGGGTAAGATCCTTACAGATGAGCGCGAGATCTTGCTTGACGAAAGGGAAAGGGAGGTGTGGCCTGATTTGGTGGCCTTTGTGCTTGCCATCTGGTCTTGGGGACTAGTGGAGGAAGTGGTAGAGGAAAGGATGGAGGCGTAAGTAGCCATTGTGGTGAATGACTCGGGACAGATGGAAGATGGTATTGTGTATGGGATGTTTTGAGGATAGAGCAGATGAACTGTGAGAGGGCAATAGAACAGCAGAACGGCGGGTTTTGTACTTGCGAGAAACAGAGACTTCAGCATACATGGCGACAAGGAAAAAGCAGTCCAGCTCTCAGAAACAGTGCATAGAAGATTCTATGCGGGTAGGAGTCAGAGTACTGCAACAGGATGCATGTCGACGACGCTACAGTCGATAAACGCAGAGCATACTTTACTTGTGCATGCCATTGAGCAGAATAATGGCAGCGAGATGGAAGCAGAGGGAGGGGCAAAAGTGAAAACGAGGGCGTAGCTCTGTAGTACATCCTCGCAATGAAGCCCTTCCAACACTCCTCATTGATATCCAGGGCGGAACGTGATTTAGTGAGGGCGTATATGCCTCTGCTATGTGAGGGCAACGAACAGGGCCAGTGCGGCGGTATCCCGGACGAAAATAGACTGACTTACCCCGGATTCCTACAACCACTACCAGCCTCCCCTAAATTGAGTTTTTAAGATCCGATGCATAAAACAATACAAACAAAAAGTCAATACAAACAAGACGTTTTACTTACTCACACGGTCGGCTAGAACTTCTTCGGCGACGGTCTTCCGTCCCGGTGAATAGCCTTTCAGTGGACATGGGTGTCACAAAGGGTGCTGGCCATGTTCTTTTTGCATCCTTGCATCAAAAATGTGTGTACCCGAGAAAGGACCAAGGAAACCGTGTAGGAAATCGACGCTGTGAGTGCGTTTATCCGGTTGCAGGAATGTCTTACCGTGGATGATCGAGGTCCCGCGGTCAGATAAGTTCATAGCAGGTTTTTTGAAAGATGTAACTTTATAGTCTGAAGGGAGTGTGCGGCCACGGACTGGACGCGCGGGAGGGTCGGCGTTGCATGACTGATGCATCGGTCTCAAGCTGGGGTGGGCGGTGCTGGCAGGAATGTAATACGCCATTCAGAGAGCAGAGACCGGCTATTGAGCATCAGCGTCAAGCCAGGTGACTGTAGCGGTGGGTCGATGAAGGCATTTGGTCTGTGAGAGACGATGATGTTCAGGAAGATCCAACCACTCCTGAGCCGTGACGCCATTGCCAGTCACACTCTCGATGGCAGCCGTGACCGATTTATTGCAATGGGACATAGAAGCTTATTCGAGTCGTCGACTGTTGCGTGAACATGCACAGCCTATTGCCTGGCACTCTGAGTGCAAAAGCTTAAGACGTTTCCAGCGCGTATGAAAGTTCATATCGTGACTCAAGGTGTCCTTTGGTGATTTGAGACATCTTCCGTCAATCGACCTGCCTGCTGAAACTTACCGCGTGTACTGTAAAATGAACGCTTCTCGATGACGGAGGGATTGGCCCGTTCTTCTCTTTCTGCACGTAGTTTTCACTCCAACCGTCTATGCGAGATGACCATCAGTAGCGCTTTTGGCACCTGCTATGACATAGCAGATTCTGTCCTCGTTCTGAGTCGCAGAAGATTGGCCAGTCCCGTCACGCAACCTGATTCGTCCAGCAGCGAGCAGTGCATAGTGCAGAGTCTTCAAGCGCTTTTCCACGCCATTCACCTGCGCATCGGGACCGCCGCTGAGTTGGGAAATATTGATCGCATCATAGCGTCTTCAGAGGGTGATTTGGGGATAGACTTGATGCTAGGTGACAAGTGAAGTCAATAGAATTAGATAAGCATGGCGCAATGGGCGATGCCTCCGTCTCAGGGCTTGGCCGGTGGCAGTTCTCGCCAGCAAAAGGCTGTGGGCGCCTAGATGCGGCCAGCACGAATGCGACCGATCGGGGGAATCTCTGGTGCTCTGGTGCTTGGGCAGTCACTGCACCACGGAACACGCGAGCTTCGCAAAGAGCTATTCCTGCCTTTTGACCTGGTCTATTACGAACCTTCGCCTTCCAAAGACCACTCTGAACCTACCAAATCAATTACTACCGTTCGACATTGCACACACTAGACCCGTGGCCTTTCTAAAATATGTCAGCCATAATCTGACGTCGTTGCCGCCGCTCGGAAGCCTAAATCTCGCGCGTCCATTTTTGCCCTCCCCACTCCGACCTACACGACCCTTGTGCATCTCTCCAACCGGACCCCACTCGCCGACAACCATACCACACTCTATCTCATCTTCAACTTGGCACAAAATCCCTCCAAAATTCCCAGTCGCGGCCCACTCTCTCCATCATGGGTCAGACACTCTCAGAGCCCGTCGTTGAGAAGGTACACACTCTTCCTGCCTCACCTCCACTGATCCCCATCCGCCTGGCCGGATACCCGAATTCACCACAGTCAATTTTCGCTAGACAAGAATTATAGCTGACGATTGCACCTAGCACTCGGACAAAGGCAAAGATGACCGCATCGCATTCGGCATCTCTGCCATGCAGGGCTGGCGCATCAACATGGAGGATGCGCACGCGTGCGTTCTCGACCTGCAACCCCTCCAGGGTGAAGAGGAATTGAAGCCTGCCGCATCCGATATTCGCATCAGCTATTTTGGTGTTTATGATGGTCATGGTGGAGACAAGGTGGCACTCTACACTGGGGAGCATCTTCACAAGATCGTCGCGAAGCAGGATGCGTTCAAGAAAGGTCAATTCGAGCAGGCGCTCAAGGACGGCTTCCTTGCCATTGACAGATCTATACTCAGCGGTATGTAGCCGTCATACCTGCTACAAAATCTAGGGCTGATCACGTCATTTGCAGATCCGAGGTACGAGGAGGAGGTCTCTGGCTGCACAGCGACGGTAGCCATCTGCACAAAGGACAGGATTTTCGTGGTATGTATGCCACAAGAGCGAGCAGAACACAAGTACTGAGGATGATTAGGGTAACGCCGGAGACTCGCGTACAGTCCTCGGTGTCAAGGGCAGGGCCAAGCCTCTCTCGTTCGACCACAAGCCACAGAACGAAGGTGCGTGCTAGCACAGTTGCGGATGGCATCACGTGCTGAATAATGTACAGGGGAAAAGGCGAGGATATGCGCCGCTGGCGGTTTCGTCGACTTTGGCCGTGTCAACGGCAACCTTGCGCTTTCCCGCGCCATCGGTGACTTTGAGTTCAAGAAGAGTGCCGACCTTCCACCTGAGCAGCAGATCGTCACTGCTTTCCCCGACGTTACGGTTCACGACATTTCCGAAGATGACGAATTTCTTGTTATAGCTTGCGATGGTAACCATCCACGAGCATTGGCCTACCTGAGCGCATACTGACATCTAGCTAGGTATCTGGGATTGCCAGTCTTCCCAAGCTGTCGTCGAGTTTGTCCGAAGAGGTATCGCCGCCAAGCAGGAGCTGCCTGCCATCTGCGAAAACATGATGGACAACTGTCTTGCTTCCAACAGCGAGACTGGTGGTGTCGGTTGCGACAACATGACAATATGCATTGTTGCATTGCTCAGGGGAAAGACGGAGGAGGAGTGGTATCAGTTGATCGCGGACAGAGTTGCCCAGGGTGATGGACCCTGTGCTCCTCCAGAATATGGCAAGTCTTAACCCTTCCTTTCTTCTTTTCAGTTATAGTGTGGCCTGCCACGCCGCTCCCGCACACGCCATCTACCTATCTATCCTGGTTCTTCTGGTCATGTTTGGGATTCTAGTGGACTCTCGGTACCCATCGTTCCCATCCCTGCGATTGTTTATCGTTTTGCGCTTTTTCCTCTACTGGACGAACTCATCTAATACATATCCCCTTCAACAGCGGAATTTAGGGGCCCAGGAGTACACCACCGTTTCAACGAAGACAGCGGGGATGACTACGACATGGATCTCGATCAGAGGACACGGACAGTAACTTCTCGTGCGGGCCGCATTATCCTACTTGGCGATGGTGGCGCTGAGTTTCATGCAGACGCTGACTCTGCAGACCAAGATGCGGACATGTTCGACCAAAGCGATGATGAAGAGAAAGATCTCGAACAGCAAGTCAAGAAGGGACAATCGGAAGCGAACTCCGCCAACCGAAGCACACGCGAAGAGACGCCCGGCCCTGAAGACTCCGAGGGTGCCAAGTCGAATCAGCAAAAGGCCGAGGAGACGGCAAAGGAGAGTTCTAGTACTGGTCCTGGCTTAGCGCCCGAGGAGCCCAAGATGGCTGCTGCTGAGGAGAAGCCAAAGGACAGTTAGTTGCCTGTCTCCTGCCATTGCAATACGACGTGAACACGCCAAACCTTTTCGCACGGATCAGGCACGACATGGCTGTCACATTCCGCTATTACAGCTTCCCAGCTTCACTTCTTCAGCATCAGCACTCGGCTGTACTTCCATGCATCACGATCAATTAACAGCACCCCCGTCACGACCACGTCAATTTCCTGAGTTCCCACGACAGACAGAATCATCGCCATGGCTCATGCATAGAAGATACCAGGAGATAGCTTTGTCCTTTGAATGCGGAAACGCTGCGGCCACTTTATGATGAACAGTTTTTGGAACATCTCATCATTCGTGATATCGTGACTATATGTCCTCGTCCTCCTCTTCGTCCACGCCCTCGCCTCCTTCTTCCTCCCTCTCCCTTCTGGCCTGCTCTCTGCTGGCCCCTATCTTCCTCAGCCCATCTACCACTCCTCCCACTAATCCCCTTACCTCACATACCTCCATGCCTCCGACCCCATTCATCTGCACCCCCGCCCCTGCATCCAAAACTCCTATCCCCCTCCGCAGCTTAGCCATCCTCACCTCCCTCAAATCCCGCACTAATCTCCTCACTCCATCGGCATCCTCAATATCCCCACTACAGTGCGCCAACAACAAATACGCCATCTCAAGCCAATGATACGGCAGTGCATCCCTCTGCGCCTCCGCAGTACAGTGTCCCAGGAACGGGCTCGACGGCTCGAGGTTTTGCGACTCTAAATATCCAGTTCCATTCAATCCCACCGCTTGACTTGAGTAGGCCAGCTCTTGACGCGCCGGATCTGTGTCGTGCGACGAAGATGTGGTAGAAGGTCCCAGACGGGGTCCAGGCGAGAAGGCCTCGCCTGCATGCTCGAGCTCGAAGTCGAGGATCGATTGCAGGGAGGAGAGGCTTAGCCAGGAGGGCGGGCGGATGTTGCATCTGTTTTGGCGACGGAGGAGGAGGGCATACCATAGCGGGAGAGGGGCGGGGAAAGGTGGCCGTAGATCGGGAAGCTTGCCCTGAGAAAGTCAGAAGCAATTCAGGAGGACAGGAGGGAGGGGTGGGGGGTGGCACTTACACCTAGTAACTCGAGCCCCGCGAGGCGCTGGCGGGGGATCACTGTGACGAGCTCCATTTCGCAGAGGAAGGCGACCTCCGAGGGGAGGAGGCCTGGCTTGAAGGACTGTGCCATTGCGGACGCTCTTGAGGGTTCTATTCAGGCGCAAAGAATAAGAGAGGCGTACAATGGTATCGCAAAGAGAGGGATGGTGGGGCAGAGCGCGACATGAACGCGCCGGAAATTAGGAAATTTGGCCGCACAGGAGAAAATCCCCAAATCCGTCACAGTCATGGCTGCGATGATATTTCATTGGACCCACGACCAGGACTGCAATACTAAGGACACCAACGAACCATCTCATTATCAGTCGAACTAGCTTTGATACTGCTTCAGAAGCTACAAGCCACTGAGCCGCTTCGGAACGGGTAGACAATACTAAGCTGACTCTTTGAACCTTGCATATATATCTGATATTGCAACATGGAGGACTAAGTCCCCCTTCCCGTCACCATGGCGTCTCACAGTCGACGCAACCTATCTATCACAACCATAAAGATCTCAAAGAACTCTTCAATTATATTCTCGTGAACTCAAACCTCTACTCTAGCCAGTCTCAGACATGGCTCCCACACAAGTCCAGGCCACGCCTGGTCTCACAACTTTTCTAAAGTCCTTGAAACAACAAGATGTTGAAAAGGCAATAGAGACTTTTATTTCGTGAGTCTCTTGATTTTTGAAAGCCTCCGCCGTACTGATGTATCCATATAGACTGCTCAAGCGGCGACAAATCAGAAACTCACGCCCATGTGCTATTGCCACTGCACAGCTCTTACTTCGCGTAGTCGCCTCTGCGAAGGTGAGAGATCCCACAGCACTTCTGGAACGAGTGCGCAAAGTTGGACGGAAGCTCGTAGCAGCACAGCCCAGAGAAATGGCTGTCGGGAACATAGTGCGTCGAGTACTAGGTCTCATCCGCGAAGTCGTCGAAGATGGCGCCGACTCCACCGGTGCATTCAGCGATGTCGATCAGGTCGTAGCCCCAAAGCAAGGGAACGATTCCCTGAAGAGGCCTGCTCTTTCTTCACATATCTCACAATTCAGCCCGCTCAATCACGGCGCATCCATCCCCGAGGAGCTGCCGGTTCAGCATGAAAGCCGGAGCGCATCCATATCTCCTGTCGATGGTGCTTTCAAAGCCGAGATACCTATTCGACCGTCTATGCAAACCACCGCAACAGGTACAGGCATGACTTCTCTTTTCGGCCTCCTCTCCACTCCAGACCGTGGCTCGCCAACCCAGACCCCACCAGCCGGCGCCTCCTCCCCTACCATCAAGTCCCTTCAAACCCCCCGCGAGATCGCCAATCTGCCCGACACCAAAGTTGACGTCAAAGCCGAAGTGATCGACGGCATCAAAGAACTACTCGACGAGCTCGACGTAGTAGACGACCAAATCGCGGCCTACGCCCTAGAGCACATCCACAACAACGAGATCATCCTCACTCACACCTCTTCTCAGACCATCCAACGCTTCCTCCTCACCGCTGCCCGCAAGCGCAAATTCACCGTCGTCCACGTCGAAGCCTACCCCAACGACCACGCCGCCACCCATGAGACCATCATGCGCGGGCACAAGAAGAGCGACGGCGACGGGGGCGATGACGACGCTGACGAGCGCTGGAAACCACTCACCGCGATGGGCATCACCGTCATCATGATACCGGACTCTGCTGTTTTCGCCCTCATGTCTCGCGTCAATAAGGTCATCCTGGCGCCGCACAGCGTGCTGGCTAACGGGAGTCTGATCGCTGCTGCTGGGGCGCAGACGATTGCGCAGGCGGCAAAGGTGCATCAGACGCCGGTAGTGGTGTTGAGTGGAGTCTACAAGCTGAGTCCGGTGTATCCTTTTGACACGGAGGACCTGATTGAGTATGGAGACCCCGGGAAGGTGGTGGGATTTGAGGACGGGGAGGTAGTGGAGGGTGTTGAGGTGCTGAATCCCATCTTCGATTATGTGGAGAGTGAGGCTGTGGGGTTGTATATCACCAATTTGTAAGTTGGGCTTGAGATCAGATGGTGCAGGTGGCATTGCTAATTTATGGACAGGGGCGGGCATGCACCGAGTTATCTTTATCGCATTGTGGCGGATCATTATAGGGTTGAGGATATCAATCTTTCTTGATTGGAAGAGGAAGAGCGACTGGCTCTGGAACAGGTGATGTCTGCTACGGTGAAGTGCACCACGCCGTGGTCAGCTCCAGCAGAAGCATAGGGGCTATCGAGCTCGCTAGGAATGTCTACGGTGTTGTGCACTTTAGTGTGGCAGACGATCTAGGAGAGAAGAGCGGCGATTGTGGAGGAATTTTGACCCTATGCTTTGATGGGTGCTTGGTATCTAGATGGTTCTCGACGGCTCATGCATGACTTTGATGATTTTGCATCCACGTGCCGCTACTGGTGGAGACGGTGTCGGAGTGTCAACTTGTGCACATGGTCACGTGACTCATTTGGTGAGAATCCTCCGTCCTCGTTAACCCATCACGAACAATCGTCACCCGCCCTAAGAATAGCAAACCACAACTTCCAGTCCACGATATATTCAACTCTTCGCGTTCTTCGATTGACATTCGCAAGTCCATGCGACACGGACAACCTCGGATTGGGCTGCCGCGACTGTGCCGTTGGGCTTGATGCGCCTTTGACCACATCGTCCTATCAAAGCTGCCTGAGGCGCCAACCTTTATGCATCATCGCCTCGGGTTTGCCACGTGCGAGACACCCACCCGTAGATATTGCATATGCCGCAAAGATAAGCTGCACCTTTCACTTGATTCTCGGCCCCTCCACCAAGACCTGAATGCATATCCGAGCTGAGCTCTCTGTTCTGGATGCTCTCAAATCGGACGATGTACAATCACCTCACATTACCACCCATGGACACACTGTTTCTGCCACATAAATTCCACGAAACTCTTTGTTGCTCTCTGCGGTTTACGAAGATCACATCAAGCGACCCATCGATGCGGCGCTTCTCTATGGAGGCAGGTGCTCTAGACCCTGCCCAAGCTGCAGCTTGCAGATCATAACGCTTCCTTGTTTGCTTGCCTTAATTTTCCAATAGTCGGGGTAAGTTCGTCTCTCTTGTTCCATATCGCATTGAGTTCCAGGCGAGTGGGAACCCTCCCGTGTGCCCACCGTGACTAGTGGTGGGCTGCATACCGCCACTGCACAGCTCCAATTTTAACTCAAACTTCCAAGACTATAGCGTCTCAGCTAGGAGGTCTTCGATATGCAATTTTCTCGGTACTGTTACACAATGTGCAAGAGGTGGTTTGGGTCCCCCACCTAAAGGGCTGCATAAGCATCGAGCCGGTCCTCCAACTACCTCAGGCCGCGCTCTTGCTGCAGGCCAAGAGACCACGCGGGCGACATTGCTTCTTCGTGTACCATGCAGACCCGGCCGCCATCTCGGCCATGTTTCTCGAAGAAGTGTTGACCATTCGTTCACCTCTATCCTCTTTGGGGGCATCTCGACCACGTTCACAACCCTCAGCGCCATGCAGAGAGTACCTTCTCCGATGTACCCACTCCGAATCGACCTGCTCATGTGTATGTAAAGGCACGGGCTATGCCACATATTAACCTCGTTTCAAGATCATAGCTTTTGTTTCATGACTGCACCTCATGTCCGTATGAAACTGGTGTTGCCACAAGAGCCAATCAACTCCTAGCCGCGAGTCCAAACCCACCGGCGGGGAAACTGCATACGCCGCCATGGACCGCAATGATGCACCTGGTACGATTCTTCCCAGAACCCCAACAGAGGAAAAACAGCACGACTACAAGGAGACACCATCTGCCCACGTCCCCCTCATCCCCAGCAGCCTAGACAGTCCAGCTCATACTTCAGGCATAGCTGATAATGGTTCGACATCGGATGGCACAATCTCTTCACAGGCACATCGCCGACAGGCGTACCATCGACTAACATCCTCTGCGGATGTTACCGCCGAAGAAGATGGCCATCGAAACGAAACGGACCGCCTGGTCGATACAAACAATGATGATGGCAACGCGATCGGTCTCGGTATCGTCCGAAAGATGAGCAGGATGAGGAGTCCGAAGAAAGTCTCCATTGATTCTACTCCACGAAATTCGCCTTTGACCAAGTCACCATCTTCAGGAGACAAGATGCCGAAATCGCCAATCCATTTCCGATCTCTCTCTGGTCTATCAAGCCCTGACATTCAAGCGGTTCAAAATGAAGACACTGCCTATGGTGGAGCAGGAGCTCAAGAGCCGCCGCTCGAATTTAGAGGCCACAGGTCGAACCAGCCTTCAACGAGCTCGCTGCAGTCGAGCTTGCGCAAGTCGTTTCGTGTTACCGAGGAAGAGTTTCATGGGCGGCCATCAACACCGGGAGCTCAGTCGGCTTTCGACGGTATGTCCTCCTTGTTCCAGACGTAGCATTCTACTGACCATTCCAAGTCAGCTTCCATCCTCCACATGCTTGTCCCCCTTCCCATCCCTTCTACCAGAAAGGATGGTCCTGGTTCGCCATCGCTCTGATCACATACACTGTCTTCTCGACTGTCTTCTCTGGCATCTTTCTCATAATCGCATGGAAGGGGACCCGCTGGGGCAGCAAGATCCGCACTGGTAGCATCTTCAAGCCTTCCGACGCCACCATCGTCACCACTGTGCTTGCGAAGGCTATCGAGTTGTCCTTCGTCGCCGCTGTAGTGACGTTTCTTGGACAAGCACTCTCTAGAAGGGCCTTCAACAAAGACCAGGGACGAGGCGTCACACTCGCCGAGTTCAGCATGCGAAGCTGGATACTACAGCCAGGAACTATGATGACACATCCTTCAAGTGTCAAATATGGTGCGCTTTCGGTCTTAGGTGCTTTCAGCCTTGTCGCCACCATTCTCGCCACGCTGTACACAACCGCTGCCAACGCACTTGTTTTGCCTCAACTTAGGTATGGCAACTGGGAGCCAAAGTCCATGCAGGGTCTCGTTCGATCATCTTTTGGCAACGTCCAATACATCCAAAGCAATTGCAAAACACCCATCAGTGACCAGGTAGAACAGCACTCCTCGTTGGACTGCTTCCAGGTTCAGAATGCCGGCCAGTCTTTCTTGAACTACCAGCGCTATCTAGCTATATGGACAACATTAAACGAGAACAGCAACAGTACGACTGATCCGTATAAGCGCCTACCAGGATTCGGGCTCATGTATGAGAATACAACCATCACTGCTTCGTGGATTGACATCCAGCCACCTCTCAATGAAGATGGCCGGATCATCACGAATTCTAGCCTTGCTTATCCACATGCAGGGGTCTATCAAGCTGCTCGAGATCCGACCAACGGAATCCTTCAACCACAAGAATTGGACGGCTTGGGTTTATACGGGGTGAGGGCTGCTGTGGCCAGCCCAGTCATGAATGTGTTGTGCATCCAGACTCCTAACAAGGCTGACTTGGATCCATTGGTGTACGAGACGTGGCCAGCTGCAGGCAATTTCAGCCAATTTAACAGCACAATCTGGCCTGCACAAATCGCCAATGTTACGAGCTCCAGTTTCAACAATGCGACTGCTCTGGACAAATATTTTCGCTGGGGAAACACTACCGAGAGTTTACTGGCACGGCCCATCTTTGCAAGATACCCTATCAAATACGATACATTGCTGAACCATACTCAAGCTGGATACGGGAGGGACGCAATCTACTTACTAGGACAAGGCGTTTCCCAGTACGTGATCTGCGAGCTGAGTGCAAGTCTGACGCCGACATGTGCAACGGATTACAATGCCACTGCTTCTAGCGGATCAATGGAAGCGGTATGCAGCAACAAGACCTTCAGCGATATCCCGCGGGACCGCAACGTGGACGTCGACGGAGACGCTATTCAAGGGGTCAGTACTCGCAGTAAAGACTGGTTCGAAGTTGCCGGCGAGTGGGGCAAGAGTCTTGCCTTGCACACAGGCATCAGTGAAGGCCGAGGTAGCAATTCTCGTATCCTCATGAACTTGCTCCTCACGCCGCCTGAGCCTGGCCTCCCTCAAAGACTGAAAAGGGCAACACCGTCCATCTCGGAAGCTCTAGCAGTCATGGCCGGGTCGACACTGATGTACTCGTCCCTCGACGCCCCGTTCAACACTAGACAATGGGTAAGTACCCCCACTATGATATCCTTCCGCAGAAAGATACTTACACACCATCTAGAACGAGAACTTCACATCCAATATCCTGGAAGTAGCTCAGCCCGAAACGTTCAAAGCATGGGTCCGCGGACAAGAATACGCCTCCGGTGGCATCGACGCCAAATCGAGAGCTTTCCTCCTCATCCTGTTCCCAGTCTTCCTCTTCAACGCCCTCATGCTAGGCTACTTCCTCTCCCAGCGTGGTCTCGTCACCGACTACAGCGAGCCCCCCAACCTCTTCGCCCTCGCGCTCAACAGTCCGCCTTCCCATCTACTCGCCGGCAGCTGCGGCGCCGGACCCCACGGCGATCAGTACAAAGTCAACTGGTTCTTCCAGCAGGAGAACGACCATCTGTATATGGAGAGTGGGGCTGAGCCAGAAGGGTATACCCATGGCGGGACAAAGATGCCTTATGTTGATGGCGAAGAGATTGAGTTGGTTGGGAGCCCGCATCAGGCGCAGTTTAACACGTTGAGTAAGAGGAAGAGTCTGCTTTAGGGTGGTTCGTTAGGGAAAAGTCGGATAATGTCGTTGTTGAATGGAGACTTTGGAGGATTGTAAATGCTAATATCGTATCGTTATCTACACAGTCGATAATTGATCTTACATATGCCCGTCCCCTGCTCCCGGTTGCCGCTGTTCAGACGCATCTGACCTGTCTTCTACTAAGCAGTCCAATGTGTGTTGACCTCGCCCAGAGACCAGATTCTCAAAACCTGCGAGGCCCGACCACCGAGGTCATACGCTCTCACTAAAATTCCGTCGAGCCATGCCCTCCAGCTCCTCTCTTCGAATTCTTGAAATACCTTCACAAGGTTTCCGACCAAAGTCCTCCTCCAGCTCTACCCACTAGATCCTCGTCCTCTCCAACTTAGGATAAACCCTCTCCTTCCTCTCCACCTCAGCCGGATCCACAACCCACCTTTCCCACTCCTTCTTCTCCCCCCTCCTTCCCCCCTCCTCAGCCCCAACGACCACATCCTCCTTCCACTTCCTCTCCTCCTCCCGCCTCTTCTCCCCCTCAGCCCACTCCCTCTTCCCATCCAACCACTCGAATTTCCTTACCATCTCTTCCAGCGCCTCGTCACCGTCTTCCCTGAACCGTGTTACCTTGAGGATATTGCCCCGCGTCACTTCGTTCGGCTGGTGCGGTGCCCGGCTGTTGGTGCCGGACTTGGCGGCTTGAGAGCGCTGGTACGCGAGCGTCCGCGCGGTCAGGGCCATGCGTGTGTCCTTTGGGGAATCGACGAGCTCGAGGATCGCAGAGGGGGACTGGTCTTCGCGTTGGGGCTCGAGGCGGAGCACGCGGGTGTACCCTCCTGGGCGTGTTGCGTAGCGCTCGCGGAATGTGGTGAAGAGTTTGGGGAGGAGGGAGGGTTCCTGGGGGGAGGATTAGCACGGTTGCATGGTTTGGAGGGTGGAGCTTGGGGCGAGTTGGCTGTGGTCAGGGTGCAGAGGCTGGAGATGTCGTGGGGGTGGAAAACGGCTGCTCCGTATCAAAGGCTTGGGTTAGGAGAGAGCGAGGTCAAGACGTACATAGAAGATCGACTTTGCTTTATTCCGCGCTGCCTCAGAGTTGCGCTTCCCTAATGTCACGAGCTTGTCCGCTAGCCGTTGTGCTTCTTTCGCTTTCGCCCATGTCGTCGTTATCGATTCGTGCTTGAAGAGAGCTGTGACGAGGTTTCGGAGGAGAGCTTGGCGATGTGCTGAGTTCCGCGATAGGGTGCGGTATTTCATGTGGCCGCCGGCCATGGCGGTGGTAGTGCGGAGTTCTGGCCTGGATCAGGGTATCTCCTCAATGTATTCGGCAATTTTACCAGGTTTCCTGACGCTCTAGGAGTTCGGTGGGTAAGCGGATTATGTGTAAGTCGTGTAGTGTGAGGTGGGAGCGGCAGACAAATTTCAAGCTCGAAGTCGAAGTCCGTCCCAATTGGGAAATTCTGAACATCCCGACCTCACAGCATCATCCGAGGTCTTTTCTCCTACTAGCACGTCGTCACGCCCAACCTCATCTCTCCTACTCACGACTCACGAACAACTTACCACCTGATCCTGTGCTCTCATCAAGGCTGCCATTGACCCCACCACTACCTCACAACCACCCGCGCGCCACCCAACATGGGCTTCACAACCGGCTTCGTACGTCTCCTCCCTCCCCCCTTCCCCCTCTACCTCCCCACTAATCCTCTCAAAGATAGGCGGCATAACCCTAACCACAACCCTTCTCTACCTATCGCTGGCAGTGCACGAACGCACCCGCCTCCGCCAAGCCTCGCTCCTGCGCCAACAAGCACTGATCCTCAACAACGTCGTCTCGCCTGCAACCCCGATCGCCCCCAGTACATCGAGAAGCGCGACGCCGGGTCTGCAGGAGCGGCTGAAAGAACGGTGGAACAGGGAGCTGGAGGAAAATATGCGCAAGGTCTATGGGGTTGATTGGAGGGGCGTGAGGGAGGAGGTCGAGGACAGGGTTGCGGGCGTGTGGGGAAGGGCGATGCAGGGGACCAGAGAGGGGGTGGAGGAGGGGGAGAAAAAGGTGTCGTCGTGAGTTGGAACGTCACGTGGGGTAATGATCCAGCTGGGACTGGTTGAGGATAGTTTGAGGAGGAGACGATGAGTGGGCGGCACCAGCAGGAAGGTGGTGTAATTCGGATGGAGGACGTGAAAGTAGGAGTCGTCCACGAGGGTCACGGAAGATAGCACAGCATTCAAGCGCATTTGACATGGCATAGAGAAAGTAATACCCTATTCGCCCAACTCAATATGCGCCACATCCTAGGATATCTATAAGAGAGTCGTCATATAGAGAATCAGCTCCTCCTACATATTTTACAGTCTGATCTTTGCCCCAATGCCCTTCCCCTTATACCAGATCCTTTCCTCCCACCTGCCCAGCTTAATCCCCACCACTGCCTCGGCAGACAGTTTCAATCGACCCCCTACCGCATGTCTGATCGCATCGTAGCCCACGCTTCCTAGACTCCACTGTACAGGCAAACTTGGAGTCACAACGGGTATGGAAGGAGGCACGGCAAATGGCTCGTCGTAGTCTATGTGCCCAACGTGGTCTCCTTTGTAGAGCGCCGTTGCGTTGATGTGGGTGATGTAGATAGTCGACGTTCGAAGCGGTGAAAGAAGAGTAAAGGTCGCGGACGAGGAAAGCAGATGCATAGTCGCGTCGGAGATGAAGTGTCCCTTCTTAGGCTTGTCCGGGTTTGGATCGGTGGGATCGGGATCTTCATCGTCGCCACCGTCAGGCGGAGGGTTGAGGAGGTGAGGAGTGGGTATTTCGATAGGGAACGCGGAGAGCGCACGGCCAAGAGCGGGCTGGCTAGGGACTGTGCCTTCGTGCGTTCGAATGATAATCGTGGTATTGAAGCCGGAGATGAACTGTGAGAGAAAGTCGATCCCGAGTTCGTGGGCTGTCTTACCGCCGGATGTGAGAGGGTCCCAGACAGCAGTAACGGGAATGTTAGTGTTGTTTCCTGGCTTGACGTGGATGTTTTGGACGGTTGCATGGCCGAGTATCGAGTTGTTCTTCATGAGCTGAATATCGACGTAGGGTACACTAGCCGAGTAGTTTGTGGGATTCGTGAAGTTGAGGAGCGCGGTCAGGGTCAACGATGTCTTTGACGTGTCAATGATCTGCAGCTGACCAACTTGCGGCTTGACGGTGGAGAGGCTGGCGTGCTTTCCGATAGCTGTTGAGCAAAGTGTCAGTTGTCTGCAAGATACACCACTTCTGGAGAGACATTACACTCTAGGAGATGGGCCTCACGAACGTTTGACAGGAACGCGGCCCTCGGCAGGAACCTTCCTGACCGTGAGCACGCCAAGGGCAGTTTCTAGCTGCACATCCACATCTGCTTTGATGCCCAATACGACTCGGCTGCCACCGAATAGCAATGCCTGCACTACATCCGTGAAGACGTCGTCGTCGGTGATTTCCAGTGGCGCTTTTTCGATGGTGGACTGCACAAGCAAATCCTGAGTTCCGTTCATACCCTTGCTGTCAAGTCTGGTAGAGTTGGCATCTTGCCATTTGTTGAGATTTAGTTTCCCAAGCTTCGATCCTTTGTAATAGACGTCAGCATCGGCTCGAACGTGCTGCACGCTCAAGTTGACGCCCATCTGCTCTGGCAAGGCTACAATGGCCTTTATCATAGCAGAGATGGTTGGGTTGGCTTCCGGGGACCCTTCATCTGCCATTGGGTCCGGAAGGCCAAAGTGGACATCAGTCAAAGAGAAGTTCCTGATGAGATGTCCGAAGGTATGGCCTGGTACAGAGATTGGCACAGTAACGTCCGAGATCATGTCCGAGATCCATCTGGGTACGCGGTCTGACGGCGCACTTGATCCACGAACATAAACTGTAACATCTTTGCCGTTGATGTAGTTGCCAACCAAAACATCCATAGGCGACTCTTTCTTGTTGGGGCATAGTTTCGTGAAGTCTGCTGGCAACTTGTGCACAACGCCAAGAAGGTCGACCTCAATGTCCTTGTGTGGTGAAACGTGTAAAGGCTCCGATGAGACATACGCAAGAGAGATACGTGACTGATCTGGATGGCAGTTCGGGGCCAAAACCTCGAAACCGAGGGGCGGAAGCTTGATGTCGACCGGGAAGTCATTCTTGAGCACCACCTTTGCGTCCGCTGCAACGGCACCCTCCTTGCCGGGCAGATCAATGTCGTGGAATTGAAGCTTCTTGATGTCGTATTTCGGTAGCTTCGGTATGTCTGAGTTCTGGAATAGAAGCGATTGCGAAATGGCTTGTTCGCCGAATGAGATGAGCCCGGACTTGATCGGCACCTGGGCTTTTCCAACAATCCGAAGCTGGCCTATCCTGTGTTCGATCAGGCCTTTCGCGATTCTTCGAATACCGTCATAGTCACCAGGAGCGAGATCCGCAATGAAATCGACATGTGTCGTATGACCATTCCGGACGTCAACCACGATAGGCGGCACGTCCGCAGTGCCCAAGACAACATTTCCATACTCTGGTAGCGACACCTCAACTGAAGATTGTCCGGTCTCCACCTTTGAAGCTACGAAAGTCCCAAATCGACCAAGGTTCCGTACTGACTGCTTCTCAACTCTGCTGGCATCCATGGTGAAGTCGCCTTGTACTCGCGCCCGGACTCCAGTAGATGTAAATTCTTGGATAGACAGACTGGTAGGCTCAAACTTGGCGGCTTGCATGGCGTATTCGTGTATGACTTCAGGTGTAAGAAACCCGAGAACCATAATGACTATGGCCACTGCGCACAGCAGCAGCAATGCGATAATGCTCGGCCATCTGCGACGACTCTTGTTCTCCCCGTGTATCGATCGAAGTAACGACGCTGCAGAGCTTCGTCTCGTGTTGTTGCCATCTTGTGCTCCCGATGGTCTTGATATGAGAGGAGTGACCTCAGAAGCCTCAATATCTGCTTCAGACGTCTGGTGCTGAGATAGCTGAGGCGGTTCGGTATCGCGAGTGGGGGAGCCTTCGCGGCTATCGCGGGGTTGTGCCATGATGCTGGTGTTGCCCGAGGTCGATAAGCTTGATTTAGCTACGAGGAGTGCGATCGATGGATCATGTTCTCTCTGCGGTGAGCCCTGCAGAGTCGAAGTAGGTGTCGTGGTCGCTGAGGCCTCGGGGACTGGTTCTTGGATGTGGCAGGGCGAATGACATGACGAATGCGATTTCGGACCAATCTGGGGAAGCGCTAGTCCAAAAGCGGCGTTCCTTGGAGCCGCACTCCGTTTTACAAGGTCACCTGCATTTCAAGACATCTTTTTACTCCACGAGAAGACTTGTACCCGAACGTGCCCATGTCTGTCGCAGTATGTTGTCGAAGATCAGTCTTGGAAGTAGTGAGATACTTTGCCGACCATTGAACGTGGTCTGTCAAGTCGAGTACTCTGTAGGTATCAGCTGGCCATCTCAGCTAACACCACCCTTCGAGCCGGAGGTCAGAGCAAGGGATATCTTGGACAAGGACATTTGGATCCAGCGACCAAACCTGTTTCAAATTCATTTCGACATTGAGCAATCTGACAAGACAAGCTTGCGAGAAGGTGATCAGCTATTGGGCACCATTTGCCGGGTCCTAGAAACAGGAGAAGTGAGTGACGGCAACAGGTACACTGTCAAGCTGTCTAATGCATCTCTCAGCTATGGAAGCAGCTAGAGTATGAGTGCTCGTCACAGTGGTCTTGTTCGTCCAGAGCCAGAGGCTTCAGGCAACTCACCCTCATACTAAACGATAGACCACCTCAGATCCACCAGACCGTGAAATCGACTGTGAGGGCGTCTCGTCGCATTTTCAATGGAGCGATCCCTCGCCATGTTCAAGCGCCGTCAGGAATACCAGCATGCAATTTTGACAGCTTGAGCATAAAGCTCAGGATTGATTCCGACGTCCGTCGAACTGGTCGCTTATCTCGTAGCCTGCCAAAACAACCTCTCAGCAGATTCGACAGTGGTGTAGATTGTGGTGAGGAACAAAGCTCACCATGTTCTGGCGACTCAGACATGCTGGATCTGTTTGATGATGATGCTCATGTGGACCTGTTTGAGGAAACCTTACCCTCCGAGCTGAGCTCCCATGGGACCATCGTCGAATGTCACGAATTGCCAACGTACAACACTGATGCCCTCTCCGCTGAGCTCATGGTGAAAGTGATCGACGCTGCAATACGGACAGTGATGAGTCCAAGGACTACTAATATCGATGTGGATCTCAAGGTCAAGAAAAGCGACGATTTCATACGGCTTGACCAATTGGCACCAGCAGTGTGGAAGCCAGCTTTCTTACGGGTAGCTTGCTTTACTCGTGGCCTGTTCTGATGGGTCAGTTGCTAATCTCCGGCTATAGGCGATAGCAATGCACGCGGCATTCACGCCGACAATCTCCAATGTCACGCGCAAGCACCATTTCAGCAGCCCCGGCTTGTCCGCCTCCCCAGATTCGCTTGATCAACGAGACGAGAGACATCGCGAAAATGAGGCAAAGCTTTGGTGTCTGATGTACCGAAAGCTCTCGAAGGATGTCCCAGGGATGAGACTAGCGCCTGTCAGACTGAACAACGCTAGAAACATTATGGACGGTGCGAATAGCGATGATCTGTTTGGAGATACCGGGAACCAGAGACAGAATGCTGCCACAGCTTCCACAGCTGGAGTGCGGTTCCAGGAAGAAATTGAAAGTGATGAGGAGGATTTGTTTGCAAGTGAAGACGCAATAGACCTACTATCGGATGGGTCCGACTTGCTGGAAGATGACCTCCTCTCCTGATAGCTGACTCAGATAATGAGATTGGTGTCGGTACAACCATGAACAGTTCTCATTGTCAATTTGCATCTAGGGTTTTACTCTATGGCTCAGCGGATCCTGTAAACTTACCATCGAAGATCTGGAGAGACCTCAGCACCACCTGTTCGGCACGTGACAGGCATCAGTATTTTGCAATGCATCCTCTAGGAAGGTCGAAGTGCTTGACCGAGGATATCCTCGGCAAAGAAACATTCTCAGACGCAACCACAAGTATTCGTTAAAGTATCGAAGACATGCCAAGGCGAAGGATCAAACACAGCAACACCATCATTTTAAGAGGTCGAACCTTCAGCGGAGCTAGGGATGAGCCGCCAAGTGGCACGACCACAAGGTTCAACATGTGGCTGGCATGACCACAGGCTCACAAAATCTGTCATCTTGGCTCAGAGCTCCATCCGTCGACTTGAGAAGCTCGATGCTCAGAGGCAATATAGCAGAAGTACAGACCGTTACAAAGAAGAAGAAGATCGCCGAACAATATTGGGGTCGAGACCCGAGAGCAACCACCGTTGCAGGCTTGGCAGCAATAAAGCTACAAGTTCGAAGTTTTGTAAGGTCATAGTCTAAGCACAATGCCGGCAGTCAATAGGAACATCCGTAAGACGTTTGGAACCAAACTGTCGGAAAGAATTTTCTTTGGTCCTTTGCAGCTGCCCTCCTTGGATCTAAGACATGGTCCGCAGTGAACACCTAGCAAATCTGGTTTGTCAACGCAGTGGCTGGCCAAATACCCCAAGAACCCATCGTGCAACTCCGGTGAAATCTGTGGCGTAGAATGTGGGGAGGGCAATTTCACGGCGCAGCGATGCCAACCACGGGAGGAGGTGCAAGGGCAGACTTATTCCTTGTCTGATTGTCTCGTGCGATGTTTGGTAGAACTCCTTTCTCCAGAAGCGACTGCATCTTCTTCTTCGCAGATTGGGACCTTGCGCCAGAGCCAGTTGACAATGTATGTGCCGAGGCAGGGCAAGATTTCTGCTGTCAAATTATGACACAATCGTAGAGGATTTGAAGCGTTCGCATGAGGGCCGTTACGCTCAACGGTCAACGTCTTTTGTAACGCAGCAACCTGGACGACGGGCTTGACGGGTGAGATCGTCGGCGAGCTGGACCCATCTATAGAGAAACAAAGTTGTTGCTGGAAAGGCAGGAATTGCCTGAGCAATCGGGGCATTCTTGTGGGGTCATGACTCTGCAGGTTGTAGAGATGTTGGTCATCAATAATTAGAAATGGTCAGGTCCCAATGGGGCAATCGCATGCAAGGACACACAATAGAGTGAAGCGTTGGCGTCAGAGAGCTGTGCCCCAAGTTTAGCTCGGACTGATCGCTGATTTGGCCGGTGCTAGTCGACCAGCAATGGCCCTCGAGGCGATCTGGTCCGGGAGACTCGGTTGCGAGACCTCCACTCTGATGCCATCAGACGAGCTGGAAACAATATCATTCGCGGAATCAACGACCAGAGAACAAAGAGAATCACAGACGAGGTGTTCGCGACGCCCTGTGCTCTGATGCAGCCACCTGCAGGTACGGCTCAGGGAAATTTTCCCATGAGTGGAACTTCTGGTGGCCATGGCTCTGCGGCACAGCTACAGTGCCGCCTAAGGATAAACTACCCTCGGCGTGCCCTTCTTTAAGGCAGGCCGTTTTGAGCGAATGCGAGGGCAAGGGCTTGGAGGAAATAGATGAAGTAAACAGACCGGGATGCTTGTAAAGTCACCATCGGATTGACCCCTGCTAGTCCGACATGGGGGAGCAGCGAGCACAAGCCCGACGGACACGACCAGAAACGCAGCGTCCCAGGAATCTGGCTGTGTGAGCCGGATTTACGAGCTTCGGGAGGATCCCTGCAAATCCAATCAACAAGCAACTGATCCGTGTGGTGCGGCGTGGCTTGTGAATGGCTCTTGGGCGACCCACGTCTGATCATTTCGCTACCAGATGCCCGCTGAGGACGTGCCCTGGACGAGATCTGCGGAGGCTTGCACTTCACCTCTTGCAGCAAAGCCGCCGAGTAGTCGATGTTGGTACGGGCTCACCCACTGCCGTAGACGCTCGCTCCAGTCTGCAGCCTGAACGAGACCACCTTGCATACTCGTCGGTTGGTGACTAGGCATTTCAAATCTCATCGTGTGTGCATGACATAACCTTGGCAGTCCTGGCCGTTGCATAACGGTCGAGATACACGTGGGAAATCCACCTCGCCGAGTCAACGTCTGGCGGCTGCGGCAGCAACGAAAGAAGAAGTCGATGGGGATTGACAAGTAGGAGCACGGTAGGCCGTTGGTGATGTCAATCGGAGCATGTCCAGTCGACGAGCTCCAGCTGAAAGTCGCTGCAGTGACATGCATGTCAGCGCCACGAGCAGGTCACAAGCAGCGCCCGCGTCGACGCGGCTGGACTGACCGAGGAAGCACCGCCTTTTGCTTTGCAATTTGCATGTGCTTTGTCCAAGATAGCATTGCCTGGCGAGTGGTGCGACGATAGCTGGATCTTTTAGAGTGACTAGAAAGGCTGAATTGTACCCTAGTCAGTGTCTGCCTCTGCCACTGCGTGAACGAGCCGTGGATGCGATCTCCCGACCTGCATCGCGGTACGCTTGCTGCACTAGGGCGCTTGGTCAGAGGCACGTCCCAATCTATGCTGCCCTCGAGTCGTAGCTTGCGTATGGTCCTCTGGCTTCAGCTCCATTAGACTTTTGTATCTCTAGACTCGAGGCTTTTTGTCAGATTGGAAGGAATGAACGACCAGTTACCGCGCCGCCGTTACGCTCACTGGTCTGCCGGAGAGAATTTGGGGAAAGGGACGGTTTCGGCAGGTAGGCAGATTGTGTGTCCACGGACAAGATTATTGAAACCTAAGCAAGTCAAGCGGGCACAACGGCACCGCCAGCACCTTTTTCTCTCTGCCATGGCCCAGCGGCCGCCATTCTAATGATGATATCTTTGTAACGTCCTGACTGGACTCGCATACTTTTCTTACCTGAGCATCCCCATCTGCGACTGATCGACATCGCCCATCCTATTTCCTCCCGCCTACATCTCCCCACCTACACCTCAGCCTTGGTTCCGATCTGTCCTTCCTTTACTTCACGCCTTTCCCTTCACCACTCTGCAGCCATTCGCTCCTTTGGGTTCACGGGATTTACTTAGTACAGCAGCTCGCCTTTCGTGTGTAACCTCAACGTAGGGCTCCCTTGCTTTCGCTTGCCTCGCTCTGCTCAACACATATTCACACATCTCACCCTCGGACAACTCGTAATCAAGTGTGTAGCCTTCTAATTCACATACTCGGGGCTTCCATTTCTGGAGTAACGACCGGGGAGCTATCGTCATAAGCGGACGGTAAATCGACAGGAAGAACGAGTGGATATCGGGTCTTACCAAATACTTCACCTTCACACCCGTCCAATTCTTCGAGTTTCACACCCCACTCGCCCTCTCTCGTTACACAAACCACGTCGTCTGCCGGGATCAAGGTAACACCAGACGCCGATCTTTCAAAGGATCTTTTCGATCCCGACAGGCTCTTGAAGGGGATCCTTCGACCGCCACTGGGTCTGGTTGATTAGTGGACTCCTCCCCTTCGCTGTCAGCAGCGCTCACACTCACAATGGAAATCGCCAACAAGGATTCAACTCGCTACATCGCCACCGTGGACAATGCAAACTTCGCCCCGGGCGATATCGTCCCATGGCACTTTTCACCAGGCATCGTTGTAGCCTCTTTCTTTGCCAGTCTGATCGGCACCGTCCTCACAGTCGAGTTGCTTCACCGTAAAAAGCTCGGAAAGACATGGATTTCGAGGTGAGTCCTGGAGTAGCGAATATGAGAAAGGATGACACTGACCCGATTACAGACTCCAGCTTCTCCTTTGCGCCATTTCCATGGGCTTGATCGGTATTTGGTGCATGCACTTTATCGGTAATCGTTCCATCATCCTCGCCAATGGCGACGATAATCTTCAGATGGTCTACAGCCACGGATGGACTTTTCTGTCCTGCGTGCTTCCTGTCGTCGGTCTCAGCATGGCATTCTATATTGCAGAGCTGCGAATCAAGAATGTCGTCATTCGCCGGATCATGGATGTACTTACTGGTGTCTTTGCGGGTCTGTCAATTGTTGGCATGCACTACATCGGTAATCTCGGAGCTTACAACTACACCTTGATCTACCCACCGCGTTTCATCATCGCTTCATGCATCATAGCTATTGGCGACTGTATCATCGCGCTCAACCTCTTCTTCTACTTTAAGGAGAAATGGATCAATGTCTTCTGGAAGCGTCTCGTATGCGCAGTCATTCTGGCAGTTGCCGTTTGCGGTATGCACTATACCGCCTCGATTGGCTGCACCTACGAGCTCAAGACCCTCAACGAATCGACATTGAACCGTAACACGGCTGTGATTATTGCCGGCGCTCTGGTAAGTACTCGTACACTTATGAAAACGACCGGACGTGCTGACTTTCTCGTAGTGCGCCGTCGCCGCTTTCGTTTGCTTGGCCATCATCTTCCTCACTGGCCTCCGCAACAGGCAGCTCGCCGACAAGGCTCAGCAGGTCAACATTGCTTGCGCTTATTTTGACGAGGAGGGCAACGTGTTGGTCACTAACGAGGGTGTCTTGCCCTCCCAGAAGATTGCGAAGCGCTTCAACCTTCAGCGTTTCGATGACGAATTCAATACTGCCCACCCTGTCTTCCACTGGCTCTGGAAGGTCTCCAATGATTGGGAGGCCGTTGCTGAGTTGATCCCAAGAATGAGGAGCCACTTGAAGCGTCTTGACCCATACAGCCGTCAGAACAGCCGTCCTCAGACATCAGCCTCTACTGGCAGCTCCTTCGACGAGGAGAGCTACAATGACCAGACTCTTCTCTTCCGTGAAAGTTTCTGTGTTGCTTCCGCTGATCTCGCCGACCGCATGCACATCAAGCTCGAGGAGCTCGGTGCTCTGTTCGACCGCGTCACTGGCACCGGTGTCATGCCTACTCCTGCCGAGGCCAAGAAGATGTCCAGATCCGACGTCAACAGTATTGCGTCGTCTTCTGTCCTCGAGAAGGGTCAAGTGCTGTTCTTTACAAAGATTCTCAACAAGGATCAGACCGACCGATTCGTTGCTGCTGGATACCGCTTGGCTCCTCCCGCACGTGTCGAGGCCATGATTGCCAGGACCATGCAGATACCCATCCAATTCGTCGCCACTCACATCAACTCTCTCCGCGAGTACTCGGTCGAGATCAACACTCCTGCCGTTGTCAAGCAAGGGACTTACCTGACTTGCTTTGCCGCGCTCGGTCGTCTTTCCAGGCACTTTGATGTTCTCGTCTCCAAGGCACACCAGAACCAGCTTCCCGACATGCAACTGACACCTCAGCACCTCAACGCCGCTCAGATCAACTTCCTCAAGCAGTATGACGGCTGGACTGCTGGCAAGATGGTCGCAGACCTCAAGCAGAAGCGTGCCCGCGAGCAGCAAGTCCAGGCCGAAGTCCGTGGTTTTATCCTTCTCCTGATCAACTCTCTCTCCTCGCTCGCTCACCAGATTTCTGAGGAGTGGTTCAACGACCTGATCTTCAACTCCAAGCCAGTCGTCTCCCACTACGGTCAAGCTTCCGCCTCCGGTCCCGCCATGGTCTTCGGTCTCACCAAGCTCCTCGACATCCACCAAGGTATGGTCAACCAGCCCGAACGCCTCACCTTTGTCCCTCTCGACTTCTTCCGCGTCCGCACCTCCTTCTACCCCGGCTGCCCCGAGCGCACCAAGTTCCGTGCCGCCGTGCACACCGAGTTTGGACCGATTCTTACCAAGGCGTCGGCGCTCGACGACGAGAAAGCCGCGTCCAAGCCCAAGCGCAGCTTCATGCGCAAGCTGAGCGCAGGCAGCAAGGGCGACGACGACAGCTTGGTCAAGGAAGACAGCAGCTCGGAGCGCGGCCTCGTCCAGGTCGAGGGCGACTCGCAGTACGACCCGTCCGTCGCGCCCGTCACCAACAAGCAGATGTGGGGCGGTATCCTGGCCACGACTGACACGGTGGTGGTGCAGACGACAAAGGACACCAGCACGGTCGAGATGAAGAACCTCGCGCCTAGAGTCACCGCCACTGCCGTGCCGGAGACCAGGGATGACGGCAAGACTTTCGCGGACTACTTGTACGAGCAGGCCAAGGCGAGAGGCATCATGCGGCCGACGGAGAGGACGCACTCGGTGTACTAGAGATAGATCCGGGCAGGGTTGTGCAGGGACGTTAGATATGAAATCATTTACGGAAGGTACTTTGGTCGGCGTTCTGGCTCTGGGTTGGGTCGGGCGGTATCATGGCTTTGAGCAAAAACATACCCCTTTATCGTTGTCGCTTATGCGTCGCGCTCCTGCTTTAATGGTCTTTTGGGTTGGGCATGAGTGGACGTACAAGAAGGGTTATTAGATAAGGCTCAAGGGAGCGGAGGCTCGTTCGTGTGTATATTCGCGCTGCCATGTACTAGAGTCGAGACATGGGCTCGCGTATTGGTTAATATTTATTACCTGAACTCTTCATTTTATTTGTCTTGAAGTAATTGGTTTAGATTCCGTATTGCATGCCGATGGTGGAAGATGACTTCGGATTTGGAGTCTGGGTGTGCAAATCTCACCACTACTCCGTCACATGAACTTCAACTGTGAGATGAGATATATAGACGGATAGAGAGAGGGACAAGCAGAAAGAACGAGGTCTGAATCTATCTGCAAAAAGCAATTTGGTGTCAAAAAGGAGAAGCGGGATGTGACTGCAGGTGAGGACCCCACGCAGAGCCGCATGACGTCGCACCCAAATTTTGCAGCTTCACTTGCGCTCTCACGAGTCTCCATCCTCGTCTCAAACCCGAACGCTCTAGCATTGAAGCCATCCACAGCTCCAACATCCTCTATACCCGCTACTCAAACATCTTGAACCCGCGACTCGGAACGCACAAGTCCATCCTGCCAACACATGGCCAGCGCCTAGTCCTCCACGACCCCACCAGCAGACCAGCAGTCCAATCCGCGCCATCCATCCAGCATGGCCCTCCCAACCCCCCATCCCCCGTCCTCCCCCTCCACCCGACCCCTCGCTCTCCTTCCCCTCGCAACCCTCACCCCCCCCTCCTCAAGCCGTCTCTGGCAAAGCGCGCCCCACCCCACCCTCCCCCTCCTCGCGACCGCCTCGGCCGACAAAACAGTGCGCATCTCATCCCTGTCCACCTTCGCACAGCTCAGCACCGTCTCGGGGGGCCACAAGCGCAGCGTGCGGTCCGTGGCGTGGAAGCCTGGGAGCGGGCCGGCGCGGGCGGTGCGGCGGTTCGGACGCGAGGTCAAGGGGACGGGGGAGAGCGTGCTTGTTACGGGGAGTTTTGATGCTAGCGCTGGGATTTGGAGACGGTGGGAGGGGGGGGAGCATGTCAAGGTTCAGGATGAGGAGGGGGGAGATGGGGGAGCTGGGGAGGAGGTGGAGCAGGATTTTACGGGAAGGGGTCAGGGAGGAAGGGACAAGGGGGATAGCGAGGACGAGGAGTGGGCTTTTGCTGTTGTGCTGGATGGGCATGATAGTGAGATCAAGTCCGTGGCGTATTCACCTGTTGGACCGTTCTTGGCGACTTGCTCCAGGGACAAGTCGGTTTGGATCTGGGAGGAGCTGGAGGACGATAATTTCGAGACGGTGGCGGTGTTGCAGGAGCATGAGGGGGATGTCAAGTGCGTGGCGTGGCATCCCGAGGAGGTGATGGTCGCGAGCGGGAGTTATGATGACTCGGTCAGGTTGTGGAGGGAGGAAGGGGAGGGGGAGGATTGGGGGTGTGCGGCCGTGTTGGAGGGGTTCGGGGGGACGGTTTGGGGGTTGGAGTTTGAGCCTGGTGAGAGGGTCGGGATTGTAGATGGGGAGATGGGAGGGGAGGACGGAAAGAAGTTGCTGGAGACGAGGAAGGAGGCGGGGGCCAGATTGGTGACGTGTTGTGATGATAGGTCAATCAAGATCTGGAGACGGATACCGAAGGAGAAAAAGGAGATGCCGACGGGTAGAGGCAAGATGCCGAGTATACTCAAGACGCACAGTATTGCTGAGGAGTGGGTCGAGGAGGCGACGTTGCCGGAAGTGCATGAGAGGGCTGTGTATGCTGTCAATTGGAGTAGACAGAGTGGCAGGATTGTCAGTTGCGGCAGTGATGGGAGGGTGGTCGTGTTGGAGGAGAAATGGAGAGAAAGCAAGGATGCGGATGGAGATGCTACCATGCAGGAGTCTGGCACGGTCGAGAATGGCGACGCTGCAGTACAGGCCACATTATCACTTACCGAGTGGGTCGTGGTGGCCGAGTTGGAGAACGCTCACGACGTGTTCGAGGTGAATCACGTTACGTGGGCTCCGCGAGTGGACAAAGGAAAGCAGAGCGAAGATGAAGAAATAGTCGTCAGTACTGGCGACGATGGCGAGGTCAAAGTGTGGACACTGTCGCCTGCTATATAGAATTCTGTACGGACGAAAGCGCATGCTCTCCTCTGACCAAGCTGTGGACCGTCTTGCTTTTGTGCATCACCGGAGCGAGAACCGGAAAGTTGCCGACATAATCAATTAACACAAACTCAGAGAAAACTCGCTCATACGAAGGATATGGCACGAGTAGTCATACAGAGACAGGCCGAGAGACGGTCAGTCTGTCGTGCTGAAGAGTGCTTCGACCGGTGGCAGTAGTACTCCTGCGGACACCCGAGCCATACTCGTGCCAAATATCACGTACAAATCAAGAATGCAATGAGAAGCAATGATGGCAAAGGTGTTGATGAATTGATTGATGTACCGCTGCAATAAACCCCCAAATGATCCAGATCCAACCAATGGGCCAATGCCAAATCCACGGCGAGGAAGCAAATTGATTCGGTGTGGAAGGAAGCCTAACAGCTAGAGGGGAAATACGCTTGAGACACAGCACTTTAAATTGATATAGAAATGACAAGAATGATGTGAAGAGATTATACAAGTCCAGAAGAAGTATTAGGTTTACGCATATTGACGGCGATTAATAAATATGCTCTCACCCGGACCGTCGGACCAGTTGCCCATAATCGCAAATCGGCTCGCTATACTTCGTCTATGCAGACAGGTGGTATAGTCACCATTGTGATGGGACGGAAGCACAAACTTTGAACAGCCAGCGTCGGATGACGAACCCGTGGACTCGAGGCAAGAGATACAGAGTGAATCATCGCGTGCATATATTGGTCGACGGCCGTAAGCTTGGCCTCGAGCAATGCTCCCATGTCTAAGTGTAATGCTGCGATGTTCGTGGGACCGTAGTACGAAAATAAGAGAAGAAGTCCAGAGACCGGACACATGGACAGATACTTGTCCGCCCAACTCGGAGGCTATAGGCAGAGCGAGCAATAACAACACGAATGATTACAGAGTGGTTGATGAAACATTGGACTGAGTTCGATAAGGCTGGAAAAACAAAGGAACGTCACTTGCTTCTTGGAATCGAGGGGAGCCCATGGTTCACGACCAAGCATTGTATAGCAGATCTAAAGCAGATCTAAAGCCAAAGCACATATGCTAAGAGTATTCTTTTGCAGGTGTTTGGGGTATGGAATGATCGGATGAGCAGTGCCATGAACGACTCATCGTGAAGTCACTACAGCGTCCTCTGAAGCTACCAATGACTCTGAGGTACACAGCGCAGTAATTCTTAATCCGTAGAGCGACGGTCATGAGCTGATGTGCGATGGTGCAGGGATGCAATCGGGTAGAGAAGACGTACTCGAAGTTGAATGTGCAATAAAATGATTACTCACGTTGTAATTTCCCATCGTACGCACTCTCGAACTCGTATCAAGCAAAGTTCGCTTGCCTGGCCTGTCGATATCATCAGAGGCGCATAGGCAATGGGTCACTTGGATTGGCCGTGCAGTTTCAGGACTGTCGGAAATTGAGAATGGTTGCTCCATGGTGGCGGCGGATGTGGAGGCCGCCTGATCGGCGAATACTCCGGTCAGTGACTGAGCCTATGAGGACGATGCCGAACGTATCTGTGAATGTGCAGCGTAGATATTATCGGAAGAATGATGCTTGTATAGAACGAGTAGATGGAGGATTGTGTAAAGGATGGAGGAGAGTATGGAGCTGGCCGCAGATGGTGTTGTTTACGCGAGCAGAATCATCACAGTTCATCTTGAGCTTCATCAAAGGAACCACAAGTCTGCAGGTGGAAGTGGAGGATCCATTTTAACAACATTCGCTCCGCCTTCTCGAAGGAAGAATGCACAGACATGGATGAAAGGGCGCACAGACAAGCCCACGCGCGTGGGCACAGCCGATCAAGACGATCAAGCAGGGGTAAAGGGGACCTGCCCAATAACAGCCTTCCATATCTCATTTCCGGCAACGCGCTGCACTCGTCGATCGCCATGTGAGGCCCGAGGACCGTGTCGGCCATGATTCAATCGTGCATGCTGCTTGCAACAGTCGAGGGGTGTAATCAGGATACGATAGGCAGAGACCCAGGACCCAGGATCACTGGCAGTGCCAACTCTAGAATCCTGATGATCCAGAGGTGGATCAAGACAGCCTCATATTGCCAACCGTCGTCATCTGCCACGATCCTGCAACTGAGTTAGAGCAACAACTGGGAAGCGGGCGCCTGCAACTGATTGACGTGACACCAGATCTGGATCTTAGGCTCTTCAGCCCCAGACCATGCCCGACCATGGCATTGACGGTAGACGGGAGGAAGAATGGTTGTCAGAGAATAGAAAAAAGCGTGTCACTTGGTCGCTCCTGGCTCATCAATCAAGTCTAAGCGACCCTCATCCTTCTGCATGTCTTGGATTAGGACTGCAGCTTGGGGCCCTTTGTCTCGCGCCGTCTGCCTCTAGCCAGACACACATGACGGTCGTTGATGCCCTGGTCAAACAGAGTCTTGCGTGAGCCCTGCGTGGGCACTGCCAGTGACGACGGTGATGAGCCCGATGAGCCCTTGATACGAGCCATCCCGCAGGAGAAAGGACTACAGTGCATGCGGGAAAAGCTTGGTATACTGCGCGGACGGTAGAGAGCGCACAGCTCCTGCAATCTCCCTCTCTCCCTCCCTTGACATGGGATTGTCCGTTGGCGCGTGTGTCGCTGCCCGGACTCTGGTTCCTTGTGGCCCTTGTGGTCCTGGTCCTGGTCCTTGTCCAACTTCTCACCATGCGCTCCACTTAACAAAGTCAATCATCATGTTTAGGAGGAATTGCAGCGGCTCATGGCTCATCCATCTCAATCAAGAGCCACACCCTAACTTCCCTAACGCGACACCAAAAGACATGACACCGTAGTTACACTTTCCCTGCTCCCCTCGCCGCATTCTCTTTTGTCCTACTCATCCCATCTGTCCCTTCCGTCTACACTTTTCACGACCCCTCGCAGAGCAAGGGCTTGACGACGCTCACGACTCCATCACCTGCTGCCACTGTACATACATTCCAACAGGCACAACACACCACAATCCATCGGCAGCGTTGATCCTTGCCTTGCCTTGTCTGCGCTGTGTCGCCCTTTTGCACCGCCAAATCACAAACCAAACCCAATCTCCTCCTCGATCAAGCTATACCCCCGGACTATTTGCTGCTCATCATCCAACGGCTGCCGGCGACTCTATCAGAGTTGATCCATTCACCGTTGCGGCGGCCAGACTGCGTTTGTTGTTTACAACGCATAATCGCCCGAACAACGGCAACAAACGCATGCATTATTGCGACTGACCCTTTTTCGTCAAGAAAACTGCCTACACGCCTCGCTGTCGTCGGTTTCATCGATAGTCACCAGTCACTTTGTGTCGCTAGTGAACGCAAAGTAATACATCGCCAGGAACCGACCTCTTCCACTCCTTTCAAAGGTCGATCCACCACATTCATTTAATACTTGATTTTATTACACAGCCTGCAGGTTCGTACTCCCTCCGTCTCACCGTCGCTGGCCTATCGGATCATTGTAGTGGTGTTGGCACATGACTGACCATTGACAAGATTCACAGTCCCTCCTTTGTACCACCTACTCACATCCTCACCGATTACTGCACCCGCATTGCCCCACTGTTACACAGACAATCCTGGGAGTACAAGAACTCGGCACATAATACCTAGTCACCGTCGACGGCTACTTGCACCCGAAGTCCACTTTTACTATTATCTATACACCATATTGGCATCACTGCCGCATATAATTCCAATGGACACTTCAGATGGAGCAAACGATAGTAGAAGGGGTTCGGTCAGTCACAAGCAGCCTGTCGTTCTGCAAAACCAGACCCAGACTCAGAGCCCTTCGTGTCGGAGGAAGACGGACAAGGCAGACAACCCCAGCCCAGCCAGCATCGCTGGTGCCACTTCACATTCATTCGCATCCGATGGCTCGCCCAAGCCAGTAGAGAAGCAGCAGTATGGCTATCACCAGGAGCGCCCTCATGTATCCTCGCAGGTCCGCACCAGGAATCTCAAGTACCACAGGCCAAGACAAAGCAGCACAGACACAACCCCTGCTGCCCCTACTAGCTCATTCTCTCGCAACAGAACACCACTCTCGGACTTGGAGATCGAGCACCAGCTCTGCCAATTACTGGAACAGGAGACCGGCGCTGAGGAAGGAGACTTTGTCGCAGCTTTCGCAAAGGCGTCGCGCCACCCTCCTATCACTTACGAATCATTGAGCGAGTTGGATATTAGCCGGATCATCAACAACCCGAAGTTACGACACGACGTCAACTTTGACAAAGAGCTTCACTTCCGGCCTAACCTTGATGGTTCCAGGGGCAGGCAGAAGATTCGCGCGGCCGACGACTACTGGCGCGGTTTGATCGCCGAGCTTATGCTCTATCGTCTTGTGGGTACCAAGCTCCTCTCGGCAACGTCCTCGCAGGAGCAGGAGTACTGGACGCGCATGATGAAGGCGACCCAGAAGCGCATGCCCATCATGTTCGAGACCATCCGCGACATTCTCAAGACGCTTGTGCCGGAGCGGGATCAGGCTGTGGTGGCGGAGAGGATCGATGTCGGCATGATCATGCAGGAAATCTCAAAAGGTGTCTTCGACATGATGAGCCTCGCCAACTGGCTCGCGACATTACTAAAGGCGCACTGTGCACCCATGCGCGACGAGTGGATTGACCAGATGGTGTCGCAGGTACAGAAGAGCATTGAGTTCAACGACCAAAAGCGTCTGGCCGTCGGACTTCGCCAGCTCCTCGGCATCCTCGAAGCGATGAAGCTCGACGTCGCCAACCACCAGATCCGTCACCTCCGGGCCATGCTCATCGAAGACGGCGTCAACTTCCAGACAAAGTACCACCTGACCCGGATCCACTACGGCCGCATCGACATCCACAAGACCCGCAAGTGGTTCTACCGCGAGCACCGTCTTCACCTCCAGAACACTTCGTCCCCAGACAAGCTCAGCGTCTTCGTCTCGGCCCTCTTCAAGTCCCTCCTCTCCACTTCCTCCCTCTCCTCCCTCCCCGAAAACTTCTCGCTCGACTCGGACCGTCTCCGCTCCTTCCGCTCCGACCTCCACACCCTAATCTACACCCAACTCGTCCTCGACCTCCTCGACCGCCTCCTCCCCAGCACGACATCTCCCTCGTCGCGGACCCAAGCGCACACCGCCATCAAGACCTCCCTCCCCAGCATCATCCCCGAAACCCGCCGGCCCATCGACTGCGCCTCCAACATCGCCGTCGAACTCATCCGCATCGTCGCCTCCACCACCTCCACCACCTCTTCCACCGCCCTCGACGCCGCCAAAATCGACTTCGCAGAGCGCGTCCTCCGCACCGACCTCCAGCCCGGCAGCCCCGCCTTCCAGCTCCGCAGCCGCCAGCTCTTCGCCGCGCAACTGCCTACCCTTGAAAAAGTCGTGCGCGAACACCTCGCGCTGACCCCGCTGAATTTGCACGACGCCATGTTCGCTTCCACGCTGAGCAGTCCGGCGGCCCTGTTCGACAAGAAGGCGCAGGCATCGGCGGGCACGGCGGCGCAGGGGCCAAAGAACGCGGAGGCGGTGCTGAAGCGCGTGGCGCACGTTGCGGTCTTGCATTGGCATATCTGGGCGCCCATTGTCTATGATGTCCCAGCTGAAGAAGGGGAAGTGGCGTCCCCTGGTCCGTGGGAGAGCGAGGGGAGTTCGGCGAGTGGGAGCGATACGGAGAGCGAGGCGGGGAGTGAGGTCAGTGAGGTTAGTTCTGCTGGGGTTTTGGGTGGGGAGAGAGGGGGGATGAGTCCTGAGGTGAAGAGCGAGGAGACGGAGGAGCTGTGAGGAGTTGTGAGGGTGTAATGACTTTTCTTTGTGTTGTCTTTGGTCTGTTGATTAGCGAGGCATAGCATGGCGTTTTGGGGCGGTTACAGTGCTGGTTGGCATTGTTGGGGCGAAGCGAAGCGGTATTGGGCTCTTTTTCGTTCCTTTCTGGGTTTGTTTTCTGGCACAGGAGATACCAAGATCTTGTTTTTTATTACCTGCGAAGGGGAATGTCTGGTTATCTGCTACGGGGTGGTGCAGGGGCTCTTAATGATTCGAGCAGCGCACAAATTGGGAGGATACAGTAACAAGCGAGCGAGCGATCCTGAGCGATTGGGATTGTTGCGGCGTGGTGGGAGTTTTGGCTCATGTGAGAGCAGATATATATCTGGGCATGCATGGCTTGGTGTCGAGGTAGCGAGTAGAAGCTAATGCGGTAATGTGTATCTGATCAGTTCTTACTTCAATTATGTGCCACTTCTGTTTCCGTTGCACAGCACATGCTGCAATACCCGATTGTGGCTAATAGCTCTACGTGACGATCGTGGCTGTGTGACAGGGTGGCTCATCATGCTGGTGTAATAGCTGCAAATAGGCAATTCAACACTTGCCAGAATCAAGGAAATAGGCCGCGGGATTCACGTGACATCAAGGCTTATGACGATTCGCTGGCGCTGCAGCGCGACTCAGTCGCTCCCCGTCCGAGACGAGCAATAATTTCCCCCCTTCCTGATCACGAATGAATCGGCATTGACCATATTTCCTGAGATGTATCATCTTCTCAATTGACCTCGTCTCTTGCTTCTCTATCTCCTCAATTGATCGAATCAAAGCACTTGGAACTCCAGCCCATTGCTCCATTTCAAAAGCCAATCCACCTCAACATCGACACGCGTTGAGGTCCGCCCAGCTTTCCCCCAGCTCCAAAAGTTCCCGCATCTCACACCACCTCCTTCACAACCACAACCACAATGGCACCCAAACGGAAGCGCGCCCAGAACAACGACGCCGCCGCGGACGTCGCAGAAACCGTACAGCCTTCCTCCCGCGACGCCTCGGGCGAAGACACAGCGGACCCGATCCTGTCCGAAGTGAGGACCAAGAAGGAAGCCTCGACGTCCCGCGAGGAGATGCAAGCGCCTTCCAAGCGAACGCGAGCGGGGCCCAAGGCCTCGACTCTCACGCCTAGGATCTCGACTGACGGAGGATCGGCGGATGAGGAAGAGATGGAGGTTGATGAGGAGGGAGCGGTCGGCGATGAGGCTGAGAACAAGGAGAAGAAGAAGGTCGGTACCGGTAAGGGGGAGAATGGAGAGGCGGGCACGATGAGGATGGACGCTCCGCCCAAAGCTGGATTGGTGGATCCCGTGGGGTTCAAGACTAATCCGCCGCCTGAGGGGAGGTCGGTCAGGGTGTATGCTGATGGAGTGTTTGATTTGTTCCATCTTGGGTACGTCTTTCACGGTTATTCACGCATGAGAGCTCTATCACATGGCGTTCATGACCCCTTGCATGCCCTGCACACCCATGGGAGCATCAGAACTTCCCAATGCTAACACACACCCCAGCCACATGCGCGCCCTCCAACAAGCCAAGACCGCCTTCCCCGACACGACCCTCATCGTCGGCGTAACCGGCAACAGCGAGACCCACCGCCGCAAAGGCCTGACGGTCCTCTCCGCCGCTGAGCGTGCCGAATCAGTCCGGCATTGCAAATGGGTCGACGAAGTAATCGAAGACTGCCCCTGGATCGTGACGCCGAAATTCCTCGCCGAGCACAGCATCGACTACGTTGCGCACGACGACCTGCCCTACGGCGCCGACGAAGGCGACGACATCTACACGCCCATCAAGCGCGAAGGCAAGTTCCTCGTCACGCAGCGCACCGAAGGCGTCTCCACCACCGGCATCATCACCAAGATCGTGCGCGACTACGAGAGCTACATCGCGCGCCAGCTGCAGCGGGGCCAGAGCAGGAAGGAGCTGAATATCAGCTGGATCAAGAAGAACGAGCTCGACATCAAGCGCCACGTCCAGGAGATCAGGGAGAGTATAAAGCAGAATTGGTCCACTACGGGCCAGGAGTTGGGCAAGGAGTTTCGTCAATTTTGGGTCCCCGGGCTTAGTAGGCCGGGCAGTCCCGCGGTGGGCAGCAGTGTTAATATCAACGATGATGGGAGGGGTAGCGTAAGGGGCAGGAAGCGCAAGAGCGATTTCTTGACTAGTCCTGTCACACCCGCGCAGGAGGGACGGGACGCGAGAAGCCCTGGCGCGTGGTCCAGGTTCAGCGTCGGTACGGGCAGGGGGGATCGTGATTTTGTGGCCGGGTACGCGATGGGGCTGTTGGGGAGCGTCAAGGGTTGGGTGAGTACCTTTTCCTCCGTGTCCTCCCTCACCAATCAAAGTGTTCAGGATGGTTGGAGATGGCGCATTGTAGGGCATGGCTAATATTGAAATCAGATGCAGCGCAACCGCCGCAACCTCTCGGACGCGAACCCCGAGCGTGACGTCGACTTGTTGAGCCCGCATAGCAGCGGGAGTGAAGGCGAGGATAATAACGTTGCAGGGAAGAACGGCAACGGGAGTGTGGGCAAGGGAGCCGGCAGTCTGGTGGACCAGTTGGAGGCTAGCGTTGCGGAGGCGGAGGAGGAAGAAAAGCAGGGAAGTCGGGGCCGAAAGGCGAGGAGGGTCGAGGCTTGAGTTCTACACTGAGCTGACCTTTCGATGGTAAGGGGGAGTGTACAGCGATGCTGGAACGGTAGAGTTCTGGTGAGGAAGGAATTGATGGAGGGGAAAGGCTGCATGTAATGAATGGGTGGCTTCGCCTTCCTCAGCTATGTTGTAGCTGGACTGCGGTTAAGACGAGGGCCTCCTAATATTGGATGTGGATCGGGAATGGTCTTTAGATGGATAGATTGCCGTCGACAACTGTGTGTATTGAGTACTCTACCTGTGCCATCGCTCTGTCTTCTCTCTCTCTCTCTATCTGTCTGTCTGTCTGTCTGTCTGTCCGTCCGTCCGTCCTTTCGCTTCAATCGGCCGATGAAGTCGGAACGACTTATGAAGGCATCAATCTGCAAGGACGGCCACGACACCAGGAAAATCAACACGCACCAATGGAAGAAGAAAAGGTACACAACATGACATGAAATTTTCCCATCCATTTCTGATTCTCTACATATTCGGTCCGCGCCCGGTACATCTCGACAATCTGCTCCGGACCCATCTGGACTGGTCCCGCAGGCTATCTAATGTACAACTCTGGATTCTGTCCTCTTTTACCTTTCCATCCAAGGCCCCAGTGAGCCGAGCATTGAGACCCACGACAACAGAGCCAAGTGGCTAGCGGGAGAACGCCCACTTCGACAAATGAGGATGTCCGAGACCAGTTTCAATGGAGTATAAATGCCAGCCAGCGATGCACCCACCGGCCAATTCACAGGAAGAAGAAGCCTTGGCCTCTAGTCGCCAGTGGATGACCTCGATAGACAGAGATCGAAAGTTGACAAAACGCCCTCGCTGTGATTCGTGCTGAATTTCCCTTCCAATGCGAGAAGCGCGGTAATGATATGATGAGATGAGATGAGATGATGGTCCGTGCCAGTTCCAGCTCTGAGTGGCTCACTCGGCTAGCGGGTCGGGTGATGCCAACCAGGTTCCAGAGGCGGACAAGGTTGAAAAAGAACTAGGAGATAAAAATATGGTAAAAGTGATTACAAGAATGTTTGTCGTTCGTTTCCACCCCCGAGAGGCCAACAAAGCGTGGCTTACGGTGTGGCGACGATGTGTCTGTTGTGTACGGTTGAAGCTGATATAAGGTGGCAGGAGAATGTTATGATGATGATGCTTGCTTGCTTGGTGGTCGTGGTGCGATGCAATGGTTCATACGGCCGTGAGACGTTCGTGTAGCGTGGTCGTGTCTATAGATTGTTTCTTCCTTGCCTCCTCCTCTTTGTTTCTCACTCCTCTGTCAAGCTGGCGCTCAGCTTCCGTTCTTTTGGTATGTCTTCAGGATCGCTTTTGACGTCCGTGGGCCTGACCTTCCTCATCGTGCCACCACTGCCACTCCGTTCGCTTTTCTTGCTGTAGTTGCTGCCGCCGGTCTCTCGTCGTTCGCGGTATCGGGACAACGTGGCGACATTGACACTAGTGCTTCTGTGGGGAGCGGCAGGGGGAGGGGCTTTCTTACGTCCCATCATCAGCAGACCGCCGTCTTCGTCGCTCGAGTCATCATCGTCGTCCCCGTCGTCGGACTCAACGGCAGCATCAGCGTGGTACTCATCGTCGTCCTCGACATACTTGCGAGCCGCAGCGGGCAGGCCGGTGATCTGCTTGTTCGGATCAAAGGACGACCCAAATGGCTCACGCTCTGGACGGAACGCCGCTTGGTCGAATGACTCCTCACTATTTGCGAACTCTCTTTGTGCTGTCACTGGTGTCTCCTCCTTCATCTCCCGTTGCTGATCCTCCGAGATGACTGATGGGATCGAAGGACTCGAGGTGGCGGGTGTGGGACCGGTCTTGATGCGATCCTCCGACGACACGGGAGTGATGAGAGGCATGACACTCGAGCTGGGTGATGCAGGACCTGTCTCCAGACTGGGCACTAGTGACGGAGGCATCGAGTCGCTAGATGCACCAGCATGTCGGCCATGGCGGGTACGTGGATGGAACATGTCATCGTCTGGGCTCGGCGGGCAAGGATCAGCGTCGTGTTCATGCGAACTTGGCGAAGCAGATTGTTTCTGCAAACCCTCTGCAATTTGTCGTCTGAGCAACTCGTTCTCGGCACGGTCAAAGTCCTGCTCGCTTGACTCATTTTGGAGACGGGACGCTGGTCTCGTCTGGGGCGTCGGTGGCTTGTTGTCTGGAAGGGGCATGTAAGTAGGATGGCGAGCGGTCATGCCCGAGACTGGAGATGCAGACTTGAAATCGTCAAAAGCACCTTGGCGGACGGAAAAGTCAGGTGTAGTGACGACTGAGCTATGACGAGAAGCGTTCGGGCTGACTGACTTGCTTGAAGCTGGTGTGAAATCCTGAAGGGCTCTCGGAGGGTTCAGCTGTCCGGCAGCGGAAGCAGTACTGACGGCAACACTAGGATCACCATGAGCATCTCCTCCAGCGTCAGATGACCGAGTCGAGAACACCGACTCTCTGCCATCGCTACGGCCGGTAGCACTTCTGTCACGAACACTCTTCAATAATCGAGTAGCGCTACCAAGTAAGCCGCTGAGACGATCAGCGCCTGGACTTTCTGGATGAGAAGGCATTGTCGGTGAAGTAGGAGCTGATGTGTCGAAATAGCCACCCGCTGCACCATCGCCAGGTCTGATTGTCCGTGAAGAAGCGGTCGTCGAAAGCGTAGAAGCAACCTTGTCGTTGCCGTCCTTCCTCGAAATCCTGGTCTGAGTCGGTGTGAGTGAGTTGGCGTCAGAGCGTGGAGTACCGAGAGAAGTCGTGTTGGAGATGCGTTGAGCGTGGGGAGTTGCGACTGGACTTACCGTCAAGCTTTTAGCGAGAGGATGTTCGTGATCTCGCGAAGACTTGAGTGCTTGAAGGATGGGTTCGTCGCCTCTCAGGCTGTGACGGCGAAGGTCACGGAGGTCTGCGTGGATGTTGCTATTCGATGACGATGCAGAAGCTCCAGAGCCGTCTTGCGAGGCGTTCCGTCTCTTAGTCGAAGTACTCCTGCCGAGCCCGACGGCTTTCATGAATCCAGAACGAATCTTGTCCATGATGGTAATTGGCACGACGGACTGTTCAAGATCTTCGCGAGAAATCTCAATCTTCTTGCCCTCGGCCTGCTTAGCCGGGTTGGAGGTCTCCAGCCAGCCGTCGCGGTCGGGGAGGTCAGAAGTGACCCAAGGATGGAACCTGACTTCTTCCAAGGTGACTCTGTCTTTGACATTTTTAGTAAGGAGTCGTCTCAGTAAGTCGATCAGATCTTCGGGTATCTCCTCGTACTCTAGACTGTGCACGGTCCTAAATGCACTGTACTTGCCCCACTGGCGAGTCTGCGAGGAGCTTCGTGAATGAGGTTTGGTGTCGACAGGTCTGAGGCGCTTGTCAGGTATGTAGACCTCTTCTTCCGCAATACGCCTCATGACAACAAACTCGTTATCAACAAAGGGTACACGAGCAAATATCATGCAGAAGAGTGTGACGCCCAAAGCCCAGATGTCGATAGCCTTGCCAACGGGTGGGTGCTCTCCGACGGTATCAGTGATGCACAATTCAGGAGCATAGAAAGCAGCAGTGCCGACGTTCTTCGCAAGCTCCTTTGCTTCGTCGAAATCGTGATCGGTCTCTGACTCTTCCGGATCGGCATCGTCCAAAGGACGGCCGAGATAGGAGACACCAAAGTCGGAAATCTTGGTGCGGTAATCCCTAGTCTGCAGAAGATTCGGTGGCTTGATGTCTCTGTGAATGATTCCTTGGTAGTGCAGGTATTGCAGACCCAAAAGGGTGTCTCGGAATGATTCGCGGCAAGCCTGCAGGGTCATGCAAGGCACGTACATTAGGTCGGGATGAAGGTCACATTCGAGGAGATCAGCGGCGCGTTGGGCAAGATTGTCGAGGCTGAGGTTACGTGTCAACCCACGGAGGTCCGCTCTAGCGTCTTCCTCAGTTATGACCTCCTCTAGCTTGGGAAGCTCGGCACGTTCGCGCTCGTGCTCCTCATGGGGAGGATCTTGTGGGTCTTCAAATGCCCCATACATGGTACCTTTCAGTGCCTCTGCCAGCTTCTTGTCTTCGGTCGCATTCTGCCTGCTCGTGTCAGGAGTGACGGTAGCCAATAAATCCGAAGTTTCAACGCGGTGAATACTCTCCATGGACTTTGACAGGATGCGGTCGAGTTCTGGTGAACTGGCCGAGTCCACGAAGGAACCAGACCTGGACGCACTGTCCATCTCAGAGTCCTCATCGACATCCGGAGCCAGCTCCATACTCCAGTGGGAGGCGTCAGCCTCGTTTATTTGGTGAGCTCTTCTAAGTTCTCTAAAGCGGGCACGGGCAGTCTTGATGCGTCGGACTCGAGCGAGATTAATAACGGCATTATCCTCCTTGTCGGCTTCCTCATCATCGAAATTACCGCAAGACTCCCGTTCATATCGTCGATTCTCGACCAGGCAGATCTCTTTTGTACCCTGAGTCCTCCATGGAATCTCACCCATATCTACGCGTTCGAGAACAATGTAGACCTTTCGACGAGCGGGATCGTCAATGACTTCGAGTAGGGCGACGATATGTGGGTGGCGGGCTTTCTTGAGGATGGCAACTTCGCGCTTGACTTTATCCTCGGCATTGCCGCCCAGTCTACCCAATCTTCTCTTTTTAGGAAAACGCTCAACAATCTTGATAGCGACGAAATCTCCGGTAGTGAGAGACCGGCCAAGCTTGACTTTGCCATGTGTTCCCCTGCCAAGCTCATCGATGATCTCGTAATTGTTGATAAGCTTGCGACCCGAGATGGGATCAACATCAATGTCGGCGACATGGGTCTCCTTTGGCACTTGGGTGTGCAAATGGTGAAGGTATGGACTTGGATATGAGGTTTCTGTTATCGGAGTATTACCACTCGCGGACCTGATAGGTGAGGGGTTGAAGAGACCTGGTGTGGGAATGGGTGAATTGTCGTGAGTGAGTGTGCCATGTACGCCGTGCGAAGCGGGCAGGTTTGCACTCGAAGGAGGAAAGGTTGGAGAGAAGAGACCTGTCCGTATTGCTGGAGGCACGTGAGGCGGAGGATATTGCTGGTGATGAAGCGCAGAGAAAGCCTGGTTGGGGAACTGCATGGGAGCACCGAACTTGACCGCCGTACGACCTTGGTGCGGGCTCGTGGGCGTTATCGTGGCTGTACTGTCTGTACTCTCTATGCTGGCGGCGGAAGCATGGGATAGATCGCGCTGGACAGTCGGCCGCGTGCTTGGGCCCAAGTCAACGTGGCCCGACATCCTCCGCGCTGCATCTACGATGGCATCTTTCAGTCTTGACGAGGAGCTCGACGAGGCTATTGAGGGAGTGGGGGAGTTGTGTACGCGGCCCTCTTCGATTGTATGCTGTGGAGCATCAGGGACTTTGACAGCAAAGAAGCCATCCTGGTTGCGATGCTCGGAGAGTGGAGTGGGTTGTGTCGCAATGATTAGCGGTTTCTCGAGGCGAGGGGTGACATCAGAGCCGGATGGTGAGACGGCGGGCGGTTGCTCTTCTGACCGTTGAGCGAGAGGTTGGTCTGGATTGGGATCCGTCATAGTCCTGCTCTTGCTACGTTCTACGCCGGGAAGACCCAGCAAGCCCTACACGTTTCTATACAACTACTCTCGATCAGTCTTGAGTGCTGGCACTGGTCGACCCGCGTCCCGGCCTGAAGCGCGTCGAGTCCTGCGCCGGGTCGACGGAGAGGACTGTGACGTCGATGCAGCGGGTTTTTTTGGTGATGATTATTATTTGTGAAGACAGTGTAGTATCATGGCGCTGCCGGGACTCTGACCGTATGTCGAGAGGCCCCAGAAGTATCATGCAGCAGCCGGTATCGTAAAGTGAGACACTGGGGGGGATAGAGAGTCGAGTGTGGAGGGGCGGATTTTGCGAGTTCGGAGAGGGTCAGGTGAGAGACGGTTGAGATGGAACAATGTAAATTTGGCAGCAGAAGCGTCCTGTGAGGTCGAATATCTGGTGATAGCTGCAAGGTCAGAGGACACGGCAAGGAGAGTAAAAACGCAAACGGCAGCCCCAGAAGTTCAAAAGCAGACTGCGCTGTGGAGAATGGGTGTGGTAGTGCAGTGGAGGAGTGTGGTCGAGTTGAGTGTGGATCTCTCTTGCAGCTGGCTGTGTCAGTGGCAGTTGAGATTTTGGGCTTTTGGGCGGGCGCTGGGCCACAGATTGAAAGATTGGCGGCCTCACCCTGTTCACTGTCGGGTTCTGCCAAAGCTCGGACGCCAGAGGCAGCTCGCTGAAAGCTCAACATTGGACAGAAGCCAGAGGAACCCAATGAAGCCAATGAACCCAAGCTTGGCCCCTCTGTTGATCTGCGGCCGCATTGATTGCTTGTCGACTGGGTCTCGAGACTCGTCAGAGCTCGAGCAAGGTCATGATCGTCGTGCAAGAAGGACTACGCGACATGGCCGGCTCGACACACAAGAGTTACACGGAGTACGTACTACATACTGTACAGCAGCACACTGTAGCGCACACGCACGCGCACGCAGACAGAGACGGAGCCACAGCCAGCTGTCGTAGTGTTGGTGGTGGTGGTGGTGGCTCCCCTACATGTGGAACATTCATCAGCTCACTCGAGCATTCGATGGGCCAGGGGGGCACACGACCACGGTAAGTAAACGGACGAACACATGATGCATCGGTAGGGATTCGTAACAGAGGCGTTCTGATGCCCGCCCCGTGCATGCACCTCGCTTTGTTCCAGTATCACGTCCTCGCATTGCCGGGCTGCAATTTAATTCAACGCAACAGCGTCTGTGTGCCCTGCAGACAGCTCATGCACTTGGGGCCCAGGGACAACAGTCGCTCGTTCGATGCTGATCAAGTCACGACTCGTGAAGCCTCAACACAAGTTACAGCACAACCTCGTCAGGTCTGCCACAGGCCATCTCGTCAAGCGGGAAATGGCGCAATGGAGCTCTCTTTAGCGCGCACTTGCGCCAAAGCAGGACCAGGGTGTCGCAATTAGGCTTGCATGCATTACTCATTCCACACCACTCCCCAATCACCACGGCAAGACGCCGGTGGCCACTCGTCCTACTCTCTAGGAGCTTGCATGTTTGAGGAATGGCTGCCGTCGCCTCCGTCACATCCGCTTCACAAAAGAAAGCTTGACTCTGGATGCAAACTCCGCCGTGTCCGCATTTGCTTGATCGACGAATCGGCGTGCGCATCTACCATGTTCCTCTCGCAGATTCCGCTTGCAGGGAAGAGGAGTAGCTGCAGCAGCAGCAGCAGCAGCAAACGTTGTGCTCACGGCCGGAGAACTGCCCCCAGCACTATTCAACCACATCCTTTTCCCTGTGAGAACGATAAGTGAACTAAAGCTCAGGCCCTGCACAGGCGGCACAGCAATCGTTCCCTTTTGTTCAGCTCATTCCGATCGCGTTGTGCAACGAACGCCTTTTCTCGCTCAAGGGTCCCGAGCAAAATTTGTTGGGACTCTTGCCGTGCTGCCTCGGAGTCGTGCATCAAATCGTCAACATCTCCTTTCAAACCGATCTGCAACGCTACAATTCATTCCGTCGCTCTTGTCCTCGGTCCAGAGACGTGCCCCAAAGTGCGCAGCCTCTTAGTGACTTTTTTCGCCCCAGGCGCCTGCTCTTACAGGATTCCGCGGCGATGCATCCGCTAACCGAAGCCACCATTCCATTGGGTTATATTGATACATAAGACGATTGCGCTACATCTCCGGTACAAGCATGTACAAACCACTCTATCTGGGGATGCCTTGGAAACGACCAGCCAGGGCTTGACGATCACCATCGCTCACAGTGAAGATGCATTAATGGCTGACCCTTGGATCGAGCTCGAGGCGTATTCCGTGCCGCTGACGGTGCAGCACAATCCGTGATGCATCAAACTCCGGCCTGTGACGAGATGCGCTAGCAGAGCACTGACAAAGCTCAAGCTTGCAGCGAATGGAATGGTGGTGCCTGACATTACGAAAAGACTTGGTCAGACTTGCTGCCCTCATAGGTCAGAAGCGACCTTGATAATAATATCATGGAAAGTACTTGTACTGCATGACGCAGCGACAGACGATCGTCGCGACAGGCCAAACTCAACATTAAGCTCGACCCTCCTGGTCAATATCAGCCGACATGACCTCCCATGTGAATCTGACGACTTAGGCGATAAGATCACAAGAATACACAGCCTGACACGAGGCATCCTGTGAACACCATCAACGTGCAAAAGTCTCAGCGTCAGACACCTCTTCGCCACAACTATCCTCCAAACCGTCACTGCACTGACCCACGGCTCGTCCCATGCTCATCACCCTCCATTTTCTTCCAGCCCCGTCTCTCCGCATCTGCTCGTCAGCTAAGGCCAGGCTTTACCCATTCAAGCGCACCATCAATCGCTGTGGGTGTGCGCTACCTCCAGCACCTGCAGTAGACAAGCCATGCTGCAGATGGTTTCCCCCTCACAAGGAGATATTGTGACAAGCATATCAGTTCACGCCAGATGCGCCAAATATTAATTGTCGCAACAGACCAATGAGGTCCAATAGACTGTGATTTATTCCCCTGCGTCTTGGCCTATGACCATCTTATCATGCACACCAACTGTCTTGCCGGCTCAGGTACCTCACGACATTGTGTCCATGCTCAGTCCTTGCGTTGCATGTGTGTCGACTGTCAGCTGACTACTTCCTAGCTCACCGTGGACAAGTGGCGCCGCAAAAGTTGCAGAACGCATTGCAGCTTCTCACGTGCAAGATCCTCTCGCAGCTTTCTGTTGTGGTATTTGGTGGAAGTCGTGCCTTGTCTTCGAAGCCTGAATTGGGTATCCAAGTAGGTCAAGAAACGTGCGCGCAGCCTCGAGGGGGGGAGCCCGTATCTGGAGCAAGTTGGCAGCCCGTCTGCATTTCCTGCCCATGTTCATTCAAAGATCCTGCATAGTCTAGTCCTTCTGGTCGGTGTGGGATCGAGCTTGAAGCAGCGAGTCCGCGGCCTGGTGTGCTCCCTCGTATAGTTGGGCCAGGGACAAAAGCGAAGCCTTGTGCCGTCTGGACTGTGGCATCTCAGTCCAGGAACGTTACCATGCTCGCCGGATGCCAGTACTGCATCTGAGGACGGCAAGACTGCAGGCTCTGGCGGAGTATGTCCACTGTATCTCTGAAGTCGTCATCCAGCTTTAGGTAATCCGAAGCTTCTTCGAGCAGGAAGAACACCTCCCGGAGCGGGCTTCGGTCAGCGGCCAGCACAGCTTCACCATTTTGCAACACCTTCCGGTATACATGACAGGCCTTGACGTAGTCTTCGTGATCGAAGTAGACGTGACCTATCTCCGTCACAATAGCCAGTGTAGACTTCAGGTCAGATTCCGGTATGTGCTCTTTCAATCGCAAGGCCTGACTGAGTGTTGCTTCGGCCTCTTCAAATTGACACCGCTTCCGCTGTACAACTCCGATGCAAGCCAGCGCCATCACTGTCCGGTGGTGTTCCGGCCCGAATACTCGTAGCAAACTCTCGTACTCTTTTCTGTACATCTCGTACGCCTGGTCGAAGTGACCGCGCTCTCGAAGGAATTTGGCAAGGTTGTGCAAGGTACCCAGTGTCCGAGGATCATCGGGGCCCAGAGTTTCCTCCTTTACACGGAGAATGATGCGAAGGCTAGCCATACTTTCGGCATAGTTCCCGGAAGCGACGTGGACATTGGTCAAGTTGTTCATCGCCTCGAGCGTATCAGAGTGCCGGTCTCCATATGTAGTACGGTAGACTGTTGCAACGTGTTCGAGAAGCATTCGGGACGATTCGAGATCATTCTGCTGCGCCCTTATCTGCCCAAGTGTCTGTAGTATTGGCAGCATGACCGAGGATGAGGGATGGCACAAGCCCTGTACATCCGCGATGGCCTTGTCGATAAGTTGGTATGCTTGATCTGGCTGACCCTCATCCACAAGCACGCTCGCTAGTGCTTGCAATACGCTAATGATTCCCCAGTATTCAGGATCCGGATTGGACATGTGGCGCTTGAGAACTTCCTCATATATCCAATGTGCTCGCTTCAGAATGTTATTGCGGTGAAAGAGATTACCAAGCTTCGTTAATACGTCAGCATCAAGATTTTGAATGCCTTCTTGAACGAGGCGCATCCAAACGCAAGAAGCATGAGCCATGAGGCTTTGATCAAAGCTCCAGAATCGGTACGAGTTCGGGGGTTGGACATTCGCAGCGACGCAGTCCAACGCCGTCCTGGTTGCTTCGGGATCAGTCGTTGGCATCAGAACCTGTGCAACCCATGAATGGACGCAAGTATGCATGCTGTAATCGTCCATAATGCTCATCTCGCTGCGAGTGACCAAGCCGTGATCGGAAAGAGACCGCATGATCTGCGTGAACGAGAGCTCGTCTTCCAAAACAGGCTTCAGCCACTCCGGAGGTTCGTACCCAGGCCGATGAAGGAAGTTGTAGCTGATCTTGTCATTATCAAGCCTGGACCAAAGTCGTAACAATTGCCCCGTATGGCGGTTCTTCCTGAGAGCATATTCAAAAGAAATTTGCCATGTCGAATAGAGCGCTCGGTCTTCGTAGCTTTGGATCTCTGGCGTCGTAGACTGCAACTTTGCCCAAGACGTTCGATAGTGGTGTAGGTAATCAGAGAAACTCATGGCGACCTGCTTCAGGAAGACACCCGCCGAGACAAGTGCCAGAGGGAGGCCGTCGACTTCGTCCACTAAAGCTATTGCGTGAGGATCTGCAGCACTCGTTAGTCCTTCTGCGTTGCAATTGACTGATCGGGCATGCTGCAAATACCTTCAAGCATGGCCTCCTCTCGTTCCGAGTAATTCCTCAGGATTGACAAACAATGTGACTTGTCGCACAATTTCCCAAGTTGGATATTGTGGTCCCCACAAACCTTCGAGGATCTAGTGGTGATGATGACTTGTCCATTGCAACCCCCTGGTAGGATGTCCCGAACGTCGACTGCCTGTTCATCCTCGTCGGCCGCCGTTCTTGGATTATCTAGACCATCGCAAATCAGAAGCCATCGCTCGTTCCTTGGTCTACTTAACCACTCTCGCATCCTTTCAGCGGCTTCGGAGCCGTAGTCTCCCAGGGACCCATCATGAAAGTTGTTGCGTAAGTAATGGCGCACAATGCTTGAGCGTGCTGTGGAATAGCTTTGCTCAACGGTTGCTAGGTTTTTGCAATTGATCCAGAAGATCGCACTGAAGTTTGTGCTATGCTGACGCAGATATTCCAGGACAAGTGTGGTTTTCCCAATGCCACCGAGTCCACGTATGATAATCTGCGATCGACCTTGGGAGGAAATAGCTTCATGGAGATTGTGAAGATCCACTTTCCTGCCAGCAACTTCCACTCTTTGTCGCATCTGCACTATGTCCAAGGGGATGTCGAAAGGTCGGCTCAGCTCCGACTTCAATTTTGCGGTTCGGCCGTGGTGCTTAGATTCCTCGCGTCTGTACACCTTGTAGCTATAGTACTGAGGACCATAGTTGACCTGAGACCCAATTTGGGTATTCACATCTGCTAGATTGTTGAAGAACGTTGAGTAACCTGCTTCGGCGACTTGGGCTTGTGCCATTCCCACTTTCTACATGTGAGGTTTTCTGCTGCAGATCAGGGTAGCTCTCAAAGTCATAGATGGAGGATGTGAAGCAATGGAGAAGTCTGTGTTAAATCTATTGTAGCCTACATTGAGGGCGATTTCGCCCAGCCGTCCAGATACATGATTTGATAATTTGGATTACCAGAATTGGACAATGGTGCAGAAACTCGAGTACTGCTAAATAGCAATGTGCTAAGTCATGTGACCGACTTCTTCTGTCATACAAGTTCGGACCATAGGACAATGTTCAGCTCCATGTGATAAGAGAGCAGCATGAGGAGCTTGCCGTGAGAATCAATGGGGTTGGCGCTTGATTTGTGGTCATTTCCTCTTGATGCTACGGACACAGCTTACTGAGCTGGCTCCGCTCTCTTGTGCTGCCTCCGAATGGGATATCACGAAGTTACTGATCTCTATCCCTATCGCTAATATTTACAATTGGCAGGGTTACAACAGGATTCAACAATAGTATTCCGTAAGCTGCAGCATCATTGCACACCGCCGGCATCTAACTTCCAGACCAAAACTGATTGATCCGCTGGCCCATGTCCTCAACCACAACATCTGTCGCACTCCACTACACTCCTGAGGCACTACTGTCTTGCCAAACACCAAACAACCACATCCCCCCTCCTCCTCCAATCATCATGAAAATGACTATTAAACCCCCTCCAACACTCCCCATACCCGGTTTGCCCCAGATACGTCCTCATCACCGGCGCCAATTGCTCAAAGAAAACAAGATAGAGAGGCCACTTCCTCTTCCCCTCTTCATCCTCCTTATTCCCCCGCGTCCAAACCCCCTTGCCATTTTCAATGCCCTTTGTCCCCACAATCGTGTCCGTCCCCACCATATTCTCCCCCAACCACCATGTCGGTCTAGCATAGAATTCATCCGCTTCGTCTAGGTACGTCTCCCTCTCTGCTAGTGTCTTGTTCAGGGGCGGCTCGCACGTCAGCGCCCATGCTTTGATTCCCGCGTGGACAAGGTGGGAGCGCCAGGGGGTGCTGTGGCATGGCATGAGGAAGGCGACGGTCGTGATTGCTTCGTCGTTGTTGCCGCCTCTGATGTCGTCGATTTCTGGAGCAGAGGCGCGAGGGTTTGAGGCGAAGGCAGCTTCATGTGCCTCGTGCGCGTGGCGGAGGTAGTGCGTCACGGAGATGACGCCGCGTTGGTGGATTAGGGATGCGTAGAGGGCGAGGAGGACGTTGAAGGTTAGAAGGAGGGAAAGGAGGATCTTGCGGTAGGTGAGGCGGGGAAGGGGGAAGGGGGCGAAGAAGGTGGTGAGCGAGGGGGCGGCAAAGGTGTGCAAGATGGGAAGGAGGGGGTAGAGGAAGCGGACTTCTTTATGAGGAATGGTGCTGAGGATGGCGATTGTTGTTATTGTGACGAGGATGAGTGTCGTGTCTCGGACTGCGGCTGTGCGGGCTGGGAGTGATAGTTTGCTGTGGCCTCGAAGGGAGAGGGTGTTGCGGAGGGAGGTGTACATGCCGTGAAGGGCAAAGGGGAGGAATGTCGTGATGAGGATGGGTAGGCCCTCTGTTAGGTAGTAGTCTTTTCTGTTTGAGCCGTAGAAGACTGCTAGGCTTTGGACGACGTTGAATTGGATGAAGCGAAGAGGAGGAAGAACTGGCTGTCCGTAGTGTTGATAGTCTGCTAGTGCGGACCAGAGTAGGACTTGAGATCTGACAAAGTCAATGAACTTCCCTCGTTCGGAGAAGAATGTACGTACCCGCACAGTGTCGCCAGTAGCAAAACTTGTGATAGTACTGGAAGTGCCCTTTGCCAGAGCCAAATCCTGTACACTGCGGAGCAACCGCCAATGACAACCCAGATGATGACATTAGGGGCACGCAATATGCTTGCCGTTGCAGCCAAGATATAGGAAAGCACTAGACTACTGACGGTCAGTCATGCCTCAGTCATTTCAGGCGGGAGTTCCTGACCTTCCACGATACGGTACCGTTTTTGTGCTCGCGACTCCTGTGAACGTCTCCCATGGCCAGTAATAAAGGGCCGCTGCTGTCAATGTGCACTCCAGGCTATTCATCAACGTTCGCGTGGAGCAAAACCATTGCCATGGACTAAAGACGCAGATGAGGAGCTATAAATCATATCAGCCTGCAACATGGCCCGCCAGGCGGAATGAGGCACACCGTCACCAGAGATGCCTGTGATCTCAGTCCGTGATGCTTGAGCGAGAGTTTCCAGGTATAGAAGTCCATGAGCGCAGCGAAGACCGCTTGCAGCACTTTCGGGGCTGCAATGAAAAGCGCCCCTTTGGTATGGCTGTCCAGCTGAAGGTAAGACGTGAGCTGTGCAGCTCCTTTATAGCAAGCCGCGAATATGTACGGATGTATAGAAGATCGAAGATGCTCACGCCATTCCTGGAGCATGTCAGTATTTGGACCTACACAGATACGCTTGGTCTGTCATTGAAGAAGCCAGAGAAGTCCAATGACCGTATGAACGGAATCTCACCTACCCATGTTATCCAGGCTCCACTTTGCTTTCCAAACGCGATCTGCCACGCCGGCTCGAGTGACTGGAAGTATTCATCAGGCTGGAAGAAGGTCTCAACAGTGAAGGTATTCAGTATGCGGATTGCAAGGAGAAACAGGAGGACATAGGTAGCATTGGCCGTTGGTCTCATGTCGGGCAGCGCTTGCTATTTGTCTCTGGGTGGAAGAATCGCAAGCAGATTCAAAATTCGAACAACGTCATTGTAGGATTATTAAACGACTTCCGATATTTCAACAGATCAAAATAGGTCGATTGAAGACATTGTTGATTATAAAATTCCCCATCATCCAGAGATGTGAAAGGCAATGCCCCCAGCTCTCGATATCTTGTAGTCTCAATGTCCGCGGCGTTTCTGTGATCTGATTGGCCGAGTGTTTCTCCTCGGTAGTGGTCATAATTGGAGGTCATTGTCTGTTCCCATTATCTATGCGACAACACCAACACTACATTAATGAATCGGCGGTCTCTGCCTCGTATTGCATATAAGTCATCTTTTGCTCGGACTTCTCTCCACTACCAGAATCGACCATTCCTACTTCGCAGCATGGCGACCGATCCCCTTACTGCGGGCCTCAGTGCTGTGCCTGCTTCTACGTCTTCTTCCACTTCACTCAGATACGCCGACGTTTGTCCGCATCCCTACCTCGAGATAGAGAAATTCCAGACTGATATCATGGCAGATCGGCATCAACCTGTCTGATCCAATATACCGCGGAATTCACCACGGCAAGAAAGCTCACGAGGACGATCTCAGCTACGTCATTGAGAGATCAGTCAAGGCAGGATGCCGAAAGTTGATGATTACTGGCTCTGATCTGACGGAGAGCGAAAAGGCAATAGCCATTGCCAAGGAATACCGTGAGGCACTTTTGGTGATTGTGCACCTGACAATTTACTGACATCCCGCAGCCGGTCTATGCTATGCCACAGTCGGTGTACATCCCTGTTCGGCGCATACTTTCTCCTCATACCCAGAGGGACCTTCAGCATTGATATCTGCACTCCGAGATCTCGCGCAGAAGGGGAAAGAAGAAGGCACAGTCACTGCTTTCGGTGAAATAGGACTCGACTACGATCGCTTACAGCTGTGCGACAAGGAGACACAGCTCAAATACTTCAAGCTGCAACTGGACCTTGCAGTCGAGCTTCAACTCCCACTTTTCCTGCACAGTCGTGCCGCAGCAGAAGATTTCGAACAGATCCTTAGCGAAAGATTGGACGAGCTCCCGCGGAGAGGATGTGTACACAGCTTCACCGGCTCCAAAGAGGAAATGGATAGAATTGTAAAGATGGGGTTCGACGTGGGTATCAATGGATGCAGCTTGAAGACCGAGGAGAACCTGGAAGTCATGAAAGAGGTGCCTTTGCAAAGATTACAGATCGAGACCGACGGGCCCTGGTGCGAGATTCGGCCCAGCCATGCAAGCTCCAAGTATCTGGATGGTGCGCCAGAGCTGCCAAAGGCCGTGAAGAAGGAGAAGTGGGACAAGGAATACATGGTCAAAGGGAGGAACGAGCCATGTACAATAGGCAAGGTGGCTCATGTGATTGCGAAGGTCAAGGACATATCCGTAGAGGAGATCTGTGATGTGTAAGTTGCCTTCCGGAGGAATTAGGGATATGATGCTAATGAGAAATAGTGCATGGAAGAACTCGGTAAAGATGTTTGGGCTTGGAGAACGCGCGGATTCAGCTGCAGAATGATCAGATGTTCAGCTGGTTCCACAAGGCGGGAATGATTCGGATATGAGCATATAAAATGCATAGAAGATCATTAGACACTAGATGTTAACAAAGAGGCTCAGACGGCTGTTCGGCAAACTTTCCTGCATCTCTGTGCCGATCTCCATCCCCCAACTGTTCCCCGCACCCAAAAAGTGCCCCAGACTTCGGTCTTCTTTGACGCGAGCTGGTGCTAACCAACCAGCACGACCACATTATTCCACATGCCGACCAGTAGATGATCTACGCATGTAGCTAGAGAAATTATCTTTAAGGATAACTTTCCAACTTACTCTACACAACGTTCGTCAGCGATACAAGCACCATGCCAGAGAAGCAGATCACAGTCAAGGAGATTCTCCAGCACTCGACACCAGAAGACTGCTGGATTGTCATTGACGGCGCAGTATGGGACCTCACAGAGTTCGCACCTGAACATCCAGGCGGATCGCACAGTATGTCTCCCTTCTACTCCCGCATCCCTTCACAGGTCTCTAATCCTCCACAGTAATAACTCGTCACGCGGGCCACGACGCCAGCACAACCTACAACAGCATCCACGACTACTCCCTCCTCAAGACCAACCTCAAGCCCGACGCTTACAAAGGCCAACTCGACACCAGCACCATCACCACCGAGTGGGCAAAACCACCACCCACTGCGACCCCTCAACTCCAACTAAACGAAAAGCCGCCCCTCTCCTCCGTCCTGAACGCCCACGACTTCGAGACCGTCGCCGAATCCACCATCGCAAAAAAGACGTGGGCTTTCTACTCCTCCGCCAGCACTGACTGCCTCACGCGAGACCGCAACACCTCCTTCTTCTCACGCCTCTGGCTCCGCCCCCGCGTCCTCCGCAACGTCTCCAAGATCTCCACCTCCAGCCACATCCTGGGCCACCGCGTCGGTCTCCCCCTGTACATCGCGCCCGCAGCATTAGCAAAACTAGTATGCGACGAAGGGGAGAAAGCCATGGCGCGAGGGGCAGACAGCACAACCCGCGTCGCGCAGGTAATATCCACCAACGCCTCGTTCCCCGTCGAGGAGATCAGACGCAGCGCAGAGAACACGCCCATGTTCTTCCAGCTGTACGTGAACAAGGACCGGCCCAAGACCGAGGCGCTACTGGTGCAGGTGCAGAAGCTAGGTATCGACACCGTGTTTTTGACGGTCGATGCGCCGGTACCGGGCAAGCGGGAGGCGGACGAACGGGTCAAGGCCGATGAGGGGCTGAGTACGCCTATGAGCGGGCAGAAGGCGAAGAACGACAAGAAGGGTGGCGGACTGGGACGGATCATGGGGAGCTATATCGATGATTCAATGACGTGGGAAGATCTGGTGTGGTTGAGGCGTGTGTGGAAAGGGAAGGTCGTGCTGAAGGGCGTGCAGGGTGCCGCGGACGCGAGGATGGCGATGAAGGCGGGCGTGGATGGGATTGTGCTCAGTAACCACGGCGGGAGGAGTCTGGATACCAGTCCGCCTGCGATCATGGTGTTGGTTGAGTTGCAGAAGTGTTGTCCGGAGATCTTTGGGAAGATGGAGGTGTTTGTGGACAGCGGGATCCGGAGGGGTACGGATCTAGTCAAATGTTTGTGTCTGGGAGCGACGGCGGTGGGAATGGGACGGAGCTTTTTGTACAGCTTGAATTATGGGCAGGAGGGCGTGGAGCACTTGATTGAGATTATGAGGGATGAGGTTGAGACTACGATGAAGATGTTAGGTGTGAGCAGGATTGAGGAACTGCATCCTGGGCTGGTGAGCACGCTGGATGTTGACCATTTGGTGAACACCACAGAGGGCCATCCGTACGCTACAGGACTGCCCAAGGGAAGAATTTCACCAAAGCTGTGATGAAGCAGTGATTAGGAGAGGAGAGCTGTTGGTGACAGTGGGATTGGACTCGCACGCCGCTGTTAGAGAGTATGTAAAATTTGTAGATATCATGTCAATGACGATTCATACATTGCTCTGCCATGCATAATCCCCTGGTATCTCTTTTACATTCATGCTTGAAAGAACCCTTTCCAAAACCGTAACACCACGCTGTCTCAACTCTTAGAGCTGGGTATCATAATCATCAAGACTTGGCCAACTTCGCGGCGCTCACAATCTTCACCTTTCTCGCTCCAGGACCCATCTTGCCCTTCTGAAAAATGCTCTTCCTCGCACTCGGCGGCCCAAATCCCATATTCGCAACCGGCACCCCATTGGTTGACCCTCCCATATCAGCGACCGGCGCACCAGGTCCGTCACCGAATGCTGCAGCCGCAACAGCTCCGATCGAATCGTCGAGCCCGTCGAACCCGTCCATCTCCATTTCGTTATCATCGCCCATAACACTATGCAAGGCATCTAGCTTCGCAAGCCTATTCTTCTCCTCCTCCGTGATGGAACTCTTACTCTTCCGGCTCTGACTCCCCACTCCGAAATTTACTGTCGCACCGTTCACCTTTGCCCCATCAACCTCTTCGTCCTCTCCATCCTCCCCATCAGCCCCAGGGGACCTCGCAGGCCTCAATCCCGTCTTACTCGGCCTCCCCCTCGGTTTCCCCGTCGCCACCTTTCCCCCCGATTTCGGCTTACAACTTTTCCACTTCCCATCATTATCCCTCACCTGATTCACATTCCTCGCCCTATTCACCCCGTCCCCACCACCCCTCGCCCGTCTCGAGTCCTTGAACCCCTCAGGCAACTCATCAGGCAGGTCCTCATCCCCTTCATGCCTCTTCGCCAGATACGCCGAGATGCGGCGCCCGCCGTCGCTCGACCTGCGCGCAGACGTCACTTGCGTACCCGTCCCATCCAAGAACCCCTCCTCGTCTTCCGTGAGATCCACCTCATCCGCGTCCTCCACATCCGACTCCCCCGCCCGCTTCTTCCTCGGTTTAGGCTTAATCTTGACCTGCTGCGCCGTCTTAGGCTGGACATCGCTCCTGAGCAAGTCACCCATCAACTCATCCTCGCTCTCCTCCCTCGCCGTCTCAGCGAACGTCACCCTCCGGTTCCCAGCTGGCGGCCGCGCCAGTATCCCCGCCAACTGCGGCCCCGGCACCCTCAACCGCACGATCTTCTTCTTGCCCCTCAGCGCAGCATTGACAGCAAAGAAGCGCCCCTTGCGCTTCGCCTCCTCGAGCGCCTTGCGCTCTTTGATCCCCTGGTACTGCCGACTAGCCTCGTTCGTGGAGCGCGCAGCCAGCACCTCGGCCATCTGATCCCCCGTCACGCGCCGCTTCTTGGGCTTCTCCATCCGAATGGCCGAATCAGCGTCGGCTTCGCTGGCGCGTTTCCGTTTGCGTTTCGAGGGGTCCCCTTCGCCGAAAGGCTTGCGGCCCTTTTTGACAAAGGGGCGGGTGGCGTTTGGGTCGGTCGGGACGTCGTCGAACATGTCCACGGGCGTGTTGTCCACTTCGTCGGGGTCGGGGTAGAGGTAGGCGTCTTCATCGTGCGTGCCGTTCAGTCTGGGGGGGTTGAAGCCTGAGGTTTGCGCCGGGATGTAGCCGTCGGGCACGTTACCGCTTTGGTCGACGCGCGCGCCGCGGACCATGGCTTCGGGGGAAGGGAGGGCTTGGTTAAATTGCGTGAGACGCTGGGCTAGATTCGAGTCGTCTCTTAGCTCGGGGTCGAGGAAGGAGTCGTCTGGGTGCTGATGCAGTACGGACGTATCCTCGATTTCGTCGGCAGGGGCGTCGATCTCAGCTGCATCGTCATCGTCATCGGCCGCTTGGTTCTCTCTAGCTTTCTCGGCTTCTTCTCGCGCTCGACGCATTTGAACACTCTCTTCTGCATCCTGCTCCTCGCGTATCCAGTTCAGATTCGAGACTGAAAAGTCAACGAGCACTTCGACACTGCGAGCGTCCGCAACTTTCTTGGTGTCGTGACCAAGGAGAGTCCCCTTTGGCTGATATGGGATCTGGCGTGGGTCGCGTCGACAATTGCCTGCGAAACAAACACCCTGACAATGAGCGCATTCCCAATCTGGGTTCTCCATGACGTCCAGTGGCATGTCGTCGTGGCCTCGGAAGAGAGCCCCGAAGCAGTACCATCTGTCGCATCTTGTACATCTAGCCATCTTCCAATTCTCATGGCGGTACTGACACACATGGCACCTGGAGTGGTTCTTGAGCCAAGTCTTTGACCTCTTCTTAATACGCTTCTTGACCCGGCCATCGTCATCCACAATGACTTCTTCGTCGCTCGGCTCCTCTTCCACTTGATCTTCCTTGGGCTTGTTTGGGTCCATGAAAGGTCGCTTCTTAAGCTGTTCACGGACCACTTCCGCGAGCGTCTTCTTGGCGAGTCGTCTGCGCTCTTCCTGGAGCTGCAGTGGGATCGTTCGGTCCGTGTCTCCGAACAAAGTCAAGAGCTGCCTGCGCCAATGCTCGTACTTGTTCGTGAGCTCTTTCCACTTGAATTGCTCAACCCATTGGTGACCTGATATACAGAAACAAGAGCGGCCCATGGCGTAGCAGTCCATACAGATATCGTATGGTTCGGAATCAGTGTGTCCGAGAGCGTCCTTGCATGTGTTGCAGGTAAGGAAGCGGTTGAAGATATTGCATCTACAGTATGCGCACGTGACGTTGCTGTCGAATGGAACATACTCGCTCTTCTCACCAGATCCATCTGCCGAGAACATCTCGGACAGCATAATGTCCTTGAAAAGAATGAAGAGTTTCATGAAATCCTTTTGCAGTAGACGGATCTTGCCCTTGTAGAGTAGTTGCTGTCCGGCTTCTGGGAGAAGCTTGTCGGCCTGAGCCTTTGCAGTAGTAAGCAGATCCGAGTACTTGTTCAGCGTGTAGTAGATGATGGCCTTGTTCTTGTACTGTTCATCTCTGCAAACGATCTTCGCCTTCGGAAGTGCTTCGTTGACCGCCATTTCCAAAGTCTCAGCAGTCGTGCGGTTCCAGGCGACTTTCATCGTGCGAGTACCCCTGTTCCAAACTTGATGTGGCGCCAAAGGTGGAATGAGTATGAAGTCGCCGGGTCGCTGATCCACAACATAGACTTTACATGGCGCTTGCTTCCAAGAGTTGATTTGCGCGAAATGGTTCTCGACCTCGATATCGTGGCCCAGCTTGGACAGCCAGAATTCTGCTACGGTTTGCCGGTCCTTTGCCTCGGTCATGAACCAGATTGAAGAGCCCGGTCTTTCAGGCTTGCCGTCCTCACCGATCTCACCTGACGCTTCCACCATTATGTTGTGTCCCATAGTCGCGCACATCTCGCGATGCGCTGGGGTGTAGGTACCTTCGTGTCCAATGTAGCACATCAGATTCTCGGCCCTCATCTCTTGCGGTAAGCTGCTCATGAGGTCACCCGCCGGAGCAATGCCTTTGCCAAGTCTTCGGCCGGGCACAGTGGATCCCTTTAGGACGCTAGCACCTGGTCCTCCATACTCACCAGTGGAATCGTTCAGATAGAACAGAAAAGGCGGGACAATCTCCGCTAGCTTCTGCTGCCAGACTTCCGGACAGTCGATATCCTTCAAGTATATCCTCTGCGGCGGCCTCTCATTCTGCCCGTCCTTTCTCTTGAAGTGCTGATTCGTAACCGCATTTATGTTATTCAAGTAGTGGCGTATAGTGAGCGGTATAAACTCCTTCTGATTCAAGTCGCGCGCATTCTCAACCTTGTCACCTACATTGTCCTTCAGCCACTTTGCCGAGAAGGTCCATGAATCCAGTACATTCTCGAAGCCCTCTATTACCAGCGGCTTCCCATCTGTTATGACATGCTTCTTAACGAGCTTCTCAAATCTATCAACTCCATGAGCTTGGATGTCGTCGTATCTAATGCGGGGACAGAAATCGAAATGGTCGTAGGCTTCGACAAGGCGCGTGAGGTTCAAATTCGGAGGTATAGGCTCGAACTGAGCTCGAGGTCTTTGCGCCGGCATCTCCTCGAGCTACACCTCATCTTATCACGAAAGTGAAGTCTAATGTGCGGTCGGGCGTCGCTTTCGTCGCGTTGGGCAGGCGGATGCTGGCACAAGTCGCTTGTGATGCCGTAGCTTGAATCTCTGGTAATTGATGCTAAGCGGCGGCGAGCCTTGCAAAAGCCCCATGGGAGAAGAAAGTCGGTCGCTGCAATGACTGAGAGCAAAGTGGAGATCACATTGTGGAGGGCGCATCGAAGCACGGGCCACTATCACCAGAACTTGATCTGCGACTGTGGTGGTTTCTTGGCATTCCGTTGTTCTGCCAAGAGCCCGAATACTATCCAGTGACATGAAACTCGGACGGTCTGTAACTCGCTCTACGAACGAGCTGGTGTTGATACAATGCAACTACAGAAAACGTGACAGAAAGTGCTGTTTTATCGGAAATACCAAAAGCCAAATCGTCAACCAGTCTGCAAAATGTCTGCACGTGCTTGAGCAGTTCTACTGAGCGAGGAAGACGGACTGTCGAGCTTCACCAGAAGACCTCGCCAGCAAAGAGCATGTGGCAAACACTTCAGTGTGTCGCTGCGTGAGTTGCTATCTCAACATCATATGCTCAATACCAATCTGACCGGTCTACAGTCAAGCGACTTTGTCCAGCAGACAACTTCACCGGACTGTACCGAGCAGGGCATGGTCGACATCGCCATCACGTATTTCATGCTCTCGACGATTCTCAGAACTTGTGACATCACGAGCTCGTGAAGTGAATAGATCAGCAAGCACATCTCTATGTCTACACCAAAGAAGACAAACCAGCCTGATCATCCGACCAATCGCTCAAGTCCGCCTCTCCACGACCACCACCTCTAGTCCGGACACCACCTCCCCCTTCCCAACAACCTACAAACCCCCAACCACCGGTCCCCTCTCTTACCTCCCTCCCTCCCTCGTCCCTTACGCCGAGCTTGCCCGCCTCGACAAGCCAATAGGAACCTACTACCTCTTCCTCCCGTGCATCTTCAGCACGCTCCTCGCCGCGCCCCTCACCGTCCCCACCACCCCCCCTTCCACAGTCCTCAACACCACCCTCCTTTTCCTCACCGGCTCCATCATAATGCGCAGCGCAGGCTGCACAATCAACGACATTTGGGACCGCCGCCTCGACACGCACGTGTCCCGCACACGCCACCGCCCTCTCGCGCGGGGCGCCATCACCCTCCCCTCAGCCCTCGTCTTCACCTGCGCCCAGCTCCTCGCCGGCCTCACCATCCTCCTGCAGTTCCCATTCCAATGCTTCTTCTACGCCACGCCCTCGCTGCTCTTCGTCGCGCTCTACCCGGCCGCCAAGCGCGTCACCAATTACCCGCAGTTCGTCCTGGGACTAACCTTTTCATGGGGCGCCATCATGGGCTTCCCGGCGCTAGGCGTGGATCTGATGGTGGACGGCGCGGCGAGGGCGGGGGCCGCGGCGCTGTACGCGAGCAATGTTGCTTGGACCGTGTTGTATGATATGGTGTATGCGCATATGGATATTAGGGATGATGAGAAGGTCGGGATTAGGAGTATTGCGCGCAGGCATGAGAGGGAGACAAAGGCGGTGCTGGCGGGGTTGGCGGTCGTGCAGGCTTCGCTGTTGGGGGTCGCGGGGTGGGTGACGGGGGTGGGGTGGGTTTATTATGCTGGGGTGGTCGGGGGGAGTTTAGTGGGGAATGGGCTGCAGATTTGGAAGGTGAGGTTGGAGGATCCGGCGAGTTGTTGGTGGTGGTTCAGGAAGGGGGTGTGGGTAACTGGAGGGGCGGTGATAGCGGGGATGGGAGCGGAGTATGGGATGCGGTACTGTGAGCTGTATGATAAGGAGGAAGGGACTGGCGAGGAACAGAAGACCTTGACGGATGGATCGTGAAATGATGTTCTTATTGCTAGACATTATTCTATGACCACTATGCGTGGCAATTTGTACATTGAAAGTCATGTATTTCTTGTTTCCTTGCCCCATCGATGTACTGATTATACATTAGTCGTGTTTCCGCGTCCTTTCTACCGGCGCGGTGTAGTGATGTCTGGCAGACAACCAGTAGTATATCGAGCAGCCTATGACGCAGCAGCCCATGACGAGCAGACTCCAATTCATAGTCTCGGCCGTCGGATTAGGTATTGTTGGCCAGAAGCTGAAGGCGAACACAAAAGTGAGGAAAAGAATGGCAATGCCGTTGATGCAAAGTCCAAACCTTCTACCGAGGCTGAATTTGCCCTTGGGCATGGGTTCGGGCTTGAGTTTACGCCAGAAGATAACGACGATGGCGACGAGATAGGATAGTATAAGGCCATTCAGCGAGAGCGACGTGATGATCGTAAAAGCGTTTGGCGAGGCGATGATGACGAGAGAGGTCAGAAAGGCGTAGAAGAGGGTAGCAATGACAGCGTTCAGCGGGAAGTCCCAGCCTGGTCGGACCTATTCCTGTCAGCTAACCAGTCTACATCAACGTGCGAGAAGAGACCCACATAAGATATCCATTCGCTGTAAGGCATACCGTTGTCACGAGCGAAGGCGTAGAGATTTCGGCTAGATGTGGTGGCTTGGTTGATACCGCATGCACACATCATAAAAGCAACGAGTGCCGTACAGAAGATTGTAGCTGCTTTGGATCCTGTGGCCTCCGCGATGACAGCAACATATGACTGTCCAGTGAAGCTGTCTAGGACATCCTTAATATCGCCAATGTTGAACATAAAGCTGATGACCATGGTAAGTCCTGCGATATAGTTCGCCATGGCGGTCAGGATCATTGCTTTGGGTACGTCTCGAGAGGCGTTCTTCATCTCTTCGGATAGATGACAGGAAGAGTCGGCACCAATGAGCGACACTACAGGAGGAGTGATTCCGACGAGTGTTGCGATACCAAGACTGGGCCATCCGGACTGGTTGTCGAATTCGGTGAAGACCGTGTGGGCGTCGCTTCGAGGGCCCATGACCCAGAGGATGACAACGATAAAGAAGAAACCTCCAACATGGACGATGAACATCAGGCCTTCCAACAACGGAAGCTTTCGTACCGCGAAAATGTTGCAGAAGACCGAAAAGGTTGTGACAGCCATGGTGAAAAGCGTCCCATGCCAGCCAGCAGCCTGGTATTCGGGATGGATGATTGCGATGAGGGATTGGAACTGCTGTCCACCAACGTAGCCAACCAAGGTCATACAGGACTCCCAGCCCAGGACCGCAAGCCAACCTACTTGTAATCAGGATCTCGAATGCGAATACAATGGAAGCATTCGCGACTTACCGACAGTGAAGGAGAGGAACTTTTGGCATCTCGCAGGGGCGAACTCTGATACCCAGTGGTACTGTGCCCCAGATGAAGGGGTCATTGATGCCATCTCGGCCATCGACAACATGACTGTGAACATGCCAAAGCATGTGGCAACGAACATCCATACCGTGCCGGCGATACCACCATTAGCAAGGGTATATGTACCTGTACTGTCATGATTCAGCTGAAGTGAATGCATATATGAAACGTTGAACGTACACAAGAGCAAATTCCCAGGAGCATCCAAGCACGATGGAGAAGCCTATGCATGAGAAGAGACTAAAGTTTCGCTGCACAAATCAGTCGCTGATGGTAATAGTATATGTTATCTCACGACTTACTCGAAGCTCAACCTTCCTTCCCATGCGATACATGTCCCGTTGATCAGAGCCCGAGTCAATCAATGGACTATCCATGACTGTGGACAGACCGGCCTTGGAAGGTCTCGCAGAGTAGATCTCCTTGCCGGGCAATGGGCTGCCCAGGTCATCGTCGACACATTCCAGTATACCAGGCATGATAGCCAGGCTGTTGTTGCGGGACGGTCCAGCAGCTTGTGGTGGCCTCATGAAGCAGTCGTGCCGCCCTGATGCAGAAATGCGGAAGACAGGTCAAGCAAGTGCGGCAAAGCCAGTGTCCGGTCATCTGGCCAGCCATGGTGTTAGGCCTCGAGAGACGCAGCGAATGAAACGTCGCTCGCTACCTTTGCCTTACAAGTAGACAGGGAGTAAATCGAAAAGGAGTGGACGCGAGCCGTTTAAGCGTTTTACCGTAGCTTCCTTCTGTTACCAATAGTTGGCATGAACGACCGTTTGTTGATCATCTTCAGAGATGAAGATGGCCGGTAATATTTAGCTACCTTATCCAAGATCGAGAGGCTAGCAGATAGTCATGTTCGGACAGCCGATCGCAGTGTCTAATTGGTGGAGTGACTATTTTATGTCCTGGGCGACGAGAATATTCTTCGATGTTTCCGTTGCCAATCGCTCGCCATGGTTGTTCGTCATGTCATTTCGGATCTGGCAGCGGAGCCGGATAACAGAGATCAGGAGCGATGTGGCGATACTATTCTTGTGAGGTCCAAGTGTTGATTTCAGTTCAATATGGTGTCAGTGTGAGGTAGATACAGGGTTTACAGGGAGCGGTCGAGAGGCTCCTCGGGTCCATGGGGCCTGGCCTTGGGGTCGGCCCGAAAAACGGAAGGGAGTTTTCAACCAGAGGATGCACATCCGCCCCTCTATCTTGGTTGCTCTTGTCAACTTCCACCTCTTGCGGAGCTTAATGTCTCTCGGTCTCTCGCGGATCGACCTCTTCCACAGACGACTACATGCACGACTTGGAACGTTTGGCTTGAAGCAGCCCGAATGGCTGTAGAAACCGACAGATCGCGTGGAAGTTTTTTCTCCAAGAGAATCAGCCCTGAAACGAACTCACACGGAAGCCACTACGCAGCACAACCGTTGCACTACTGGCAGCAGCTATTCATCATCTCCAGTTCCCCGGGTCTGATCAGCCGCGGACACGCGTTTTTGCGCTGGAGATGATGGCGAAACATAGTATAGCATCGAAGATCGGCCGAGAGTGTCAAATCGCGGAGGCCCCCAACAGATCATGCCGGTAGCTACGTCCCGGGAGGCAATCAGCACCGGGGAGGTACAGTAATACCCTGCATGCAGTTTCAAACGTGCTTCTCGCATACGGTGTGTTATGCATGGCTTCTTTTCTGCTTCACCAGTACAAAACCCGTTGTGCGCATGCACGACTGGATGGTGTAAGTTTGACCGGATGCTTTGCATCCTCACAGCAGCTCCTTTCCTTTTACCGTTCAGCCATGTCGACCACTCGAAACGTCCTAGGCTGTCTTTCACACCAGCTGATCTGTCCCCTTGTTCATCAACGACGTTGCACGCCGTTGATCGCAATGCCGTCGGCCCAAGCAGCCAGACCATGGCCTTGTCGCACTCTGGGAAGCTCAGGTCCGCGGTAGCACCCGTCGAGACCACCGGCCACCTATCTCTGTCCAACGCTATACAGGCCCTTTGCGATAACACGACGCAGAATCTCCCACGTCGCTCTTCGCACCAAACGTTTTTGTCTCTCTAGCAACATCTTTTCCTCTTCCATTTGCCGCTTCCCATAGTCTCAAGTTGGTCAAACTGTCCACAGTGCCATGTGGGTTTCGCCAGATGCTTATTCCCATTAGCCTTTGACCCTCCTATGGACAACCAGCGGCTGCCGTGTTGTTTCCATTCTATTATCAACGCTGCCTTGTCACCCTCCCTTCTTCCCCACTAGCTCGACTGGTAGGGAGGTTCATCTTTGTGCGCTTTGCAGCACTCCACCTCGCCTCCATGGCGCATACTACCCACAGGTTCGCCCAGGACAGTGCGGATAGTCATCAAGCATGGCTGTGGGTCACGAGCCTTCTGGCTCTCATCTACAGCTTGCTTGTCATTATCATTCGGATAATCATCAAGTGGGGGGTCTTTGGGATGTGTGATTGGGTTCTTGCCCTTGCATATGTATGTATTTAGTTGGAGGTTATCATGTCGGGCAGGACTGACCTACTCAGCTATTGTCATTCATAGTGCATATCTGCATCTATGTCGGCCTGAACTCTGGCCTCGCAAAGGCGGCATTCTTACTATCAGCAGACGACTACATCACCGTCTCCAAAGTCAGCATTCGGGAAACCATTGTACATCTCCGGTCAGGACTAACACTCCTCGCAGCTCATCTTCACGACGCGATTCCTCATACTACCAATACTCGGACTTTCCAAAGTGTCTGTCCTACTCTTTGTCCAACGCCTCTTCTCACCCGAATCGAAAGGACCGTGGATGGCGATCAAGATCGCGGTCGTATTTGTCGCTGTCTGGACCTTTGCCGCTCCAGTCATTATGACCGGCAGATGTTCTCCAGAAAGCTTCCTCGTGGCAGAATCTGACGTGGCTTGCGGAAGCCAGCACACCAGGCTCTACATCGTCGCCATCATGGAATCCGTTACCGAATTTGTCGTGACATGCCTCCCCATTTATCTCTGCACTAGGATTCAGCTCCGACGCGAACATAAAATCCTAGTTTTTGCCGGCTTTGGCTTTCGAATAACGTAAGACGAGCTGTCCATCTCGAAGACATGCAAACTAACAGCGCCCACAGCATCATCCCACTAGGAGTCTACTACCTCCTCACCTACTTCTCCTTCCTGAATAGCGGTCAAGACAACCTCGGCATCTCTAAAAATCTCGTCCTCCAAGAAGCCCTCATGTGCTACGCCCTCATCCTCGCCACGACCCCCTGCCTCCGCACCTTCGTCAGCCGCTTCAACACAGGCGGCATCCGCGAGGTAATAGCCGGCGAATACGGCCGCACCAACGAGCGCATGAGCACCAAGAACGCGGCCGCGACCGCCCTCCGTTCGATAGCAACCCAAGTCCGCACCCTCGGCGCATACAGCATCTTCGACACCTTCGCCAAACGCAGCGAAGGACGCCAACATCTCGCGTTTCGACCGGATCTCGAGAATCAGCATTGGGCGTCGGTGTTCAGGGGCCCGCCGTCGCCTGAGCGCAACATGAGCACGGCTTCGAATGGGATAGAGACTTTTACGACGTGGGATATTCAGTTCCAGAATGCCGAGGGGTGGGAGAAGAGGAGGGCTGAACAGCTCATGTCTGCGCCCCGGAGGACGAGTGTGCAGTCTATACAATTTATTACGACGGCGCAGTGGTAATGAGAAAGTGGAGAGTGATGTAATATACCATAATAAGGGGCCCGGATGCTGATGTGCGGTTGCAACTGCGCTGGCGTTCCTAAAGAGGAGGACCAAGAGCCGTCGAAACTCATGGCAGGCCTTGTTGGCTATACCGCCTAGGAGATGCACGACACCTACCAGTCGGTATCGGAAATGCCACTCCTTACCACCTAGAAGGCTGGGAAGCCGATCGAAGGTCACAGGAGAACAATCGGACGCCATAGGGCGAAACACTCGACACCAACGAGCTGTTCGGCTCTGGTCTCACGAGAAAGTTGCACAGCACCACACGCTCAGCTCAATCCGAGCAGCGACATTCATGTACATACATAATAAACTTAGTCTAGATATCCCCACACGGCAACGCCAAAAGCTCATAGATGCCCTTTATTTTTTTTTTGACATTCAGCCTCATCTACTGATACACATACCATGCGTGAGAATATCTATGATCATTACCAGACCCGCCCGCTAGTAAGTAGATGCACATTTCCAAAGGTTCCTTTTTCACCTACCCTAGACAAGCTTTCCTTGCATCTTCAACACGTCCCCACTCAAACCCTTGCCCCCGCGCCTCTCATCGCAGCCGCCTTCCCCGCCGCCACCGTCGGCGCAGAGTCCAAACTGCTGAGCCACCACATGAATGCAAATTGGACGACATATGAGTAGACGAACAGGAACTGCGTCCTCCTGTTCCTCTGCGACCTTGCGATAGTCTGCATCTGAGGCCCGCCTGCCGCGCCGGACGAGTTATCCGGAAGCAGGACATATTTCAGTGACCGTAGCTGCTGATGTTAGTACCACTATCCCACTTCGCTTTCGCCAGGACTGTGCGTGTCACTCACCAAGAAGAAGGCGTTTGCCAAAAAGGTATACGCGAAAATCGTCCATCCAACCCAGCCGCCCGTCCCCTTACCGCCCGTCACGATCCCGCTCCCTGCGATCGTAACAATCACGCCAACAAATTTGTAGCCGCTATATGCCACAAGATCCAACCACTGGCTCTCATTACTGATATTCAGAAGATACGTCCCCAGCTTCAAAAGCAGCAGCTCGATAACAACGACCGCAAAGGCGTTCGTGGCCGTCAGACCGAGGAGTTCAGGGCGAAAGGCGCCGCGCAGACCGGCAAGCAGCGTGGAGAGCAGGATGTAGGTCACGAACGCCATGACGGGGATGTACATGTCCGGGGAATTGACGTCTTCGCGGGGCGGGAGGAAAAGAGGACCGCCGGCCGCGGAGGTCTGCGGGGAGGGGGTGCGGGACCAGGGACGGTGGCGCCAGGGAAGGAGGACGATGAGGAGCTTGCGGAGGACGTATTGGTTTGAGACGTTGAAGTAGTGCTTGAGGGCTGAGACGGGGATATAGCGGTTGAACTTTGGGAGGGGGTTAGCTGAGTTGCAGAGGCGCGAGGGGAAGGAGGGGACATGCGTTCTGCTCCATGTATTCTTGTCCTGCCATTACGGCGCTCTTGCCTACTTGGAAGCCCATCTGCGCGGTCGGGTCGTTCATGAAGCCATTGAAGCCCGGCTGCATGTAGCTTTGTCCCATGCCGCCCATGCCGCCTTGTTGTTGCTGTGGCGAGTAGCCATAGCCGCCTTGTTGGGGTTGCGATTGTGATGGTGGAGGCGGTGATCGGAGCTGGGGGACTGTCGAGACGTGTTGTGGGACGGGGTGGTGTAAAGGAGGTGAATGGGCGGGCGGAACCGCAGAGTACGGACCGCGTTGCATGTTCGATTGTGATCAGTAGGTGATGCTCTGATCAATTGGCGATGGTCATGTAAAGTTGGTGGTCGGAAACAAGTAGGCGATTATGTGTCGGGGTTGTCTGCCTGGTGGATGTGGTTGATGTGTCCCTGACGAGAAATGGGAGCTTTGATGGAGTGTCTTGGCTCGTGGCCCGCTAGAGCTCCCACGTCATGCCACCTCTATACATTTCTTTTCCACTCTCGAGTCGCAAAAGGATTGACTCGATCAATTCGTCTCGCAGGAACAATGTTGGACTCCTTTGAGATTCTCACAACCTCAGGCGTAGTCCTATGGTCAAAATCCTACGTCCCCGTCAGCTCCAACATTATCAACTCGCTCATCAACGACGTCTTCATCGAAGAGCGACTCCCCTCCAAGTCCCACACCTCGGACGGACCCTCGTCGCGGAATTCGCCATATAAGAAGGAGAAATATACACTCAAGTTCACGACCGCAAAAGACATTGGCCTCATCTTCGTCGCCGTCTACCAATCACTTCTTTCCCTCTCATGGGTCGACCAACTCCTCGATGTCGTTCGCCAGCTCTTCATAAAGGAGTTCTCCTCAGCACTCAAGAAGTCCGCCAAGGCGACACAAGACTACTCGCGCTTCACGCCGACGTTCGATGCGCTGGTAACTAGACTCGACGCGGCCTCGCCAGCAGGCGATGCGACTCGCCCCTCCGACACTGAGTCAGAAGTGCAACTCACCCCTCCTTCCAGCTCAGGAGATACAGAAGATGGAGCTGAAGAAGCGCCGCCTCCGCCGGTGCCTGGGATGAGAAAGGCGACCCCGAGACATGTAATGTCAGATATCAGCTCCGCGGACGCTACACCTGTTGCGACGCCAGAGACTAGTCGACCGAGTTCGCCGGCAGTGACGAACCAGCACTTATTGACGGCGAAGAGCGGACCTGGCGGGAAGATGAGCCGCAGAGCAAAGAAGATGATGAACGTTGGAAGTGCACCGGTTTCCAGTGGAGATGAGAGCTCGGCAAGCAAGCGGAGCGTAAGAGGCACAAAGGGAAAGGCGAAGCGGAGATGGGATGCGGATGGATTCGCAGCTGAGGATGACGAGGACGGAGTATTAGATTACTCCGCCACCGCGGATGGAGACGAGGAGGCAGGGGAGGAGAGTTTCAGGATGGAAGAGGTCAGGGCAGAGGACATGGGCAGTCGAAGCAAAGGCATGTTCGTGCTTAAGGATCTGGATGATGAGGTGGATGCAATTCTCAAGGAGAGCAAAGAAAAGCAGGAGAAGAAGGAGGAGGACGAAAGCAAAGGCGGATTACTAGGAAGCAGCGTAGGCGCAATCAGCGGCTACTTCAAGAACATCGTCGGCGGCAAGACTCTGACCAAGCAAGACCTCGAAAAGCCCCTCAAGGGCCTCGAAGATCACCTCCTCAAGAAGAATGTCGCACGCGAAGCAGCCGTCCGACTATGCGAGAGCGTCGAGCGCGACCTCATTGGCAGCCGCACCGCAAACTTCACCTGTAAGCCCCCTCCGTCCTCCCCCTGCCCCATCCCCCCTAACAATCCCAGCAATCGACACTACCCTGCACGCCTCCCTCGCCAAAGCCCTCACCAAGATCCTCACCCCGACCACCTCCCTCGACCTCCTCCGCAGCATCAACACAACCATCACCAGCCCAACCTCGCCGCGCCCTTACGTGATCTCCATCGTCGGCGTCAACGGCGTCGGCAAATCCACCAACCTCTCCAAACTAGCCTACTTCCTCCTCCAAAACAATTACCGCGTCCTCATCTGCGCAGCCGATACCTTCCGCTCCGGCGCCGTCGAGCAGCTTCGCGTCCACGTGCGCAACCTCTCCGAGCTCTCGAGGCGCGAAAACGTAGGCTACGTCGAGCTGTTCGAGAAGGGGTACGGCAAGGACGCGGCCGTGATCGCGCGCGACGCAGTGGCGTTTGCCTCCGAGCGGGGAGCGACGGATCCTAGTGCGCTGAAATTCGACGTCGTGCTGATCGATACGGCCGGGCGGAGACACAATGATACACGCTTGATGTCGTCGCTTACGAAGTTCGGACAGCTGGCGAATCCCGACAAGATCTTTATGGTGGGCGAGGCGTTGGTTGGGACGGACTCGGTGGCGCAGGCGAGGAATTTCAGCGCGCAGTTCGTGGATGCGAAGGGGCGCGGGAGGGGTTTGGATGGGTTCATTATCAGCAAGTGTGATACTGTTGGCGATATGGTAGGGACGCTGGTAAGCATGGTGCATGCTACGGGGATTCCGGTTGTGTTTTTGGGGGTGGGGCAGCATTATGGGGATTTGAGAGGGCTGAATGTGGGATGGGCGGTGGATAAGTTGATGAAGTGATCTCGAGAGGGTAAAGGGGTTGCAATTGGGGCTTTGCTGGGCGAGGCGATGAGAGACGAGATGAGATGGTCAGGGGAAGACCAGATAACGTGCGAGGATCTGGTGGAGGACTTGTTGATGATCTCACGGCCTCACTGATATGCAAATATTCACATAGTCCGGCAGTCATACTACCACGTAGATGATGCCCCCATGGATGCGACGTTGTCTACGAGCCACGGGAGCTGATACTACCAGAGAAGAGCCTGATAGTCCTGTCCATGACAAGACGAATGTGCAGGGCGAGCTGTTTCAGGGGCTGTGCCACCAATGTCGGTCTCGAATTACCCAGGAGAATACCAAAAAATCGCTTTGATGAATGAGGCTACGAATGAACATCCCATGCATTACTCGTCCAGATCAATGATGAACGCCGTGAAACAACCCACATTCCCTCCATGCTGAACACCTCCTGGTAGTGCTCACGTACCAAAACCCGAATGACCATGGCCGCCCGCATGACCGCATGCATGGCCGCCCACATGAGCATGGCCGCCCGAGTGAGCATGTCCGACCGCGTGCGCATGTCCGCCGAAAAGAGAGTGCCGGCCGGAGTAAGAATGTCATCCAAAAACAGAGTGCCCGCCGGAGTGCGAGTTGCCGCCAAAGTCAGGAAGCACGCCCAAAGGACGACGCACATCCGAACCATGATTCCGCTGCCCAAGCCCCTGCTGATACTACACTTGCTGATGCGGATGCTGATGCTTCTCAAGCGCCATTGCCGGAATATCCGGTTGACCAGGCTGGTACACCATGCCCGTCTCCTGCCGCTGATATACCTCTGGCGCGCCATTGGGATCAATCAACCTGGTCGCTTGCGCTCGGGTCTTGAGGTCGAGCTCGGCTTGGGCGAGGGCGCAGGGCGTGCACCAGCATGAGATGCAGCAGTCGCCCAAGGTCGAACCTGGTAGTTGTCAGTATTTCTGGTAGGCATTTATCTGCTAGGTATATGTGCGGGAGGTATGGATAGCAGGCCTCTCCATGGTATAAACCGTCTGGTAGGCCTCCATCTGGTAATATGCGATTGGAAACATACCGGGAATCCCAAACTTCTCCCTCTGCTCCGTCCGCTTCATCATCGAGATGACAAATGCGAAACCACCGGTCAAGCAATTGATCGCGTAGTAGAGCCCGCAGTCACCGTTCATGTAGGAGAAGCCTGTCTCCTCGGGGCTGCGAGGGAAGTGCTTCAGGCGGTGGGCGACGCGGCCGTAGAAACATGGGGAGCAGAAGAAGGCGCCCATACAGGGGCCACAGCCCTGAGAACTTGTTAGTCTGCATTGAGGACGGGGGAGAATAATAGCCCGTAGTTGCAGCTTCTAGTGGGTCGAGCAGCGCCGTCGGGTACTACCAGCTCTCGCTCAGTACTACCGGGCGGGAGCTGGTAGTTCAACGAGGGATGGACAGTAGACCGAGAGACTTACGCCGCAGTCGCAGATGCCGCCGGCAAATTCGCTGTGTGGAGGAGCCGCCATGACGAGGATCCTTCTTGCTGGTAGTTGTGTAGGAGCTGCAGGTGGTTTGACGCCAATAGTCTTCTTCGGTCGCGAAGGTTTGGAGGGATAGCCCGTGGCGACCACAGCTGGAGGTATTATCTTGCAGTGTGGTAGCTGTGTAGGTTCTTAGGTATCTTGTAGTAGGACAATAGGGGTCGGCGAAAGAGGAGGTGTATCTCGAAAGCTAGGGACGCCTTGTACTCTTGAAGACTACTCAGGTCCGGCTGAGGTGAGACCGATTGACAGGATGTATCAGGGCAGTATTGTGTGGACGAACAGGTTCGCAGATGCAAGGGACCAAGCTCGAGCTGGAAACGGTTGTTAAGATGAAGCAGTAATGATAAGCCGAGTGGCTGTGTCGAGACAATATGCTCAGCGTTATTACTGCTGATGATATGATTCAAAGAAAGAATTGTCCTACACTTTGTGAGGCTTGCATTTTTTGCGTAAAAGGTAAGCACAGCCTGATCGTACTTGCCAGCTTGTCTTTGCATCTCAGCTTTGAATGGCAGTCACCTCGGACAAAGACGCTGGCAGGCTGAAGTCGGGATCCCGTTAGAAGCGAGACGTTGACCTGTTCGCGAACGCCTCAGCTTGATCCTTGGTGTGCAAATGGGGCCCACGGATGCTTGTCCAAATTTCCAGAGTAGACGATTAATTTTTAAAAGGTACAAAAAATGCTTAGCCACGCTGTAGTCATTCACCATAGCTGCTACAGCAAAATAGGGTCTGGAAAGCCGTAAGCACGCTGGTGCTGATTCGTGCAGCGCCGGCAGTGTTGTTGTGCCTCCTGACAAGCTACTAGAAGTAGAGATTACCAGGTGAAAGCTGGTAGTTTCAACTACTAGGTATACTTGCAGCACGTACCTGACGTACAGCCAGTGCTCAAAGCTGGTAGTACTTGATCAAATGTGCGTTGCGGTTCTACATCGCCTGGCGTGAGGAAAACTCATGGAGTCAGCACTAGAATATGGTCTCGAACAAACTCGGAACATGGAGGTCGACACTGTTTGCTTCTTGCAGCAGGTGCAGGCAGCAGGTGCAGGAGACAGATGGCCACTGTGAAAGGACATTGCATGTTGTCTGCGAGCAATAAACAAGGGTTCTAGCCATGAGAAAGGTGAACCTCGGACTCAGCTGTTGGGAGAAACACCTAGACGTCCCCTCAGGAGAAGGTCCTTGACGCCCGGATGCAATCACGAGACAAACTTTCCACAACAAAATGCGGTCGCACAGCATGTACACTACCGTACTGTACTGTGCGTCTCCTGCACCTGCATTCGCGCCGAGAGCTCGTATAGACAACCTATGCATATTCTGTCACCTGGACTTGTCGTTGGTTTCTGAAAATAGGGGCGGATACATGAGAACTAAAAAGTTTGTACTTTTGTACTTTGTTTAGAAGACGCTCGCCTACCGGAAGTCAAATATAGTGATGTTGAGTGGATAGGAGTGGTCCAGTATGTGAGAGTTTCGAATACTGGCCAGTCGTTGAAGGAGCCGTTAGGAGAGCGCATGATGGGATGTTCCGTTCCTTTGGGATCATGTAGGCGTTGAATCAGTGCACAGGACATCTGTGCTGATTGCGTGCGTTGATGCCCTTTACGCTGGAGCAAGGCCACGTTGTCACGGCTTTGCTGCAGGGTGATGCAGCTCTCCATTCTTGGCATGTTGGGGGGAACACGGTCAGATGAGTCTCGGTAACAGTAGCGCAAGGTACTATGCGCTGCGAGCGTAGGAGCGAGGCTGAATCAGAGCATATCTTTGTTCGGATTGGGGAGGTGAAGATGCTGCCACGCCCAGACAGGAAGATCCCAGATACATGGTAGCGATTGACTACCAGATCAAGCGATGGGCATGCGCACGGAGGCAGATGAAGTCGCAAAGACGAAATCAGATCGATGCGCTTGGTGGCCCAGATGGCGGAATGCGAATTGTGGCTGGCTCACTTCAGGGTTCATGCGAGCTGAAGAAAGCAACGGCTTTTGACAGGCCGCCACGGACTCGACGATCTGCTACACTTCAACGAGCTCCCCGACCCGCTCCAAGATGATGTGCCGCTGAGATGGTCAAGGCTCCGTATGCTGCTAAATTGAGATGTGCGGTCTAGAGAGTGTTCAAGCGAGGACCACGATGGATTACTGCGAAATAGGTGTTTTGCTTGTTCTCCTGCTAGACAGAGTTTCATGCACCTAGTGGCTAGATCAGCGTTGTCATCGATGATTTCTGTGCCTCATGGATATGATGAAGGGATCGCATTAGTCGGATAGCAAGCACGCTATTGTCTGCGATTCATGGGGGCCAATGATACTCGTTCAGGCCGTGACTAGCACAAAGCGATTGGTGGTGGTTCTTGGTCTAGGCGATGCTGCATGGCTGTCGTGAGTAGACTTGTCGTCAGAAGTGATCACCAGTCTCTTGGTCGCCAGGCCCACGGCTTTGGAACCAGCCACGTCTGCTCAGTGCGTGCAGCTTACTGAATATGCGAAACTTCCGACGGAGAACAGCCCAATCTGACAATTTCAGCCGACGTAAAAGAAACCAATTGTTGATAAGCGTGAAGTCTAACCGCCAGTATCTCTGCAAGGTCAGGTCTGATGACCTGCGCACTTGACAGACCAAATTGTGTGATTTTGTCTTATCATGGGCGGCAGTCACCGACAACAAGACAGGTTCATCATAGGCAAACGTAAAGTTGACATCGCAGATCGGCAAGGACAAGCAGCAGCAAGCCAAACGATTGACCGATCTGATCTGAGGGTACGGGGACGAGATGAAAGGGCGGCTAGAACGTGCATAGGGCGTTTCATTGTTTGTCGAGCGAGCTGGACTTTGTCCCCAAATTGGATCTGCGCCGGCTCATCCAGCTTGCAGATGTGGGGCTCGTTGGTCCCGGGAGAGCTAAGGTGAACTTAGCTTCAATCTCGCGTGGCTGCCATTGCTGATCACGTCGTGCGGGGATTTGTCCGCAAGAGAGGTTGGCCCGCCTGGTCAGCGCGAGAAAGCCTCGAGCGGAGTTTCCAAGGTGCCGGGTCTGGCTCGTTTTCTCCCAAGCCTCACCCAGTCGGCGATGTCCAAGTAAACCCTGTTGGCGCATCTGGAGGGATGGGGAAAGTCTGTTGTCGGAGGTCCTCCACAGGACGTCGACATGAGCCACACCAAGGAGCCGTTGCTGCTCAGCTGCTGTCAAACCCGCGAACGGCGATGGGCGTCTCGAGATGCTTCTGCAGGATCAACAACCGCCGGTAACGATCCAATGTTCAGCATCAGGTGCCCTCTGTCTGTGTAATGCATACCGGAGCCCCCGAAAGCTACTTTGGAGCTACGCTTTGGCGACCTCTGACGTTTGCGAAACTGTTAGTGCGTTGAACGGAGACCTGCTCGCAAGACCAACCCCCCCGCGCTTCACTGTGGTGAAATGCTCGTACGGCCGTAAAACTTGGGGGTGATTAGAAACGAGAATGAGTCGGATGGGAAGAAGCTCTCGGAAGCTGGACCGCGCATGTTTGCACGCCAACGGCCTTGCACCAATCATGCCTGACTAGTGACTGACTTTGCCTGAGTCTGCGGGTCAGAGAGGGCTGCAGATTGCACATGGCAGCCACCAAGATGCAATCATGCTACCAGACCGGTACACAAATTGCTCCATAGAGTCATGCAGATAGAGCTGGCTAGCTGGATGAGTGTGGTCAGTTCGCCAGACTGTCAGACGGTGAGTTTTGCAGAGCTCCAAAGTCTGAGCCGCACAGATGCCCGGACCGCTGCCGGCGCTAGCTTCGGCGCCTTCCTCGTTATGGCGTTTTCTCGCCTACCACAGCTCATCATTGGCTGCTGCGATCCGGCCGATCGAGTCAGGAGAATTTGAATTGTTTTTTGAGCACACTTCGTTTAACTTGTTAGCTTGCTTCCGGCGTGCCTCATGCCCTGTTGGGTCCAGGCTTGCGAGATGAGCAGATGCGTCAATATTCAAGAAAAGTAGATTGCGGTGAGAGCATATGGCCAAGTGACCAGATGACAATTCGACTCTGGAGATCGAAAGAAGGGTTTGATATCGCGAATCTGTTCTCGAGCACCCTGACGCCGGCACATTGGCACCGTCAACGCAATGGCTGTCCCTTGGGCTTGCCTCCACTCCAGTGGCGTTCTCATTCACGTATCGTTATCCTTGCCGGGTGCACAGATCTCTGCAGCCCGTTCCACAATATCCGGGGCGGGTGCCTGGCCAGGGGTGGGTAGATAGCCATGTGAACGCCAAAACCGCCGCACAGAAAAGTAGCGTGTACATGCCGGAGTAATCTCGTACGGACCCTGCGCTATACTTCAAGCAGATAAAGGTTGCCCTGAACTACTCGTGGGTGAATAGCCCTATGCCATGGACTTCTTGCCTATCCGAGCATTTGCAGTCGAGCAATCACACGACGTGCTTCCCCTCTTTGACAGGGGACTCACATACCACGCCGCAGTCTCGGACTATTTCTGACTGTGCCGTACGGTAATGGAGAAATGCGATCGATGCGGCCACTTGCGCTAGTGACATTCTTACTTGTCAAACGTCCGGCTGGATATGCTCTGCAATTTTCCACTCGCTTAGCGCAGGAGGACGAGGTTGGGCCATCTCAAACGGTCGGTTTGACATGCTTTACCCAAAGTTCCACGTTTCGCCAGCGCCGGGAGGCCTTCGACCATCGGCATGTCCCATGGATTGCTCAGCAGACGATTCCGATGGCAAACTTTTTGGACCAAGCTGGTGACTCCCAGGGTGAATGGCGTCGTTCAGCTTGCGCAGTTGCGCGTGTGTGTGCGCACCGAAGATTCCCGACAGGTTGGTCGACTGCGCCGTCGACTGCAGGGATCATGACCCAGCTGCCGCCAATCGCGTGGTCAATTTGGCACTGGGAGACACCATCGTCCCATGCGCAAGATTGTGGCACAACCTGATCAGCCGAGGACTGCACGATAGCTAGATGCGGCCGTGGCGAGGCAGACAACGGACGGATCAGGAAAGTAGATTGAACCAAGATGATGCTGGAAAAGACCTCGTGAGAGCCACAAGATGCGCCCGTGCCACCCTAGTGCCGCCATTTTGGGGTTTGGCTTGATTGACGTGGATCGACAAGCACCCGCAGATGAAATTGACCAGGGTGGGTGGAGGATGGGCAGCCCTACCATCATTTCGTTCCTTGCTTTGGTCTGGTAGTCTAGTTGGACTGACTCTGCTCCACCTTACCCAATAGCCAGAGCGGAGCAATCGAGTTGTGCCTCTGTCCAACGAGATTGTCGACGGAGACACATTGTTCCTTTCTTGCGGAGTAATTCCTTCCTGGTCGTCTGCGACTGCTGCTCGTATCAGCCCTGCATTTCTGTCTCTCCCTCACCGTTGACGTTGACACCGGACGTCTCAAGATTGTGCTTCTGCGTGGACGGACCAAGTCTCACCCAGGTCCCATGGCTTGCTGCTCAGAGATGTGTCCCATCGGCGGATGCCAGAGTGCTACTAGAATCAGATCAGACGGCAGAGTCTCGAACGCCCTGCTGGGTTCTTCCGCTAGCGTGGTGTGCTGCCAACCGGCCAACGCTTGTTCCGCCTTCCGCACGCTTGGATCGGGCTGCATGGTGATGGCACGCATGGCAAACAGATGGCGTGGCCAATGGCCTTGCCGGATATGCGAAAGTGCAGCACTAGCGCCGAGTGAAGTACGGAAGCGAGTGCATGTTCTGACTCGACATGGCCGACTCGCTCGTGCGCTCGCTGCAGGATTGACGCCTGTGCCGCAAGCCCCATCTGTCTCTTCCCCAAATCCCGTCGTCGCCGTATCCTGACTTCAGACACTCAGTCACACACACCCGGGCCAAGACACGTTGCTGGCAGTGGTCCTGCTCTCGTAGCTCCCGCCCTGTTCGGCTGCTCCAGCTGCAGGTCGTACCAAGGGGCTGCTGCAATACTCGTCCCGCTCCAATCTACCGTGTGCCAGACCTTATTTCTGGATATGGGGATCGTAGGCATGTCTGACTGCCAGACTGATACGCCGCGAGTCGTGCAGCCCTCACCAATGGGAGTCGCTTGCGCAGGAGGATTGATCGTGCTTCTGCAACTGTTGGTCGGGCCCATGCTAGACTAGTCGGGAGCTCGCCATTGTTGTTCGGGCCCAGGGTCAGGGAGAGAGACAAGAGTCAGAGGCAGAGGCAGACGCAGGAGCAGAGGGCCGGAGCAGCGAGTGCAGGCGGCCACAAACAATACGCTGTATAAGGTTGTGTGTTTCGTTTCGATCGTCATAGCGGCCCTCGTTTACTGCTGACCACTCCCTGACTCTCGTCTGGTGAACTGACTCTTGTCGACTCGAGCTCCCTGGCCCCGGGTTCACTGGCCTCACCCTCTTGGACGCGATCCAGATCACCCATCGCTGTCCGAGGCTCTGTGCGTTCCAATCTGAGCTTAGGATTCCGCCTTTTTTAGCGGCCAGTCAAGTCTTCGCTAGTCGTTTTTCTACCGGATCTGCCTGCCCTGCACCTGAACTCCACCGTTGACCTTCGTACATATCAGCTTGTCTGCCCGCCCGTTAGCCACGGAGGGACTGGACCGTGACCAGCCCATCTGCCTCACCTCTTCCGCCCACGCTACCGCCATCCGTTCCCCAGGGACACCCAAGTCCACTGCCAACAGGTACTCGAGCTTAAACAAAGGATCGCCGCCTCTCGTGAACCACCCCAAAGCCGAACCTCACCGTCCAACGGTTTTCGCTTTCATTGTTCAGCTCAGCTCCTCTCAGAGCTATCCCGTTTGCGGTTGACTTCGCCGGTGTACAGGCTCTATCAACCTGCATTCCTCGTTGACCTTGCTCGAAGGACCGCGACGCGTGCCAACCGTCCTCCAAGCTCGTCGTTCATCACTACCCGACCTCCCCCCTCTTGTTCGGACACCTCCCCGTTTGTCCACGGCGAATCGATCTCTCTCCTCGCCCACCCCGACACTGTATCACCGAAATTCCTTGGTCATTTCCAGGTCTATCGACTGTGCTACACACTAGGGACACACAGTTTAGCGTGTGTTGCATCCTCCAGAGAGAGCGTTTCTGATAGCCATTGGCAGTGAGTGAGTGTCGAGATCAATAGCTTGACGCAGAGCAATTCACTAATTCGTTGCGCAGAAGCCAATTTGGAATCGTGCACATAACTCCAGCTCATCCGCTCTGTCGGCGCAGGGATCTGCACTCGTTCACCTTACCCAGAGGTGACGCCCCGGACCACGTTCCACAGCACCTCAGAAACAAAATCACCGTGGCTGCCGCAGTAGCTTATCCGGCCCATATGCTTTCCACCTCGGAACCTATGGGCGCCCCCTCGAGCTTCACTGCTCGTAGACCAAACGCCTCGAACCTACCCCAATTCGAGCTCCCTCCTCCTCAGCTTCCCTCTTTCCAGAAGTACCAGCAGGGTTACCAACCTCACCACACGCACCAGCAGCCGCTTGCAAGCGTGGGCAACTTGCTCACACCACCCAGCGGCTCGTCTGCCGACGGTCTTAGTCCCACCTCTTCTGCCGGTGCAATTGGCAGTGTCCAGGCACCTGCGCAGCCCATGGCACCATACACGCCCGGCTACTCCTGGCCACAACCAGGCTCTGCTCCTGCTCACTATGGCTTCCAGCAGCCAGCCATGTCCCCAAGCACATTCAACACTTCCAGGGCACCATTTTCGCCATCCCTGAGCTCGATCGTCAAGAACGTCAGTTCACCAAACCATAACGAGATGCCACAATCAAGCCACTCCGCCGAGGTTCCCTCGTATAGCAGCTCCATGTCTATGTCTGCGCCTCTCAGTCTCCCCTCGATGCCTTCGCAGCAGCAAATGGGCATGATGGGCCACGGTCCAATGAGTGCACCAATCACTCAACCATCGCCAGTCCACTCTCAAGACGCTTTCCCGCGTCAGCCACCAACACCGACGTATTACAGTGGCCCTCACTCCGCTACTCCTGCACAAACACCATTCCCATACTCGGCAGGTCCATCACCTGTACAGCAGAGCCCAGTCAGTGCTGGAGGTAACATGTCGCGCATGTCTCCCACTCATCCCCACGGCCAGATCCCATCCATTCATTCCCAGATGTCGCAATCGCCATACTCCAGCCAGCGACCCTTCTCTTACCCACTTCACAACGGCCCTGTCCTATCCAACATGAACAACCCGAGCAATGGTCTTTCGCTCGTCGGAGGCATGTCGAATGGCATGGTACATGGATACAACAGTGGACACGCAGCGATCATGTACGGACACGGTGGCCCACCTCAGCAGAACACAGACAGGCCTTTCAAGTGCGATCAGTGCCCACAGAGCTTCAACAGGAACCACGACTTGAAGCGTCACAAGCGCATTCATTTGGCAGTCAAGCCATTCCCATGTGGACACTGCGACAAGAGCTTTTCTCGAAAGGATGCCCTTAAGGTCGGTCAATCACCATTCTTCTGCCATTGAACCCAACTAATGCCATTACAGAGACACATCCTCGTCAAAGGCTGCGGAAAGGCCCACGCTCATGGTGACAGCGACAAGCGATCATCCGATGGCTCGGTGTCGCCCACCACAAAGAGCGACATGGCTGAGTCCAGTCCCGTCATTCCAGCGGCCGCATAAAGTAAAATCACTTCTCAACACCCACTTTTCTCCGCCAATCTCCTCAACCACTACATATCACGAAGCGTGTGCGATTCCTAACGATACCCATCTATTTCTTCACCCACTTGTATTATGTTACATGCTACATACCGTTTCAGCAAAATCACGGAGGGAACCCTAGTGTCGATTCCAGAGCGCACTTTTTTACGACAGCAGTCTCATTCCAGTAATGTCCTGCCTTTTACTGCAACGAATCTTTGTTCAGAGCGGTCACAGTCCGCTAGAGGAGTCCACAGAGAAAGACTCGAGACTTGTCACGGCAGAGAGTCTGGATGACCGGGCGAACATGCGATTTGCTCATTGAGAGACCTGCCGAGAGCCAGGGTCGTCTTTGGGTAGTCACATCTCGTCCGATGCACTGCAGCAGCTATATTTAAGATGATACGACAGAACCAGTGAGGATATCTACAGATCTGATACAGCTTCTACTACAAACCCAGTCTCTTCCACCTGTTTACATGATCTATATCTTCGTCCTTGTCTAATGTGAAAGCTTAATAATTCAGCCACAGGTCAGCGGTGTAGTAGCTGTACCTGTGTCGCGTACGAAGTTCTGTGCCAGGGTCGGGAGCTCTGCATGACCATGAACACTGCATAGAATGTGATTGCACAGCAGTAGAATGTGTGTTAGCCGACAAGGCTAGAGCTTCACCTCGTGATGCTTCTAACACACGGCATGCCTCAATCGGTACTGTCTAGAACCTGCAGCTACGGCAACTAGGTCTTGAGCTGTACGGTGTGACCTGCAGACACCAGGGTGGCAGGCCCGCAGATCAATTGCATGCAAGTGTGGCCGGAGTAAACTCCAGTGAGCAAGTCGCGGTGTGAAATGTGCCGAAAATCCCACGCCTCAAGGCCCACAAATGGAGCCTATTGTCGGGCAGAGGTCTCAAAACTCGTGTCCATCTCTTGTGTCATCTTACCTTCCTTCTTCTACGCGTGCAGAAAGTGTTCATGATTGCCTTCCCCTTCCATGTCAGGGAGAGAATGGAAATTATCCCCGCGTAACGGCAGAGACGATCAAACGGCCACGACTTTGATTTGAGCTCCCTGAGGGTCTGCTGCAGTCGGACAAACGAGTACGCTCTCACCGCGTGCTGCTGAAGGACCTTGTCTGCCATTGCGATGAGAAGTAAAGTGAAAGATGAAAGATGACAAGGTGAATACCTTTGTGTATGGTACAAGGTGAATACCTTTGTGTATGGTACAAGGTGAAGTAGAAGATTTCTCACGTGTCGTCCTGTTTGCAAGTCGTAGCCCGAGGTGTGGCCTCTGCATTCCTTGATCCAACCGTCCCGCACGCAACGCTCACAGCTCTCCCTATCGCCCCTTCAAAACAAATGTACTCCCCATAACAAACACCACCCATTCTCCCAGCCTCGCTTGACCACTCGATTGCCATCATTTGGTCAATTGGAACGCCAATCGAGAGCGCTTAGTCAGTTGCAGCTTATCGGCCCATCGCCCCTTGTCGTTTGGCCTTCATTCCTTCCTTCCATCTTCGACGCCAGCTCCCACACGCGCTCTTTTACGTGGGCCAGCGACAGCGACTCGACCTCCATACACAATCAGCATCATCTGTCTATACTACACGACGGTCGCAAAGGTAATAATACAAAACACCCACTACAGTCCCTCTTTTTCTCAGCCGCCGCGCACTGCAACCTCAGCGCCTTTGGAAGACAAGCTATCAACCACAGTCCAGCACGACACAGCATGTCTTCATGACAACCTGACAGCTTCTATCCGATACAGATATCTTAGCATCAATTCTCTGGAGTCCTGGTATCCAACACAGTCCGCAATTATTTCTGCGACTGCTTCCGACAGGCTGCTTTTGTACTAATATATAATACCTAATCATACCTACGCCTAACTCGCATCTCGCTTCTCAATATGGCTACTCGCTATCACCAACAAGCATATGCCCATGTGCGTCCTCCGACGCGGAGACAACCTCTCGGACCTGGCGACGCTCGTGCTAATATGCACGCACAAGCATACCCCACAGCCGAAAAGCCCACACGCCGCCCAGTGCCTGCATCACCAAAGGACAAGAATCTTCCGCACAACGAGTCCTTAGTCGAGAATGACACTGGTGTGCATGTACGGAGCAGTCCAAATGAGTCTCGAGGCTATAAGAGAGTCTCGGATATCAAGAACCAAGCGCAAAAGTCGAAGCGTGACTCAGAGATCTCAAATGCATCGTCCACAGGTTCAGGAGGCGGTCGGAAGAGGACGATCGGACAATGGCAGCTTGGCAGGACTGTTGGTCAAGGAGGATGCTCCACCGTCAGACTTGTCAGGCACGTCGTGACAGGCCAGCAAGGAGCGGTGAAAATCATCTCTCGCAAGATGGCGGAGCAGGTTCGAGCTCAATCACTGGCGAACTTGGCGGCGTCACAGGAGAAGTCCATTCAGGATCTCGTTGCGGCTGGCAAGATCATGGCTCCTCCCCCACCTGGTCTCATGCGTGAGATTGCGATTATGAAGCTGCTCGATCACCCAAATATCGTCCGCTTATATGATGTGTGGGAGAATCACAATGAGCTGTAAGTTACCCTCAATTGAGATGTGAGAAATTATCCGCTAATCACGTACAGCTATCTCGTCATGGAATATGTACCTGGTGGGGAGCTTTTCCACTATGTTGAGGAGCAGAGAGGTCTCGACGAGAAGGAGACAATCTACATCTTCCGCCAAATCGTTGCGGCCCTGCTCTACTGCCATCGCATGAACATTCATCACCGTGACCTCAAGCCAGAGAACATTCTTCTCGACCGAGACAATGCTCAGATCAAGCTGGTCGATTTCGGCATGGCCGCACTCCAGCCCGAAGGCAAGCAACTCACCACTGCTTGTGGTTCTCCCCACTACGCTGCCCCAGAGGTCATCAGGAGCAGGCCATACGACGGTGCAAAGGCCGACGTCTGGTCTTGCGGTGTCATTCTATACGTCATGCTCACGGGAACTACTCCTTTCAACTACGATCACGAACGCAACCTCGCTGTCATGTATGCAGCGATTCAAGCAGCAGATTACTACATGCCTCCAGAGCTCAGCTACCAAGCAAAGGATCTGCTGCGCAAGATCTTCATTACCAGGCCCGAAAAGCGTATCAGTATGGACGAGATCTGGGATCATCCACTCCTGCATAAATATGACAAGGACTTTGGTTACGAGGGCGAGCTAGCCAAGAAGGATCGTTGGGTAGGCCCAGCGGCAATTTTGGATGAGTGGACCGTCACTCGCGAGGACGACATCGACAAGGAGATCCTCCGCAATATGAGGACCCTCTGGCACAGCGTCCCACAGCAGACTTTGATCAAGAAGCTTCTTAGCAATCAGTGAGTATCAACATCAACATCTTCCTCAGAAAGTGCTAATAAGACCAGACCCAACCAAGAGAAGTTTTTCTATGCAGCATTAGCGAAGCACAAAGAGGAGCACCTCGAGAACTACACTGGCGGTGCTGATGGCTTGGGTTATGCAGCCAGTGACTATCAGCATGCTCGACCGGAGAGTGGTGAAGCTACTAGACCTCAGACTCAGCAGGCATCCCAATCATCCTACTCAATCATGGGTAACGAGCATCTTCGCAGTAGTAGCATCGCCGACAGAGTGCCGTCAGAGTCCAGCTATGATCCTTACAGATCAGGTCGACAATCTGCCGCCGGCAGGGCTTCCCAGATTCCTCGAGGCCCAGGACACAAGCGTGGCAACAGTGGAAGTATGAAGGGTGCAGCATTGCGAGTCGAAATGCTTAAGAAGGCGAATCAGCAAGCAATTGCCAGGCAGAAGGTCTCGCCAGCACCGGGCACCCACAGTCGATCTGTTAGCCACACCTCCATCACAAAGACCACGTCTCGTCAGAACTCCCGTCAGTCACTTACGAGCTCTGTCTGGCCGAGCAGTCCTCCTGTGGTGGTGCATGTCAAGACCAACTCTACCCACAAGAGGAGCGTGAGCTTCCAGCACATTCGCAAAAGCTCCACCGCTAGCGTTGTCACACACAGTGCTAATAACTCGACCCGGCACACCGCTACGCCTGACGTGGATGAGCAAGGGGAGGCCATCGACGAGACCATCGAGGAGACGGTCGAAGAAGAGGAGGAGACCAGCACTCACATGTCCAGCCCTACACGTCGTGTGGTCAAGGACGCAAAGCACAGAAAGTCGAAGATTCCTACTGGCGCGACGCCGAGGAGCAGGCAACGCAAATCAGACACTCCAGGATCTATGATGAGGACAGAGGTTCGTAAAGTGAGCACTGAACTTGAGAAGGCTTGCGAGGAGGCTTTCTTTAGGTCGTCTTACGGCTCGAGTACACAGACAAGCACGACCGATAGACACAGCTCGTACGATACACCGCCCTCTTCGGTATCGGGCCAGGCAAATACGTCAGTTCACAGCCCTAGCGGCCGACCTCTGCCAGCTGTGCCTACGGACACGCCAAACACTTTTATTGCGAGGACCATCGAAGAGACAAGAAAAAAGCTTGTGGAAAGGGCGGCTGGCGGTGAAGCAGATGCTGCTAAGATCAACGAGGTGCTAGCTTCTTTGGAGAAGATTATGCCTTCTGAGGCCGAGCGTCGCTCGACTTCAGCACCTGAGCCAAAGTCTGCTGCAGACATGGGCTTCTTGCCGATCATCACTGAGGAGCCTTTACCAGATACTCTCAGAGTCGGCAAGGGCGACAACAAGGGTCCTCTGCCGGAAACACTCAGAGTTGGCAAGGGTGACAACAAGGGCCCTCGTTCATTCACTGCTCCTGGTCCTGCAAACACCAATGCTGGAGCACAGAAGAACAAGCACGACTCGATCCGTATGGTGGATCAGTCTCCCATCACAAACCACAAGGTCACCTCCAAGCGTGATTCGAGCATGGAGAAGGAGGTCATCGTCAGCCGTCCAAAGACTGCAGATGGCACTGTTCCTCATGACGACAAGCACTTGCAAGTCCCGAACCCTTATGAGTACCTTCTTAGGAAGAAATCGCACGACAGCGCCATCGGCTTCAAGCCTACCGCAGACGAGACTCAGCCTGTGCCTGTGCCTGCCACTGATCCAGCGGGCAAGAAGGAGTCATCCTTCTGGTTCCGCCGATGGAAGAAGGCACCATCTGCGCCAGCTTCACCACCCATCGACCCTCACCCTGGCGTTCCAGTCCACTTCAAGGACCTCGACGACCGCAAGCAGAAGCCTAGCCTGCTCAAACGCGACAAACAGCCTCCTCAGCCATTGGACCTGTCTAAGCCCGACCCACCGCCAGGTCCCTCAACCGACAGTTCGGAGTTCCCCATTCGCCGCGCCTCAGACAGCGAAGGCAAAGGCTTCAGCAAATGGCTGAACAAGCTGGGCAAGAAAGACGACGCGCCAACCCGCGCGATCGAGATCAAGGGTAAACACCCACTTTTCCTAGACTCCCCCGTGATCATGCCTCCGCCCTTCCCAGCGGAGACCAAAAAGCCCTCCACAAAAGGCCCAGGCACATCGTGCCTCCCCTTCGCCACGCCGCACTTGGCCCTGCACCTCCCCAATCTCTCCAAGCTGACAATCCCTACAGAACCCCTTCCCTCCCCCGGAATCCCGACCCCAGTAGCCGCCGAGCCTTCCCCCAAAACCACCTCCCCGACCACCGCCGTCAACGCCCAGAGCTGGTTCGCCCGCTTCTTCCGCCTGCAACCACCAAGCCACATCACAGCCTTCAAAGTACCCCGCTCCCGCGCCAGGGGCGAGATCTACCGCCTGCTCCGCGAGTTCCAGCACGCCGGGCTAGGCGACCTGTGCTATTTCCCGCAGGAGAACGCCATCACGGCGCGGGTGGAGAAGAACAATGCGCTGGGGATCAAGCCGGTCAGTTTCAGGGTCGAGCTTTTTGTGGTGCTGCAGAATGGGAAGAGGAGTGGGCTCAGCTTGGGACGGTGGACTATGGTCCGTGGCGCGGCGAGTGGGTTTGAGAGGGTGGTCGAGGCGGTGGAGAGGTGTATGGAGATGAAGGGGGTTTTGGTCGAGGAGGAGGGGAGGAGGGAGGAACTGAGGGGGATCTTGGCTTAGGTTCAGGATTGAGAGGGAGGAGGAATGGAAAAGAGGGGACGGTTTAGAAAGGAGGGGAGGAGCGAGGCGGAATGGTGAAGTGGTGAGATTCAGATTGGACGAGCTGGACGATGGATGGCAAGGAAGCGTTTCGTTTCAGATGGTACTGATCAAGTTGTGGGGTGAAGACGTCTTCTTGTGTTTGGGAGGCACTGCGGTCTGGCGTTTGGGGGCATTTCACTGGTGCTGTTGTTGTCGTTGAGATTCCCTTCAAGTTCTTCGTGGGTTCATTGTACTCGGTGACAGCCGAGCAGGGGAGGGATCTAAGCATAGCGTTTTGTGAATGTGTCATTCAGAGAATGAAAAGAAGTTTTTCCTGTCGAATTTGATGAATGTGCGTGCCCATGGATGGATATCGATTGGCCTGCGTTGTGTTGTATGGCTGTATGTACTGGTGCCGATCAAGCCACAGCTGAGCTGGAGACGGGTCAGGCTTCCAGGCAAATACTTTCCCTTCGCTTCTCAATGATTTTCAACACAACGCGGTAGGACCACGATTCGTGATACTTTACTTGCAATCATCTCGAAGCTGTGCCGCAGAAATTGGCGCAGTCATGTAGCCGGTGAAGCACGCCAGCAGGAGTCCGGTCAGGCCCCGGTGCTCGGATGGCAGCTGCAATCTGCACGAGCTGAGGCACTAGCGGCGTGCATCACTGTATCTACACAATCTAGATTGGTGTCACGGCACGTCGACCATGCGCCACCCCATATCTATGAGGAAGGAGGCACAGATGGTGTTTTTCCGTCGGCCGGCACCCTGAGTTCGCCCAAACATACATATCCCACCGCCAATCCTCATGAATCCGATTCGTGCAACGAGCTGCCTTTTGGCACGTACAATATGCGGAACGAGGTGGCATCAGTGTCGCATGATCGAGAAGAGGTCGAGTTGAAAGATAGATCCGACGGTACCGCCATCGTTAATCAAGCCAGCAAAGACGGGATACTGTCCAACATCTCAGAGCTCGACGGCCGTCACCACGAGTCCCTGGAAGCCCAGCAAGATGCCGATCTTAGCAAGACACTGTCGACTCCTGCAGACGGCGCAGATATGCGTCGCATGGGAAAAGAGCAGCGCCTTATTCGACGTTTCCGCCCTTTGTCTATCACGTCTTTCACAGCCATCGCTACAGCCAGTTGGGAGCTTGGAATCTTCGTCATAACGCCGGGGCTGACGGACGGCGGACGAGCTGGTCTTCTCTGGAATGCGATTTGGTGCTTCCTTGGGTTTGCTCCTATCTATCTATCGATGGCTGAGATGGCATCTATGGCACCAATCGCTGGAGCGCAGTATCACTGGGTGAGCGAATTCGCACCTGAGAGCTGCCAGAGGTCTCTCAGCTATTTCACTGGGTGAGTACGATCTCGTACATGGATATCTCGTGACTGTGGCTGACAAGATCCCAGCTGGGTGTCGACGATCGCATGGCAAGCAGGTAACTGCATAGGGATGTTCCTGGCGGGCAGCTTGATCCAAACAATGATCTTGATCAACAACGAAGACTATGCGTTTCCAGCATGGCACGGAACATTGCTTGCTATGGCTACCATGGCTGTAGCCTATACTGCAAACGTCTATGGCGCTAGAGCTCTACCATACTGGCAAAACGCAGTGTTCGCCATCCATGTCGCGGCTTACTTCGGGTACATTGTCCCTATCTGGACCAGCGGCGCCCCGAGAGCTTCGCACGCTCAAGTGTGGACTGAGTTCCAGAATGAAGGTGGCTGGAGTAGTATTACTCTGGCCATTCTGATCGGACAGCTGTCGGGCATCGGTAACCAGACTGGTGTGGATACGGTCAGTTTCATGTCATCTTTGTTACTCTAAACTCTGCTGATTTAGACCATACAGGCAGCACACATGTCCGAGGAGGTCAAAGACGCCTCTGCCACGATCCCGAAAGCTATTATGGCTACCTACCTCATCAACTTCGTTCTGCTGTTTCCGACGATAGTCACAATCTGCTATCATATCCCTGATGTAGCTGCTTCTCTGGAAGACCCAACAACATATCCCGCCATCTACGTCCTCCGTCAATCAATGTCGAATGCCTCAATGACAGGCTTGCTAGCCCTCATCACTCTGATCCTCCTCGCCTCGAATATCGTCTACCTCGCCGCAGTGTCTCGCGACCTCTTCGCTTTCGCACGCGACAAAGGCCTACCCTTCTCGAAATGGCTGAGCGCAATCGACAAGACCATCCCGGTCAACGCCTCTCGCTTCTCCTCCGTCGTAGCCGTCCTCATGTCAACGATCTACATCGGCAGCCCAGTCGCATTCTACGCCATCACCTCGTTAGGCACTGTATCATTAGTGCTCTGCTACACGATATCCATCGGCTGCCTGCTCTGGCGAAGGATCACAAAGCCCGAGACGCTGCCGCCAGCGCGCTTCTCCCTGGGCAACAAAGTCGGCATCTTTGTCAATTCTGCCGCGGTCATGTTTGGTGTCTGGGCTGCTTTCTGGTTGTTCTGGCCACAGACGACGCCGGTGACGGCGGCTGGGTTCAACTGGGCTTCTGTCATTTTTGTCTCGATTTTGGTTGTCGCGACTGTCTACTTTTTCGTCAAGGGCAGGCGGACTTATTTTGGTCCTGTGGTGGAGGTGCTGGGGAGAAAAGATCACTTTACGTAGGTTATGGAGCCGAGATGGACTGTCTGTTGGGAGTCTGTTGTGACGGGACATTTAGTGTTGATAGCCATTTAGAGAGGCAATTGAGTACTCGAGAATATAATGACGTGCCTGAAGTTCGAAGAATAGCAAAACGTAACAACTTTCTCTTTCATTTCGTAATGAGGATATATCGTGTAATCTATTTAGCGCCACACCCATTGTATGCGTACTGATTGAAGTATGGGATGCCTGAATCCTTCGCTCATATTCCGACTGAAATGACGCAATAAAGTTCAACCTCGAACAATGGGAACATCCCTGTTTAGCAATATACTGGAGGTAAGTTTGAATTCAGCAGGTTACATCACGGATGCAAGTGGCTTTGGTTGACTGACGACTGCTATACCCAGCCCTTATCACCAGCATGGGAAACCCTCGACTTCTACCTCGATGGCCACGATCACGCGGGGTAGGCCACAATCGCTCTACTCTCCAATCTCTCATAGTGATAGCAGTCGCCACGTTGTTAATTGCCAGCTTGTCATCCCTCCTACCATCCCCGAACATAAGTGCCCTGTTACAAAAGGTCAACGACAGTGACCCCATGCACAAGCTGCACCCAGACGATCTCCCTTGGGCGAACATCAAACCATCCTCCGAGCTCATCTACCACCCCTGCTTCGACGGCCTCCAATGTGCGCGACTGAAAGTGCCGCTCGACTGGAACAGCACCGACCCCAACTACGGCACTGTAGCAATCGCGCTCCTCAAAGTCTCCGCCAAAGTCCCCATCACCGACCCTCGTTACGGCGGACCGCTATTCGTGAACCCAGGTAGTTCCTCCTCCCTCCCCTTGAAAACCATCCACTAACCACTCCAGGCGGCCCCGGCGCCTCCGGCACCCATCAAGCCCTCACAGAAGGCCGCAAGCTGCAATCCATCATCGACGCCAGCGCCGACGCCCCTCTATCGACGGGCAAATACCACGACATCATCGGCTTCGATCCCCGCAGCGTAAAGCACACGACGCCGCGCCTCCTCTGCTTCCCCGACGCCCACGCCCGCCGCGACTGGGTCCTGCAATCCCAAGCCGAAGGCACAGTCGGGACGTCCTCGACCGCCACGGCGCAGAAACGCGCGCGATGGAGTTCGCTATCAGAGACTTGTGCGGAGCGAACGAAGCACGACCCCCGCGCCCGAATCGCGTGGCATATGAACGCCACCCCTGTAGCGCGGGACTTGCTCGAGCTCGTAGACCAGCATGCCTTGCCCCACTCCCGCGCAACAGCGTCATGCCACTCCCGCCCTCTCGTGCGCATCGCATCCCTCCTGCGCCCCGCCTCGCGCCGCCCCGCCACCCTCCCTCAAAAAGACAAGGGACCCCCCCTCCTCAACTTCTGGGCCCAGTCCTACGGGACCTACATCGCCACGACCTTCGCCTCCCTCTTCCCCGACCGAGTGGGGCACCTCGTCCTCGACAGCGTCAAGCTCCCCTCCGAGGCGCCCGCCGGCCAGCGCAACGCCAGCATCATCCACGCCGACGCCATCGTGGCGCGCTTCTTCGACCTGTGCCATCGCGCCGGCGCGGGCGTGTGTCGGCTTTACGACGGCGCCGGACCGCGTAAGATGCAGGATGACTTTGATCGGGTGCTGGCGGACGTCAATGGGACGCCGATCGCGGTGCCGGGCTCGGGGACGCTGGCGCCGGATGTGGTTACTTGGTCGGACGTGATGGGGTTGGTGAGGTCTAGTCTGTATGATCCGATCAGGGCGTTTCCTTCGCTCGCGAGGGCGCTGGCTGAAGTGCGCGCTGGGAACGGGACGGGCGTAGCGAGGAGGAAGCAGGGCGGTGGGGGGCACATTGTCTCGCATAGGGAATGTGCAGAGGACGGACCGTTCTCGCCTAGCTGTATGGCGCCGGGCGGGTGGGAGGATGAGGTCAATCCCGCTGTGTCGTGCAGTGATGCGGTGGATCTGGGGAGGGGAACGGTGGAGGGGTTTGAGGATTACCTTAGGGGATTGGAGGGGCAGAGTAGGTATATTGCTAGGCATTGGGGGGAGTTGAATTTGAAATGTGCGGGTTGGGCTGTCGGGGGGAGCTGGAGGTTTGTTGGTGAGTTGGTTCTTTCTCTTTGGGAATCCTTACTAGGGAGAGAAGGAGAAATGGTGGAGTCGAGCTGATATTGTGCTGTAGGGCCGTTCACGGGCAAGACGAAGACCCCGATGCTGGTCGTGAACAATAAGCTGGATCCGGTGACACCGGTGGAAAAGTAAGTGTAGTACATTCACTGGAGAAGAGCGCTGATCAAGGCACAGCGCATTCGCTGTGGCAGAAGCGTATCCTGGAGCGGCGGTATTGCAGCAAGATGGGATCGGAGTATGTCGTTGTATGCTATGAGTGAGACCCGTGCTGATCGTGCCGCAGCATATCACTGTTGACACGAAGTCGGCTTGTACGGCGCAAGTCATTCGTGCTTATTTTCAGGATGATAAACTGCCGGAGCATGGGTCCGTGTGCCCTGTGGATGAGCTGCCTTTTGGAATAGACGGGTGAGGGGCCTGTTAGGATTATTGTATCTTGCCTAGGGTACAGTCAGTCGACGAGGTAGGTCATGTCCATAGAAAAGAGCGTTTGGCCAGAACCGGTAAATTCGAAGTGATTCTGTGGCAGATATATAAGTCTCGATGGCAAGTTTTGTGTACAGTGTTCATTCTTCCAACTGTTCCCCATGACAATCAGTCTGTTCCAGCCCTCCAATCTTACAGGTTCTCTAGAAAGCTAGGAAAAGTCAGCATCACTAAAAACACAAGATTTCACAAAAGGTTGTACTCACTCCCCTCGGTATTTCCCTCGCCCATACTCCTACTCCCAGAGCTCCCACTCTGCACCGCCCCCAAAATCCCATCCAAATACCCTGCCCCACTCCACTTCTGATGCGTCAGCACATCACACCCATCCTCCTTCTCCTTCTGCTGCACAAGCTCCACATAAGCCTTCATGCCCTCGTCCTTGAACCCCTTGGACAGCTTATTACTGATCATTGCGGTGCTGTGCAGACCCGCCAGACTGATCAGCTGCAGGACGAAGCCTTCTTTGGCCAGGTCCCAGATGAAAGACTTGAGCGTCTCGGGCGTGAAACCTGCGGAGAGCCAGTTGAAAGACGGCGACAGGTTGTAGACTAGTTTCTTGCCGGGAAGCGCGGTGCGGATCTCGCGCGCGAATTTGGAGGCCACGTCGAGGGTCGCAGAGGACGTCTCGAGCCAGAGGAGGTCTGCGGAGGGTCCGAAGGCGATGGCGCGCTTGGTGGCGGCCGCGGGACCGGCGCGGTAGTGGTAGTAGCCTTCTCTTGTTCTTGGAAGGTCCCAGGAGAAGGAGACGGGGGAGCCAGAGATCTTGGCGGCTTGCTGTCTGCGTTCGTGGAGGGAGGCGTTGCGGTTGTTGCTGGCCCATTGCTCGTACTCGAAAACTCTGTCGTTGGACTTTGAGGACGCTTTGATGTGCTCGATAGCGGCTTCGTCGAAGGAGACGAGCTTATGTGATTTTGTCCATTCGCTTTCGAATTTGTCGATCTCTGCTCCGCTTGCGCCTTCTGACTCCATTTTCTGGATGGTTTCGGCTAAAGGAGGGATAGAGGTGTCTGTCAGACCGAGGATAAATTCATGGTCTCGCGCGTCGATGGCGGAGGAGAGGAGCTTGCCGCTCTCGGCATCGGTACGGGCGATGACGAGGTTCTCGCAGCCCATCAAGTCCCACTGGAAACGGGTCGTGACAAGTCGATTGATGTGCTCGCCGATTGGGACGAGGACTTTGCCTGCAAGATGACCGCACTTCTTGCCACCGTGAAGCTGATCCTCGAAGTGGACAGCTGCGGCTCCATTCTCGGCGAAGAGTTTGGCAAGCTTCAGGACAGCAGACAGACCGCCATGTCTAGTCATGTGAGTTTTGAAGCTTGTACAAAATTCCGGCAAGAGCTTACCCAGTATCACCGTCGGCGATGATGGGACGTAAGTAGTCAACATAAGGTGTTTTAGCCCTGTCTGCCGCAGAGAGCTTCCGACGTGCATCAAAGTGCTTTCTGTCGTGTAGCTGTTGAGCTTTGTGTAAACGCTGGACTTGGTTTGGAACAGTATTGTATGGGTAGTCTCCGAAGTCGGGCGAGACCTCGTTCGTGGTGGTGAGGACAGACGAGCATGCCCAGCCTGAGACATAGAGGACCTCCTGGTTAGGAGCTTGCTGGGTCATTTGTACGGGGTCAATTGCCCCCACTGGAGTTTATCAAGTCAGCATGCTTCGAAGCATTCACTCGAAAGTATTAAGGACCATTGCATACTAGTGTGGACCGGCTCGCCTTTCGAGGCTCGCTCTTCTAACAAGTTGAAGAGCTTCCGCGCCATCAACGACGAAGGATAGACCTGCTGGAGAGTTCCGCGCTTGCTCACTACCGCTTCAGCAGAATAAGGTCGTTTAATTCCTTCATATCGTGGCGAGGCCCACCATTCCTCGACTTGCTTGATCTGGGCGTCAAAAAGTGCATCTTCGGACTCGCCAGCTTTGTCGTGCTCAGGTAACAGCTGGTATGCATCTGTTGGTTGTGTTCCGGGAAGAGGTGGGCTGACTGGTTGAAGCGGTCCAGTCATGTGTCCAGCGCCGTATGAAATTGGTCTTGCTTGGAATAATACACGTGATCGGAGTGATGCTTGAGTTCGCCGTCGTAGGCATTGAAGCCCAGCTCGGCGCATGTTTTGCGATGTGATCAGCGCAATGGCTCAAGTCTCTGCAATCGGTATGCTCAAGACGTCAAATTGAAGGTTCAAAGTCGTTTACAAAAGATGTAGACATGAGAATCAATGGCCGGAACTTTGCTGCCGAAGGCGCGACGCTTTGCTGCTTGATGTTTGCCTCCCGACGATAGCCGAGGACGAGAGGATAGTCATGTTTCAACGTACAAGTTCACATTTTATCAACATCTTGATTTTGGTTAGATCTCCAGCATAGACTGACTTTGTCAAAGAGCTTTCTATCTTAAATTAGTTCTATGAGGGCTGCAAGTGACAATTAAAGGTCAGGCCTTGGGTGTGATCAGTAGGCTGAGCACAGCAAGCGAAAGTCACAGATGAGACAAGGCATTCATGTGAGTCATATCATTCAAGCCCAATTGTAAGTTTTGCCCATTTGTCTCTGTCAAAGAGCCCCCAAGAAGCTGTTATAAGGTTACATAAGATGAAAGCCCGCCACCATCATCCCAACACTTGGTCATGCCGGCGACGAGCCTTCTAAAGATGCAGCAAGAAGGAAATAGTTCCGTCCCAACGAGGAACAAGTTCGTCAACCATGATGAAGGCGTCTACTGAGCAGGAGCGGGAGCTGGGGCAGCGCCGCCCTTGACGATACCGGCGAGCTTCTGAGCAGCAGGGGCAGTCTGGCTGCCGTAGCTGGTGTGGCCACCGGAGCCGCTGGTCTGGCCGCGGCCGGCGCAGAGGAAGTCGGCGCTGCCGCAGACCTGGACGACCTTGCTGTTGTCAACGCCACGGAAGGCCTGGCCGTTCAATGGGTCACCGAAAGTAGCGACGGCGGCGACCTTGCTGCCGTCAATGCCGCCCTGGAGAGCAGCGTGGACAACCATGGCGCCCTGAGAGTAGCCGGAGAGGATGACGTTGGTCTCGGGGCACTTCTGGAGAGCCTGGTTGGCCAGTTGGACCATCTTGTCAGCACCAGGGCCACGGCCTGCCTGAGCGTTGCCAGCGGCGGAAGCGGGGTAGTCGACACCCTGGACGGCGAGGTCACCGCCGAGGCTGGACTTGAGAGAGCTGGAGAGACCGGGACCGACGACGAAACCCATGGTGGCGGGCTCACCGGTGCCGCGAGCGAAGATGAGAGTGTTGCCCTTGCACTCGCCGGAGACAACGTCGTTGCTGGAGCCAGAGCCACCACCGAGGCCACCAAGACCGCCAAGTCCTCCGAGACCGCCAGATCCTCCACTGCCGCCGAGACCACCGAGACCACCGAGACCTCCAAGACCGCCGGAGCCGGAGCCGGAGTCACCACCGGAGCCCGAGCCAGAGTCACCGCCAGAGCCACCGAGACCACCGAGGCCTGGGAAACCACCAGATCCTCCGCTGCCACCGAGACCGCCGAGACCTGGGAAACCGCCAGAGCCGCCAGAGCCACCAAGACCTGGGAAGCCACCGGAGCCGAAGCCACCAGTGGGCATGGGGAAACCACCAGATCCGGATCCACCGCGGCCGAGGAAGCCACCGAGCCCACCAAGACCACCAGAGCCAGAGCCACCAGAGCCACCCAGGCCACCGAGGCCAGGGAAGCCGCCGGAGCCGCCGGAACCACCAAGACCACCGAGGCCTCCGAGACCACCAGATCCACCAGATCCACCAAGACCACCGATGCCACCAAGGCCGCCAGATCCGCCTGAGCCACCGAGACCGCCGAGACCACCGAGCTGAGCCTCAGCGTCACGGATCTCAAGAGCGGGGGACTCGCTATCCTCGTCATCGCCACCCTCTTGCTCCCTCAAGCGGTCAAGAAGGTTGTTAAGGAGGTCTTCAATGCTGCCTCCGTCACCAGTGGGAGAAGGAGGGAAGACTCCCGAGGGGATGGGGCGACCTGGACGACCTCCACGGCCGGGACGACCACGGCCGGGACGACCACGACCAGGACGGCCACGGCCAGGGCGACCGCGACCGGGGCGAGGGAGACCAGTGGTGCCGGAGCCGAAGCCAGGGAAGCCAGCGCCGGGCTGGGGACGAGTGGGCGAGGGGGTAATGGCGCCGAACTCTCCGTCCTGACGCTTCTCGATGGGGGAGGCCTGCCCGAGGGCGGCGAGGAGGGCGACGACGGTTGCGGTTGTGAACTTCATTGTGGTGCTTGCAGAGGGATAATGTAGTTGGAGTTGAATGAAAGTGAGTCGACCAAGAACCTGCTTGGCGATAAAAGAGCTTCTTGAGCTTGTGGGTCGAAAAGAAAGACTGCAAATGGGCGTGCTGGAATAGTGAGGGAGGTAGGGTAGGAAAGCGTACTTATATCTATATCGGTGGCGTAGTCGATGGTGCGGGACGCCAAGACGATGCGAGGTGAGATTGTGCGTGCCGACAAACATGCCATCTATTCACGACAAACGCCATCGAGATGGTGATACTGACTCTTACCTGGGTCCGGCAGGTAGGTGGCTAGGCGGGGGACCCTGGGCGTTTCGAGCGGACGCTGCAGGATGAAGGGTGCGATTGAGTACGATTTGGTGTGGGTGACATTGTGAAAGCACGGTCGATTCGGAGGTTTCCTGGTTGCCGTCATTACAGATTAGCGTAGGGCAGGGACTGCAAGAGCCAGATACTTCGGTCAAAGTTCCGAGGCCATGCGGTGTGACAGGAGAGCGGGCAGGAGGTGAGGTGCAGAAAGCATAGGAGGGGCGGTGGGCTAGGCTGGATGGGGAAGGACCGCCAAGTGGTGGCCATAAAGATGAAACTCGCACTGCGGCGGTGCGCCGAAAAACCAGACCTTTTCGACTCCAGGCCTGTATCGATAAATGAAATAGGCTGCCCGCAGCAGTTTCAAGGTCGTTTCAGTGCTTGTACAGGGCACTCCTGCCTCGGCTTACTGCCATTGACGGTCCGCAACCTTGCTCTTGTACAGCACGTTTCTTTGCTACCTCTGGTACGCAGGGGACAGTCTCACGCGCCATGGCGCTGATCAAGACTTCGTGCCATGCAAGCCTCGTTGTCACGATACCGCCGGGCTTGTTGGGAGAGCGGGATGATGCTTGAATGCCTGTTCCATGCCGCACCATTCTGGTCTATTGTACCCAACAAAGTCATTTCAGAACGACGATGTGATGTGGATACCTGAACGATCATACGGGTCTCTGCCCGACCCACAGCGGTATTGATCGATGCTTCCCTGGCAATTTTACTTTGATCGTCCGAGATCCGAGGCGATGGCGTGAGATGGGGGCGGATCATGTTCATGGATCTTGTAGTCGTAGAGTCAGTGCGAACGGGTATGAGCGACTGAGCAGGCATTGCACGGCCATAAGGCGACTTTGACAGATAATACCAAGACGAGGTTGTAGCATGACTTGCATATCGACAAGCATGAGTTTGCAGAAAGTCAGATGCTTATGCCGCGGCGTACATGCCAAGTCGTACCTGCATAGGAGTGGCAGATCTTCAGGTACAGGAAAGTCAGTCTGGCCTTCACCAAAGATCGGACCTGATCGATAATACACTATTACGTGTGGATTGATGTGACCGTCGACAGACAGAAGTCTAACTAAAGCGTCATGATTCTAGCCACTCCAAGGCAGAGGCGTCCAGGCTTGCCTCGGCATCTCGTCGATCGTAAGCCATACCAAGCCCTGCGAAACAGACTCTATCTCACCCTGCGGCGCTCTCCGTGGGGTTGCAGAAACTCTATTCGACGACAACTATTTTGAGGCAAATGGCATCTCCACTGTGTTGCGTCTGTTGCTATCGGATTGCTTTTGTTGCATCAACATGACCACATGTACTGAGGATAGCAGAGATTGAAGGTACATTAAGTCTATCTCTTTTGAGCCGTAAATCCACTCGTCTCCACTGCTAACATGCTCTGTACCCTTGTTCAACGTCTTTCTTTGCGTTGCTCAGGCACCCTCGGCCGCCTTGAGCAATCCCTTGAGGTCGATGCTCTTGGGTCGCTCAATGGGCATGCCCAACGCGCGGTCCCAGATAAGCTGGGCCAGAGGACCAAGACCACGGCTCACACCGAAGATTGCGGTGTAATACAGAGTCTCGTGGAACCCGTAGTGGTGGAAGAGGACACCAGAGCCAGAGTCGACGTTCGGGAAGGGGTTCTTTGTCTACAGGTAAATAACTGTCAGCATACACTGTTCACGGACGCGATGTTGCATAATTATTGCACAAGCATATAATGAAGACTCACCTTTCCGTGCTCCATCAACACCCCCGGTGCAATCTCCGAGTTCTTCTTCACGAGCTGGAAGACGGGATCTTCCATGATCTCCGGCCTAGCAGCGCCAAAGGCGATCATGGCCTCGAACCTCGGGTCAGGCTTGCGCAGCACAGCGTGTCCGTATCCAGGGATAACACGTCCGCTCTTGAGAGTACTCCAGAGGTAATCCTTGATGTCCTGCTCAGAGAACTTGGTGCCAATCTTGTCCTGCATCTGCAGAATCCACCTCAATACCTCCTGAGCAGCCAGACCGTGCAGTGGACCTGCCAATCCCTGAAGACCGGCCGAGTACGAGAGGTAGGCATCTGACAGAGCTGATCCGACCAAGTGAGTCGCGTGAGCCGACACGTTACCACCTTCGTGGTCGCCGTGAAGGGCACAGTACAGTCTCAGTAGATCCTGGAAGCCTTCGTTTTCCTTTCCACCTTTGCCCAACATGGCAGCATAGTTGTAGCACCAATCCTGGTTTGGGTCGATCTGAGCGGGCAGCGCACCTCCTCCTCGGTAAGAGTTTTGGTAGATCTTAGCGGCGATAGTTGGCAGCTTTGCGATGAGGTTGATGGAATCTTCGTAGGTTGGCTCCCAATACTCAGCCTTGTTCAAACCCTTCTCGTAGGCTTTGGCGAAGATACTCTCGTGGTTGAGGGCAGACACAGCGCATGCGAACTGGGTCATTGGGTGCAGATCCTTGGGGAAGTTGTCGAGAAGAGTATTGATGTAGGAGGGGAGTTCAGCTCTTCCGGCCAGGTCTTTGGAGAATGCACGGATCTGGTTGACAGAGGGAACCTGCCCTGTGAGGAGAAGCCAGAACATGGACTCGGGAAGCATCTCTGTTCCCGAAGTGCCCTTAGGCAGCTCTTCCTGGCAGTCCTTGATCGTCTTGCCGTGGAATCGGATGCCCTCATTCGCGTCAAGGACTGAGCCTTCCCAGACCATCGCCTTCAGGCCTCTGTCGTCGACGCTTAGTGTCTGTTCCGCCCCTGACTCTTTCCTGATACTGACCTCATGCCTCCAATTGTGTTCTCAACCTTGACATCTCCAATCTTCTTGTCCGCATGAGACTTGACCTTCTTGAAGAGCTCTCGCTTCTCGGGAATGACGTTGGCGAGCGTTTCCTTGAGTGTTGGCTCTGCCGAGGCATAGGTCCTCTTCGACTCGTACTCTTGTTTAGATGTCAGCCAAAGCACTTAGGGATGGGGAATGAACTTGTGTCATACGTGAGATCGCGAGTCTACCAGAGCTTAGCTACTTTGTGTTAGCCAATTGATCTGCTCTGTGTTCTTATGGGATCCCACCTTCGAAGCCCGGAGAGCTCGAGCTGCCCCGCGTGTCGCTAGAGACATGATTGCTCACGGTTGACGTTTGTTTGATGGATCAATCGTACACTGCTAAGTTCTACGAAGACTGAGAACCCTTTCACAGTTGCGCGCAGAGTCAATCGAAGAAAAAGAGGACGCCCGCAGTGAATAGAGGGTCCAAAACTTTTGCCCCGGCAATCATCGGCCTGGGCGTCCATGACGTTGCCGGAGAAGCGGAGGCCGCACTCGCTCGGCATCGATATAGACGACTACTAATCACCTTCTTGACCGTCCACCTAACTTGAATCGTTTTTTTACCACACCGCACAATGTGTCGATCGTATCACAATTAGATGACTGCTGGAGTAATGCAGAACGTGACTTGAATCTTCCGGCACTCAATGCCTGAATATGACCTCTGCTTCCGCTTCAAAGCGGATGAGCTTTATGAATTACTCTGTAATCTCAACCATGTCTTTTGTGCTTGCAAGAGCTGCAGAAGCAACTCACCAAGCTTCATCTCGGCACTATTCGTAATATATTAGTCAATATTATACATGTACGATAGAACGAGCTGGAGATGCATTTTGCTATCTGAATGGATTGAGCTAATCACGGCCGGCCTAGGCTCGGGCCGTAGTCTGTTGCCCCGCGCGCCGACTTTGTTTTTGGGCAGGAACGTCCGTGGTTAGTGATGGCGACACAAGCGCACTACGCGAATCACACAAATCAGTCGTCTCTCCATTGGCACGAATCAGACACCTGCATCCAATTCAGAGCTACTGAGAACAAGCGTGAGGCCAACAATGCCTTCCACGCCGCTGGTAAGTCGATCTGATGTTCGAGGAAACATCACGTTTCCAAACTGAACCCCACCACTCACCATGATGCAGTCCCAAGATGCGTTCTTCTCGCCCACTCAGACTCCTCAGGGCAGTCCAAGCAAGAAACAGGCTCCTCCAGGAGCTTTCGATCTTCCAGATGCCTTTGCCAGTGCGATGAAGCTGTTGCCCTCCAACAATGCTAGCAACAAAGGAGCGGGGTCACCAGGAAAGGGGCTCCAGTCATGGCAGGATCAGTTTCAAGATGCGATGAGCCCAATTGACGGGAAAGACGGAAGGTCTACATCACCCACGCGCAAATCAAACCAGGAAAACACACCTCCTGCGAGACCGAACCTGCAAAAAGATGCGAGCTACCTCAGTCAAGCTGCAGCATCCCGTCAGGACCCATACCGCACACATGACAGGCCAGCATCGCCATCGCGACAGCCTTTCACCATCTCGCCAACCCAGGAAGAGATTGAAAAGTTGCAGAAGCCAAACGTGAGGCGACTTGCTAATGTGACACAACTCTGTACGTTCTCCCTAAGTTCTAAGGAGACGTGTAAGACTGATCTAGCACAGATTTCCTTGACTACTACTACGATCTCCTCAGCTATGTGCACACACGCCAAAAGCGCATGGATACCTTCAAAACCCACAATCCTGTTCCACCCGCTACGCCAAAGGACGAGTATCAGGCGAATCTCACACAATACCTCGGTCGCGAACGTGCAAACCTCCGCAGCCGCCGAACAAGGCTACGACACGGTGATTTCCAGATCCTGACCCAGGTCGGACAAGGAGGATACGGGCAAGTCTACCTTGCACAGAAGAAGGATACACGCGAAGTCTGCGCTCTGAAGATCATGAGCAAGAAGCTACTATTCAAGCTCGACGAAGTCCGACACGTCCTTACCGAGCGCGACATTCTGACCAACGCTAAGAGCGACTGGCTGGTCCGTCTGCTCTACGCTTTCCAAGACGACTCCAGCATCTATCTCGCCATGGAGTACGTCCCAGGTGGAGACTTCCGCACACTGCTCAACAACACCGGCGTCCTCCACAACCGCCACGCCCGTTTCTACATTAGCGAAATGTTCATGTGCGTCGACTCCCTCCACCAACTCGGCTACATCCACCGCGACTTGAAGCCCGAAAACTTCCTCATCGACGGCACCGGCCACGTCAAGCTCACCGACTTCGGTCTCGCCGCCGGCTTCCTCGCACCCGCAAAGATAGAATCCATGCGCGTCAAGCTCGAAGAAGTAGGCAACATGCCGCGCGACGCCATCCCCTTCGGGCGCCCCATGGAAGAGCGTTCCCTTAAAGAGCGCCGCGAAGGCTACCGCTCCCTCCGCGAACGCGACGTCAACTACGCCAAATCCATCGTCGGCTCCCCAGACTACATGGCGCCCGAGGTGCTCAAGGGCGACGAATACGACTCGACCGTCGACTACTGGAGCTTGGGCTGCATGCTCTTCGAAGCCCTAGCGGGCTACCCGCCCTTCGCCGGCGCCACCGTCGACGAAACGTGGCAGAACCTCAAGCGCTGGCAACACGTCCTGCGCAAGCCCGAGTACGAAGACCCCAACTACTTCCTCTCCAAGCGCACCTGGGACCTCATCACTCGCCTCATCGCCGTCAAGGGCAACCGGCTCCGCGGCATGACAGACGTCAAGAAACACGCTTATTTCGCAGAAGTCAACTGGACGGGGCTGCGTGGTGAGCGTGCGCCCTTTGTGCCGGAACTGGACAGCGAGACGGACGCCGGGTATTTCGATGACTTTAGCAATGAGAAGGACATGGCTAAGTACAAGGAGGTGTTGGACAAGCAGGAGGCGTTGGAGAAGATGGCGGACCGCGACGAGAAGATGGGCAAGCATTTGTTTGTGGGCTTCACTTTCAGGTATGTCTGACATTATTGAGATGTTGGGGGGGGGGTGGACACTGATGATAAGCAGACACCGCAAGCCGACTACGGATGAGAATGGACGGCTGTCGAGCCCGAGGAAGCCGTTGGCTGCTGTCACGGAAGATGAGAACTTTGGGACCATCTTTTAGATGCCAACGTTTTCGGGCAGATGCAGTAGAGGAGGAGGTGAGCGGGGGGGTAGGCGAGGGTGGGGAGGAAAGATTGCATAAGAAAGGCGCTACGGGAACCATGAAGCGAATGACGAGAGTAATGGCATGAACACAATGAAGGGTGCTGGCGCTGGGGGCGTGTCGTTTGTACTTTATCACCCTCCGGAGCTTTCATGCTGCTGCCGGTCGACAGCACTTTTTGTACCAGCTTCTTTGAATGCATATTTGGAATCATTAGTTGTGGTGATCGTCAGAGGCTTGTAAATGCTTTGATTATGCTATGATTGATATCTGGTGCTCGCGGTAGCAAATGCTCAATTGCATCGTCTCGACCGACTAATATGGAAGCTCATCGCCATGGACGCCTTGCCTGCCATGCCCGCCACCATGCTCTCAGGACAAACTCTCAAAATCCCTGCCGTGTTCTGCTCCCTGTCCGCCATCTCCTCCGTCGTCTCCATCGTCGCCATCGCCGTCTTCCTGCTCCATCATGATATCCGACATCGGATCACTTGTCACTGAAGGCCCATTGAACTGTCTCTCCGTCCTTCCCAGTGCAGGAGGCACGTCGAAGGAACCGCCTACGAGGTCGCGCTATGGCCCCGGCTCGAAGTGTCCATCGTAGGGCTGTCCGTCGTAGAACCATCCGTCACGAGAGTACTCATCCGCCTCTTCATAGAGTCTTCCTTCGTACAGCTGGCCGTTGTAGTGGTGATAGTACGCTACTTGGAAGGGTTAGCGTCTCGTCTCTAGATTATGTCCCTATCTTCGTCCGTAGAGTAGCCGAGACGAAAGATGAAGATAGAAATAGTAGAGAGTGAGACGACTGCCCGGCTCTTCCTCCTCTTTCTTCCTTCTCCTGTGTTTTCCAATGAAGATGACTAATCCAAGACAAGAGATATGACAGATCCAACAGCTTCTCCGACAACGACCCAGACAGTAGAGATCCAACAGCAGAGATCCAGAAACAAACAAGAACAAATAAGCAAAAGCTCAAACATCACCGACTTTCGCTATAATCATTCAACGCAACGCAAACAGCTCCTCTGTGATGCCCATTATACTGCCTGATAACGCTCTTACTACTAAGCTCCCATAACCGCGCATAGTGGTCACTGCACGCCGTAACGAGGTATGCGCTATCGGCGCTGAATGCACAGTCCCAGACCCAGCGCTGGTGGCCGTCGAGCTCTTGTTCCATCTTGAAGGGGCTTTCTACGCCTGGGTCCGGGTTGGCAGCTTTACTCTCGTCGTCTTCGTCGTCTTCCGGCAAGGGAAGAGGATTCAGTGCGGCTGGGTTGCTGAGGTCGACGCTCCAGATGCGGGCTGTATGGTCTGCGGAGCAGGTGGCAAGGTGGCGAACGTCAGGGGAGAGAAGGACGCGGGTGATGTATGTTTGATGCGCTCGGAATTTAGTTACTGGGACGAGTGTTGTGACGTCCTTTGCGGTGATCATACGCCAAACGTAGACGGCGCCGTGCATGCTGTTCGAGACGGCGGCGCAGAGGAGGGAGCCATCGCTGGCCACTGTGACCGAGGCGACGGACTTGTCTTCTTCAGGTATTAACTGGTGGGAGCATTTGTTCTCGCTGAGATCCCAGATGCGCACATTGCCACCTCGATCGCAGGAGATCAACTCGCCTTGATTAGGGTGTATCACAACGTCGTTGACGGGGACGCCGTGGGAGTAATTTCGTTGGACATTGCCTGTGCGCGTATCCCAGATTTTGACAGTGCCGTCTTCGGACGAGGTCACCATCCATTTGCCTTCGCAGTGGAATTGAACACCAGTGATATTGCTTGTGTGGCCTTCGAAGCTAAGGATAGCGGTCGGATTAGTCGATTTGATGTCGTAGAGTTTCACCGTATGATGGCCTGCCGCGGCGAGGTAGCGCTTGTCGGGAGAGATGCAAAGACGGTTGACTTGACTGTCCGGGTGGGGAATAGTACGGGAACATATGCCTGTGAGAGCCTCCCAGAATCTGTAGGCCGTGTGAGCTCTCGAAATATTGGTTTGGCAACTTGTTGAAAATTTGTTGTTCTGGCAATGGCGACTCTGGTGATGCCTTAGGCGGAGATATCGCATTGCCATTTGCTATGCATGAGTCTCGGAGTCGACATACCTGATAGTGTGATCATAGCCAGCTTGGATCAGGTCAGTCGTTTTATTCGAATTGCTTATTCAGGGGCTTTCCACTTACCTGTGCACAAAATGACGCTCATGATGGAGGCCTTTCAGCAGCAGCAGCTGCGGCTCTGGAGAGCGTGTTATATATCACCTCATACGCCGGCGAGCTCATCCAGACCTCGCTCAAGCTCTACCGTCCACGTGGGCTGGATTGAGGCTGAATTAGGGGTCCGTGTTTGTTTGTACAGGCTCTCGAGAGTTCTGTGCCCGTTGAGTCGAGTGTGCTTTTTGGCAGCGCTAGGAGAGAAACCGGGGATGATTGGCACGTGATTGGGCGCAAAAGTCGGGGATGCCGCAGATGTGCGGATGTGGCCGAGATCGGCTGTCACGTCGTCTGGTACAGGAATATCACCTCCTCTTTATCGAATATTCACCAAGTCGCGCCATTCTCATTTTTGTCAGTGAAATTTGTGATTGGACGTAGAAAGAATTGCAGCGTTTTCGGTGAGGGCCAGTAGAAATGCGTGGGAGCTCCCGTCAGAGTGTGACGCTCCCGCAAACCCCGACCCGGTCCCGTCACGGGATCGGCTTCAGCAGGACCGGGTCAGTATAGGGGCGCACTCTGGCATGGGGTATACAGAGTCGATGGCGGACTATCTCATCTCCTGTACCTTGAACTGCACGAAAAATCACAGCGTTCCGCTTTGCTGCCTCCTTCATTATCCATTTCACGTGATGTTTGCCCATCACCATGTGCAGCAACGAGAAACAGATCCTTGGGCTGCTCGATGGTGCTACATGCTGATTAAGGGTCTTCTGAGAGCAGGGAGAGTATGCTACCGCGTAATCCGAGACATCGAGGGGCTGCCATCAGCAAAATCGCCGAAAATGAGCACGTTAAAGTCGAGCACGGCGGCGGCGGCCTCGTGCCCTCGAACCTCTGCGTTCTTCTTGAAGCTCTTCCATGAGATTCCCCAATCCATCGGCCAGTCATCGTAAGCCGTATGAGGAGGCATTCGATTAGTAACAAGCTTGGAGGTGGAACAAGTGGATTCTTGCGTTGGTTTTGCAGGTCAAGCAGCTTGAGCCGACCTTTGGGAACAGAAGCTACGAGTCAAGAAAAGTGTCAGGAAAAGAGACAGCGGAGTCATCTCCGACGCCGTGTCGAATGCGGCCGTCTCGAATGCGGCACTGTCGAGCTGACCAATAGGATTGGGCGAGCATATGGACGCAGCAGTCTCTTTCTCATGAGCTCCCCCATTGCAGAGCGGCGGGCGGCCAGGTCTGTGCTTTCTGCTGTCAAAAGCGTATTCTGAGGCCGCACCTCTGAAGCGTATACAGGTTATACAAAAAGCAACCTCACGAGAACGACATGCCTATTATGGATCCATTCAATATAAGCCCTCGATCGAAGTGAGTCATCTCGTCTGGTGTCAGCCATACTGGAAGGCTCGGATTCTGTTCAAAGCTAATTGTGAAAGAGCAAAATATCGACCGCTGCGACGCGTGCTGGTTTTCAAGCGTCAAATATGTCGAGACGGCGGCTCACCAGGGCGACCCACCAGCACGACCATAATCTTGGAGCTGGCTGTACTGCAATGGCGCAGTATACGACCACGAGGTCCTACTCAATGGTTCAGCATCGTCAACCACTGCAGTCCACAATCTTCATGTCGTGGCCCGTTTGTCCGGTCTGCCTTCCAAACATGACTTGCAGCGATCAAGCCCTCAGCAACAATTGCCAAACCGCAGCCGACCTCACTGCGTTACTGAGTCCAGAGCATGTCTCAATCCCGCATAGTGCGTCCATTGAGCAGCCTCTGCACGTCATACCCTGGTCGTCTAGGGTCTATCATGGCCGTTAGCTGTCAAAATCAGCGCGCTAATGCACGACACCAGAAACACTGAAGTCAAAAAACGACAATCTCACTCATTCGGCAGCCTCCGATCGTCATCTCACTGAGCCTAGTCGCGGGTAGACCTGCCGCAGCCATGAGCTGTCAGAAAAAAAGTGGAGTGTGGCCGGTCTCCGAAAGATATACTTCAACGCTAATCCGATTGACAGCGTGGTATTCATGGTTCGTCCGGGCTGTCGGTACACTTTTGATAGTCTCTGGCTGTCAAGGTGAAGACTGAGTGAATTTGACTGCATCTCTTCATGCAGTACGGTAGTAAACTCGGCCACGCTTCTCCCTTTCTGGTCGAGGAGTCAGTCTTGACTTTTTCTTTCGTGCTGCGTTGATGCTGAAGCAGTCCCTTCAGCCATCACGGGTAAGTATATTAAGCTGAGCAGTCTCCCTATCCTCTTCTCCTATCGTCACTTCGATATTCTCTTCAAACTACCAGACTTTTGTCCAATCTACCACTTTTAATCAAATTTACCACTTTCCACCCCTTTCAACCACTCAAACCAACTACCACTACCACTACTACAACCACTACCACTACCACTACCACAACAATGGACGCCTTCAACAACGCCATCACCACCATCCTCGGCTCCACCAACCCCTACTACAGGACCAACTTTCCTGGTAGTTCAGCCAACTTTGGCCTGTCCGACTCTGCCATGCCAGGGCAGCAGGCCAACTACTACCAGGCTACCGGCTACCAGACCACCGTTTACCAGGCCACGCCTGGTAGTGCAGCCAATGTGCCTCTGTTCGACACTCCTACGCAGGATCAGCAGAGCAACTACTACCACGATGGTCACTTCCAGGACCTTGACTCGTCTGGTAGTTCAGACAACTCCCCTCTGTATGACCCTGCCATGCAAGGTCAACAGACCAATGACTACCAGGACGGCCAATCCCTGGATTCGACACCTGGTAGTTCGACCATGTTCCAAGGGCTGGACCTGAGCCTTGGTGCACCGAATCCGTTCAAGGACCTCCCAAACTCTGGTAGTCCTATGAGTGACGCCGAGTACGATGCCACCCTGGGGTCACTGGTTGCGGATTTCAATGCAAGCTACCAGCGACGCTCTGGTAGTTTGAACCAGGGCCTGGCAAACCCTGGTACCATCGATCCAAGACTGCTGCAGGTAGCACCTGTACCTCAGCAGCAGCATGTCAACGACTACCAGCCAGCGCCTGGTAGTAACGCCAACTTCGACCTGGGCCAGAGCCAGCCCTTCAACAATCTCTCCATGCCGCCTGCCCCGACCATGGGCCAGCAGGTCAATTGCCAGTCGGCACCTGGTAATTTTCAGCCAATGCCACCCCTGGGCCCGAGCCAGCCCACCGACGACCTCACTATGGCGCCTACCGCGCCAATGGTCCCACAGGTCGACTACCAGTTTGCCCCTGGTAGTTCCTTCCAATTCTCCCTGGGCCAAAGCCAGCCCGACAACCTCCCCATCTGGCCTCAGCAGCCATTGGTCCAGCAAGCCGCCCACCAGGCACCACCACCTGGTAGTCAACCCATCACGCACCCCAAGCCAAGCCAGCCCCGCCAGCCCCGCCCCTCCGCCCCGTCAAGAAGACCACGTCGCGGCCAGCCCCTGTCCAACAACGACCTCGAGAACCACCCCTGCAGGAAGCCTCGTGTCAACAAATCGGGCTACGTCCCGCAGATGACGAGCCACCTGCAGAAACTGCGTTCGCAGGGAGTGACAACGCCCTCGACGGTCGGGAACAGGTCCGACGTGTATATGACTGCAGGAGATCGTATTGATCCGCACCTGCATCCTCTGCGGGATGCGGATGAGCTTCCCAAGAGGAGGCGGAGGGCGAAGCGATATGCGAGGAGGCAGAGCTGAAAGGGTCCTGCGAGCCTGATGCGAGGGCCAGTGGCTATGCCTGTGAGAGTGGTGGCGATTTCGACTACGGCTACGAAAACAACTGCACTGACAAGTACCACAAGGAGTGGTTGGCCTACGTGCTGGCGTACGTGCAGCTCTCTCCTCTCGACAGTATAGTGGGCTTGGTATGGGGGATTTGGCATGGCATTACGGTGGTTGGGTCGTTGTATATACTGGACAGGAAAGCATGGCGATTGGGGTCTGGGGTCCTGGTATGGAATTCGCTGCGGCATTTGGGCGGCTTGTACAGAGGCATATCATCGGGATTGGGCATTGTAGATTATCAGGTGGCTGCGCAACACAGAAGCAGACCACTCACAAAACGAATCACGACAGCGGTTGAGAGTTCTTGGTATTAGCATAGCATTTCAAATTGACAACATTGCATTTGCAATTTCTATCCCAATAGACTCAATCCTTCGAAGCTTTTGAGCACAGGTACCTCCCTCTTCACTGGTGGCAATGCCTCTCCTTCTCCGTCCATCTCTGGGATGACTTCCACAACCTGCCTCTGCACGCCAACATCCTGCTCGTATACTTCTGGCAGAGACGCCTTGGCTGCCTCCGCCACTTCCTTCATCAGTGTCTGTACCGCCACGCCTCTCTCCCTCATGTCCCGCCTCATCAAGCCCTCGACCAGTCTTTGCACTTCTTCGCTGATGCTGTTCAATCGCTCCACCAGCCGCCCGATACTGGACACCAGGTACTCTTCCTCGTAGACACTTCCCTTCTTGCCTCTCGCCTTCTTCCTTTCTTCTCGTCTCCTGTTCTTCGAGCTCTTTCTCGTCGTGTTCGTCGCAAGCGTCGACGCAGTCCGATTCGTGTACCTAGTCATGAATGTCCCGGCACTCGTGCTATTCATGCTGGGCGCCAGAGAGACATCATCCGGGATATCAGGATTGTTCGAAGCCGGCGTGCCATCATAGAATCCCACTATCGTTGTCAGTATCTCGCGCATCAATCCAGCCACAGTGGCAACTTACAAGGATCCAACCTCTTCTTCTCCCTCAACTCTCTCAGCCTCCCAACCTGCGCCCCGATCTGCGTCTTCATCTCCGCCAACATCTCACTCATAGCCGCAAACCCCTCCGCCAACCCACTATCCACCAGCCCCAACATCCCCCTATCACCCCTAAGACTCACGACCCTGACAGCCTCATCAAACCGATAAGCCTTACACCAACACCTAACACACCCCTCAACATCCCCAAGATACTCCTCCCACACGACCGCAGCAGCAGCATACTCCTTCTCCTCCTCCTTCCCCTCCGCCAACCCCCTTGCCAGTATCCCAACTTCCTCCTCCCCCCTCCCCCCCAGCCGTGCAGTACTCAAACACTCCCTCCACATCCCGCCAGCCTGATACATCTCGGTCGCGAGCGCATACTCCCCTAATCCCTCCCATGCGATCCCGGCCTCCTTAAACCTGTTCCTTTCTCCCAACCACTCCGCCCAAAGCCGCATCACCTCCCCCCTCTTCTCTCGCTGGTACTTGACCCCCTCGACCGCCTCCCCGTACAGCTCATGCCGGACCACATACCTCAGCGTCTCCTCCCACGCGTCCTGTCCCATCGCCAGCAACGCAGCGAGCGCCTTCCCGTACCGCCGCAATTCATTGTCGATTGTAAACTTGCGGCGCAAGTCAGGCATCGTCTGCAGCGATTGCAAGTAGGGGAGGTACTCCCTCGGATCCTTCTGGGCGTGTTGCGCGACGAGCAGGGCGACGTCCAGGTCGTAGAGCCCCAGTGCCGTGTCGTAGAGGCGGTGCGCGTCGGAGAGGAAGCAGATGTGTTCTGTCGCGCGGTCGAGGGCGGGGTTGGAGGTGGGGTCGTCGGGGGTGGTGGATGGGGTGCGGAGGGAGGAGAGGAGGCGGAGGCCGGATTCGAGGTCTGGTGGGTTCTTGCAGACGTGCGAGGTTATGAGGGTTTGGAGGTGCGTGGATTGGCGGAGTGGGGTGGAGAGGGTGGTGATGAAGGTTGAGCAGATGCGGTTGGTTTTGGATGAGGAGGAGGTAGGGCTGGTGGACACAGAGGTGCCATGGGGCTGAGGAGCGTGCAGGCCGAGTTTGGGGGCGTTGAGTGTCTCTTTGTATAGGGTTTCGGTGACGTCTTCGTCGCGGAGTTGGGAGAGGAAGAGGTCGATGTGGGATGGCTTCTTGAGCTGGTCGACGAAGGACTCGATGCTGGACATGAATTGGTCTGGTGCGTAATCGTGCAGAATGTTCATGTCGACACGGTGATTGCGGCAGGCGAAGAAAGCCTTGCGGTAGTTCTTGGCAAGGATAGCTTTGCGGATACCTGCGAGCACTAGAGCGCGAGGGTAAATCGTCTCTAGGTTGCCTCGTGGCATTTGCAGGACAAGAGCATAAGCGGAGGGCATGACGGTCACAAGACGGGCACCGCGTTCAATACTCCGGCATCGTTCGTCTTTCTCAGGCTCATCAAGTGGTATTTCGAGGTCACCTTCATGCAGATGAACGAATTTAACCAGATGTTGGCTCGTGGTGAGAATGAGATGCGACGGTGTCGTCAGGAATGATGTGACCCCCTTGACCTGCAACCGCTGATTAAAGCTCAGCTCACCCGAAGACCTCCCTTGAGCATACAGTGTGCCACCTGCTGTCAGACCAAATATGATAGTAGTATCTTCCTCTTTCCAGACCTCAAAACGTGGGCAAAGCATGGGGAGGTCTGATAGCTTTTCAGGAGCGAGACCAGCAGATGACGCTTCTATCGAGTAGACCGAGGACGCAGACTTGTTCTGTGGTGCGTCCTGATAGTAAATCGTCTCGTAGTCACTCCTCGTGCGTATCGAGGAAATCATGGTACTGGAGGTCGGCGTATCCACATCTATCCACTCACCAGCGATCAAAGCCGAGACCTTGTCCACTGGTTCGTTGGCAGTGCTCCAGAGGATGAAAATATCATTCTTGGCGTCAATCTCAATCTGACGAGGATGGCAGATTGAATATCCGTCCGGCAGCCCTATCGACAAGTCCAGATGCAGATCCGTAGGATTTGGTCCAAGGAGGTCGAGTCTGTAAGTTTCCACCTTGGCGTGGTACAGCACAGCTATCAGAGATGCGTCGTTGTTACAAGACAAATCTATGGCGTTGCCAGGAAGCGTGAAATCGATGAAAGACATGGGAGGTGGAACATTGGCTACTCGCAAAGGAGTCAACTTCAGCGATGTTCCGTCAATCACTGCGGCAATACCAAAATCAGTCGGAGACGAAGTCGATCCACCAGAAATTTGAGAGGTGTAGTTGAGGTAACGCAGGTCGTCACGAGCAAAGGCAGTCAGGTAAAGTGGTTTCTCTGAATGCCAGCTTACTGAGATCGGCTCGATCTGCTGAGGTAGGCAAACTTCCTGCTTCAGGTAGTAGTGGTAGTTTCCCATCGTCCACAACTGGACTCGATCCTGAAAGGATACCGCCAGAACCGTGGAATCATTGTTCCAAGCTAGAGCCATTCTCTGTGTCCATTCTGGTCGGGGCGTACTATCAGTCGTAAAACGCAAGCAAAATTCGCCATGTCGAAGACCATTCCGTTCGAAGAAGACAACATACAGGGTCCCATCCGTACGGTGCTGTATGCCCGCAAGGAGATTGCCAGCAGGGCGCCAACTGAGAGCACCCTCGAGTCCATCCACCGGCTCACTGACGCCGTCGAGAACCCCCTCCCTCGAGTAGACCCTGATTATCCGGCGTCGGCTTTCTTCCACAGTATTGATGGCCACATAGGCGCCATCTCCCCTCCAGCTGATGGTCGTCTCTCCGGCATCAAACTGACTGAGTGCTCCCTCGTCAACATGCTCCGGCACTGTAGGATCACGCATAGCCTTTGCCCGTTTGCCCTTGAATTGAGTTTCCGATTTACCCCAGCCGACAGAGACATGTGCGGATACCTTGACATCGTCTGGTGCCATCTGGACGTTGGCTGTGCTCTCAAATAGACGAGTCATGAGGATGAAGGTGTCGGCCTTTGTGCTGATCGCCACCAGCTCGTCGTCAGGTGACCACGCGGCGGCATTGATGCCAGCATCAACTGAACCTACAATCTCAATCAGGTCTTCTCCGGCCTGTGGACTTTCTCTGACGACCACCAAGTCGCCACCAGCAAGAACGAGACATGTCGACTGTGTCTCTGCAAAATATCTTGCTGAAAGGATTTTGTCACATGGTAAATCCGGTAGTGGGCAAGGAGCGTCCCATGAAGCGATCAATCGTCCATCATCTGGTTTGAAAGCGTCTTTCTCGAATCGCTTAAGTTCTATGACAGGTTCGGTCTCGGTAGGGCCGAAGGCGCAAATAAGTCCATCCGTATCAGCATCCCAGGCCGTTGCCGTCAGAGGCAAATCAGTCTCCGAAAATTTTATCTGAGTATGCCTGATGTTCCGGAGATTACGCATGGTCAGTGACAATTTTGAGTGTATTCCAGCATTAGTAACCTAGTGATTGTGGAAGTTCAGCATTCGGTTGGAATTTTTTGAGAAGTGGAAATCGTTTTGCGAGGTGTGCATACATGGTGAGAAGGCAAATTTGATGTCACGGTTCACGACACGACAGAGACTGGGAAGATTCCAATTCACATGGACGAAAAATCAACAGCTGATCCCAGGATATATGCATTGATTGTCTATTGCTTCCTATCGCATCAGTGTGCGCGTCCGCATCACTATCTCGACCTGTACGAATACATCCACCACCTTCAACCCCTCTACTGGTTCTTCTTTGTCTGCCACACTGTATGAGCATTAGTAACCGCATCCTCCCTAAGCAGTGATGACATTTAGTCATACCTGCGATCGCGAAAGGAGCACCGAAGCCGACGGCTGTGCCCTGGTCAGTCCTGATTCATGCTCTTCAATGTGTGTCCTTCGTCTTACCCATGAAACCCCAGTAGCGAACAGCGAAGAACTTGGTCAACGGGTTGAATGGGATGTTGCTCCTTGGGCCTTCTGGGTAGTGGTAGGGAGATCCAAGCTGTGTCCTGGTCGAAGAGAAACCGCGGCGAGCGACGGTGTTGAGGGGCGCGGATGCGCGGAGACCTGATCGTGAAAGCATCTGATATGTTTAGCGGTGGCTTAAGCCGTGACACAGCAGTGAGAGCGGACCTTGTGAGTGATTTGAGTGGTATTCTGATCTTTTGGAGTTGATGTCGCTCGGAACTTGAGTTGAACATCTCGAGACGCTTGGACCATCTCGCAATGCGGCTCTGGTTAGCGAATCAGCGTGGTCGATCGCGGAGGGCAGCTCCGACTAAAGATCGAGAGACCAGAAGAATTTCGTTGCCCGTTTTCTCTCGATTCTTGGAGAAACACTGCACACCTAGGAGCTCCGCAAATATGGACGAATTATTCGATGTCTTCGACGAGAAGCCTGAGCAGGCCAACGGATCACCTTCGACTGAACAGCAGGACAAGAAGCAGAAGACCTCTCACAAGAGATCCGTTAATGGCGACGTCAAATCAGAGAGTAATGGCGATGTTGGTTCGCCAGTGTCCGACGGTGGAAACAAACGACAACAGTCTGAAGAGCAAGCGAATGGCGATGCCGAACAGCGAGATGCGAAAAGAGCGAAGCGCGCGCCTGAGCAAGAGACCGTAGTCACAGATTCATTCGAGACGGAACAGTCAAGAGAAGTAGCTGCTTCGGCTGGTTTGCAAGCTTCGAAAGAGGGTGCTGCAGTGGTACTTTCACATCAAGTTCGCCATCAAGTCGCGCTTCCGCCGGATTACGACTATGTCCCCATCTCCAAGCACACGCCACCAGCAGAGCCAGCGCGGACCTGGCCCTTCACCCTTGATCCTTTCCAGCAGGTCTCCATCGCCAGTATTGAGCGCAATGAGAGTGTCCTTGTATCGGCGCATACGAGTGCGGGCAAGACGGTGGTGGCAGAGTACGCAATTGCACAGTGCTTGAAGAAGAATCAGAGGATCATCTACACCAGTCCAATCAAGGCACTAAGCAACCAAAAGTATCGTGAGTTCAATGCAGAGTTTGGCGACGTTGGTCTTATGACTGGCGATGTCACAATCAATCCGACGGCGACCTGCTTGGTCATGACGACCGAGATTCTGCGGTCTATGCTGTACAGGGGTTCAGAGATCATGCGCGAAGTGGCATGGGTAGTGTTCGACGAGGTACATTATCTACGTGACCCTTCGAGAGGTGTCGTGTGGGAAGAGACGATCATTCTGCTTCCTGACAAGGTCCGCTATGTCTTCCTCTCCGCCACAATCCCCAACGCCATGCAATTCGCGGAATGGATCACCAAAAACCACAATCAGCCATGTCACGTTGTTTACACCGACTTCCGTCCGACTCCCCTCCAGCACTACTTCTTCCCTGCAGGCGCCGACGGTATCCACCTGGTTGTCGACGAAAAGGGCGCCTTCCGCGAGGAGAACTTCCAGAAAGCCATGTCCTCAATCAAAGACCGAGCAGGCGACGACGGCTCCGACCCAAATGCTCGCCGCAAGGGCAAAGGTAAAGACAAGAAGACGAACAAGGGTGGGCGCAAAGAAGGACCATCAGACATCTACAAGATTGTCAAGATGATAATGATGAAGAACTACAACCCCGTAATCGTCTTCTCCTTCTCCAAGCGCGACTGCGAGAACTACGCTTTGCAAATGTCGCAACTCGCCTTCAACGACGACAACGAGAAGGCCCTCGTCAAGAAAGTCTTCGACTCCGCCATCGACATGCTCTCCCCCGAAGACCGCGAGCTCCCTCAAATTCAACACCTCCTGCCCCTTCTCCGCCGCGGCATTGGCATCCATCACTCCGGCCTCCTCCCCATCCTCAAAGAAACAATCGAGATCCTCTTCCAAGAAGGTCTCATCAAAGTCCTCTTCGCGACCGAGACCTTCTCCATCGGTCTCAACATGCCCGCCAAGACCGTTGTCTTCACCTCGGTACGCAAGTTCGACGGCAAAACTCAGCGATGGGTGACGCCCTCCGAGTTCATCCAGATGTCAGGTCGCGCGGGTCGTCGTGGTCTAGACGAGCGCGGTATTGTCATCATGATGATCGACGAGAAGATGGAGCCTGCGGTAGCGAAAGAGATTGTCCGCGGCGAGCAGGACAAGCTGAACTCTGCCTTCCATCTGGGGTACAACATGATCTTGAACTTGATGCGTGTCGAGGGCGTGAGTCCTGAGTACATGCTCGAGCGGTGCTTCTTCCAGTTCCAGAATACCGCCAGCGTGGCGACATTGGAGCAAGACCTGCAGGATCTTGAGGTGCAGAGGAACGAGACGGTTATCGAGGATGAGGGCACGATCAAGGACTATCATACGCTCAGGAAGAGTCTGGACGGGTACGCTAAGGACATGAGGGATGTGATCACGCATCCGCAGCATTGTTTGCAGTTCTTGCAGAGTGGACGACTAGTTAGGATCAAGTACAAGGATTACGATTTCAATTGGGGTGCGGTGGTCAACTTTGCGAAAAGGAGGCAGCCGAAGAATCAAAGCGAAGAGTTCCCACCGCAAGAAAGCTATATCGTCGATGTCCTGCTGCAGGTCGCGAATGATAGCATGGTGCCGAATCTAGCCAAGCTGGATGGGGACCTGCCACCTGGAGTGAGACCGCCGCTGCCTGGTGAGAAGGGCAAGATGGAGGTCGTGCCGGTTCTGTTAAGCTGCATTGACAGCATTGGGCACATCAGAGTATTCTTGCCTACGGATTTGCGCAGTCCGGAACAGAGGGGTATCGTACGAAAAGGTCTCGATGAGGTCAAGAAGCGGTTCCCGGACGGTATCGCCATTTTGGACCCTGTCGAAAACATGGGAATTACAGACGAAGGATTCAAGAAATTGCTGAGGAAGATCGAGATCCTTGAGAGCAGGCTGCTTAGCAACCCGCTGCACAACAGTCCTAGGCTGGCGGAGTTGTACGGACAGTACCAGGCAAAGGTTGACATGGGCGAGAAGATCAAGGAGACGCGAAAGAAGATCGGAGATGCATTGAGCGTACTACAGCTTGACGAACTGAAGCAGCGGAAGCGAGTACTTCGAAGACTGGGCTTCGTCAACGAAGCAGACGTCGTACAACTCAAGGCCAGAGTCGCTTGTGAGATCAGCACGGGTGACGAGCTGGTGCTGAGCGAGTTGCTCTTTAACGGTTTCTTCAACGACATGCAGCCCGAGATCATCGCTTCCGTACTGAGCTGCTTCATTTTCGAGGAGAAGAGCAACGAGGCGCCGCAATTGAAGGAGGAGTTGCAGAAAGCGTATCTCGAGGTGCAAAGGCAGGCTCGTGTCGTCGCCAAGGTGTCGATCGAGAGCAAGCTTCCGGTAAATGAGCAGGAGTATTTGGAGAGCTTCAAGTGGCAGCTGATGGAAGTTGTCTATCGCTGGTGCACTGGTGGTAGCTTTGCTGAGATCTGGTAAGTCGTGCTCCTCTGCGTGAGCCTCTGAATGATACTAACTCTTCTAAAGCAAGATGACAGATGTTTATGAAGGCAGTCTCATCCGTCTTTTCAGAAGATTGGAAGAGCTGTTGAGGCAGACTGCGCAGGCTGCCAAGGTGATGGGCAATGAGGAGCTGGAGAAGAAGTTCGATGAAGCTCTTGCCAAGGTCCGGAGAGATCTGGTCGCAGCTCAATCTCTGTATTTGTAGTCATAAGCCCTTCAAGCACTAAGTCACGATGCCGACAATGTAAGAAATCCCCTCCAAGTATGTAGAGAGTCATGGCTTGCACCGCATGTAAATGGTATAGATTACGACCCAGTCCTCATTATCTCTGATTATTCTATATCTACAAATGTCTCATAACTCATACGCTCTAGTACATCGCATACCCTCCACTAGTACAAATCGTCTGTCCACTTACCCACCCCATCCCTGTGACCAACCCCCTCACGATCTCCGCAATCTCCTCGGGCGTCCCTTCCCTCTGCTGCACAGGCGTCGCCTTCAATTGCGGCCCTACAATCTCCTTATCCACCTTATCCAACATCTCACTCCTCACCGGCCCCGGCGCAATTGCATTCACCGTCGTCCCATCCCCTCCCAGTTCCGCAGCCCAAGACCGCGTATACCCCTCCAACGCAGCCTTGCTCGCCGAGTACGTCCCCACGCCCGGGAAGCCCGCCCTGGCCCCGATAGACGAGACATTGACGATGCGTCCCGGCCTCCGCAAATGCGGCAGCACAGCCTGTAGCATCAGCAACGGCGCGCGCACATTGAGGTGGAAGATCTGATCGAAGTGCTCAGGCGTGATCTCGTGGGCTTTGAGACCTGAGATGGCGGCTGCGTTGTTGATCAGGATGTCGATGTTGGGGCCGAAGGCGTCGGTCGTGGCCGAGACGATCTGCGACGGGGCCGAGGTGCTGCCCAGGTCGCACTGGATGCCGATGGCGGAGGAGGAGCCGGTTAATTTGATGCGCGAGATGAGCTCGTCTACGCCGGCGCGCGAGCGGTCGGAGGAATAAGTGAGGGCGACGTGGGCGCCGTGCGAGGCCAGGTCGTAGGCTATTGCGGCGCCGATGCCGCGGGAGGCACCGGTTACGATGGCGACTTTACCTTCTAGGGGGCGGTAGGTGGACATGGTTGGATGGGAAATGGTGCTGGTATAGATTGGACGTGGGTGATGATTGAGAGGGATGCGAGGAATGGATATGTTGTATGTGGAATGAGGAAGGACTTACTGGCGAACTTACAACTAAATATTCATGATCGACGACGACAGGGTTCATGTTGCTCCAGTGTTGTTACATCACTTTGGAATTGCGTTTGACGAAAGATTACGGAGGCAAAAGAAGTGACAGTCGCAGTGAAGCCGTGACATCACTTATGTCCGAGTAAAGTCCGACGGTGCATGTGCCTGATACCTATCTCGTATGCAGGACGGGTAGTATAGAATGCAGGAGTGGATTGCAATTGGGGTGCATACAGGTCTATATACATCAAAATACATGGTCAATTCGAGTGCTATACAGACTCCTGGGAAGGAGATATGATCTGTTTAATCGCGAACATATAAGGGTATCATATTCATAACGTCGTGACACCTCCTCTCAGCCAACAAGTCTACTTACTCTCCCTCAACTCTCCGTCCCCTTCTGGCTCTCCCTCTCCCTACTCTCCATTGAACTCTCCTCCCAAATCTCCCTCCCCTCCCCCTCCACCCTCCTCATAGCCTTGCTCACCTCATCCAGCTTCCCCACCACGTCCTGAACCCCCGCCTTGACCTTCATGAAATACTCCTCATTCTTCTCCCTCCTCTCCGCCGCAGTCCTCAAATCCTGCTCTCCATCCCTGTGCCTCCTCCCCTTTCCCATCGCCTCACTCTCCGCATCCTCCCACGCCTCCGTCTCCTCAGTCTTGCCACTCTTCCCGCTCTTCCCACTGACCTTCCTCTCTCCCTTCGCTTCCTTCCCTTTACTCTCCTTCCTCTCATGCCCCTGGCCTTGCCCCTCCCCACCCCTCGGCCCCCAAGCCTCAGCCAACCGTATCTGCGCCCCCCTCAACTCCTCCAAAGCCTTCCCATGCCCCGCCCCAAACACAGTCGCGTTTCCGCCCCATCCGCCCGGCCCGATCCCAGGCGCAGCAGTCTCTACCTCGTTCAACGTCCGTTGGAGATCAGACCATTGCGCTTCGATGCTGGACTTGCTGGGCCGCGGGCGCAGAGGGACCTGGCTTGAGGTCGTGCGCGTGAGCTCGAGAATCGAGGCTGTGTTGTGGGTTGGGGAGGAGGGAGGGGAGGCAGAGGGGCGGGTCGGGCGGACGTGGGGGGACTCGGGTGCGTGTGAGGTTACGGGGCGGCTACCGGGGGCACCGCGGGCGAGGGAGAGGTTGGAGGCGTTGCGGGACGGGGGGCCGACGAAGAGGGCTGGGGCAGGGAGGCGGTGGGGGGCGGTTTTGGTGGTTGAGGGGGGGTGATTGGTCGTTGTCATCGTTGTGAGTTGTGAGTGGAAAGGGTTGCGGAAAGTAGGAGGTCTGGTATAGGTGTTGTTCAAGGTAGCATCGTGAAGCGTCTCGATATCATAAATGCTTGTTGAAGAAGATATGAGGTCGTTGCCGGAACTTGCTGGAGTGTTATTTGAATTGAGTTGGACGCAAGACTGCTGGGTTGCGGAAGTAAAATTTAGGGTTAGGGTTTGATATCGCCTCCGACCGTTGTTGTCGTCGATGGAATGCTGCCGATGACATGCAGTATTTCGGTCTCACAATGGTATGTCAATCCGTAGACAAGGCTAGTTGCTATGTGCGGACGTACCATGCCTCGACCAAGGCTACCTCCAGACATGGTCTTCACCGTGCAGCTTTTTCTGGAATGCGGGACTACAGGCCGTGAGATCCACCGTCAGACCGGAGCATCAAGAGCTCTGTCCGTTCTATACGCAGGTCTATGGAGAAGTACGGGCAGCCATATTCACCATCATCTGATGATCTGAGCAGAAGCCAAGTGCGGCTCATCCAGCCAGAGGTAGAGAATGTTCGATGATCCCTTATTCAGAAACAAGAAGCCATTGAATACTAATCCAAAAAGGCACTATTGGCTCATATGCAAGCGAATCCAGCAATACTATATTCTGAAGCTGTGACCTGGCTACGCGAAGAACATGGCGTCACCGCAAGCTTGACGACTGTCTGGAAGACACTTAGGGACAGGGGATGGGTGCGGCCAGGTAAAGCCAAAGGACGGAAATAGTCTGTCAAACGATTATTCCGAAGGGCAGGATCTTTGGACAGGTCATCCTACATCGCTTCCCCCGGCTAGCTACTCAGATAATGGAGTTCACAATCCCAGCACGAACCCCGAAGTGCAGAGCACAGAATCAACACCAGAGCGACGGTTGAACAAAAGCGATCCTATTTGATTCATCGCTTGGACCCGATGCTTGAACGTCTTAAGACAAAAACCATCCCTCGGAGATCATCCTCCACTGGTCAGACCTCAATCGCTTGCAACAACGCAGCCCAAAGTCAGCCCTGCTACGGAGCCCCCGTGCTCGTCAGAGGTCATCCGCATCCCTCCTCAACAAAGCTTCCCAAAACTCTTCTCTCTACCTGAATATCAGGTCGAACAGTTCATTGAGCAGCCCCGCATTCGCCCAGTCCTCATCACTGGATCCTTCTCCATCAGATCTCTTTTCCATCCTGGACCCAGAGGCTCTGGCCTTAGCAGCCCTAGCACGCTTTGTCGGAAGAGCTCCAACTCCACCACGTGTTATGACAGAGAGATGCACTGGTGTAGCGAGACCCTCGTGGAAGCGACAGTCGCGCTCCGGGACACAGTGGCAGATGTCGGTGTTGCGGGTGAGGCAGTCGCAGCAGGTACCAGCGGAGGCGATGGCGCTGAAGCTGAGGAAGGTGAGGATGGAGTGAGTGGGCAGCATCTTGATTTGGGAGGCAGTGTGGCAAGATTGAGGGCAGGTTGAGTGGTGGGGTGGATGAGACTTGCTTGATGAGATGGTATAGCAGTGGGATTGAGGGTGGACTCCTTAGAACAGGGGTGTGATAGAAATGAAGACATGAGGGACGCGATCTAAGAGAAACTGGGTGGTGTAACAAGCAAGCATGTTGAGGAGGTTGCTTTTGTGGGTGGTCGAACTCTACCAACCGGCAGCAAGAGGTTGCGACTCTGGAAGCGCGAGCATGGTAGCAACGCTAGTCAAGACGAGGAGGGGAGAGACGATGTCGAGCAAATCCGAATGAGCAATGCACAATGCAAGTGAGATCATATGGCCAGCCTGAAGAGAAGATCATGGATGGGAGTTTTATTTCTTCTGTCAAGACACGTGCACCATGCCACTCGAACGAACGAGTCCTTCACGCAATTGCAAGATCTACGACCAGAAAGAGGAATAGCAAGACTTTATTCGTTCCACAGCTAACACATGTACTGAGAGACTAATCTGAAACCCGTAAAAGCATCCCCCGGGTATTGAATGCACCGCAAAGTCTGTCTGCATGAGAAGCCTCGACGACCCAACAGCTGCTCGCATGCTTTTAAGAAGGAGCGGAACCGCTCTCAATGTTCACGTAGAGGCCTCTTTTTGTGTGTCGGTATGAGCGACACGCAGGAAAAGAGGTGGTCATGTATGTGTGTTTTCGAAGCGGGAGATCCATTATTAGAGAGTGCTGCATGCAAACGAAGGAACTGACATGATCAAAAGAAAAGGTATTCATGTCTTGTTTACAGCATGCCCAGCAAAGCCGCGAAGACACCGAGGACACCAGTGACTGCCGATGAGCGGGCGTAGAGCTCCTTGCCAGCAGCGCCGCTCTGGGAAGAGGAGGAGGAGCTGCCGGAGGCGGGGGTACCGACACCACCGGGCCTGGACTGCATGCCACGGCAAGTAAACTCTCCCTTGATAACGTTGTCGCGGCCGGTAAGAGGCTGGAAGCGGCTGCAGGTTTGGTCGATGTTGGCGCTGGACTGGAGGTTGAAGGCACCAGCGACGTTGCTGAGCTTGGGGAGCTGGACGCTGAAAATTTTGTTAGTTCCGGAATTTTGCGACTGATGGGTAGCTGGTACTTACTCGGTGAAGTTACCGTAGCAGTCGACGGCACCACCAACCTGGGTGACGGCCTGGAAACCATCAATGTTGTCGTACTCGGTGTTGTTGGCGACCTGGAGGGCACCACGGATGGAGGTCAAGCGAGGCATGGAGACGTTGGTGAGCTGAGTGTTGGAGTTGAGGGTGACAGAGCCGCCAACAGTGGTCAAGTTGGGTGCAGCAAGGCTTCCGAAAGTGCAGCCCCAGAAACCGATGGAAGAGTTGACGGAAGCGAGCGAGGGGATGGAGACGCTGGAGACGTTCCTGAAGGTCATGTTGAAGGCGTTCTCGAGGTTGGGCAGGCTGACGGAGGTGTTGCGGCCGTTGAACTCGATGTTCCATGCACCAGTAACCTGCTCGAGCTGCATCTCAATCTCGTTGAGCTGGTTGTTGTTGGAGATGGTGAACTCGCCAACGGTCTCGAGGTTGATACCGTCCAGAGAGCCGAGCTGGGTGTCGACAATGCGGACACTGTCAGCCCTCTCAACACCAGAGGTGAAGCCGAGAGAAGACAATCTGGGGAGAGTTTGCCAGTTGAGGCTACCGACGCGGCTAAGGCGAGGGAAGGTCAAGCTGGTCAAGAGAGTCATGTTGGTCAAGCTGAAGGCCTGGCCGATGGTCTCGAGGCTGCTGGCAGAGAGGGAAGGAAGTCCGACAGCGTTGTCAGCGACAAGGTCACCAGTGATTGCGCGAACACCGTCAAGAGAGATGTCGGAGCTGACGCCAGTCTGGATAGCGATGCTACCAGTGTAGGTCTGGCAACCGCTGAGAGTGCCGGCATCACCCTGGTTCTGGATGGTGAAGGTACCCGAAGTGCTGCACTGGGCTGTTATTGTGTTAGAATTGTGTGCTCTTCCTCGCCATGTTTCAAAGCTCTTGACTTACCGGCAGCTTGACCGGCGATGGCCAAAGCCGGGATGATGACCGACTTGGAAAACATTGTGATGTGAGTGTGAACGCAAATTACTGGACAATGGTTAGGGACGAAGCTCAATGGCGTGGTGATGTGTTGTGATTGTCGCTGGTGATGGACGACGATGTTTTGGCGCTGTGCAGATGTTTTGTTGGGCAGCGATAAGCACTCACCTGGATGTCTAAAGCTGCTCTGTTGTGAAGGCGATGATGGGAGGAGGAAGAATTAGTCCCGTCGCTGTTGCAGAAATGAAGAGTTGGTAGAGCGAGTGAATGTCGAAGAAGAAAGCTTGACAAGAAAAGTCAGGCGTGGATCGTGTCTTGAGGTCGTGAGAAAGGAAAGAGCATGTGGCTGAAGAAATTGGCTCGGGAGGAGGGCTCTCTTGCACAACAGACGGAAAGGGGAGGGAAAGGTTGAATGATCGCCCAGACACGTCTTTTCGCCTGGACAGAGCTTCTCCCAGCGCGAAGTCCGGTAACACGCTTTTACCGTTAGGGGATAGATCCCGCGCTGGTCGAACAACTTTTGGCAGATCCTCATGCACTCGAGATTACTTGTGTTTGTCCGTTCGATGGCCTATTTCCTCACGCGACTGTTTGGCAGTTCGATGAGCGACTGGGCTGTACAAGCACCGCGGACAGACGAGTCGGTGGTGCATTCGCATCTCGTCGACATAACAATCCAAATATGCCTCTGCCAAACCTTGTCGCTCCTTCGTCTTATTGGCAGCACATCCTTGTTTGCCCCAAAGCGTACCATGACCTTATCATCTCGAGACCGGCAACGAGCGAGTGACAGAAACTATGATCGGCCCGGTCCAGTATGATAAAAAGCTGGACGTGAACCAATACTTCGTCATACTTATTGCTTGGGTTATCCACACTAGTTGCTTGACTGCCATGGCACAGACTTTACTATGGACAGCCACTGCAATCTCGCCAGGCGGGATGCTGGCCAACGTCGGCCATGTTATCATACAAACACATCAAAGCGACTGTTGCACCCAACGACTTGCCACCCTAAATTCGCATCCTTTCGTAGACGGCAAGAACTTCGAGACAGTCTGTTCTCCAGGATCCTGCATTCCGGCGCTTGATGCTCTGGCTGACGCGGCTCTGTGTCTGGAGTGCCTTCCCAACCACGATCATGCAGCTCGTTGACAGATCAACCATCCGCGAGCCAATCAAATGCCTGCCCAGCGACTTCTAAAGCCGAACCTCCGTAGCTCTCTTGCAGGAACCGTTTCTCGTGTGCATCCTTCACACGCGCAGAGCTGCACACACTGCCACTGCCAAATGCTGTGGCTGGTATGTGCACGCACTCTCAAGACGATTGAACGAACTTCTCGCGCATTTGACAAGCAAGCTCGTAGATAACTGCAGCTGGATTATCCGCTTTGGGGCATTAAACAGGATCTCTCGATCGTGCGGCTTAGCGGCAAGGCAAGCCCGCACCAATGGTCTTGGTCTTGAGTTTTGACAGCCTCTTCGCCGAGCAAACATCCGAGGGAAGCACAAAGCTTAACCAAGCTCGACGCATCTGAGACCTGACCTCCACTGTGGAGGCTAAGAGGTAAACGAAGCCTCGCCACACCCTAATTGCCTCACACATTGCAAAAGCCTCATTGGCGGGGTATTGCTTGACAAACGAAACGAACGGCACAGAGCATAAACTTATGCCAGGTTAGATCTCAGGACACATCAGTGACCTGTCGTCCCTGAAGACGAACATGATCGCTCCCGGCCAGCACGATGCATCCGGTTCATGCTCTCTCTGAGAATTGGCAAAGTGTTAGATGTGATGATCCTCGCAATATGATACAGCTACAGGACTGTCGTATCTCTGATCTGTGAGATCCTGGTACTCTCTACGATGCATTGTTCTGCACAGCGTCAACATTGGTGCTTCCTTGACCACGCGCATCCTCTATTCTCCACATATACCACATGAACAGACTCCTATACAACTGGTCAGTATCCAACCCTCTCAACAACAGGTCGATCATACCGGTAAGGTCTAAACTTCTCTGCAATATCAATCATCTCCTTCTCACTCATGTACTTCCACTTGCCTCCCTTGTTCTTCAATTTTCCCACATCCCTCCCCATATAGACCGCCATACCTCTCCTATCAAACATTAGCCTCAACCCATCCCCGCAGCAACACACGACACTCACTGAACCCCCAAATCGCCCGTACTAAAAACATCCATCCTCTTCAACCCAAAACAGCAGAACATCTCGACACTCCACCTCCCCAGCCCCCTCACCGCAACCAATCTCTCCATAACCTCCTCATCCCCGGCCTCACTCAAAATCTTCGCCGACAATTCCTCACTCTCAAACCTCTCTGCCAGTCCCTGGATATACTCCGCCTTCCTCTGACTCAGCCCGGCCTCCCTGAGCCTCCCCAACGGCGTACCCACCACCAGCTTCGGCGCCGGGAACGTCGGCGGCCCCGGGTGCGTCGAGTCCAGATACCCTGCGGGAAACAGGCCGATGAATTTGTTCTTGATGCTGCTTGCTGCGGCGCCGCTCACTTGTTGCGCCATGATGCCCGATGCGAGCGAGCGGAAGGGGTCGATTTCTTCGGAGAGGCCCGAGGGGGAGAAGACGTGGCAGTGGTGGGCGGAGAGGAGGGGGGCGAGGGTGGGGTCTACGCGCTGGAGGTGGGCGATGGCGTCCGTGAGGAGGGTGAGATTCGTCGAAGAGGGAGGAGGGCGGATGCCCGGCGTGGTGGAGGTGGATGTGTCGGTGAAGGTGGAGGTGGTTGTGGTGGGCAGTACGCGGGAACCGCCTGGGGTCGATAGGGGTGCGTTTGTACCGTGGGGGTTGGCGGGGCGGGGAGTCGCGGAGGGGATCGCGTCGTCGATGTCTCCTGTTGAGTAGGAGGGGCGGGGCGTGAGCATTACGCCTACTGCGGAGGGGGTTGGGGTTATGGGCGGGAGAGGGGTGGTGGGATTGGGGCGGCGACGTTTGGCGGGCGAGGGGGTGGTGGGCACTTTGAAGCCGCCGGAGTCTTGTGTACTGGTGCCATTGAGGGCGTTGGCATCAGCAGATTCAGTATCTACCTCTGTTTTGCCTGTCGTACGTGATCGTTTCTTTGCTGGAGTAGTTGCTTTTACAACAGCAGATGCAATGCCATTGGTGACAGCTTGGGCTTGCACTCGCGTGGATCTTCGCAGTGACATTCTTGCATGTGGGGTCAAGCAACGCAATTGAAGCTCGCCGACTCTGAATATGGCTTCGTCCAAAGACAGTAGATGCACCGCTGTGGAGCTGTGGCCGATGACTGTATTGAAGCTCGAGGCTGTTTGACGGGAGTGGCGAGTGAATTGCGCAATGCAGATGCAAGGCCGGGACTATTTGCAATTGATATTGCCCGACCCTCCATGCACAAAGCAACCTGCGACTCTGTTATACTACAGGGAGCATGCTGTCAAGGAGTCAGAGGATCGTGCTGAGCAATGGGACCTGAAGGCATCAATCATATGGAATGTGAAGGGTCCGTGCGGGCGTCCATCTTAAACTTGATCTTGGACTTGTGATACCCTCATGACGCTATGTAGCATGTCACACATTGAGACGGCACTGATCAAATGGTTGTAACGGGCCCGAAGCAACATGACTTGAATGAGCCTGGCAGCGCTTCGAATCTCAGAAACGCTGTTGTATTCCTCATGTCTACTGACTAAGAAATGGCCGAGGTCAACTCATCACTCTCCCTCAATGCTTCCGTTCCACTGCTATGGTGTGAGATTACGACGGCGCGAGGTGCTTTTGAGTGACGGAAAGCCGTTTGGTTGCTGTACAGGTCCATTGCTCGCTGAAAAGGGTCTATGTGTACACCAATGCTCCACTGCTTTACGATGACTTCGGCTTGCTCACCACCATCGCATCCAAGTCCAACCTCTCCTTCTTCTCCTTCTCGATCTCCTGGATAATCTTACTGAGATACTGAACGTCCTAGTATTGTGTTAGACATGATCTTGAACTCTTTTTGGATCGTGCAGGTCGTACCTCCTCAGGCTTGGTGTGCTCATTTGGGGGAAGAAGTTGATGTGCGAGAGAGCACTGTTCATAGATCAGACTTTGCTGTAATATTTGCGGTGTGATATACGGACCTGGAAGGCTCTTCGGAGTCGGAAGACGCGGTCGTAGGCTTCCTTAGGTGGTAATCTCTTGAGCGCAAGCATGACAGTGTCGTTCTCCTCGGGAATCAAGTCATCGGCCCTGTAGGCTCCCTGTTAGTATAGTGTTCTCGCGAATCGTCCGACGAGTCGCTAAAAGTCCAATGCTTGCTTTCTTCGAAGTCGAGAAGATAAGTTTCGTACCTCAAGCCGAGCTTCCTGTATCCAGAGGCATCGCCGTACCAGTTAGCCAGCGGCTGCATCCAGCGCTTGAGCCAGGGTCTTTTGACAATCGCACTCGCGAAAGATGGCTGCGACATGATGTGTTTGGATGTTGTATGTCGTAAAGTTCGTGGTAGTCAAAGTCGAAGCGTCGTTCCGTTGACAGCAAAAACTCCCCTTGAATTGCCTTCACCTGACTGGCCATGACCCGGAAAGGCCCGTGCCCGGGATTACCTCATCCGGCTCTCCCGCTTCCCGCTCGAGGGTTTTCGCAAGAGCTTCAACAATCTTGCACCCCGCCCTCAAGCCACTGCAAACAGAAACACTCACCGACCTCTCAATCGCTTTTGTTTCTAGCTCACCTGAACCGCCATTTCTAATCCTGTTGACACACCTAGATCACGACCATCAATACACCTATAATCGAGTAAATGGGTTCGACATTCCGGTAGTGACGTCCCACAGCGCGGTGCAGCGGGAATCGACCCGCCTTGCACCGGGTTCACTGCGACTGGAGTTAGAAGCGCGGATATAATTGGGAGTGCTTGATCGCTTGAGCATGAGCAGGTAAGAATACAACACAATGCAGAAGGACTCGGATTCTTCTTCGGATACTCACGACCATGGACCGCCGATCCATGCGCTTTCTCCTGGCGCACGCTCTCAATCTGGGTCTTCGATAGCACATCTTGCGGCTCGACTTCCCAGCTCCTCTGTAAACAGCTTCTGCGGGGCCATGGCCGGAGTGGCATCTGGCATTGTCACGTGCCCCCTCGACGTAATCAAGACGAAGCTACAGGCGCAAGGATCCTTCAGACAGCGTTCGAGCGGACAACCCACAACAACGAGTGCCATATATCATGGAATGGTAGGAACAGCTAGGACAATCGTGCGACAAGATGGCTTTCGAGGATTGTATAGGGGTTTGGGTCCTATGTTACTAGGGTATCTACCGACATGGGCTGTCTATATGGGCGTGTATGACAGCTCGAGGGAGTACTACTATGGACAAGTTGGTAAATACTGTCATCTCCGTCTATGATATCCAGCACTGACCAAAGCAGATAACAAATGGGTCGCTCGTGTCTATGCCTCCATTACAGCTGGTGCCTGCTCAACTCTTGCTACGAATCCAATCTGGGTGATCAAGACTCGCCTGATGTCGCAGGTGTCCCGTAGCGCGTCCGACGGTGCTAGAACTCCGTGGCATTACAACAATACCCTGGACGCTGCGCGGAAGATGTGGGCCACGGAAGGAGTTGCGGCTTTCTACTCAGGTCTCACACCTGCTCTTCTCGGCCTGACGCACGTAGCGATCCAATTCCCGTTGTACGAATACTTCAAGATGAAATTCACTGGAGAAGAGATGGGTTCGACTTCGCAGTCTGGCGCTACGGGATCGCAAACAGTGGGTATCTTAGCTGCGACCTTTCTTAGTAAAGTTTGCGCTACTTCGGCTACGTATCCCCATGAGGTTCTACGGACACGTCTCCAGACACAACAGCGAATGCACCCCAGCCAATCGCCTGATGGATTGACACCAACTGGCAAGGATCCGCAAGGGAGATCTGCCCCTGGGACGTCAAGCTCAGATGGAATGGTTAATCGCCCAAGGTACAGGGGCATCGTTAAGACCTTCCGTATCATTCTGGCAGAGGAAGGCTGGCGGGCATTCTACAATGGAATGGGCACGAACATGTTCCGAGCTGTTCCAGCTGCCATGACCACAATGCTCACATACGAGACTCTCAAGAGAGTAATCACACGAATGCAGGAAGAAGGCAAGAATTTAGAGGGAGAGTCCAGTTGATCACGCTAGTGTCTCCTGTCGAGATTTGGGTAAAGGCTTCATAGCGACGGGTCACAGCAGACCTACCAGAGCCAGCAGCGCGGCGTTCGGACATGTGGGAATTTCGCCTGGGACATGCATCAAGATACCTGAGATGATGGGACCTATGACAAATGTCTACAGTTCAGCTCAATCTATGTTGTTCTGAAAAAGATGGTGTACTACTTGCAAATCCGATAGAGACTTGGAGGTCAGGCCGATACCGCGTGTCCCCATGTTGGCAAAGATGACATGAACGTACGAGGATCTCACCCATGGGGGAACAACGATTTGTGGAGCCCCATAGGGTGAGAAGTGTACGGATTAGTGATGAATCATTTTAAAAAAGAGTTCAACATCCGAGGCTCAGCTTTGGAGCAAGTGAAGCCAAGAGGTGCAGATATCGGCCTTACATAGGCAGACCAGAAGACATTTGCACGTGGGTTTGCCGAGAATTACCACGGCATGTGCCTGCAGAAAGACTGCCCAGTGTTCTAGACGAAAATCATTCGGTATGAAATCGAAATTGAGGGCAAAAGTGCCATGTGAAGATCGAGCTAGCGCCAGATCTCGCACATGATTGCCTCGGCAAGTCCAAAACGTGGGGGACGTCATGGCGACTCAAACAAAAAGCTCCGTTGCCCGCAACACTTCAGCCGAGCTTACTCCTAAACTCCCATTACCACCTCTACCCATCACAATCATCTCAGAGATCATACACACAATGGCGCCAATCACTCCGACACCCGAATGGGTCAAGAAACTCAAGCCTTCGGGCCCTCAGGGCACTGAACTGCTTGCTCAGGAGAGGAGCAAGTCCAAGGTCGACGTGGATAGCTTGTCCAGATTTCTCTTTACACAGACTGGAATGGAGAGAAAGCGACGGATATTGAACATCCTCAAGTCGGAGAAGGTCTTCGACAAGTCACAAAACTACTTCGCAGGCAGAGTCGACCGCTTCGAGACCGCCCTTGCGCGTGCGAAGAAGCTCAGGCAGATTGCTGTGCACCACAACTGGACTCAGGAGGACAAGATGACTGCGAACGACCTTATTAGCGAGCCTGGTCCATATGGTCTGCACGAGAGCATGTTCCTGGTATGCGACTAGCTACCCCTCCGATTGCAACGTCATGCTGACAGCTCATTTTAGATTACTCTCCGCGACCAGGGTAGCCCAGAACAGCACGAACGATTCCTGAAGAAGGCGCAAGACTACGAGTACATTGGGTGTTACGCTCAGACTGAGCTGGGTCACGGTTCCAACGTGCGTGGTCTCGAGACCACTGCGACCTGGAACGCCGAGGACAAGACCTTCATCATCCACTCCCCTACCCTCACAGCTTCCAAGTGGTGGATTGGCTCTCTCGGTCGTACCGCCAACCATGCAGTCGTTATGGCTCAGCTCGTCATTGGCGGCAAGCCATACGGCCCGCATCCTTTCGTTGTCCAGATCCGTGACATGAAGACTCACCTGCCTCTGGAGAACATTCACATTGGTGACATTGGTCCCAAGTTCGGATACAAGTAAGTTTCCGATTGCATTCAGTCTGGGCAAGGAAGAAGATTGACATATAACAGCACCATGGACAACGGTTTCCTTCTCTTCAACAAGGTCAAGGTGCCTCACATCTCTATGCTTGCTCGCTACTCGAGAGTCGACCCCAACACCAGCAAGTACATCCGTCCCGCGACTCCTTCTCTCGTTTACGGTACTCTCACCTGGGTCCGAAGCACCATCGTCATGCAGGCTGGTGGTGTTTTGGCTCGCGGTGTTACGATCGCCACACGTTACGCAGCGGTACGAAGGCAGTTCCAGGACCGTGATGCCGAGGACCAGTCTGGCGAGAACCAGGTCTTGAATTACACAACCGTCCAGATTCGTCTGCTCACCCTTCTGTCAACTTGCTTCGCCCTTCACTTCACTGGAAAGGGCATGATGCAGCTGTATGAGGCATCTCAAAAGAAGATGAGCCAGGATGCTGGAAAGGTTGGCGATGCCAAGAGAGGAGCCGGTCCTGAAGAGACACACTCCGGCAGCGACTTGCTTGCCGATCTCCACGCAACATCGTGTGGTCTCAAGTCCTTGGCTAGCAGCACAGCCGTCGATGGCCTCGAAGTCTGCCGTCGTGCATGTGGTGGACATGGCTACTCGAGCTTCAGCGGCATTGGTTCGTGGTACGCCGACTACCTGCCAACCGCTACTTGGGAGGGCGACAATTACATGTTGACCCAGCAGGTTGCACGATACGTAAGTTTATCGCCTAGCATCTTCAAGGTAGTGTTTTACTAACACAAAGTAGCTCCTCAAGTCCGCCCGCAGCGTGCTCAAGGGCGCTGAACCCACCAACGACACCACTTACATCCTCAAGGATTTCCTCAGCAAGACCGACATGGGCGCTGCTTTTGACGTCCTTGGCAAGGACGAAGATATTGTTGCTGCATTTGCCTGGCGAAGCGCTTTCCTCACATTCGAGGCCTTGAAGCACCGTGACGAGCAGAAGAAGTCCTGGAACTCGCTCCTCGTCGACTTCTACCGCCTCAGCCGTGCCCACTCCCAGTACATGGTCGTGAAGAACTTCTACGAGGCCTTGAACGACTCGAACGCATCCAGCAACATGGACCCCGAGACCCTTGGTCTTATGCACAAGCTCTTCCGCCTCTACGCTCTCCACACCCTCGAGCAGGAGGCCAGCGAGTTCTACACCTCCTCCGCCGTCACCGTCCGCCAGATCCAGCTCGCCCGTACCAGCGCCGTCATGAAGCTCCTCGAGGAGATCCGTCCCCACGCGGTCCGTCTCGTCGACGCCTGGGACTTCCCCGACTGGCAACTCGACAGCTCGCTCGGTCGCTTCGACGGAAAGGTCTACGAGGATATGTTCCACCGCGCCAGTGAGCTCAACCCGCTCAACGCCATTACTGTGGACCCCTACCCCAACAACGACACTCTGTTCAAGGAGGACAGGAGCAAGGACTTTAAGAGCAAGCTTTGAGCCAGCCGTTCATGCATGGTAGATAAAACGCTGGAGTAGATGGTGGGTGGATACATTTGGGTTTGACATCAAAATGAACAATATTGTCTATTGCTCCCATACTTGAATTGCTCGCTGAAGATCTTGTCTGTTCGTGAAGTGCGGACAAACAGTAATACTGAACGATTACTCCGGGTCTTTCACTCGATGATGCCGGCGATGGATCACTCCACGCGCCATCTATATACCAGCTTCGCTTGTCAAATCAAAAGTCCTTTAACATGCCTCGACGCGCAGAATCAAATTGTGGCAGTGCGACTCCGATGGCACCCAACCCACGCCTCGTTGGTCGACCACCGCAAAGCCGACGTCGGACTTTGGTGTTGATACGCAGTACAGCCTCAATGCCAGCTCAAATTCAACATCTTTCCCAATATTCTTTCAAATCGGACCAAAATTTCAACGTTCACGCTTGTCACCTTTGGGGTATGAGAGCAGAAATATCTTTGAGCATGCCACTGCCATGGGTCCACGATCGCATACAAGGCTTCGGATAACGTGCGGGCCGTCCCCTGTCGACCAGGGTCACAAAGTCCACCATATCCACGTCCGTCAATCCTCAACTCTAAGCCTGCCAGGGCACTGATCTCACAACATGCAGCCAGAGTTGTTACGACAATGGTAACAAGAAGCGACCCGCCGTGGTCCAAACGTCTCCACGAAAGACAGGTCCATAATTCGATCGATCGACTGCGCCGCGGTCGTGCGTATCTTTTCTGGAGAAACTTCCGGTGAAGCTGCACGCATGGTCGTATGCACCACAACAAAGGTGCCGATGAGCCACTCTGGTCTAAGCGGGCGCCTATGTCACACCGGTATGCATGCTCTCGTTCCCCCGAACCGCGTTTTCGAGCTTCACACATCGTGGTTCAAACCAACTCGGCTCTTACCAAGACGATCTAAAGCGACGACTTTCAGGGTCAGCCACTAAGGTTTTCCCGTCGAGGACTCATCATACTATTGTACTACTCAAGCAAGGCCCATGCTAGAGTGCTGGGCGAGGCCGGTCTTGTTACCTCATTGAGAATGGTACATGCACTAATGACCGCCCAGTCCTAGCCAATGTCTCTTATCGGTCACATGTTGAGTACTCTGCTCTACCCACGTCGACCGCGGGAAAGACCGTGATCTGATCCAGCAATGATTGCTTGCCTCCCACACTCTCTAGAAGTGTCGCGAAAGCTCCAGGTATAATTAGCCACCCTTGGAAGATGAAGCAGATCATGGACTGAAGAATTCCCCCACGGTCGACTGTACAGCACTGACCAATATTTTGCCGTCATAAAGGACCCGTTCAGGTCATGCGGAACATGTTGACTGGCATGATCTTTGAACACATCATCGAAATCAGCGTGACTCTAGTCCAGAGATCCCTTGCTTTGAGGTGCAAACTACCCGCGGCTCTCCAACCGGACGCTCGAGGTGCTTCAACTACCCCCGCCAGGCCAAGATTATCATTGGCTCAATTGTCGCTCGAGCTGCTTCACGGACTCCTGTTAGGCCAGGCGTATAATTGGCTCGAAGTTCTGCGTGAGCAGCTTTGCATATCCTTGCCAGACCAGGAGTATTATTGGCTCGACATTGCCGCAACGACTGCAGCCATCGCTCATCTATTATGGCAAAGCGCTCTGTCATGCATAACGCGACTTTTCGACAGGTCCTTTGGCATCCTTGGGCTCGAGCTTCAATTTGGCCCGGGGATCCATCACCTCCCGCCTCTGCATGAAAATCCCGCCATGGCTTTGTTGAAACGAATGTCTACGATCATTTACTGTATCTACATTCTGCTGTGTAACCTCAACGACTCGATGGTAACGGAACAGCTGGCCGTGGTAGGTGTATAAGAGCTTTGAGGCTCTCAAGCCGAGTCTCTCTTCAGAGGTTCCCTCTACTGTTGAACAGATTTCGTTTCCTCTTTGTTGCGTGCTTGTTCGTCCTCTGAGGGGTGTGGATCCAAACCCTGCCATCGTTCTTCAATTTCTGACCAATCGAGCTCTATTCTACGATGTATCAACAATTTCCCCCTTCGTCTGACGGCATGGCGACCCCCTACCCCACCCCAGATCCTGACAAGGCTTTGCACACATCCTTTGGCGGATCTACGCACGGACAACCTGTCCCAAGTTTCCAGCAGCCCTACCCCTCCGAGTATTTTGACTGGAAGCCTCAGACCTTCAATGGTGTTGCATACCAACTGCCTGCCCAATTCTCCGAGTATTCCCCTCCGGAATTCTCTTCGGGTCCCTCTTCGGATTTGGACACAAGCTTCCACCCAGGCTTTAACAGCTCCACAAACCTACCACACGTGTCCCATTTCCAGCCGCATGGCTACCCTACGTATATCAAGAAAGAATCCTACGCTTTCACGGACTTTGCAAGCCAACCACCCATCCCGTCCTTCGTTTCTCCCTCGCTGGATATCTCGCCAGGTTTCGACAGAAGCTTTCACACAAGCCTGAACGACTCTGAATATCAACCTCCTGTTCCACATTCTCAAAGCATCCACCAAGCTGGAGATAATCGAGCACACCAGCAAAGCCACTTTCTTGGCCACTTCCAGCAGAACTCCAGCCAGACTACGTTGGCTCCTCCTCACGCGCACTTCGTGAGCCACGTCCCCGCCGTGAATCACGCGAGTTTCAGGAACCAAGCACCTGCTCCCATTTCCCAGGGACTCCATCCGGATTATAACGATCGAGCAGGTCAGAAAGGCTACTCCCATGAGCCTTCATCGCGTGGTCCCTTATGGCAACCTGGCAACTTTTTTCCATCCGGTCCTTCTCACGCGTCCGTCGCAAGCCAACTACCTGTTACTACCACCCAGGCGATCCGCCCGGGCTGGCATGACCAAGCACGACAGGAAAGCTACACCGATGATCCAAAGTCACAAATTTCCGGCCCGAACACGACGGGGTCTCTTCATGTGTCCCCACAAGCGCGCCAGAGCCGTTCTGGCAGACGCAACAAAGCACGAGTCCAACGAAAGCCTCTCGATAAGCGGCAAAGGACATACAGAAGAAGCCAGGCAGACCTATTCAGCGCCCTCGAGGCTCAAAATGTTTTGCGCGGAATGAATGAGGGCTGCGCTGATCAGCAAAAGGAAATCAACATGAAACCCAGCTTATTCAAGGTGCCTTCCAGGATCAACTACACGAAATGCTCCAATCTCGCATACGCAATCCCCTCATTGCGGCTACTTCGTTTCATCCTGATTCGCTTGAATCTGGAGAAGGGAGGGTGCGTGGCCGATACAATGTGGGACGAGTACCTCCCCGAAGAAGAGTACAAGCGAGCTTTGCGTATCAAGGCGTCCATGTCCTGTCACCAAGATGAAAAGTAAGAGTGGTAGTCTGCGTTTGGGTGTAATTTAGCATACTTATTTTCGGACTCCATTTCGGATTTCTTGCATCCTTATGGTAGGCTAGATCTCCTGGTACCAGATACCTCCATAATCAAGATCTCTTCTACCCAATCGGAGACAATGTAGTACCCACTACGGCGTCTTGGCGCAGAGCCCGGTGCTTTTGGTCAGAACGTCAGTTCCTTCTTGGAATCCATCGATGGGATGAAGATGCAAGACAGTTGCCATCAAACGAAAAGATATTGGGAACTACGCCCTCATACAGGTATCATGACACTTTCGCTGACCACCGAGTCAGGTGTCACGCCAAGATGTCCTCACCGGTTGCTTGCGTTAGCCATGTGGGGACTCCGATGTGCTAGCTCCACGGTCCTGATCGATCTTGGACAATGCGAAAAATAGTACTGTCATCGCCAGGCGCCCTTTGCAGCTTTCAGACCGACGGACGAAGGATCTGGCGTGCGCTTGGAGCGCTAGAGAGCTATATGATTAGTTACCGAGCGACCCAAATCCTCCCCGCTTTATCCGCGTGAACAAGGGTGATCTCCCCTGCTCGCATACACAGGAAGCCATAAGTGGCTCGCCTACGTTTGATGTGCCGATTCAACACTATCTCTCGTCACTTTGCATGGATGGGGACCGCCAACCGCCGGTTCCGCGGGACGGCGCATAACGAAATGGTCACTGGACATGCAATGGGTAGATCTCTATTGCTTGCAATCGGCAACGACTGCAGGGGACAGGAAGCGGAGAAATCATAGTCTCTCAGACCTCTACGACATGGATCAATGCACTCCGGGAACGCTGCGCTCTCCAGACGACTTTTTCAATCCCTGCTCTTTTGATCTGTGTATAAACCCGACCTCGCTCCGACGTTCTTGCAGACTGCCCTAAACGACCGTTGTAGAACCAAACGTGAAATACGAGTCCACACGGCTGCTGAATGCATATGCTTTAGGCAGGTCCTACGGGCATAAGAGAGCGATCGTCCATTCCGAACTACGTCGAAGCCACTTTCGGCTGTGTCCGAGAGAGGAACCGTCACTAATTTGCCATTCTATTAGTGTTGGGACTAGATCTGTACGAGGGATCGTGCGAGAGAAGCACTGTGGCACGGTACATCCACCACGCGGAGAGGGTTATCCAGAGCTGGCGACCAATCTGACGATCCGATTTGACGGCTCAAGTTGTCTGAGCTACATCATTCACCTCCGCCTAGTGTACCTTACCCAAGCATGCCTATTCATCCAGGCCCAAGGGCGACTGGTGGAGCCTAAGGACTGTGGACGGGTGTCGGTGGGCTTGCAGACTCGCCTGGGCCGTCCTTACGTCAAAGCTCGAGTACTGCAGTAGACCGGGAAATCGTTCAAATTCCCATCCTGAACCTCATCGTCGAGCATGCTGCCGTGTCGATCTAGGTTGCTACCGATCAAGGGGGCACATTGGCTTGATAGACGGTGCGTCACAGCATCCAATGGAATGATGGTGCTCAGACAGTGGCGTCGTACTGAACAGGCAGAAGGCGACTTCCAGCCAAAAGACAGGTCGATGCAGGTCTTGCGACAGTAGGCAGGGATCTGCTTTCAGCCGAATGACAGGTCAATCATCCTTGCGACAGATGCAAAGCAATGTGCTTGCACCCGACGTGTCGAGGACAGGGATTAGAGCTGTTGCCCATGATGTTGGGCCCGTCTGTCGCGTCACACACGGCAAGGTCTTGTGGGTCTTCGAGCAAGCCTTACGACGCCGTTCTCCTGGAATGTACTCCCCTTGTATCGCGGCAGAAGCGGGAGGTAACGCGATACAGTACAAACGACAAAGAGCTCGCGACCCAGGAGCCAGGGTGTTGCCAGTTTCGGCCAGCGAATTCGACAGGATGGCTTTCCGCTCGATACCTGTGCCGCGACGCTCGCCCGACGTCCTGTCTGTTCGAGCTGACGTTCGGCCTGTCGATATACTTTTGCTGCTCGTTTGTGTAACCATACCTATGGGCATCATCGCCGACAAACGACGATTGAATTGAAGGAAGTATGGCTATAAGAGTCGTAGGCAAGTATGGCCTATTCGTTTCCTCCACGCACTTTTTCAGAGGCAGGTATTACTTTGGACTCAAAGACCAGGCAAAATGAAGATTGCACAGCTACTGTGTCACCCGCCCGAGACTCAATACGCTCAGGATCGAGAGCAGCTTCAACCTCTCGTGCTCTATATGTCGACAACCCATACTGACCAGAGACCACAAGACGCACAGGAACAGGTTGAGTTCACCCATGTCATATTGACTTCCCGGCTCACGAGCACCTAGACTTGGTCGACGCAACAGGAACATGATTCGTACGGCTACCCAACTCCCGATTCCATCACCGGCACCTCTTTCGCTGGCGAGACTCCCCAGAAGAACATGTCCCCGCCCTCATTCATCAAGATGGAAACCAGCTGCGACGAACCAATAAAGATAACTCCCAAGCACGACGCAAAGAACACACTTCGCCAGAGACATAACAGAGAGAGGCGACGCGACATTTTGACAAGGCTCGATCAAATACTCGCGGTGACCGGCTGTACAGAGTGGGAGAAGCAGCGGAGAGTGCCGGCGAAGAACTGCGCCCAGGGTCGAGGCTACACGGAAGACGACATCCTTGTGATGGCGGCCAATAGGGCAGAGCTGCTGAACAGGGTTTTGCCCTTGGTCGATCTCTCTAGCGATAAAGGTCGGGCTGCTCTGGACGGGCACGATGGGATGGCGTTGGAACTGCAGGAGAAGTTGGGAGGATTGCGGCCGGGTTGGAGGATGGTGTATTGCAGATACACCTGATCATGGACCTGGTTACCTATGTTCAGCAGCACAGGTGATCAGGATTGACCGCTTCCCAATCCATTCCGTACCCATAGTCAGCTCTCGATGCATGCACTTCATACAGAACAGTCACATCTTCCCTCCTGCGTGCATCTATGTCAGTCATGCTCAGTGCTTCCTACACTTCCATATTTGAGAAGGGCTCCAGTCGACTGACTGAGAATCGTATCCGGTCTGTCGTAGCCTCGGCGCTGGCCGTTCTCGATGCTCACGCACGACAGGGGGGGAATCCTGCAAGGAGGCCATCCTGCAAAGAGGCAGCGTGATTGTCACTACTCAATGGACTCCCAGAGTGGAAACGCTGCATGCAACTTCTGCGAGTATAATGCAAATAGATAAGTCAATCTTCTTACTGTCAGATGCTGTTCGAAGTAATAGAGCTTTACCGAAGCAGGACGGAGGGTGATAGCTGATGAGGAGTCGCAGCCCCGCTCGCTAGCAACAACAGGCCCCCAGTCGACAGCATAATGGTTCAAGAGTTGGATTAGTCTGAGGCCAAGTCGTTTTGCAAACAGCGTGCCTGGTTAGCGAGGAGGTGTTCTTCGACGACATAAGGTATTGTATGTCTGAAGACAGTGACAGCATTGTCTAATCATATCATTTGACCGGGATATGTCTCCGCGTACTTGAAGTACCGGTGTTGCATCATGCATGCATGCCACGTGCGCTGTCATGATGCAGCTGCAGAAGACCTGGCAGATCTTCACCTTGCTTGTTGCGGTTGATCATGTGCTTCCAGATGGGCGCAGTCCGAGGGTTGACACTGTGAGGCTGCAGGGCCGATGCCGGAGTGCTACAGCAGTGTGCAGATTTGGCGTCCAGTCTCTAGAAGATTGCATGCGTGATTGCAGTCCACACATTACGAATTATTCTACCAAGTCTTGTTTAAGGGTTCACCAGAGCATGACAATTCGACAATGGAAATTACAATTAATCATTTTGCAACTAGCAAATGCAATTTTGCCAGGAGGCGACGCCAAATCTGAGACCGGCAGTACCATCACTTCGTCCGCAGCTCCCCAGCCGAACTACACATCGTCAAACCTCAGAGGCACCATCTCGCCCAAAACTTGTCCGATTGCTTCCAAAATTCGCGTACATATTCTTGTTTCATTTGACACACGACCTAATGCACTTCTACAGTATCCCATCGCTGTGTGGACAGTTGATCAACTACAAGGACCCAAGGACCGTGCTTCCCGCCTTGCATGGACAAGGGTGTGAACTTCCTTTTCAGACCTCTCGCTCTGGCTTATCCACCCTGCTCCAAGTTCCTGCACATTGCTCATCTACAAAAGAGAGGTCATTTCTAGCGAGCCGTTGTGGATCGATTCTCACATCTTTGCGAGGACAGGTCTGTTGCTCGAGTCTATTGCTGTGCCGCGATCATGCACGAGTCCGGTGAGCCTGTATGCAAAGCTGTATATCTCCCGGAAGGTAAATTACCGTCAGCTACCTTCAAGCCACCTCCCAAGCCAAGGGAACGATTGGTGCCACACCGGCATCCTAAGCCGAATCCCGCTGGCCAGGGATCTGGTGCGAGGTTTTGAACTGCAATCTCTCCTCGGTCATACTGATCTCCACCGTTAGTGAACCTATTACGAGAAACCATCTTTGAAAAGACATTGAGATTACCAGCGGGCATAAGCTGCAGCTCAGTGTCGCTCGGGGACAGCCCGCAACCGAGTGATGACTCCTAGCATGGTTCGTTTTCCTTATTGAGCAAGCTACGTTTCTTACCGGCGCCTCGACCATTAGGAGAGTGTTCGTCTCGAACCTTACGCCGCCTGTACCGTTCTACTCACGCAGCTAACGAGTAGTCTTCGTGGCTATAGACCTGTCCAGGTGCTGCCTAGTCCGAACGCTCCGCACTAGGCTTTCGCAACCTGTGAGATCATCCAACTTGAGCTCCCGCCAAAACATCCCTTGCGGGGCATTCCGTTCACACAGAAGCTAGTCTGCTGGATGCTCGAGCAGCTACAAGTGCTCTTGCGAGATGGGGTGGAGAACACGTCGCCAAGAGCAGTTTCTGCTTAAGCCTGCTACGCTTCTGTAGCCATTGCTCGAGCAGCCCGCAGGCCGCTCTGCCAAGCTTGCTGGTTGGGTTGAAATGTTCATGAAACTGTTGGGCTGGACCGGGATCTTCTCCCCGAGTCCTCGTGCCGCTCTTGCATGAGATACAGGACATGGCATTGTCGAGAGGAGCCTATACGTGGATCTACAACATGTGCAGAATGCTGTGTTACACAAAAAGTTGATGGCTCTTGTAAAGGATGTCGGACTGAAGAATATAAGAGCGCGAAGGAGCTCAGGTCGGGTATCTTTCAATCTTTCTACTCCAACTTGTCAGCTAAGCCCTGTCTGAACTTTGACTCAACTGCTCGAAATCCAAGGGATTCGAGTCTAGATCTAGCTATCATTCTCCACGCGTTGACCAACCAGATTCGCTTCTACAATACATCGGCAAACTCCTCACCGGCTTCACAGCACCGCTATGTCCGGTCCTCTCCCGAGTATTAAATTCATCCAATCCGGCTACAACCCCGGCTACAACCCCGCGAACCTACCTCCTGTCAAATCTTTTCAGGATCTCCACATGCATGCAGGCGAAGACACATGTGGAAACAAACCTTACCATGGCTATCCATCCCAGTCTTCCGACCATATAGGATCAAGGTATTCTTACACGTCCCTTCCACCACCGTGCCCGCTTCCACCACAAATCAAGCAAGAGGAAGGATCACCGAAACCCAGGACTGCAGCAGACCGGGACTACGACAGAGTTCGAAACCTGGGGCAGAGGAAAAAGCTCGGGGACACAGAATACGATCATGAGCAGCAGAACAGGGCATGCGGTATGACTGAAGCTCATGGAGACCTCCAGCCTCAGTGCAATACCAAAGCCAAAGAGGGCGGATCAAAGTCTGCTTGCCGTCTGAAGTACACAAGACAGAGCAATCTTGAGTACTCAATCGACATGCAAAAGTTGCTTTGCGAAATACTAGCTGGCGAGGATTTGGGAACCGTCGAGTGGCGCGGTCGCCTTAGACCGGAGTTCTACAAGCTAGCTCGACATGTCCAGAAGACGTCTCTCGAACATGGTGGTGAAGAGCGAAAGCTGGAGATGAAGGGTTGGCGGTCGTTCACGGCAAACTAGATATATTTTGGATCAATTTTTCGGTCATGGGCGAAAGTAGGGTAGACTAGATGTCATCGTACCTGGGTACCTCCGCGGCGGCGTCTGACTGCAATATATCATCCAATCAGAAACAGTTTCTTATCCACTTTGGAGATCTAGCGAAAGCATGTATCGCGCTTGCACAACTTCACTCCCTCCTTCGTTTCGCCCATAAATAGCAGCAGTACTGTTCATTATTGAGGCTGGTTCTTGGAGTAATTCCTGTAAGTTTTCCTGAGCATTCCGACACTATACCGAGTCATTTTTCAGCCAAGGCCAGCTCCGGTCAATCCCACGCCGACCCCACGCACGAAAACGCATGGACGGTGGGTCGACCGGTGTGCTGGCTTCACGGCATGAAAATTGTTCCTTCTAAGTAGATGCAAATGCTTTACGGATCCTTGCAGCTCTAGATCTCACTAAAGAAGAACCATTGTCGCGCCCCGAGCCCTGCATCACTACCATTAGTTACCGACGCGGGAGAGCCGCGCTTCCCGCCTGCTTGAAAAGGAGATGCGTCTGGCCGGACATGCTAGACCTGCAGCCCAAAGCCACGCACCTCCGCACACGACTCCTCGTATAGAGTCATGGAAAACATCCGTCATGCTGCATTGCTGGCCCATCGACCCGGTCACTTCCCCGCGGGAGCTCGCATGAACGCAATAATCATGTGATCTGTGTCGCGCTGCCGAGCCCGCCGAACCAGAGTTGACCCGACTGTTGCTGTGCATGACCGGTGAAGAAGACGCTTGCAATCGACACGCAAGAACGTCAATTGCATCGGCTCTTTCGGGGAAACCATACGTACCATGGTCTTACACTATGATCATAGGATGGCACCTTGGAGCCCTGTCGATCGCTGCCCAAGATCCGCTTCGTCTATCAGTTGTGGGGCAATCGACATCTAAGAACGCTCGGATGATGTCTTCACACTCGATTATCGGCCCCTGCTCAAGTCATCAAGATTTCCGAGCAAGTTTACTTCGTCACTGGCTTGTCATATTAGCGACGTGCGGGCTAGACTCATGCCTTGCATGAGCCCGACCTTTAACGAGCCAGCGCAAAGCGCAACGAGGAGTCAACGCTAGAACGCTACAGATGGCACTACCTGAACAGACCTTGCACAATCTTCGTCACATTCATGTGCCATAACGCCTAACCCTTCGAATCAACAGAGATACAAAAGGATCCTCAACCGACTTCATGGACATTCAGATTGAGACTGAAGACACTTAGAGATCCTTCCGAGAAGAGATTTCTGCCTACAGTATGCGGCGTGGCGTGGATTAGACCGCGGCAACGTCATGCAAGGCCCACAACACCTTGCCTTCTTTTGACAAAGCGACCATAACTGCCGCTATGCGTCGCCTACAAGATGCACAAGGCCTAACAGGCGATTACAGTGTCTCGAGGAATGGTCATGGCAGATTCTTTCACTCGACACGTCGTTCTGTTGAGAGACCAAGCCTAAAAGGCCAATCACAATGCCTGTCATGCCGTTAAATGACACGTCGTTACAGATGTCTGTCACCACATGAGCACGACCGTGTGTAGCGTCAGAAGTGGAGCCTGCTCGCAATCCGTTTCTATTCATGCACAATCTCAGTGCTATAGACGGCAGACAAGGCACCTGTCGAGCCATAGACCCGGTCCATGTCCGGTGTCCCCATTCCTAATGGGACATGTCCGGGGATCTGCGGCAGTCGAGCCCTTGTGGCTGCCTGTCTTTTCTTTTGATCTGTTGGGCTTCTGTCCGACACGGCGATATCACAGTTGGTCTTTTGTGTAACCACAACCATGGCTCATTGTCAACAATCGACAGGTCCTTCGCAGAGTGACTTGGGTGTAAGGAACAGCGTAGGTATAGATGGTTTGTTCTATCCAGTCTTTTCCCAGAGCTCTAAAGATCACATTTTGAGACCAGACGAGCAAGATGAATATTGGGCAGCTACTCAACAACTCGCCAAAACGTCAGCACTCATCAAGACAGTCTTTGCACCACCCAGGCACTGCTCAGACTGCTCATGCTATGCAGCAACCACAATATGAGCAGGACCAGGTAAGATTACACATATCACCTCGACCATGAAGCTAATACACAGTCAGACATGGTCAGCACAGACCCAGCAGGACTATGACATGTACCAGTGCCCATCCCCCGAATCCAGCAACGGCTCCTGCCCCTCCTCCTCTTACCCCTTCTCCTCCCCATCCTCGAAGAACAGCAAGACCTCTTCGACAAAAGGCAAGAAGCCCGTAAGGAACGACAAGCCAACAAAGAAAGGCCCTAAACACGACGAGGAGAACACAGCTCGTCAGCGAGACACTCGAGAATGGCGCCACGACTTCTGGAACAGAGCAAATCGCATCCTGCCCTCCACCGGCTGTACGAAATGGGAGAAGGAGCTTGGACTTGCGGAAGAAGCGGCAGGGATATCAGGACGACACTTTAACGAAGAGGATATACTTGCCATGTTGATCAATAGGACGGAGCTGCTGGATTGGACGCTCCCATATACGGACCTTTCTGATAAGAGGGTCAGGGGGACTTTGGATAGGTTTGATGAGATGGCGGAGGAGCTGCAGGGGACGATGGGGGGGTGGAGGGGTGCTGGGTGTGGGTGTCGGAGGTAGATGGATGTTGTATGTGCCGAAGGGTTATGTGAGATAGGTTTGAGATTGCTGCTACAGAGTGCATGTCCAGGACATAGGATCATGAACGTTGCCATTCTCCACTCCACATCCTCTAAAATCCCTCGATGACGACACTGGCACTTGTGGCGGTGCTAGACGTACGGCATTCGACCAACGAGAATCATGAATCCGCATGTGGCACCTTGATCCGCTGTTACTGAGAGCTGCACTGTAGGTGTCAGTCTCCGCATCCAGGGACTCTAGGTAGTGTTGTCTCAATTTATCGTTCGTACGAGTTTCCGACCGCAGAACATCTGTCACCTAAACCTTATTGGCACTGTCGCTGCATACGGATGTCTATCAACAAGAACGACATGAAGAAGAGTCGGCGACTTCGGCAAAATCTGCCATTTGGCTTGGCCGCTCAATGAGATATCCTTTCACACGACACGCAAGAAAGCGAGCGAAAACCCCATTGACCAGAACGTGAGGCGCATCGGAGAAGACGAAGAAGACGGAGAAGTTTCTAGCATACTTGAGCCTTGACTACAGGTGACACCGTACACTACCTGGTTGTGCACCCGCCGGTGCGGCTTCGGAGCCGCACCAGCGCTGCACCGGCGCTTTGACGGAGACCTCTCAACCACAGTCTTCACTTGCAATTTCACAAGACCAATCTGGCCAAGCAAGCTGATCAGAGCCATGTCCTGCGTAGCTGGCATCGAGCCACTCTATCAAGCCTCGGACAACGATGCTTGGATGTACTGCCAGTGGTGACGATTCGGTCCCAAAAAGGATGAAACTCCGTATACTTGACAACTTCATCAGCACCTGATCTCCGCGCCATGAGAGTCTAGCGATCATAAGTTTGCTTTAGAGATGCAATAGAGTAGTCCGGTCTCGAATTCGTCTTCGGAAGCAGGAAAGCCGACCCGTGGTGCGGTGAGGAGGGACTTTGAACGAAGCATCGTAAGGACTGCAACGCAGGAGCTGATCTTGACTACTCTGTCAGAGTAGCCTGAACCAGGTATGTTCATTCGTTGCATCTTTGTCTGAGGGATTTTGACCCTCGCTGGCTTCGCTGTCGTCCAAACGACAACGCAAGGCTCGTTAAGGGCTGTTTGGATATCCTAACCCAGCTGCATGCATCATATTCCTGCATACCTGATACATGCTATGATTTCGATCTTTGCGAATCGATATGGCATGGCAAATTTGAGGCCGGATGCTGGCTTCCAGCTAGGCAATGCAGCCAGGCGGCGCACCATGCATTGTACTGTCGAGAGGCCCGGTTAGCGTGCATGAAGGGCACCGTTACGTTGGAGAAAGCAGGATCAGCGACTGCAATTCAAACACGCCCTAGTGCTGATCACGAAGCATGGTGTAAGGGGTGTCGACTAAGGCAGCATTGAGACCGGCGTCCATGGTGTTCACTTCTGCATATGTCGGCAATATCGACGCGCCTGAAGCTCTGCAGATCGCGATGTAATTTCAAATCTCGCTTGCACATCTGTCCTTCTGTACTGTTTGACGGCTCTGAAGCTCCGTTCGTTGAGGAGATATTGAAAACGAATCATTGACACAAAGGGGCAGGGCAGAGCTGTCGTAACCGGTCGTAGGGGCGGGTTTAGTGGATGACATCAAGCGGCACCCAACCGACCCTTACCCCTCTTGTTCAGCGGGCCTGGCCAACAGCACCATCCGAAGTCACTGTGTCACGACCTGTTCTTCACTTCTTCACCCCATCCTTATCATTGACCTGTCACTCGAAGTCCACACCATCGACAGTTCCCTTCATGCACGTAAAGCAGCTGACACAGACATCGCGTTACTTTAATGAAGTTGCAGGACCTAGAACCGCGCGATTCATCACAACTGCTTTACAGTCTTCTCCCTTGGCTTTTGCTCCGACTCCAGCTTCTCACTCGCGACACAGACCTTCAGCCTCGTGGTTGTTTTGGTCGATCGATCAGGAGTCACGAGTCATCCAGACTAGACAAGCGGAACCTTCTCCGCTATCATTGAGGTTAAAGTTCGCGTTTAGGACCCACTGGTGCTCCAATTGAAGCTCAACACCACTCAGGGCTTTCATACCTCTGATGCTGAACAATCATATTCGCATTGCATCGATGCTTTCGACTTGGACATCGTTGGCATAAACCATGTCGAGAAAGAGCTTGCTGTCGAAATGGTGCCAACATAAGCGTGTATCGTTACGATCTAAGAGCCGTGGTTGTGCAACACATCGAACGGTACTCAGTGCAGATTATGCTGGCGAACAAGCTTCAGGTGAAGGTCTCAGTCATATTGCACATTTTCACGGACTGCAGGAAGCAATCCTGAAGTGGAACGCCCATCGGTAAGTTTGCAGCGTTTGAGGAATACCATGTTCCCTCAATGCAGATCTGAGGCTAAGAGCAAGGCTGGAAGAAGCTACATGCATATCTCATTTGTCTTTTGAGAGAGTAAGAAGCGAATCACGTGGCAGAGTACAGTCTGGATCGGCTCTTCCAGTGTCGAAGAGGCTACGGCTATTGAATGTGCTTTGTTGGCTGATGGGATGGGCCTCGAAGTGTTCTCGAGCACCATGTGGACCGAAACCATTTTCAGGACCAATACTCCTTTTTGAATGAAGACACAGACGTGCCGTTGGACGTAGATCTGAAAGTTGGGTAAAGTAGGATGGGAACGGTCCACGAGCGCGGAGTGGACAACTCAAAGACATGACATATTTTTGCTTTCACTGTAGTATTTAGCAATGCTCCAATGATATATGATATGTATACTAAATTTGTGTCTGCACTCGGAGACGTCTCGGCGTCCGCCCGGACATCTTCGGTATAGAGCTCCAAGACTTGGCCTGCTTCCGCCATTATTCAATGATGGATCAGCAAAAGTACCGTGACCGACATTGAAGCACAAGGCATGTGCGGAGAGATGTCATCAAGAAGAGGATGGACGGCCTTCCAGCCTCTGGACCAGCAGTTGCGCTCGTTACTGGTTTGGTTGTTTTTGTAGCCGTTTGTAACGCTGAGCTTGTTCTTAACGGCCGAACCGGATTTCAACCACCCGTCCCTCCTTTACACATTCTTTCGTGAGAAAGAATCAAGGAATGAGCAGCATTAGTCAAATGGAAGACCTGGGGCAAGACGAGGGACGCAGCTTGGAGACCGTAGTGACCTGTGGTTGAAAAAGGGGCCTTGGCAAAGAAGAGGTGGACTGCGATATTCGCAGATGTCGCCAGGGCGATGTTAACTTGTGTAAAGGTGTACTCCGAGGAAGAGATGAACCGCGGCCGACGTTATCGGATGCCTTACCGTCTGGTGTATTGTGAATTCCCCTCGAAACTTACCTTCTCGGCCCAAAGTCAAAGGCCTGTCAGCACGAATCGACTCGAAAACCATCGTACATCGACACGACAGAACGACAGGCGGGACATCTCCCTCTCACGTTCCCGGTCAGCCGTCTTGAGCGTTTCCGGCAGCAACAAGTACCAGCGCCACATCATCTGCAGACGTGGATATGCAACGTCACGGCAAAGTATCGGGCGAAGACGAGACCCATCGTTGGCGTCTTGGGTATGCATGCTGGAGAGTAACGGAAGGTTCGGATCATATCCCCGTTTTCTCGATCACTGTTGCCAGCGTGCAGACCTGGCCTGCAGCGCGGGGGCTTGTCGAGGTTTCACGCGGGTCGTTGTTCGGTAGACAGGTCGATGGCTGTGATTCCTGGTCTTTCTCGACCTGCAGAACGACTAAAGCGGGATGTAAAGCAGCGACTGACGCGTCAAGAATACCCTTTATCAGATGGGCACGACTCTTCGAGGAGACAAAGGATGACAGGCAGAGGAGCAAGGAAACCTGCTAGGATTTCTCTACGGGAATAGTGCGACGGATCTGCCCAAGGATGCCCTCACTAGCCCAGCCCAGCGGGGCATTGAACATTGGTAGACCATCGGCTGGCTGCCTGAACTCAACATCTGCGGCGTCTTGCTTTTTCAACGGGATTGTCCTGCACCTCCTCTTTACCTCGTCTATCCATCTTTCATCCCTGACTTCGTCAACCCGGTCAGTGACCTGTCCTTATGCACGAGCATCTGGACCAGGAGCGGCATCTCGCATGTACGCCTTCTCAGGGTGACGATATGAGCCGTCAGAATGGGCTGTTTACATTCTTCCCCCACGCACCCTTGCGAGACATTCCCGGCCGCTTCAAACACACTCATCCTCGCGACGGCCTTGACGTCCTCCAGTACACAGCCCTTCTTCATCCGCCAAAGACATAGACGGATCCATGAGTCAAGAAGCCTTGCATAGCTGAATAGACTCCACTGTCAGAAGATTGACTTTGAGCCTATTCCAGTACTCCAAGCTTTGACAGGGACCTCACGCCGTCCGATATTGACACGGTAAGATGAGACCTGACCATCATCTGTATCCAGAGTTGGAGACCATCTCTACGCGTTCTTCTTCGAACACCTGCCTTCAGGCAGCCTCCCAATACATATGCCATCGCCCAGCTGCCAATCCTTCTTGTGCGACGAGGAAAACGACAAGAGCAAGCAGCATGTTCGAAGGCAGGAAGACACTCGGAAGAGGAGATACTTGTCTTGGGACAATTTGAAACATGTGCTGGAGTCGTCTTGGGTTCATTCACTGCCGAAAGCACGTTCTGACCCTCTCATGAGCTCAATGATGACAGAACATGGTTCTCGACGCGTTTTGCTTGCCCATCAAGCACTACGCCGACAGAACTCTACAAGATTGTTGTGATACCATTCAGTAGGCCATAAAGATAACGATTTCTTATCTGTCAATCAGTAAGTCAAACTCACGTCCACTGACGCCCATTCACAGCCGTCCACCCTCTCGTCTTCCACAGAAGCTGTCCGTTCAGAGGGACTCACGCGACCACCCCCTCTTCGGAATCCGATGTCTCATCGATATGAAGGCGCTGCTATGCTCTCGCCTTCGACTTGACTTTATGCAAGGCTATCTCGTCAAGTACACGACAGTTCAAGGGCTTCTCAGATCTTTCGACTCCATTCCAACGTCGATTAGTCACTCGGGCCCGAGCACCTCCTTCGCGTATATCCCTGACTGGAACACGACACAGGTCCTTGACCCTTGGACCAGCATACTAGCCCTGCTTGACTTGCACTTACGACATGACCTCACTTCAAGAGCACGGGAATGGGGACATTACCAGTCTCTGTAAGCATACGCTCAACGTTCTTACTGGAGAGTATCGTATCCACGTCCAAGACCAAAACTCTCTGTTTTAGCTGTCTTTATCTCATAGGCCACCCCTCTCACTCGCCATACCATTTGGAAAAAGGATTCGCCCTGAAGATCGCCGTCTCTGCCTGCCACTTCCTCGCATACAGTCGTCTCAGGTGCTACTGCATCTTTGCCGCCTTACATCGACAGCAATACAGTCCTCACCTCATCTCACAGCCGATCAAAGGGCGCTCACTACCGATGGTTTTGTCTTGTCCCGACATCGTCAACGGTGAAACACCCGGCCGAAATTTTAGTCGCCTGTTTTCAAGATGGAGGCACTCTTGGCGCAATCATGCTCAAGGAACAGCTGAAGTTAGACGGTAAGACAGCGAACGGTTGGGGTCAGGTCACTATCCTATTCATCAACACGAGCGAACAGGGAAGAGGAGGCTCACTGGCACATCGAGGTATTGAACCATTTGCGCTGACCGTGAGGTCGATGGTCCATCCAGGGCAATTCAGGGGCGCGGCACCAGTTAGCAGACCGCATCTCAGCAAAAGACGTGACGCCAGGGTTCGCGGATGGACCACGCATCGATTTGACGGCCAGCACCATGCATCATCCTATGTTTGCAGAGACCCAAGTCGACAGCAATCATTATATAGTGATATACCAGAATTATCAACATATATTCCTACCAGCCATCACTACACTATTGTATCTACTCAGCGGCCGGCGTAAGCGGCATCTCCTTTGCCTCGACAAACTCTTCATCAGGCGTGACGCCTTCCTCGACCGTCGCATCCGGCACCTCCAACGACGCACTCTTGTCCTCATCCTTGGGCGCCTCCTCTACCTCGGTCCCCTCCGCCTTTTCTCCCTCCTCCTTGGCCTCCTCCTTCTCCCCCTCACCTCCCACCTCCCCCACCTCCGCCGCCCCATCCCCATTCACCTGCCCATTCATCCTCGCATACTCCTCCTCACTGACCCCCGCCCTCCTCGCGGCCATCCGATTAGCGTACTCCTGCCTCGCCCTCTCCTCCCTCAGCTTCCTCACCCTCTCCACCTCCTCCACGCCGCCTGACTTCTTCAATTTTCCCTCCTCGACAAAACTCCCCAGTTCCTTCTGAAACTCCCCTCCCTTCCGATTCGCCAACTCCTTCTGCCTCGCCTTCTCCGCGCGCTCGATCGCCTCCAGCCTCGTCTCGTGATTCGGTCGGAGTGCCTTGACCTCACCCAGCACCCCGTCCTTCGCCTTCTGCGGGTCCGCGCTCTGCCCCAGGCCAAGTGGGATCATAGTCCTAGACGCACTGCGCCCCCCGTGGCCCTTGGGGTTATCGAGATGCTGTTGCCGGGTCGCCTGTTCGACGAGGGCGAACGTCTGGGCCGCCTTCTCGAGGTCGTCTTCGAGGTCGACGCACAGCTCTTCCTGCATGGTGAGGAGGTCGCGGTCGTCGCACACGACTTGTAGCTCCTTCTCCCAGATCTTGGTCCAGATGGGCTTCTCGCGCTTGAGGTATTCTTGGAGTTTTTTGAGCTTGGAGGTGGCGCCCGAGATTTCTTTGGACACAGTCTCGAGTTGGCGCGCAAGGGGACGGACGCCGCGCGAGACGACGTCTTTGCGTAGATCTTCGACGATGTCTTGCAGGTCGTCGACTGAGGTGACGATCTTTTCGCTGTCTTCTTGCAGTGTCTTCTTGCCTTTGTTAACATAGGCGCGGCCGGTGTCGGAGGACATCTTGGGGACCACCACGTCGGTGGTCTTGGTGCGGACCGCGCTGGCTTTGGTGCGGATCTGAGCCATGGAGGCATCAATGTCTTGGACGAAGGACGTGTAGGTTTGGCGGACGACGGCGAGGTCGCGGCGGAGGGCTTGGACTTCGCCGATTTGGTCGACGCTGCCTTTGCTCCAGAGTTGGGTTTTGGAGGCCGAGGTGGGGAGGTTCGGACGGGCTGGTGCTGCGGCGATGCCAGCGATTTCTTTGGCAGCTTCTTGTTGTCGGTCTGACACACGCTGAATGGCAGACTGCTGCTCTCCGACAGCGGTTTGGAGGCCTTCGATCATTCGCTTGAGTCCACCCATGCCGTCATCGATGTGTCTCTTTACTTCATCGAGAGCTTCAACATTGAGTACCAGGACTGCGCGATCTTTGATGTCTGAAAGATCTTCCAGCTCGTGCCTAACACCAGATACAGAGTCTTGGATGTAAATCTCCGGCAAGTCAACGCCGTTGTTGTGAGTATTCCAAGCAAATTTCTCGATGAAAGCTAGCTGAAGACGAGCAACAGTAAGGTCTGCGCCGTCCGAGAGTACGAATTTCTTAACCTTGGTCTTGTACTGCAGAAACAAAGTGAGCTCCTTGCCTGCTTGGGGAGATGAGTTGGGGATGAAGCTTTCGGGTGCCCGGGTTGGCGGCGTGCTGACCCGTTCAGGAGCAGAGATGACAGAGTCGACAGGAGCAGCTTTCTCCGCCGGAGTCTGCTCTCCCTCGTCCGTCGGTGGATATCCAGACGGGGTCGTGGCCGCTTGGCCAACGCTAGGTTCATCCTTGTTCGGGCCTGGGAAGTAGCCTGCAAGCTTATCTTCAGGCGTTTTCACCAGCGGACTAGGACTTCCAAGCTCAAGCTTGAATTGCTGGTCCGGCTGTATTACGGTTTGAGGGGGCTCTGGTTCCTTGCGCTCTTTCCGCACTGGCGATTGCGACTCGGCGACACGGTATGCCGATCTGTTCCTGTTATGCACGCTGTACTGACCCCTGTTCCTGACTGCATTTATAGACTCCTGTGCTTCTCCTCTTCCACGATTAGGTATGGGCGAATGCTGAGCAGGTGGGATCATTGGTACGCCATTCGTGGATCCCAAATGTTTCTGTATCTGGTATGCCGAGAACCTCCTTGACGCTCGTCTCTCCAATTCTCCTCCTCTTTGCAAAGCTGCAAGCGCATCCTTCTGCATCGGAGCCTGTTTCGGCGGAGGTGCGGGAGGAGGAGGCGATGGGTTTTCTGAAGTTTCGGAGGGTTGCGAGGGCATTGAGTCTTCTGCAGGATAAGGCGGGACTACTGGTAAGCTCTGCATGGTACTACTGGACATTGATGAAGTGCTGGAGTCATTGGTCTCTCTGCTGGGTTCGCGTGGTTTGTGCAGGCTATTGCTGGGGCTGAAGCCATCTCTTCGTGGGGACGATCGACTGGTCTGGGATTGAACAGAAGTTGTCCGTGGTGGAAGATCTGGACCATTGACCTCTCCGCTACCATGTCTCTGGGCGAAGGATCTGCTGCTGTGGGAAGCCCGCTGAGCTGCATCGTCCAAGGTCTGTGTCATGGTTGTGTCTGTACTCCCGGTGCTGGCTGTGCTGACCTGTCGACTTGAAGATGGACCATCCTTTGAGGTAGTTCCAGATGTACCTGCAGCTGGCTGGCCGGTCTTTTGGCGTAATCGCGATTGCTTCTTTTTCAGGCCATGTAGAAGGTTGATGATAATGTCCCTAATGCGTGGCAGGAATTTGTCCAAACTTGCCTGAGAAGCCTCTTGACTCAGTGTTTCCTCGAGAATCGCTCTAAGAAGATCAGGGACTGGACCCAAGTCATTCGTATCCACGCCTATGCTGTTGAATGCCCTGCACGCAATATTGAATTCGTAACCCAAACGGACGTAGACATCGGAGACTTCTGTTTCGGTGGAGGAACCCCGAGACCACATGGTCAGTGTTTCCAGTAGCTGCTTTGTGGCCACAAGGAGGTGAGTGACGCTCTTCTCGATCTGGGATAGCTGCTGCTGGGGCTAGTAGTTGTGGTCAGCGGCACTCATTGATCTGGGGGGTTCCTTGCTCCTCACATTCCCTCTAGATCTGCTACTACCAGACGTTCTCCCCGACCCCGAGGAGGAGCGCTGCTGAGGTACCTCGGACGCCATGGTCGCTCCGGGGGTCAGGAGGTTCTCGAGTGATTGCTGGAAGGGAAGCTGACGCCGTCGCTCAAAAGGGTATCAATGAACGGAAGAAAACATCAGCGACAGAACTGTACAAGCGAAGGAATTAGGATTACGTCGAGTCGACAAGACGCGAAAACGATGGCAGGAAAAAGCTGTTGCGCCTGACTTTGAGGCTGCATGGGCCGTCTGGGTCGGGGGTGGAGGATAGGTCCGCCAAGCACGACAGCGGTTCGGCTTGATCGCTGTCAACTTGCCTAATCCGATCGTTGTCGATTGTTTGGTACTCGCAATCCGCTCTACCCTCTCAGGTGTCAGGGCATGTGATGGCCAAATGTTGTGCCATGAGCATATAGAATCGCACACTTCAATTGTCACATTATCCGCCTTTACTAGGTGACAAATTTATGCTATGAGCTTGTGTTACTATCCCTCAAAAACAAAAGGGCAGCTCTTTGAAAAAAGGCAGAAAGGCAGGGTTTCGAGCTTGTGCTCGTGAAGCTTGGACTGCAAGAGCCTCACGTGCGTTCGATGCAGCGCATTATTGTACTCCCACCTTTGATAATCGTCTGTTCTCGTATTTGATCTTCTCTGTCGCGCCTTTGTTCAATCGTTGCTGATCTCAAAAGTACTTGATTGTCAAAGACAGCGGCTATTCTAACCAGCAGACCCCCTTGTCAACGTGACTCGTGGGCCGGTCTGAAATCCGCACCAGGGTCGGCCAAAGCCCACCAGCACCAAGCCAGCGCCGGATCGCGCGCTAGTTCCCGAGAGCCTGCTCGGACCGCAGTGAACATTGTCAATCTCGCTCCTCCATTTCCCCAGCCCATCCTGTACAGTTCGGTATCAACTCCCCATCAATTCATCGACTATCGCTGGCTGCGAGTCGAAATTGTACCGGCACGACTCCGATCGATACTAGTCTCCCCCGGCTTCGAAATTCAGCACTTGGGACTTTGCGGACAGGCATTCGCTTGCTCTGATCGCTGGGGCTCCACGACACACACAAGGAGCTTCTAGCAGACCTCAAGAGCCGCTTCTGCTTGTCTGCAAGTCAATTACTCGGCAACCCTGGTGTATGGCACCGCTCCCACGGAGCTAAGAACACGATCTGCTCAAAGACTTCCGCTGGCGGTACGTCAGGTGTACACTCAGACCGGCACAACCATGAGCCCAGCAAAGGCGTCAGACGATGCGCGCAAGCAATCTACAGCCACCGAAGATGGTGCCGCTTCTGGGTACGTCAAAATTCTCACTCTTCCGGAGCTTCTTGAGAACCTCCAACGCTGGTGTGACCTGAGTTGGCAGCTCACCACAATTTACCTCCTGAGGACTGCTCCATGCATCTTTCCAGCAACGTCACGCGCCTTTGCATTATCACTGACATCTTTTAGAAAGTCGACCGCTCCCAAGGCTTGGACAACTGGTACCAACCCGATCACCCAACGACCGAGCCCCTCTTCTTCAGTCAATGGCATAGCAAATGGACATGTGCAAGAGCAAGCAAAGGCAAATGGCAAAGGGAATCAATCTGCTGACAAACATGCCCATGATCGCTTGCTGTTCTTGTACTCCAATTTTGTGGTCCGTACCATTTATAAATGCCTCCTCGAACGCCCTGCTTACATTACTTAGGGAATGGATACGGTCCTCACTTTGAAGTCTGGCGAGCAGTTTGCTGGAGTCTTTTCAGGAGCTACCTCGCAGAACAACGAGCCCCGCTACCACCTCAAGATGGTCCGCCAATTGAGCCAGCCAGCATCACAGCAGTCCAACGGGACCACCCCCGTGCAGGGATCGCTCGTCGGCGAAGGAGACGACCACGCCATGGCTTTTGACGTCAATGATACTGTGGATCTGTCTGTCCAGCGCGTCCACATTGGTACTGCACAGAACAGAGCTGTCAATGGTAAAAAAAAAAAGCAGGAACAACTCGACCAAAAATTCCGTACTAACACGAACAGGCTCCAAGTTCAGGACCGACGTCGAGATCTCTGGCAACCTTGACATGAGAGAGAGGGTGCTACAGAAATGGGAGCCTGGTCCAAACGACGTCGACATGTCTCTTGGCCATGAAGAATCTCTAGGCTCAGGCAGCTGGGACCAATTCGCCGCAAACGAGAAGCTCTACAACGTGCGCAGTGACTACGATGAAGACATGTACACCACATCCATCGATAAATCGAACCCCCGTTACAAGCAGCTTGCTGAAAGAGCGGAACGCCTTGCGCGCGAGATGGAAAGGGAGGGAGATACTCGGAAAGCTAGCGCTCCTGCTGATTCTGGTCTTGACGAAGAGGACAAGTACGTATGCACACAGCTGGGAACGAGCGATGCTGACTATTCTGCAGGTATAGCGGTGTTCGAAGGGAGACCTCTTCTCTGGGAAAGAGCGGTCCCAATGCTTATGTTCCTCCTTCGAAGCGGCCTGTCACCAACAAGCCATCTGTTTCCGGCGTGCCCTTTGATCCTGCTATCATCTCATCACAGATTGCCCGACCAGAGAGTGGTTCTGACGCCAGATCCGCCGCAACCGCGAGCTTGGAAAAGCAAGAAAAGACAAAGCCGTCAGCGGATGGGCAAGCGCCCGCGGTCTCTCAATCCATCAAGGATGCAGTGGCCAAGTCCCTTGCCAATCCTCCGATCAATGGCCCTGCATCTAAGCCAGCAGCTCCTAAGACTGCCACCGCCGCGGATGCTTCTACTGCTGCAGCATCAAAAGCTGCTGCAGACAATGGTGCCAACATCATGCGCAATGTCACAGACGCCTTCAAGCAGTTCAACCAATCAGAGAAGCTTCGCATTCAACAGCAACAACGACAGAACCAGCAACAGCGTGCGACTCACGCTCGTCAGGAGAAGTCTGTCAAGCTAAACGACCTCAAGAAATTTTCTCAGAACTTCAAACTCCATTCTCGCATACCCAATGATCTGGTACCCATTCTCGCGAAAGATCAGGACAAGCAGAAAGAGATTGTTCAGAAGGCAGAAGATCAGGTCCGCGAAAGAGAGGAGAGACGTGCTCAAGGCCTTTCGACCCCACCGAGCGCGACCAAGGCCACATCAAGCCAAACTGCACAACGTGGCGTGCAGACAGCAGAAGCGGTCACAGAAGCTGCTCCACAAATGAGCACCCGCACGCGCAGTCAGCAGCTAGGGAAAGGCCAGACTGGCCCAGCCCAGCAGACTCCTCGAGCTCCTGGAAACCTCAACCAGCGCAATCAAATGCCTTACAGACCGGGCACCAATAGTACAGTTCCTGCCCCTATTCCTATACCACCGACCGCACCAGCGGATCAAGGCGATATGGGCATACTTAGTCCAACGTCTGCTACCTCCTCCAGATTTAACGTCAAGGCCATGGAGTTCAAGCCGAATCCAGCAGCTAGCACATTCACCCCGACAGGCCCTGGAAGCGAAGCTCCTACCTCAAAGCGACCAAGTGTTGTCTCTCCGCCGCCTGCGGCGTCTGTGGCAACTCCGGTAGCTGACTTCTTTACGCCTGCATCAAAGAAGAGCAAGCTTTCTGATGGCGAGTGGGCATCTACTACATCTAACTGCTTCTCCACTGTCAAGCACCTGTACGGACAGTCGGACGAGGCAAAGCGGTCGCAGTATGCTGCTAACGGCGGCATTCCTCAAGGATATCGCACTGCCCCAGTTTGGGACTTTGCGCCGGCCAACGAGGAGAAGTCGTACCTCGACATGTTCCCGAAGTCTGCACATCAGCCACCCGCATCCCCAATGCATGCATCACAGAATGGCGCAATGCCTCATCAGCATCAGCTACCATTACACTTGCAGAATGGTGCCCCTCAAATGGGTCAGACACCACCTTTCTATCGTGGCCAGCCTCACCCTATGGGCCCACAGCATATGGATGACGGCCGCATGCCGTCTTACTCTTCCGCAGGATCGGTTCAACCGTCACCTCGCATGTCCCAGCCACACATGGCCTTCAACGGCCAGGCCCATCCACAAATGGCCGGATACCCCTATGCTATGCCTGCTAATGGCATGAGCCCGGGTATGGGCGTTCGACCGATGCCTGCAGGGGGACAGTACATGGCGCCTCAAGGAGCGCCCATGGGAGGACACATGATGGTACAGCAGCCCTCGAATGGCCCGTACATGGGTCATCCTGGTCAACAGCAGATGCATATGTATCCTTCGCCGGGACCAAGTCATGTGCAACCTCACTTTGCAGGGCATCCTGGACAACCTGGTATGCCAGCAGGTTACACAGGAAGCCCACGTGCTCACCCAATGAGTCACCAAGGCTCACAGCAGGGCCATGCACCTCAGCCAATGTTCATGGTGCCCGGACAGGGTGCGCCTATGATGATGATGCCGCAGCAAGGACACCAAAGTAAGTTGCACGATCGAATACCATGCGTAGCCAGCCGCTAATAGTATCAGTGGGCCCAATGAGATACGGCCAACCTCAATTTCAAGGTCAACATCCCGGTAATGCCTACGCTATGCAGCAACGAGCCATGTCAAACGGCGGATACAGTCAACACATGACACCACGTCAGCAGCACGCGATGCCTCATCAAGGACCAATGGCAGCTCAGATGCACCCCTCTGCCTCGACTAATGGCGAAGATGGGAGATGATCATCTGCTTTGATATGGGTAGTGTCGGATATTGGCGCTTTGACTGCATTGCTATTTGAGATTCCCCGGCCAAGCCTGCTGCATCTGGCCAAGCCGTTCTCGCCACGAGCGAGTGCTGCGTTCAAGCGGTCGTACATGGTTCCAGAGAGAGCCCGGAATAGCGCGAGGAGCGCATCGGATGGAGAATAGGAGCTCTGAAGAGCTATTGTGGGTGGCAAGCAAGGAATAGCGACTGAGGTCGTTGGACATTTGGAAGAGGGTACCAAGGGATGGGAGCGAGACTGATTGGGAGGAAGGGCAGTGTGAGAGCAAAGTATGGAGGATACTTCGATGTGTGGAAGACTCGGTCACAGTGAAGGATGTAAGCAGCGACATATCAGCCATTCAATGGACGGTATCAGTCGGTGACTTTGTGACTGTGAAGCTTTGGCCTAGAGGGCTTGACTGTGACTTTCGATTGCCGGCACATCTCAAAAGCCGACGGGTGCGGAGGGAATATTTTGATCAAAGCAGTAGCGACCTCGATACCATGACTCTGCAAGCATGAACCGGTGAGTATGCTAGGAATCTATGCGCCAACAAGAAGGTTCGTGCGATTAAAAGTTGGCCTTCTGTGTCTACAGATCTCGCTCTGGGCGGAGCCATCTCCGTGCTGCATGACAATGTGCCTGACGATCCAGCCCATCCCCAGATTTCGGTACAAGGAACCACGTCGCGGCTTCAAGCCTGACCAACTGGAGAGCCACGCATGACCGTTTCCCTCATTTACCTCCATCTCCACTCGCATGACAGTCTTCCCTTCCTCCTCTCCAGCACAATCCTTACATGGAGAATCCACAACCACCACAATAGCCATGACAACACTCACCCGCAACTCCTCGCACCACCCACTCATCACCGCCCCCGAACCCACCTACGATGCCTCTCCACCCACCTCCCCACGCCAACCCCCTCTCACCTCCTCATCCCCCTCGAAGAACCACACCACAACCCTCCTCGTCCTGACCGCGGGCCTCTCCGGCCTCCTCTTCGGCTACGACACGGGCATCATCTCCTCGACCCTGCTGCACCTCCCCGCCTCCTTCCCCCTCACCACCCTCTCCAAATCCCTCATCACCTCCAGCACCTCGCTCTTCGCCCTGCTCGCCTCCCCCCTCTCCTCTCCCCTCTCCGACACCCTCGGCCGCCGCCCCGTCATCCTCCTCTCCTGCCTCCTGTTCGTGCTCGGCGCAGCCTTGCAGGCCCTGGCGTGGAACGTGGCCGTCATGGTGGCTGGGCGGAGTGTAGTAGGGTTGGCGGTGGGCGCGGCGTCCACCACTGTGCCGATGTATATTGGCGAGATTGCGCCGGCCGAGAAGAGGGGGAGGATGGTCACTGTGCAGAGCTTGTTCATCACCGGCGGGCAGGTTGTGGCGTATTTGGTGGGGTGGGGGACGGGGACACAGTGGAGGGTCGCGGTGGGGTTGGGGGCTGTGCCGGCGCTGGCGCAGGCGGGACTGATGGGGTGGTTGGTGGAGAGTCCGAGGTTTTTGGTTATGCGGGGACGGGAGGGGGAGGCGGGGAGCGTGCTGGGGAGGTTGGAGGGGGTGCAGGCGGTGGAGGAGGTGGTGGGGCGGATTAGGGAGGAGGTGGAGATGATGGGGAAGGGGGGGACCAAAGCAGCGGCGAGGGAGCTGTGGAGGGTGGGGGGAAATCGGAGGGCGTTGGTCATTGCGTGCTTGTTGCAGGGGTTGCAGCAGCTTTGTGGGTTTGTGAGTATTTCTCAGTGGTGAGAGGGAAAGGTGCGATACTGATGTGCGCAGAATGTCTTGATGTATTTCTCCGCAACAATCTTTGATCTCGTGGGCTTCTCCTCGCCCGTCATGACGAGTCTGTCGATCGCGGTCACGAATTTCCTTTTCACGCTGGCTGCGTTCTCTCTCATCGATGCCATCGGTCGTCGACGCATCCTCCTCATCAGCATACCCTTCATGTTCGTCGGCCTCGCTCTCTGCGCCATCTGCTTCGTCTACCTTCCGCAAGACCAGAACACCCATGCAGGTAAGGCAGAAACGCTCCGGCTCCTGCTCTTCAAGCGCGATTCCCACGCCCGCACACTAGAGGGATGGTCGCTTTCCGTACTCCCCATGGCGCTCCTCGTCAGCCTCATCCTGTACGTCGCGGCCTACGCTCTCGGCCTCGGCTGCGTCCCCTGGCAACAGTCGGAGCTCTTCCCTCTGCAGGTCCGCAGCTTGGGCTCTGGATTGGCCACGGCGACGAACTGGAGCAGTAATTTCCTCGTTGGTATCACGTTCCTACCGATGATGGAGGCGCTGGGGAGCGGGACTACTTTTGCTGTCTACGCGGTGATTTGCTTTCTCGGATGGTTCTTGGTATACAACTTCTACCCCGAGACGGCGGGCCTGGAACTCGAGGATGTTGGACAGCTCCTGGCTGACGGTTGGGGCGTGAAGAGGTCGTTGCGGCCTGGCCGGGCAGAGGGTCATGTAATTGTGCCTCAGGAGGACCCGGATGCTGAGAGGTGAAGGATAGATGGTATACCCCTAGACAGGTAGACGGACATGCGCTTCGTAGACAGAGCATTAGATCCTGCTTCATTTATGATTCTACGACTCTTTATCTCTCCCCATCACCAGTGTCCTACCCGCTCCCTCCCTTCCTAAAACTGACCTTCTCAACCGCCACCGCCTCCTTCCCTTCCGCGTCCTTCCTCAGTTGATAAACATACAACACCAACACATCCCCCTGCACATCCATAAGCACAAAACTCGGGCACAGTCCCTTCTGCTCCCCAGTATCCCCATCAATCCCACTAAACTCCTCCCTATTCCTGGTCCCGTTCTTCCCCTCCCCTTCCTCCTCCTCGGGATCAAACTCCAAATCATCCCCCGTCCAACTCGCCGCCCCCGTCGCCGACCCGGGATTCACAAAGAATTTCCCCTCCAACTCGTACGCCTCGAACCGGCTCGTGCCGCCCCAACACAGCACATCCACATCCATCTGCCGCGCCGCGATGAGCAAGCTGTCCGGGTCGCCCGGCGGGATGATCGTGTGCCCGTGCGTGAAGCCGATGCGCAGGCTGCCGTGCGTGACTACTTTCGAGAGGGCGGTGGGGATCGGGTACGAGGACTGGGAGAAAGAGGAGGCGACGTTGGGGGCTTCGTAGGGTTGGGATTGAGGCGGGGGTGGGGCGAGGGTGAGTGGGATGTCAAAGTCGCCTTTTACGAGTTGGAGGTCCGGGGCCAGGGAGCGCAGGAAGGTGTACACTGAAGGAGAGGTCAGATTGCCTAGGCAGAGGATTTGGCCGATTTTGTTGGGGGTCAGGAGTTTTTTGAACTGGTGGGTGAGGTCATTAGCTGGTTGGCTACGGGGAGAGGAGAGGGACAAGGGCGGAGGGTAGGCGTACTTTGGCGGGAATGTCCTGGGAGGGAGTTAGATGGGCAGTAGCAGGTGGAGGGAGGGAGGTACGATTGCTCGATCCGGGATGAAGAGGTCCCCCAGGACGAGGACCAATCTTGAAGTCATGACAGCACGCTACTGTGATAGACGTATGAGAAGGACTGAATGGCACTATAAGCCGGCGCGCATTGTTCTGTGTATAGCTGTTGGCTGTTGGAGGAGTGATGGGGAGCTGCAGTCAAGGAAGTTTGGGTTAACGTCATCAAGCGTAGGTTTGGCTAACCGTAGCGACCTTTCACATGCCTAATCACACTCCTTCACACACTGCTATTCTGTTCATGTCTTCAAAGGGTCAAACGTGGTAGATCAGATACACGAGAAGTCTGCTACATGTTCGCAATGTTCAGTCCACTGTCGATCTGAACCCTTTGTCCCGTGATGCTCGTGTTCTTCGCCAGCATGACAAACACATTAGCACAATCGGTCATGTCCACTTCCTTCTTCAAAGCCGCTGCACCCTGAAGCGCCTTGATCCTTTCGTCGCCGTACTCGAGACCCTGTCATTGATCAATCTGAGCTCAAGGACAATCATAGGAAGTAAGTACTCACCCATTCTGTCAGCAGCAGGCCCGGCAGCACTGCATTGATCCTCACTTTCGGCCCCTGCGTCTTAGCCATACACTTCATGAGATGCAACTGAGCCGCCTTCGTGACAGAGTACGCCATACTGCTGCCCCCGATACTCGACCCTGCAATGGAACTAGTGATGAGAAACACCCCTCCCTCCCTGTTCTCGTTGAAGGTCGGCATCGCAGCCCTCAGAAGTGCAAGCTGTCCCTTGACGTTGACGTTCCAGCACTTGTCCCACTCATCGTCCGACATTGCATGGAGATCTGAGAAGTCGCTGAATCGAGTCCATCCTGCGTTGCCGATTACAATGTCAATGCCACCGAATGCTTTGATTGTGGAGTTGACTAGTGCTTCGCAGTCGGCGGTCTTGCCTACGTCGCCTTTGAGAATGATGGTTTTGACATTGTATTTCGAGCTCAACTCGTTCGTCAGGTTCAAGGCAGCGGTCTCGTTAGAGGCGTAGTTGATGGCGAGGTTGGCGCCCTCAGAGGCGAAGGCGTGTGCTATCGCGGCACCGAGACCCCTGCGCATCCGTGAGTCCATACATTGCTAAATCGTGCTGTATAATCGAATGACGGAGGTCAGACACCAGGTCTGTCCATAGTGTGAGACGGCAGGAAGGATCGAGATTAGCAAGAAGATAGCAAGGAAGCCAGTCAAGGCACCGATCGTGATCAGCATCTCTTTCTGTGCTGCAGTATGGGGAGGGGTAATGCTCAGACAACCAAATGAGGGGTAACTTTACATACCTAGATCCGCCAGTGATCAACACCCTACGACCTTTGAGTGAATAAGGCATGTTCGAGAATGGGATCAGCAACGAAAATAGTTACGAGACCGGGATGATTCACAAACTATCATGGGCAACAGACATGTCTATATAGCCGAGGTCAAGGAGACGTGGTCTTGCCGTTGGAGGAGCAAGGCTGCTGATTTCTCCTCCACATTCAGCGGTTAGCTTTTGAACTTGAACATTATATCCCCCTGTCTCGACGCACATTTCTGATCACAGTCATCGAATCACTCAAGACCGTCTGCAACACTAGAGACTGCCTGTATAGCTATCCGATAACTAAGGTATTGTGGTCTTTTGACGCCGCTTTCGTACATCTCCTCTAAGTACCGGATGTAGCTCAGCTGACTGTGTACAATTTCTCATAGAAGACTACTGCATGGTGCATACATAAGAGTTCTACTTCGCTTGAAGATATCTACAACTACCATTGCACTCCCATTGAGTTGAAAGACTCAATCCGTCGTCAACCCATTTCTCTGTGGCGGTTACTTTGGACAACAAAGCCGCGCACAAGTCTTGCTGCGCAGACAAATATACCAAAGTCCTCTTCAGCTGATTGTGTGCTGCTCTCCACATGGACTCAACGGGTCTCGCTACCTGGCCATCGCCGAAAGCTTCACGATTAGGTCAATGCGTTCTACGAAGGAAATAGGCTAACAGATATGGCGGCAAAGACGATATCAATTAGCGCAATACCAATCCAAGTGACTTGTACGACACAAAGGTAAGCAGATATCTCAGCAGCAAGGTAAGCAGATCACATAGCGAGCAGGGTGGCACTCGGTAGGACATCCCTTAGGCTCTGTGGTGGCCTCTCCAGCAGCGAATGTAGTGACATTTTTGATGGCGTTTCTCCTGATCTGTGCAGTGTCTTGTGCGGGCCAGAGACGCTGTCCATCGGGTCTTTACTGAAGCCTTCTTCGCGGTCCAAATCTTGCCAGTGCACTTATTAAGGTTTCTTCGTCCTTGCTGCTGAGTCCAACATGTACCAAGCCGGCGCGCTCCTGATAGCAATTTCTTGAAACGTGTCCCGGCATACTGCCAGTCTGCCAAACGCACGACGCATTTCATCGGAAGTGGAGTCGATTTCCTTCGTCCACCAGACCTCCGTCAATAAGGACCCCGTGGTCGATCAGGGCCTCTATAAAGACCCAACGTACCCAGTCTTCTTGTCGGCGGTGATTGCTGCGTGCTCGGGGCGAACCCCGTGAGATGTTTCGGGCGTACTTATGCAGAGGTCCACATTGCTGAGCAATTTGGATCGATGTTGAGTTTCAGCCTAAATGGATGGAAGTATGTACACACAGTCATGTGCAATCTGCGCCTCGTCACCGTCCTAGATGATATGAGAGCCGCAGGTAGAGCAAGGGTCGGTGTCGTCCCATTCTGTATGGCAATCCTCAAGGCAGATGGCAGGGGCGCAGCTGTCCAAACAACCATCGAATACGCATGGCACAAAGATCACAACTTAAACACGCTTGTATGCCAGCAAACATCCTCAATTCGCACCCCGCTGAATCGCTACCTAAAACCCAAAGTCATCATCCCCCATGATCCCCAAATCAATGCCAGCAAAGATATCATCATCATTGCTCTGCTGCCCCTGCCCCTGCCCCTGCTGCTGGGACTGTCCTCCCCCCGTGCCGCCCGACGTGTCCATATCCAAGTCAAAGTTGACACTATCCCCGCCAAACAGATTGTCGCTCAGATCGAGCCCCATGTCGCCGCCGTCGCCCATGTTCAGATCACCGCCCGGGCCAGTCAGATCGATATTTTGATCCATGGCAGCGGAGAAATCGGCTGCGGCTGCGTCTAGCGCTGCCTGATCCGCTGTGTCGAGGGCAGTAGCGGCGACGGCGGCTTCGGCGGCCGCGGAGGTGTCGATTCCTTCCATTAGATCGCCGGTTGGGATGTTCATTTGCATGCTGTTGAGGAGGGGCATGTCGATGAGTGTGGAATGGGTCTCTACGAGTCTACCGAGTCGGACTAGGGTCTCGGTCTTGCCTTGCTCGAGCGATAACAGGTACGGCGCATCGTCGAGGCGCTGTTTCAGGGCTTGGCGGATGGTCAGCTTTGCTGGCATGTTGCTTGGTCTGGTGCCGGCTACGGATGGCATTTGGAAGGTGTTGTAGAGATTGGGTACGCAGATGAGCGATGTTGCGACGTCAAGAGCCCAGGAACCAAAGCCGATCGCCGTTTGCGTGGCGACGTCGTCGACTATGAGCTTGAGGACCTCGTCTGCTCCATATTTGTCGATGATGGCTTCAACCATACGATGGCAATACTTAGTGGGAATAGAGATCATGTCCGAGTTGTTGCTCCATGTGGTGAGCTGGGTGATCAGATCAGAAAGCGCACCTTTCAAAGTCCCTGAGGGCGACACCCATTCCCTTTCTTCTGATCGCACAGCTTGAGCGGAGTATTGGGAGTCAGCGTAGGGTTTGAGGGTAGCGATCAGCTGAGGGATGTCTTTGCGATTCGCATGGCGTTTGTCCAACTCTGTTAGGTATGGTCGTAAGTTTTGGTATAAGCTGCCAAGGATAAGGGTATGCATTGTGTGTGAATCTCCAGATATGGACGTCGGCTTGAGTAGCTTGTGCAGCATCTGGAGGATGATATCTGCATCTTTGCCATTGATGAGGGCATGATCCGCGAGCCAACTGCAGCCACCGATCAGTGACGGAAGAAGGAATGGCTCCAAGAGAACTGTGACAGTAATCAGCATTAGTTCACAAGCGCAGACATTCGGAAGACTCACACTCCAGGCCGCCCTTCAAAGTATTTGGTGCCAGTGCCTTCGCTCGACATGCCAGCACGATCTGCTCAAATAAGGTCGGTACGAGCAGGTAAAATGCTTGTGGCGAGCATCCCGACATCGTCTCATCTGTTATACCAGACGACTCTCCCTTCTCGTCCACAGCAAAGAGGCCCTTGACCCATTTGCCCAATATGTTCTTCTCATCCTGGCTTATGTCTGTTTTCTGCTTGCTTTGCGACATTCTTGTCAAGTATTTGATGATGAAGCTCTCGCGGTCAAATCCATCAAGCTCTGCAATGCTGACATCGTAGCGATGAATGATGGCGAAAGTCGTCAATAGAATAGTCGCAAAATCTTCATACGCAGGCTGAAGCTCGCTCTGATCCTCATCATAGGTCCAGTCGTTTAAATAGGCACAAAGAGGTAGAAGGAAGTCATTAAGACGAGCATACTGTAAGACAATGTCCACAGACGGCAACTTGCGGCATATAGCAGTGCACATTGTTTTCAGCGACATGGTCTCTTTCGATGCAGCAAAGTGGCGCAAGGCTTCTACCAGCGCAGCAGCAATTGATCCGACGTCTCCGAGCATTTTTTCGAGCTCATTGACCAAGTCGTCAGCTTTCTGAGGATTCCCAATCAGTTGCTGGAATTGACTCTGCTTGCTGGGACGGATTGCATTGGCTGGTTTGGGAAGCGGAGCTCCGCCGAGAATGGCTGAGGCTGTGGACTCGGAGAGCAGCTGATGCAGATGGCAAGCAACCACGAACTCCTGACGTACGTCTCGTATTGTTTCATTGATACCAGCGCTATCGGAGGAGAGCGGCGGAAAGGGATGAGTGTCGATTCTAGCCAGAGCCATTTGAATACACTGTTCCATAACTCCCGGTGGATAGAGATGGTTCATGGCGAGACTGGAGATTAAGGTATGAAGCTTGTTCGTGATAAAGGACCGGTGACAGAAGATCACCTGAGGGGACTCATGCCGATGGAGGACATTCATGAAGGCGTCAAAGGCACCGATGATCAGGTCGTTGATCATGCTTTGGTGATCGTCTCCATATCTTGTTTGTAGAAAGGAAAGGATGTGTATGTCGTCGATCAAAGGCCTGTGACAGAGTGCTGCATTGAAGTATGCGTACAAGCCGCACCTGGAATTGATTCTGGGTATGTCGGCCACCTCCATGGCGATCTCGGTGGTTGTGAAATTCAAGGAGCCGTCAGGGTTCTGGTCGACTAGGGGGGGCACTTTCATAATCATCTGCAGCTTCTGGTAAATCGGTGACTGAGACCATTGTGAAAGCGTTGTTGCAAAGTGGTTTAGTGATGATGTGATATTTGCTTTGACTCCTGTCGATTCTGTTAGTAGGGAGCGCTCTACGCAGCTCAGCTGAATGCTTACCTTTAGGGATTGCATGGATCAAATGCTTCCTGACTTTGAGATTGGTCAATAGAATAACAAGAAATGCTCCAAGATGCTCGTAGGCAGCAACCATAGCCACATCCGGTGCTTGAGCGCCAGGATTGTCGATCTGCTGCACCGTCTCAAAGGCATTATAGGTCTGGACGTAAGATAGAAGAGCGCGAAATGTGCGAGTAGATTCATCGGCGGATCTTGGGTATTCTCCAGATGCGTATGGGGAGGAGATAAGGGCAAATATGCTTTCCTGGACCGCTTTCGAGATTCGTGCTTTGGAAGACGAGGCGTCTTCTCCTGCTGGTCGAGGCCTGTAAGGTGAGGTCTCCAATAACGCTTGAAGTATATCCGCCGGCTCAAGGAGATAGATCCGGAAAAAGTGGGAAATGTATGCTGTCAGAAGAGGGTCACAGCAGGACTCCGGTTGAGCTCCTGATCGCAAGAGGATGCCAGCCAGCTCTATACCAGATATCCTGGAGGAATCGTGGCATTCTTGCAGAGCATCTTCGACTTCTGCTGGTCGTAGCCGGCGAGTGAAGCAAGCCTTCAAGGCAAGAGTCCACTTCTCCGTCGCCTGCGGGTTGCCAGGAGGATCGCGTGCCATTGCCGGTTATGGGTGTCTAAGAAGGAGAGAGTAGCGAAGAATCTAGCACACCATCTTTGTGGTTCTCGACGCACGGACGATATTAGTACAGTTGATCAATGGCATTGATCGTATTGTCGACGTCGTGGAGACTAGTGCGTGAATTTCCTGGTTCGCGCGAGTATCATGATCGTCTTATGCCGTACACGGTTGGACTTTGCTGTGCGAACAGTATTCAAACACTGTTCTACATTCGTTCAGGTAGCAAGAGTTGCGGTGCGATGTTTAGAGATGTGCACGGAGGATGAGTAAGTCACTCACATGCGTAGGCAGGCTGGGATGAACTGCTGGCTCGTGCTTTCAGCCCCACTGTCCACTCGGCTCAGCCTCCTTTTTACAAGGCGATGTATTCTTTGATTGCTGAGGAGTGATCTTCGTGCAGAAAAGAAATCATGTGCATTTGCTTGCTAATGATACTCAATGACGAAACTCCTGAAAAGTGTTGTATACTCCAATCAATGAACGCCGTCGACTCCGTCGCTATTCCCTCCAAAACGAACGCCCCTACCACGAGCACGATTATCCCGCGGTGCACGGGGGCCTACCATCCAATCTTCCAATGCTAGCCACGAGCTCCAGCCCTTCTCAGCTGCCTCCAGTTCCTCAGAAGTCACGTCCTTGAGTGGCTGCATGAAAGGCACGCTCTCCTCTTCGTTCAGATCGTACTGGTTTTTGCAGTTCCCCCAGCCGGCAGACTTTGCAGCGAAGAGATAGTTCCGGCGCTCACACTCTCTCAGTGGTGTAATACCTGTCTGCCATGCATCGCCAAAGAAGCCATGAAGAATGCCCTCGGTGTCAAAGCCAGTAACGATAAGTCTTCGGATATAGGGTATCAAAGAAACGAATGCCGGAACACGGTGCTGGCCTTGAGGGTCACGACTAGAATGGCCGGATGTGGATCGTGACCAGTCTTTCATGCTGGCAGTGGACTGATTTGCGATGTTAGATGCCATGGTCGATGAAGTGATGGGGTTTATTCGCCACTGGTGTGGTAGTCGGATATTTATGAGGGAGCATAACGCTTGAGTTGCGGCTTCGTATTGTGCATGATCGAGGAAGTATCGTTGACAGGACTGATATGCTGGGTGCCAGTCTAGTATATCAAATGAGGGCATTGTCGAGAAAGGGAACATTTGTGGTATCGAGGTGTCATGACCCATCCTTGATATAGGAGAGAAGCCATCGTTTGCATGAGGCGGCCTGCTCCTGTCAGTATGCGATAGACATGTATATGTGAGGGGACTTACGCCATGTGTGGGCACGGCTTTTTGAACGGTTTTCTAGACTCGAAAAGGGTTCAACCCAATTTGACAGTCCGATTTGGAGTCCACCGAATGGGCTCTGATAATCTGAGCGGATGGAGAAATGATCACAGGCAAAGAGGATACTTGACTCAGGACTGCAATGTCTATTTCGAGCCAGGGTTATTAGCTTGGTGACAAGGAGAAAGTGTGTGCAATCGGGCAGATGTAGCACAGCAGAGGACGATACAAAATGCTCACGCTGGTGACGTCTAGACTGTGGCGCGAACCGTGGGTGCTCGAGATCGGCAGCCTTGTCAGGGACAGCGAACATCACAGTATCGTATTGGGAAGGAATAGCCTGTTCTGTGACATCAATCTATAGCTTCGAATATACGCAATTCTATCCTTTCTTTATCTTCTATTTTTGGTTGACAGATCTGGTAGTATCTTGCTCGACGGCCAATTTGATCCGGATACCTCTACAGCTTCACAAGACCGACGAAACCAGCGGTAGCACAATGTCGAATCAAACATATTCATTGGCCAACAGGGTCAAGGTAATTGGCGAAACCAAAGCTCATTCCACGGAGACTAAAAGATCTATAGTTGAACAATGGGGCGACTATGCCATTGATTCACTTAGGAGTCTACTTGACTTCGGGCAACGAAACGGTCAAAGCCACGAGATGGGCATTAGAAGTAAGTTCACCATTTGCCACAATATAGTGCAAGGTCGTGACAGGTGACAGGCTGGCTACCGAGCTGTGGACAGCGCACAGATGTATCACAACGAAGGAGAAGTCGGCTCTGCCATCAAGTCCTTCCTGTCGTCACCAGCCAACACTGAAGGTTTGTCCCGGAAAGACATACACTTTACGTCAAAGCTCGCATCAAACTCGGACTACAACACAGCACGACGCAGTATCAAAAAGAGTGTCAAAGAATGCGGTCTGGATTATATCGACCTTTTCCTTCTCCACAGTCCTTACGGTGGCAAAAAAGCAAGACTGGAGAGCTGGCGAGCAGTCGAGGACGCGATTGCAGACGGGGAGATCAGAACAGGCGGCGTCTCCAACTATGGAATCAAGCACGTGAGTAGGCCGTGACGTTGCTGTGGGCGTGCCTAACAAGCAACAGCTGGAAGAACTGATGGACGCCAAACCAAAAATACTACCAGCAGTCAACCAGGTCGAGGTTCATCCTTTCAATACAAGAACGGAGATCACATCGTTCTGCCAGGAGAATGGCATCATGGTAGAGGCGTATGCGCCGCTCGCCAGAGCACTGCGAATGAAGCATCCTACCATCGTCCAACTTAGTAAGAAGTACGGCTGTACGCCCGGCCAGCTAATGGTTCGATGGTCCTGTCAACACGGCTTTGTGCCACTTCCAAAGAGTGTCAAGCAGCAGCGTATCATCGAGAACGGCGACATCTCCAAATTTGAGATTGACGAGTCGGACATGAAGACGATGGACGGACTTGATGAGTATCTAGTGACAGGTAGGCTGATCCTGTTCCAAGTCGTGAACTCAGCTGACATTGCCACAGATTGGGATCCTGTCGATACGGACTGAAGAAACGTTATGCGTGACGTCCTCCATAGAATCTCAGCCATTGTATCGTCTCGCGACGAGACTTTTGACGGTCCTGAAGGGCATGTGCTCCTAGCTGCCGTCCTTGACATCCGTTACATTCAGCGTGTAGCTACCTGTCACACCTGTGTTCGTCCAAAGACAGAGCTCAAAGGTCTAGCGATCCACTTGGGTCCATCAAAAGTGCTCGGGATTGTGGAGGGGCTGAGGGGCGCCCCGACTTCGGCGAGTTGCCGGCCGATATCGCCCGGCGCACGATCGCCTCAGATCTACAGATAAGAACTCATATCAGCAAAACAAATTACACAGACGGCTCCCTATCTTTGAATCTCGTACGTCTTGCACTCAAACTAGACGAGTACCCACGCTCTCCGTGCTGTCATTGGCGTCAAGTGGAACTCTGATCGCGCCCACCTTCTGGCCACCGCTTCCGCATTCGCTCCAAACTCCGTGAGCCTGACGTAGGTTTGCTCATCCATCTGCCACCGGTTTGTATATTTCCCATCCATTTGGTCTGCTGTCTCGTGCCAAAAGCTTAGCCTGCCCTTGTCGTAGAAAATCGGAATCAGACCATAGCAAGGTTTCAGGAATTCCTACGACTTTTTTCTTATATCCCTCCCAACCCCATTCTTCCTGCATACAGCACGCGACAAACCCTGATAATCAAACACAAACTATTCAACATGTCGAACCTTCCTTCAGAGCCCGAGTTCGAGCAAGCCTACAAGGGTGAGTCACACTCTGTCTTGTCCACCTCTTTACTGTGGACCTCTTTGCTGACCAGTCGACTATACAGAGCTGGCCTCCACCCTCGAGAACAGTACACTCTTCGAGAAGAACCCAGAGTACCGTAAGGCGCTTCAAGTCGCCGCCGTACCAGAGCGCGTCATCCAGTTCAGAGTAACATGGGAGAACGACAAGGGCGAAGTACAAGTTAACCGCGGTTTCCGAGTGCAGTACAACTCTGCTCTCGGTCCATACAAGGGCGGTCTCAGACTGCACCCTACCGTCAACCTGAGCGTGCTCAAGTTCCTCGGTTTTGAGCAAGTCTTCAAAAATGCCCTCACAGGATGTGAGTCATACTGCACATGAGCTAGGAACAAAGCATTGACTCGATACAGTGTCCATGGGAGGTGGAAAGGGTGGAGCAGACTTCGACCCCAAGGGCAAGTCTGACAATGAGATCCGAAAGTTCTGCGTTGCTTTCATGCGCGAGCTGAACAAGCATATCGGCGCCGACACTGATGTACCGGCTGGTGACATTGGTGTCTCTGGGCGTGAGATTGGCTACCTCTTCGGTGCCTACCGCGCCGAGAAGAACCGCTGGGAAGGGGTCTTGACCGGCAAGGGCGGAGCGTGGGGAGGTAGCTTGATCAGGCCCGAGGCCACGGGTTACGGTCTCGTCTACGTGAGTAGAAAAAGGCAGATAGGTCATACTACATCGCTAATAAATGCCGCAGTATGTCCAGCACATGATCAACTACGCCTCAGGCGGCAAGGAGTCCTTCCAGGGCAAGAAGGTCGCCCTCTCCGGCTCCGGCAACGTCGCTCAGTACGCCGCGCTCAAGGCCATTGAGCTCGGCGCCACCATTGTCTCCCTCTCTGACAGCAAGGGCTCTTTGATCGCTACCGAGGGCAAGGGCATCACCCCCGAGCTCGTCAGCATCATTGCCGACCTCAAGGTCAAGCGCAAGGCTCTCTCAGAGCTCGCCAACGCCTCAGAATACAAGGACCAATTCAAGTACATCGAGAATGACCGACCCTGGAAGCACGTCGGCTCCGTTGACGTCGCTCTCCCAAGCGCGACCCAGAACGAAGTCTCCGGCGATGAGGCGGAGGCTCTCGTTTCCGCAGGCTGCAAGTTCATCGCAGAAGGAAGCAACATGGGCTGCACACAAGAGGCGATCGACGTCTTTGAGAAGACGCGCAAGGAGAAGAAGAACGGCGCAATGTGGTACGCTCCAGGTAAGCCTCCCCTAGTCCCGCAACCACAGCTCTCGATCAGGTCCACTAACTTCATTCACAGGCAAAGCCGCCAACGCCGGCGGCGTCGCTGTCTCCGGTCTCGAGATGGCTCAGAACTCGGCACGTCTGGTCTGGACCGCCGAGGAAGTCGACACCAAGCTCAAGGGCATCATGGAGAACTGCTTCACCAACTGTCTTGAGACGGCCAAGGAATACGTCACTCCCGCCGAGGGCGAGTTCCCCAGCTTGGTCGCTGGTGGAAACATCGCTGGATTCAAGAAGGTCGCGCAGGCTATGCATGACCAGGGTGATTGGTGGTGAGCGGTGTACATGGACTGAATTGTGATGGTATATAGAGCGTTATGAATACATGGATCATAGAAACCTAACAGTTTCACAATGCGTTGTTGGCGATGCTCTGGTACACTTCTTCGAGTCACGGTCGAGGCAAACTGGTCGTGGTATATCTGCTTGACTGGTCTTCATTCGTACATATGTGCTATAGAGCGCAGACTTCACGCAAGCCCTCCTACGTCCCCGTAGTAGCCGTCCAGAGAGGCCATTACGTCCATCTGCTGAACCTTGGAATAATGGTATTTCATCAGTACGGCTTAGTCTGAGAAGCGCAGCCCTGAATCCATCGCTGTGGTTGCCGGGTTGTTTTAGCGGACCAATCTGCAGATAATGAGCCTCCATTTTGCGGGGTCTGCGTTGTCAGTGCACTTCGACTTGGATCATGCGAGTTCCTCGGTCCCTTATCACTAGTGCTGTCGGTCGAGACACGTCGTCGACATGTTGGCCGTTCACCGAGGGCAGCTCGATCCTGGTCGCAGGGATATACAGCGTCTTATGAGTCTAGCCGAGAGATAGGCGCAGACCTCTCGACAGCTATTGTCTTTTGCGAAGCCATCCTCACTGCTTTGACCTTTTCACTGTGAGATGTTCGGCGGGGCAATGCATGCCTGTTCTTTGGGCGAGATGTCCTGCAAGTCCGCACTCCGAGACAGCTGCTCATAGATTCCCTTGGCCTATCTTGGCTGGCATTCTGATCCCCATGCTACCGGGCGTGGCAGCGACGGTCTTATGCTCATCAAGACGACTTTTCGCCAAAGATATGGCTGGAAGTACCCAGTCCCCGCAGCTGCACTGCATACCCTGCCACGCATATTTGCCGACGTTGGCACTACACTTGGGACATTCCAATCTGCCGTCCAGCTTGCTCTGTTCCAGCTCAGGCCGCATCCAGGACAAAGGGTCCACAAAGTAGTGTGAGCATGTTTTGCCACCTAGAGACTCGTGCTGAAGCACGTATTGTGAGGTAGCTAGTGTGCGCCTTGACAAGCGGTCCAGTCAGCAATCGCTTGTGAGATGAAATTTGAAGGCATCCTACCTGCACTTCTTGCACCGTAATTCGAAAGCTGATGCTGTCTTCTGGCCAGTATGCTCGTCTTCGAAACGGATCTTGTCTGCGTCTGGTGCTTGGCCGCAAGCTCGGCTGAGTTCGACTTCCCGTTGATAGAGCCAGCGCTGGTAAGCTGGGACCTCATCAAGTTGATCAGGCATCTTCATCTCGTGGAAGAGTCTAAGCTGTTCTACGAAGCCGTCATTCGGATCGACAAAAGGACGAGCTTCTCGCAGCTTCGCCAGAGCTTCCTTTGGACCAATGTCGAAGCATTTCATGAGATAGGCAATGACCACCGTGGCTGATCGAGACTTGCCCATGGCACTGCATTGGGTACTTTTATCAGAAGTGATCTTAAGAGAGAGCAACATCTAGCCTGATGGAATGAATGTGAAGATCAGACCTACCAATGTACTAGCACTCCGCCCCCAGTATCAAGTCCATCTTGAATGAACTTGATGCACTGTGGCAAATGCTCGAGGAGGTTCTCGTCGTCGACATCGTCAATTTCGACAAGGTGATGAGTATAGCCCTCAAAAAGGTCTTGATCAAGAGGAAGTCTCAATACAGAGAGGATATGAGTAATGTTGCACTCTTGCAGAGAAGCCTTGCGGCGTAGAGTGAAAAGCCTACATAGACCGACGTCAGACGTGCGGTCAACTGGACCAGGATATGGGTCCGACCTACCCTCCAATGTACAGATTTAGATCGCCTGGAACCTTGTCGAGCAGACTCATCGTGGCCCTGTCAGCACACCACGACAGCTGTGAGAAATCTCAGGGCGCGGGAGAAAGGATGTAACGTGGATGATCAGAAGCCGTGCGCATGGTCTGGTTTCAAGCCTGGACGTGGATCTGGGGTTAAAAAATCATCGGTGGAGTCCGGCAGCAGCTTGGCACAGCGCCGTCGGAGGCTCGCCGAAGCCTCAACGGAAACGAACCTCTCCAGCCCTGACTGACCCCCTGCACTCGCGCTTTGCCATTTTTCGGCTCTCTGCGCATCAGCTTACGGGATTGCTCACCGCCCCAAGGGCTGCCTTCATCGCAGATCTGTTCATTTCCTCAATGCTTAAAGTGCTGGTTCTGCGGGCTCGTCGGCGCATTTCGGTCCTCCGAGACAGAGACAGACTTCATGCAAGGTCTCCCGTGCGCCTCGTTCCTCCACACCTTGTGGGCGCACCTTTCTAATCTCCATCTCATGCACCCAGGCCGGTCTAACGATCTTGGCTGCGGTGATGCCCTGCCGCCTTGCCGGGTGAGGTACAGTAGAACAGGCAGAGCCACATTGTGGAAGGCTCGCCATCCCCAGGAGGCTGTATATGTTGGGATCCCAGTCTGCAGGACTGACAACACACAACCGTGAGAGCTTAGGCCGACACGGTGAACTGTCGAAGAAATTCGATGCTCAATGCAGCGAAGATCGTACCTACTTTCAAGTCGGCAATCTTCCGAAGTGGATCCACCACAGTGGGACGAGCATCAAGCATCGGTCAACTCGTAGGGCTGAAAATCCTCTGCTAGGATCAGCATCAGTGTCGAGCCGCGAACTCTCTGTCGAGCTTTCGGATCCAGAAGCTGCCGACCGCATATCCCTTGAAGGCTTGTACCAAATGCTGAGACGCTGTATATCACAAATAGCAGTGCGACCCCCTGCTTAGCTTCAGCCAGCCATCGACTTCTAGCGCTACATGCAGGGAACATCGATATACCGTTGATGCAGCTCGCACCGAGCGAAAGCGGAGTCGATGAGGCTGGCCTGTCACCAACTGTGGATTGGCTATAGGTTCGACCGGTCGGCTTTCTTAGACAGCCATGCTATCGCTCTTTTCCCAACCGTCACGAGTCAAGCTGCCGTCTCCTGTAAACACCTTCCAACAAAGGCGGCCGTTTCTACCTCTCTATGTCATCATAACAGTACCCCATTTCCATTGCGCCGTATCGTTTGCAGAACGATACTGGTTTGTGTAAATCACAGTAGGTTAGGTGTGGCTTCCGGTCCGTTGTCTAATCCAACCTCCTGCAAATTAGGGCAGTGTTTCTGAAGCGGGGTTCTGGTCTCCGTGGCCGTGGTCGACATCCACTTCGGACAGTGCGATACGCCGGCCCACGCGAATGTGTTTCTGCAAGGCTAGAAGTCAAGACACGCCCGGCTCCCACGACCTGGCAAGGCACACTAAAACTCTAACTCGACACCATGTGTAGAGATGCAACGTTTCTAATCGGCTTGCAGCTGAGAACGGCCGCCAAAGGGTCAGCAGATGCATATCACGGCTCCAGCTGCTGGAACACAGAGCACACAGACAGCCACCTCAATCAGCGAATACTACTGCCGCAAATTTGCAACCACTGAGCTTGGATCACCGTTCACACCGGTGGGGACAGACGTGCAGATGCCACTAAATGTCATGGCTACAGCGGCGTTCATTGACCATTGACAAAGTCTACCATGCACTACCCAAGCAACCTGACACAGAACTCGACTCGTTGACAACGCTTGCGTTCATTAATGATGCCAAATCTAAACGCCAAACCCTATGAGCCTCGAGGTGCTCACTTCGCTTGGCGCAGTTGTGCTGCAATGCAAATCCTACTCGGAACATGTCCTTACCAGAAGCGGGATGGGACGGATTAGATTGAACGTTGTAGATCACGCCCGTCTCACCCTTCTGGCACTTGTCCTGCGGGCTTGATCTGACGACACACGCCGGCACGGACGCAAACAGTCAGGAACATCACACAATTGGACGACGAGCCATGCAGAAACCCACTCTTGCTGCTGGCGTCTCCGTTCTCTCCATCTCCTGTCAATTGCCGCGCGCTCTATGCTCGACTCGGTGTGAAGAAGACCAGGCAGTGCTTTTCGAAACGTTCCTACTTGCTGCAATTGCCAGCTTTTCGCTAGAGCAAAAGCTTGCTTCCAAAGATATGTCTCAGATTGACCGTGTTGGTTCGAAAGGGCTGACCTAGCAGTCCCTGGCTTGCGTGCGGGACAGCCAGGTGCCGCCATGGGAGGTCCTTGGGCGGGTCACGACCCGCTCGTCTGCTCGCGAGCTAGCCTCATTCCCCCAATCCTTCCTTCTAGTCCATAGCCCTGTGTTCCCCTGTTTGCTTCGGTCCATTGCATAGGGCTATTAGCTCTGCCAGTCCGGTCAATCAAGTGGAATCCCCAAACCACGACTCCACCACCGGCTCTATGGTCTATGTCAACAATGGACGTCCTTCTCGCCTGAACGGCCTGTCTCACTTGCACTCCTCTCCTCCATTACACTATCCCACTATTTGAGAGCCCCCAGTCCGTCCACCACGCTCCCCCTGCGTGTTATCCCCCACGTTGATCGCGTTCGTGGAACGTCGCTGAAGTCTAAAAAGTCCTCAGCTGCGACGTTTCCATGAGCTCCACCGTCCGGGTTCCACGGTTGGTCACTCGAAAACCGATTCGTCTGAGCGCACACCCGCTGTCTTACCCGCCACGACCGAATTGAGCTTTTGCGCCGCGGTACTCTCGTCTCCTGCCGCGCAGTAGAGAAGTACGAAGCAGGACGCTTGGCAGGTCTGCACCTCCCTGCCATGGACCTGTCATCCCCTCCGTCAATCCGTATTTCTCACTCTTCACGCCACTCGAGTCCACCCCGCTATCCGACTTCATATCCCTCTCGCCTCCAGGCGGCCTCGCCGATGTCAATACCCAACAGCGATCGCGCGCCTGCCCCGCCTCCCCCACTCCCGCCGCCAACCAATGTGGAAGAGCTCGGGTTGACTCAAGACCAGTCATGGCCCTTCAACAACAATCCGAACTGGCAGGGATTTGGTTTGGTTGGCAGATTAGATGAGTCGGGGGACGGGCGATCAAGAAATAATTCAGACGATGCTACGGCAGAAGCGCAAGAGATAGACCCAGTACGGAAGCCGAGTTCCGCAACAACAATCACCCCAGCGCTGCCGAGAGATATAATGGACATGGATGGAAGCACTACTCCTAGCGACGAAGGACTGCCGGGAGCCTCGCCAAATTACCGGTAAGTGACCAGAATTTTTTTACACTGTTGCCAGCTATGGCTCCCCTGGACCCGGGAATGGGAAGAAATCTGCATGTACAAAGGTACATCTGATTCTGCACACTCCAAATCAGTCGGGTGCATGCGCGCCATCCAAGGACCTAGCGGAATTCCCACGCCCATTCTCGTATGTCATGATGCGTGAGATTCATGCATATACGACGCAAGGGGATGTGGAAGCGACTATAAGCTCACCGTCTTGCGCATACCATTTGGGTTATTGTACGAGCTTATATCCCGCTTGGCGCCATCTTTGATTTTTTAGACACATGCTTTTCGTGTGGCAAGAGCCGCACATGTAGACTTTACTTTCTTCAACAAACACATCCGCAGCGATGAAGTTTGCGCATAACTCAGATGCACCAGAACTGACAGATCCGTTTAGCCTCCACAGCGAGCGTCAACTTGAGCAGCGATCTCTCAACACCTCTTCTCACGCATACGACCGGAATCTTCTCTCCAAGATTGGTGGACCAAACACTCCTGTGCGAACACTCTCATATTCGAGCAGCAACGGGGAACCCTCCTCTCTATCGCCTGGGCTGTCGGATATCCGGCAACCAGCACTGAAGCGACTTTCTATGCCGGAGAGGAGACGATCGTCTAATGATGCCCGCTATAACATCACAAGCAACAGTCGCAACAATTCTTCGACCAGCATTCTCTCGCCTACATCCTTCCGCAGCTCATCGATATTCGAAGCTCCGGAGATAAGCCGATTAGCCGGACGACGAAATCCCAGCCTGACTTTCGATGACAGCTCTTCGTCGCACAGGGGAAGCCATGACTCGAACATGTTCCCGCACGAGGAATTTCCCATGGAAGAAGGCCAGATGAAAGACCTCAATCTCAACGACAGAAGTCCCGGAGCTCCCGATGATTACTTGGTAGGGCCCCGCGCTGGTATGAAGCGGCGCGCGTCGTCACCTCAGAGGGACACGACTCGGCTTGACCGGGCTTCTGTTGGTTCTGCTGCAGGGACCACCGATCTCTACCACAGGCGTTCCTTGCAACAATTTCCGCCTCGAAGCTCACCTGCTCCACGCTACAACTACCCACATCACAGCTCGGTATCGTCGGCATCGAGCTTTGGGCACCGCACGGCTTCTCTTGGGTCGTCGCATGGGCTTTCTGTTGCTAGCAGTGTCACAACCCTCTCGTCAGGCCGCTTGTCTCCAAGTGCGCTCTCTCCGGCCATCGACCCTGAGCTATGTCCACCATTCCCCTCATCAAAGTCTCTGAACCCGAGTCCACGGAGTTCGATATCTACTCAACAGCTCGTACGTCCTGGGTCCGAACAGATCAATCACGCGCAACTTGCGACCATGGCAGAAGGACAATACCACAACCAGCCAGTCCCAGGCGTGCTAATATGTGACTGCTGCCCGAAGAAGCCGAAGAAATTCAACACAGAAGAGGATCTCCGGTACGTACTCATGCAATATCTGTTTTCGACATATGCTGACTATCACAAGGTTACACCACATGGAGAAGCAATACACATGCGCTTACTGTCCGAACCGCTTCAAGAACAAGAACGAAGCTGAGCGCCACCAGAACTCGCTACATTTGCGCCGTCATTCCTGGTCTTGTGCCGCACTTCCATCGATCGAACATGTATTCCACGCATCATCATCCACTGGCGGAGCGACCGATGTATGTGGGTACTGTGGCGAAGAGTTTTCAAATCCAGCCGATTGGGAAGAGCGACGCAACCACTTGAGCGTCGTGCACAAATTCGGCGAATGCAATCAGGTCAAGAAATTCTTCAGGGCGGATCACTTCCGGCAACATCTAAAGCACAGCCACGGAGGCACTAGCGGCAAGTGGACTAACATATTGGAGAATGCCTGCATGAGGGACGAGCCGCCTCCAATTCCTATGAATCGAAGCAGCATGAGTGGCCCGGCTGGCGCTTACCCTCAAATGGGCACGGCTTTGCCTCCGCCTGGTGCCATGGCATCACAGGGACGACAGCCAGCGACGATCAATGAAGTACCTCAGGAGCGGTAGAACGAGAGCAGAGCTGTACATCAGACAGTAAGGTTGCCGAATCAGACGGATACGATCTAGAGCATCGGAACATGAGAGAAGCACATTCATTGGGATTTGCATAGTCAGCCCACCTGTGGCTTGCGGTTGAAGGGCAAAAACTTATGAGATTACGACATCAAATCTGGGGGGATATACCACTACTTTCGATCAATGCTGCGCTGGCTTTGCATTGCACTGCACAATGAGAGTGCGCTTTTCTATTCACACACATACACACAATACCCAAGACACGAGAGTTTCTTCACTAGAGGCTCTATCCGACTGTTGTCGTTCAGGCCCCTTCTGCATCTCAATGAGGACTACCGGCGGCTTGCAACATGCACGACCATGACTTAACAGATACAGGCAATCAGCCACTTAATCGTATTGCCGTAATAGTCTAATCAAAGAATGAATCGCAACAGAAGTCGTTGTGTCATCTCAAGTCTTCGATGCTTCCCAACGGGCATTATAGAACTCTGACGTTAGCTGACTTTTGACCTGACCCACATGTTCGATGGTGAAATCCGTTTCGCCCCCTAACATTGCCTCTCACACATCCAATCACGGACACGCCGTATAGGCACATATCGAAGTATCAACAATGCTATGACCAAGTCACACCGTCGGCGCCATGCGCTCCACGCCTCAGGGACAGTGGACTTCCCTGTCGACCAGGACATTCGGAGTGTCCGCAACGCAGACCGCAGCGCGGACGCCGATAGACGTCCCCCCCTGAAGATCCCCACCAAATATTTGCCATCAGGCGCACAACTAACACTCTACCTACACCGACACCTGCCATCGGTACCCAATCCCCTCCCACCAACACGGTATAATAACCCGCGCGAGACGTTGCATGCACTGCACGCACGCAGAGATCTCACCGCACGTCCCATGCCGCATACCCTTCCGCACGCCCCGCAGCATGACCACTGTCTGTAGGATCGCAGCAACACGCAGCCCGTGCCACGGCCTTCCACGAACGCTTCTAGAAACCAGCCAACCCACCGACGGCTCCTTCTCCGACGATCCTGCCTGCCCCGCCAGCATCAATGCGCTGGGCAAACGACGTGCAGCCTGATGCAGGCGGGCAGGCAGGCAAGACGCTCGGTGACATCCGGACCAGTCAGGGGCGGGGCACCAACATCTTCGGCCTGGTCACCTACTCTTTTTTGCAAGGGTCTTCGCATTGGCGATGACACCTCGCGGGGGCAGACGGGAGCGGTCCTCGTCATCACCGAGAAAATTCTTGAGATGCTACTTGGATTAAAAGAGTTGCTGTGAGGAAGGGCCTGCTTTCGGATATCCCGACGCTGACAGCGCATGAGGGAAGGGAAGTCGACAGCCGTACGAGCACCGCCGCAAACGCCTGCCGCCACCGTCTTTGCCACTGCCACTTGATTCGCTTTGTTGGAGATGGCGGCAACGCGGATGTCTTTGCGCTGGCTTGGGACGGTAAGTGGACTACATATCCGTGTATAGCAGGTGTGATCGAAGGTAGGTAGGTATCCATGCTCGGCCTTCCCGTCTCTCGCATGGGAAACACATTCTAGGCCCGCACGCTTGACTCGTTCCCCCGTCTTCCCAGAGATCGAGTCAGCCTTGTTGCTTGTTGGCCTGATCGGGGAAACCCCAGGTTGGTGGTCTTGCGAGATGGGGAGATCTGCTTTTCTCCGAAAGTACGTGGGGGTTGATGCCTGGGCTGGGGTAGAGTGGAGGGGAAGTCAGGCTGGAGAAGCTGGGCTGCAGCTCTTGAAAGATAGGTTGCGTCGTCTTGTGGATGAGCCGCTGTGTGTGCGTACGTATCTACAGTATATGTGAAGGCTTTGTTTTGAGCTTCTAGCGGTATAGGCCACTCAAACACGAAGCTTGTTGCACTCTTGAATGCTCAAGCGTGGTGGCAGATTCAGAGAGCTGTACTGCACTACCACTGCACATCTTGACTTTCAGATCCATAAGGCTCGTCAAAAGAGCTGTCCATCCATAGCACGTTCACATTCATAGCTTTTTGGTATACATGGTATCTCGACTCCCCAGACGCCATCAATGCATCTGATGTGGCCTTGTAAAGCGCCAACCTGCATGCTCAATCCTCTTTCACACCTCTTTCACACCTCCATGCCAAATCATCCTTTCACGTCCTGTTCAACCCTTCTCCTTCTCCTTCTCCTTCCCCATCTTCACCTTTGGCTTAGTTGCTCAACCAATCCAAAAACTCCGGCGTGAAATAGCTAACCACAATACTCGCCCCTGCCCTGAGTATCCCCTCCGTTGCCTCAAACGCCATCGTCTTGAGATCAAACACGCCCGCCTTGGCCGCCGCGCAAATCATAGCATACTCTCCACTGACATGGTACGCCGCAACGGGTAAATCCTTTCCAATCTCCTTCGCGTCGCTGATGATATCCAGATACTGGCTCGCGGGCTTGACCATAATCACGTCTGCCCCCTCTTTGATGTCCCTAACAATGGCGCGCCTCGCCAGCCCCCTCCCTCCAGGCGGTAGCTGGTAGCACCTCCTGTCGCCGAAGGAAGGCGCTGAGCCCGCCGCGTCACGGAAGGGACCGTACAGACACCCTGAGAACTTTGCAGAGTAGGACATGAGCACGACTTTGTGCGCTATGCCGGCCTCGATGAGCTTGAGCTTGATAGCGCGGATACGGCCATCATTCATGTCAGAGGGAGCGACGCAGTGGGCGCCTGCCTCGGCGTACGCCATCGCGACGTCGCTGACGCGCTCGACGGAGAGCTGGTTGTTGAGGGAGCCGTCTTCGCGCAGGATGCCGCAGTGGCCGTGGGAGGTGTATTCGCAGAGGCAGACGTCGGCGGCGATGAAGAGGGAGGGGAAAGCTTTGCGGAGGAGGCGGATCGAGGCGATGACGGGGCCTTGAGGGTCATCGGCTGCGGTACCGAGGGCATCTTTTGCGGAGGGCTGGAGGGGCACGCCGAAGAGGATCACGGAGCGCAGACCTTTGGCGATGAGGGGGCGGAGGAGCGGGACTAGCTTGTTGATGCCCCATCTGTATTGCCCGGGCAGGGAGGGAATCAGGGATTGCTCGTCGGGATCGTCGGTTATAAAGAGGGGGTAGATGAGCATCGATTTTGTGAGTTGGCGCTCCGCTTGCCAGGAGCGCGCGAGGGGGTGAGAGTAGCCTCCGTGCAGCTGGGAGCTGATGTCGCCGGTTATGGAGACGGAGGTGGCGGCGGTGCTGACGTAGGAGCGCGAGCGAGAGACTGTGGATTGCTTGTCATCCGAAGATTGGCCATTGGCGTTGGGACGGTCACGGTATGTGAGGTCGGACACCAGGGAGGAGAAGGACATCGTGGCGGTAGGTGGAGGGGGAGCTGGATGTGTGGTGCTTATGCCCAGCTCTTACGAATGTTTCGTTGGTCTATTCTAGACTGTCCTGCAGTCTTATGTACACACTATCAACTTTGTTCTGCCAGAGGAGAGGAGGGTATGCGCAATGATGTGTCGGAACAAAGGTGTTGAGGGAGTGAGTAAGATAAATTTGACCACAGCAGGAGGATCATGTCATCCTGAATCTCGAGCTCACGCACACTTGCCGGCACGCCGACCAGCCAATCGTGCCACTGATGATGTTCGTCGCCATTTCGGTCCGCTCAATACGCGGACCGACACCGGCACGAGCCGCCTACTTACACTACCTCCACCAAAGCCTCGAGGTCTTCTGTACATGGAAGTCGCGATCTTGAGGTGGTGATCGGATTTGACCTCTCGGAATGCTTCACAAGACGCGACTCAGAGCATCGTAACACCGTTGCCGCAGATTTATAATGTGGAGAGTTGCGCCACAATACCTGTTAGAAAAACGAGAATAACATATGATGATTGACGAATGGGGAGGCAGGGCGCACCGCTAAGGAGTTGTAGTCATTAGAGCTCAAATGCTTCAGTCCCCTTCACCGATATCGACGTTCAGCTATGAAAATGTGAGTTCGTGACGCAGGTGGCGTTAGATACGGGTGCTCTCCAGTACAGCACCACTAGCGAATGCATGATGCAGGGCAGGCGCTCATAGGCCTCACGTTGCAACTTTGGCCAATATCTCGAAACCTAAAGCCTTCTTGAGACACAGTTGACTCGATCTGGTAGCTCATGCAGATGACTCTACGTACAGGGATGCAACGACAACTTGATTTCCTTTGGATCGAAAATGAACCGCATATCAGGAGCTATGGTATCTGCTGTACTCTAGCCACTCTAGCGGAAGGTCAAAGGGCCGGAGGGTGTACTTTTCGAGGACCTGGCTTAGCTGGACAACGTCGGACCGGCCTGCAGCAACTTGCTAGGATGGTCCATTCGTTGACTGGGGATTCGCTGATCCGCTGAAGCACCTCGGAAAGTTAGACCAAACTGCATGCTATGCTGGCACAGAACAGCTCGACATCCAACAGTGCATCAAAAATGGTCCGAGGGCCTATCGCCAAGCTGCCACCTCCCTATAAGTTTGCTATGGTAACTACTATTCCAGCTGGTGCATTCCATCCCACTCCATCCTTCGCATTTCTGTTCAAGTCACCACGACCGCTTCTATTTGTCCTGATCATCACCATGTCTATGATCTGTGAGATCGTTGTTACGAACAAATTCAGGAATACCAAGTTCTTCCTCTTCCAGGAAATTCCTCAAATCACAAATGGCCCCTCGAGCCAGATCTTCACTACCATGTATCAAGTAACCGATCGAGTGGAGGTAGAAAATGATGGCTCCAGTATCGTCGAATTTCAAATGGACAACAACTTCTTCGCCATGTTTGGGTCTTTACGAGGACAAGGCTCAGTCGCTCGAGTAGAAACCTCGAGCTTCAGAATGATTCGTCTCGGACCCGGCGGCTCCGTAGTTGCATTGACTGCAGTCGGCGGTGGCTTGAAGTGGAACGATGCTACTGTGGTCGGACGCCAATCCGTGAACAGCGGGAGCTTCCAGTTCCTCACTGATAATACCATCCCGACCAACACCAGTAAGTGACGTCTTAGGATTGAATATCAATTACTTCCTCCTGTCTCAAGTCATACTTCTGACACAAGACCAGATTCGAACTATATCGGAGTGGGCAGTGCTGACCCCAATCAACCTGGCAGAGTTGTCCCCACTGCCGTCTATCAGGCTGAACCTATATTGAATTCGGTCCTATACCCCAAGATGACATTCTACGTCGGCGCTGGGGACTATGACCAGGGTCAGCTGGTTGATCGCAACATGCTTGGTTCGTACGTCAAGATTGACTTCGAGGGCGCCCAGGTCCCGAATGCGAACATCATCGTGCAACAGGATGGCACCTGGGTGGACAACAACGGGCAGAGCGCCCAGAATGGTGTCCGGATCACAACGATGAATTGATCGGAAGCGACAGCTGAACAGCAGATTGGAATGCCATCGGAACTTGCTTTGCCGCCAACATGACTGGAGACGCACGTGCAGAGGCTAGAGATTTCAGGAAAGGAGGCTCACTCACAGAAGTCGTCGATTGATAGAGTGCGTCCATGATGGACAAGAATATACCGAACAGCAGCGCATGTGCAAGTGTGAACCATCCCTTCAGCACTCCAGGACGTAATCAATGACCTCCAACCAAATCAACATGTCAGAACGCAACCCCCACCAAGCCCACCCTCCATGATTCACATACCTTCCGCCCAGCCGCCCCACAACCTCACATCCCCCTCTGCCAAAAACAAGGCATATAATCCCCCCTCCTTCCCTCCACCCCTATAGACCCGGGCCTTTTAGCCCAGCGGTAATCTTCCCCAAGTTCCGACGACGGTAGTCGTCCACTCCCCCAACCGAACTTGTCCGTCGATTCCGCTCTGCAAAAAAAAGCTCTCTCCATTGCGTCGAGTTCGAACCCTGAGGGTTGGAAAGCCCAGAACCTTTCCCTATCTAGGAGGACTACCTGGCGTCCTCTATTGGGTAGTTCAACAGACTAGGGCTAGGCCGGCGAATGGAGTGGCTTTTCTTTTTTGGTCTTTTTTGTGGTCCTTTACTGTGATGTGATGTTGGGTAAGGGGTTGGCGCTTGGCGGGTTCACATGTCGTGGGCTGGTGAGGCCTTCTTCACATCTCTTTCTGGAGTGTGCACTCTGTTTTTGTCTGGTCTGGTAAAGGGAGGATGGGAAGGATGATGATATGTAGGGGAGATCTGCTTAGAGAAGGGTAAAGAAGCAGTGCAAGTTGGGGAAGTTGGGGGCAAAAGAAGCGACGCAGAGAGAAACAAAACAGCGTGAGAGCTGCGCTTACGTTGGTAGTAATCTGATCCCCCTCAATCAAATCCGAAGGTCGATCACCAGCAGTCTCCCACAATAACATACAATCCGGCGACTAAACTTTGGGCAATCATCAAGCATTCTAGACTTTTCTTATATACAACATCAGCAGGCTCTACTTCTTCCTCGCAGCCTCCACCTCCGCCACACTGTCCTTCAGCGCCTTGAGCGCAGTGTCGATGTCGTTCCTCTTAGGATCCGTGACGGAAACACCCATGTGTCCAAATCGGATATACTTGGTCGCGATCTGCTTGTGCAGTCCACCAGCGAAGACGACACCCCTCTCCATCAACTTGGGCAAAATCTCAGGCGGCGTAATGCCCTCTGGCAGGTAGATGGCGGTCATACCGTTGGCCTGGTTCTCTGGCTTCTCGGCCAACTGCTTGAGGCCCAGCTCCGCAACGGCCTTCTTGACCCTCTGGCTCTGCTCCTTGTGGATTTTGAACCGCTCGTCCATGGGCCGGGCGGTGATCTGCTTGAGCGTAGTGTGCAGCGCGTGCACGAGCTGGGGGCTAGGCGTGGCGAAGTAGCTGGGCTTCTTGGCCTCGTAGTTCTGCATGATGGGCATCCAGTTCTTCCACGATGCGAAGTAGCTGTTGGGCGGCGTCTTCCGGTTCTTGAACGACTCGATCGCGCGGCCGGACACCATGGAGATGGAGAGCCCGGCGGGGCAGCCGATGGCCTTTTGCGAGGCGGTGATGACGCAGTCGATCTTCCAGTCGTCGAAGCGGATCTCTTCGCAGCCGACGGAGCAGACGCCGTCCACGATCAGGAGGGTCTCGGGGGAGACGCGCTGGACGAGCTTGGAGAGGGACTCGATCTCGGAGAGGACGCCGGTGGAGGTATCAGTGTGGGTGACGGTGATGAGCTTGTACTTCTTCTCTTTCAACGCCTTCTCGATCTCGTCCAGCTGTGGTCTGTCGCCGATGGGCGCCTTGAGCTGGGTTGGCTTGACGCCGTAGGCCTCGAAGCAGTCGGCGAATGAGTCGGCAAAGTATCCGGTGTGGAGGACCAGCACATCGTCACCAGGCTCTGACAGATTCGACGCTACCATGTCCCATCCAAGAGTACCAGAGCCAGATACGACGAATGGCTGGGAGGCAGGGTCTGAGGTCTGGAAGAGAGTTCGCAGCATGGTGAGGGTCTCGCCGAAGCATTTGACAAAGGGCATGCCAACGTGAGATTCACTGCAGGATGTCAGTAAAGTTGAGCTAAGTTTAATCAAAGCAAGACGCACCTGTAGTGGCTCATAGACTGGAGGACCTCATCGTCAAACTCGATGGGCCCAGGAATGAGCAGAGCGGGGTGTGGTGCTTGAGAAGACATCTTCGTTGGTTTCTCGTTTGTCTTTTGTCGTTCAATTCGTTCAAGGTCGTCCTGTGCAGTCGGCCGCCTCTCGATGCTATACGGTGTATTCAATTGAAGAGGTTGCTGGTCGGAAAGATGCCGCGAAACGAGACTGAGTCTGTTGCGAGCAGAAGATGATGATGAGGACATGAGAAGAGGGGGAAAGGCAGCTCGTCCGAACCGCCCCGCAGTCAGTCGCAGCGCCAGATTGGGATGAGTGACGGATCAGCAACGAAAGAAAGAATATCGGGAGCGAGACCGGCACGCGACAAGAAGTGGTGCTGACTTTAATGGGTTCACGCTGTAATAATGTTGACTGTACCGTAAGGCTCACGGTCCCTCAGCCTGCACCTCTGAGTAATGGTCCTGTTTGTTCCAGATCTGTTGCAGCCGCCAAACCCGGCCCCTAGAAAATTTGTGAATTTCAATGCCCCGTTGTCGGACCTCCGAGATGCAATTGCCGGCCTTGCAGGCATCAAAACGCGCTCTTGCGATGGGGGGACTCATATCACTGCATCTTGGTCGATCGTTATCGACATGGGGTCATGAATTCATGCTTCTATGTCCTGCCTGTAATGCTCATACGTCTACAAGCTGTCCGGCGGCTGAGTGATATGCGTCAATTGATCGCCATTCAGCTTCTTGAACGCCTTGCCCAAGCCTTCGTGGCTATAATCCTTCTCATTCCACATATCCTTGTGGTACTTGACCTTGCCCTGGTCGTCAAGGCTCAAGCTGACGAGACAATTGACGGGCTTTGATGCATGAATGCCCTTCAGCGTCCATTCCTGCTGCATCTTGAAGACGATTTCCGATTCCGAGTCCTTGACCACTTCCGTCTTCAAAGTCTTGGAGCTAGAGAACAACTTCGGGATCCCATACCACTGGCCAGCGATCTTGTATCGGGTGTCGCAGTAGCTGAACGGGTCGTCGTATATTGACTTCTCCGCATAGACCTGCATGTCGTCCTCGGAAGCTGTCCCGGAGTACAGGTTGGTGATGTGCTTGATGATTTGCTCATGCTCCGGAGAGATCTTCTGTGACTTTTCAGGGTATGGCTCGTAGTCGACGTCCGATACATTCTTTCCGGTCAGCTCCTTTGGATCTGGATGTGGCTCATATTGAGTGTGGAGTTCGTTTGTGGTTGACATCTTCCGGGAAGCACTTTCCGATAGTGTTGACTTGATGAAGTGGTGTCGTTGAATCTGAAGTCACGAATAGATCCCAAGATTGAGACCAGGTATCGAGAACGTGCAGATGAAGCCCGCAATGAATGACTGTTATACCTCCCGTCTCTGGATCTCGTATGCACATGATGGCTGCATCATCATGACATATCTTCGCCAACGCTGCACGTGCTTTCAGGACATAGCTCGACCTCACTTCGTAAGGCAGGAATGCTTTCACGACATATGACTATGGTTATGCAGCATCGAAGATTAATTGAAAGCGCATGTCTGCACTTAGCGTCATGTCTACAATGAGCCCGGCGCTACAATCACTTGGCGGGAAAAGCTATAACAAAGAATCGATCAACACATTGTCATGAGATCCACCAGACAGATTCAACAACGCCGAGCTATTTTCATTACATATCGTATCCTATTCCAGAGCATGTCCAACCCATCACACATCTTACTTCAAGCGTCCTACTCCAACTTCTCAAGGCTCCTCCCATTTTCCACCTCCTTCTTCCATAATCTCCTCTCCTCATCCCTGTTAATACCAGGACCCTGGTACTGGCTTCCATACAATCCCGAGGCATACTTGTTTCCCTCACCCTTCTTGGGCGACCTCCTCCTGTACCACTTTCCGTAAACCAACAGGTAGTACAATCTGAACGACAACAGGGCGAACTTATCCTGCTCAAGATCCTCGGGGTAATCGGCACCAAGGTCTACGGCAGCGGCGAGACCACTGATGCAAGCGACCTCATGAGCGTTGACAAGAGTCCAAGAACCGCAGAAATGAGTCGCCTGACGGCCCTGCAGGAGCCACATCCACGGCACGACGAAAATGTAGTGGGTCCACGAGTGGCAAAGCTGATGCCACCAGTCGGAGCGAATGATCTTGTCCTTGTCAATCTGGTCAATGTCCCAAAGGTGACCGTCGCGTTCCTTGTTGAGGAAGATAGTCTGAAAGACGTGCTTCTCGAAGGGTGCGTTGGGAGGGAATTGGGATTGGTAGTTGGTGCAGTCGAAGCACATCTCGATCTTGGTGAGGTCTTGCTCGTACATCTTGATCATATACATGGGCTCGAACTTCTTGCGAGCCTCCTCGACGCGGGCGGACTGGTCTGTACCGCCGAGGGAGGTTACGGCTTGCTCTTCGTTGTACTCGCCTTCGTAGTGCTTGCGCATGTACTCGTGGTCTGTGTGGGTGACGGTGATATCGTTGGCGAATTTGGCGGAGCCGAGGACCTTGGATTCACGCCATGATGCGTTCTTGCCGAGGAGCTTCTTGGTAGTGTCGGTGAGAGTACAAAAGATGATTTCGTCGTAGTGCTCGGTGTGACCTTCCTTGTCACCGTCACGGTTGGATGTGTCGTCGATTTGTGCAGATTCTCCGTTGTGACCATCTGGGACAGGTGTGCGCTCAATAATGCGAACGACGACACCCTTCTTGCTGTCACGAGAGATGGTATGCGTCAATTCTGTGTTAAGTCGAACATTCACACCGCGCTTGACCAAGTTCTTCCTCCAGGATTCGTAGAACTCGCTGAAGTTAGGGAAGACAAACATAGGTGGCTCGTTGCTGGCAAGGCTGTGCTTGTCGGGAGGGTACCACATGCCGTACGTCGGGCTCGTGCAGAGGCGTTCCAAGATCATAGTGGGAACCTCAGGGGTGTAATTGCCGGTACCGAGGAACAGAGCGACCATAGGGAGAGCGACAATGTTGGCAAATTCGTCCGAGAACATGAAGAGCTTGACGAGATACTTGATGGGAAGAAGGGCGAAGAAGATTTCGAATGTACGAATAATCTTCAACATCCAGTAAAATCGCTTCACCTCTTTCTGATGCTTTTCGAGCATCTTGGTCGGATATGAGTTGGTCCAGAACTTGTCACCCTTGCCAAAGGCGACCTGGAGCTTGACAGGGTCGGCCCAGTACCCCTGACGAGCGAACATAGCCATCGTATGGTGGAAGATATGGCTACCACCTTGGACACCTTGATTGAGCCAACTGGCTCCCGTCTTCTCTTTATCGAGGGGAATGGAGAACGCCTGGCCACCGCAGAAGTTGTTGGGTTCGATGACAGTAACGTCGAACTTGTCCGGATGCTCAGAAAGGTGGTGTGCAGCGGTCATGCCTTTGCAAGTTGTCAGCTCAATTCATACACAACAAGACGTCAATACTCACCAGATGCACCAGCACCCACAATGAGGATACGCTTCTTCTTTTGGCCCTCCATATTGGCGCTGTTGTTGAACCTCGTCTGCGAGGGATGGCTGTCAAGACTAGGTTTTGACGTGTTGCTGGTCATGATCAGAATCCGCAGCCCAAGGCTTTTGAAGAAAACGCACAAACCTGACCGTGAGCAGCTATGGGCCGTTTATGAGCAAAGTTAGCGTGACACTCGCGTCACATTTATCGCGTGAGGGCTGCGAAAACTGGTCACCGTGATGAGAAAGTGCGTCATTGATTCTCAGAATCTGGGGTTTCAACGAGATAGATCTGACACTAAACACAAATGCGGCTTAGCTGCGATCGGAGATCTACGAAAATGGACACGGAGATCTGCATCTCGACAGCCATGTGAATTTCAAGATATCCATTAGTCTATGTGCAGAATTATGCTTCATATTGGCTGTCGCATGCCTAATACCATTTGTTTCCCTCTTCGCCTTCTCTGATATCTCTTGGATTCAGATTGAGCAGTCTTTGGCCAGGGTAGCTGTCGCCAAACGCACTTTCAAATGTGCTTGAGATGGACCGATTGCCAATCTCTTTGATGGAATCATATTCCACTTCGTTCTCCCCTTGAACCGCTGCCCATTCTCTGCTTGCGGGACTGATTCCGTTCCCGAGGTCACTCCATCTACTGACAATGAGTGCGTTCTTGAATCTCGTGCGGTCGTTCATGGCCACATTCTTATCCTCCACTAGCTTCAATTCGATCATGTATTCTGTAGGACACCTTGGACATCGTCTCATGGGCTGGCACTCACCACACAGACTCGTCATGCCTGGCCGTGGTTGCTTGGGTCCACCAAGAGCCGCCGCTCGCTTTTTGACGGTAGGTAAATGGCCTAGTGCACATTTGCAATTATCCATGAGGAGACCATCACGCCAATGTGCGCAGACGGAGAAATATGGCGTGTAATCTTCTCGCGAGTAAAGAAGCATGCGTTTGGCGGCGAGGGTCATGCCGCCTTCTGCAAATGCTTGACTGGTAACACGCATGAGCAGGTGACCATTCTTATGAACGTGGTATTTTGACTGATGGCTCCAGTCACTCCATTGGTCCTTCCACCGTCGATCCAGTGACTCTGCCGGTAGTCCGTACTCGGGCCCAAAGCGGTGCGCCCGTGTGACAAGTTGTACGAATGTGAAAGGTAGCGTTCTGCCGTTGGTGATGCGGTGTCGCGGGGGAGGGATCAGATTGTTCTTTTGATTCGGACAATCGAAAAGCGGGTTGAGCACGTTGGTGGGCATCAGTGACTCCTGTCCAGGATGTGTCCGGGTATGAAAGCTTGCACAAGGAAAGCAGAAGAGCTGACCCGGGAACTTGACATCCATGGGGAGGAGAAATGCGGCCCGCTGCTGCTTGTTCACAGGTTGTCTCAGCACGTCGAAAGGCTTGCTTCCGAGTAAGAACCAGACCGTCTTGCAAGTCAGAGCAAGGTTAGCCGCCTCTCGGGGCTCCAAGAAGTCTGTGATACGGTCCCATATCTCAGCAGACGGCTTAGCCAGAATCGCCTCTCCTCTTGGGCGTGTGAGGTCTATCTCCGGAGTTTCTTCTGGTGCTTCCTCTGCCACATCGTCCAGTGTCTCATCGAAATGTAGGGCGTGCATCATTTCTGTGAGGTCCTTCCGCTCACCAGTGTCCTTGTCGATGAGGTCTTTGTGAAAGGCATGATTATGCTGAGCAGGCGGACGGCCATTTTGCCCCTCGGGTTCTGCTCGATGGTGGTCGCTGAATGGATTCTGGACATTCTCGTTGGGCTGGGCTGGCAATGGTTTTGGTGGTATTGATGCTTTGCGCGTATACCTCTCCTCAGGTGCAATGGAGTAATCTACGTTGGCGGATCGATAAAGATAGTCTTCTTCGGGGTCATATTTGGACACAGATGGAACGCTTGACGGTTTCCGGCTATCCGGGTGAGTCGGATGGTAGTTCGAGTCGTCTGCATATCCAGGCCGATGGTCTTGCGTGGCTTGTGAGGGTGCTGCACTCCCTCTTAAACTTTTCTTGGTCAACCGCTGTCGTGGCGCAGAGTTCTTGGACGACGAGAGACCAAGGCGATCCTTGAGACTCTTCTTGCCGGCGTTCGCTTCTGCCATGGTGGGTCGGATGATCGACGGACAAGCAAACGGCTCATGTTGACAAGACGCGCTCCTACGCCTCAACCATATCAGTGTCCAGCTGCATCAAAATGCGTTTACGGAGATCCTGCGGGCGAGATTGTGATGTCTGGTAGGCAAGTCTTGTCGCGCTGGAATGGAGGGGACCCTCCGGCGGTGATGTCGGGTCAGCAAAACGAGCCGTTCCGTTTGACTCTTCCATTGACCAGTCAGCATCCCAAGAACGTAGACGCCTAAGATTCAGCCTCCCTCAGGCCACAAACGGCGGCACAGCCGTCTACCGATACGCGCTACCTCTCCAGCTTTGCTTCATTCTGCGCTATACAGTAAGTTGTGGCTTGTGCAATTGTGCTGCCTGGTAGTCTGTGTATAATCCCAGACTTCCTGCTTCGCGGATTCCTTCTTCGCTCAATGTTCGTCAATCCTCCCTGTCCACCGGGAACACATCATGACTAATCACCAGACGCCTTGGGAGGAGAGTGAACACGCCATGTCGTTATCTTCACCGCGGTCAGAGAAGGGCGATGCGCTCGCCTCGGTCATGGACTCGGCATTATCTATGCAAGACACGCAACCTGCATACGAGACTGACAGCGAAGATGCCGACGATGAGGAGCCTCCACCATACCACCCATCATCACCGGCGCCTGTAGCGAGTCCATTGTCCGTCCCGACCACCTCACAAGTCGAGGACCCAAAGATTCCAGAAGTGTGGCGAATGTACCAGAAATTGCAAAGTATTCCTTGGACCAGGTACATGCCGCCTCGCGCTCAACTATCGAGTGATGCTTCGACGGTTACATTGGTCAACATACCAGAAAATCATACCGCTGAAACCGTTTCTAAGGTCGTCCTGGAGCAGCTGAACCTGCCTCCACAGCAACATGTCAAAGTGATAGGCAGACATCAAGACTGGAGCGGCTCAAAAAAAGTGGTCGACTTTGAATTGACGCTCAACGTGACGCCCTACTTCACGGGCGCCCACGGAGAACTACCAGTAACAGTCAATTGGCAGAGTGGCTGTGAAATGGGAGCCCGAACTACTACTGGTGAGGCTGTCGGAAAAGAGGTAGAATCTGCTTTGGTCCGGTGTTACAGAAACAAGACTGTGCCGCAGAGGTATGTGTCTGCAATCCGACCATTCGATTACCATCTGATTTGCTTCTAGCATCGTAGTCGATCGTGCCATTACCAACTGGGACAAGTCATATGTCTGTACGTGCATCCACGGCTTACTAGGGACCGTACGATACAAGGGCGATGTGGAGATCACCTTCCCCACGACACAAACCAAAGTGGTCATCAACTTGCCCTCCAAGGATGCTCCAAAGGAAAAGAAGGGTCTCTTCAGCTCTTTTGTCCAGAGTGTCGCAGGCTACAAGACATCCTACACCATCAAAGCCGAGTGGCCGTACGCATCGCATCCAGTCAATGTAGACGAGCTCGGAAGCAGGAGTTCGGACCCAGCCCGAACATTCACGAGTAAGAGTGAATCAGCATGGTTTGCAGATTGGGAGGCCGTCATCAGACGTGCCGTGGTCAGGAATGAAAAGACTATTCTAGGCCTGGACTCTTGGATGCAAAACATGACGAACCCCCTGAGGAAAGCGGAGCTGCCTACCAGTGACTGGGGTGCCAACAAATATTGAGGAGTTGTTTATGGGATCATCATCGGGTTGGGTCAGCATTGTATATTGAGATGTCCTCTTTACGAAAATATGGCATACATACGGGATTTACTAATGTGTAATGGAACAAAGATGATTGAACTACCGATCGAAGCTTAGAGTTCGTGCTCAACGGCTGCAGAATACATGTGTATATTGTATAGATTTTGCACCACTTGGCTCAATACTTTTTGTATTTACATATCCATCTCTGCTCCTACTGCCTCAACACCCCTCTAAACGTCAACAACTTCTCACACCTCCCTCTCTGATCCTCCGGCACATCCTCCATCCCCGCCCCCTCCGTGCGAAACAAAAGCCTCCTCGTCCCCTCCCCACTCTGCCACGTCTCCCACTGCACACCACCAGGCACGCTCGCCCCATTCGGATCCAAGTACCTAATGAAATTCGCCCAATACCTCTGGATCGTCCTCCCAACCTCAGCATTGATCTGGCCCGCCTCATAACTCGTCGGCGGGCTACCGCTCACATTATCCGGCCCGAAAATGGCATTCACCTCGACCGTGTGCGCGACGCCCACCCCGCTGGCGTTCGCGGCAGGGTCGATGACGTCCCACTTGTAGTTCCAATTGTGGGGCGCGCCGCGGTCGGCGTAGCGCTGGGAGATGAAGATGCCTGGGCAGATGTAGCGGAGTTCGCCGTAGGCGTTGCTTAGTTGGCGCCAGTAGGGGCCGGAGGAGGGGAATTGCTCGGCTTTGGGGTAGAGGGTGTTGAGGGTGGCGAGTTGGGAGAGGGTGATGGTTGGGTATTGATTTTTGAGGAAGGTGTCTGAGTCAGTCAGGTTGGAGGTATTGCGGGGGGCGAAGATGGTGCCTTCGTTGGCGGCGTCGCCGTAGATGGCGGGGAGGAGGGGGAAGCGCCCTTCGGAGAAGGCGCCGGAGAGGGTGTAGGAGGTTAGGAAGTCATTGTCCAGGACGGGAGAGTACATGTATAGTGGGGGCCCTACGGCGCCACCGGCGGCAGTGTTGAAGTTGATGGATTGCAGGAAGGTGGAATTTAAGCTGCGTAGGCAGGTGAGAGTGTCGTTGCTGTTGACGCAGCCGGCGCGGATGACGAGGTTGTCGTACTGGTATTGTGCTTCACTGGTTGTAAGGATACGGCCGAAGGATTGAGCTGAGGCTGCGGTGCCGTGGAAGAGACCAGAGTCGGTGCCGTTATAGGCGGCGAGTTGCAGGGTGACAGATGCACCACCAGCGGAGCCTCCTCCGATAACCACGTGATCTGGGTTGCCACCAAACTTGGTGTTGATTAGACAATTGTGGTAGTATAGATATGGTATTTACACTTACTCGACTGATGTACTTGTTTACCCATTGCAGAGCTTTTCGCTGGTCCTTCAATCCGTTGTTGTTGGACGCCCTGGACGTTATCTCCTCGCCGGAGAGGAAGCCCCAAGGACCAACGCGATAGTTCAAAGTCACAAATACCATTTGCATGTCTCCAGCTTGGATAATGCCAGATCCATTGAGGTTCGGGTCCGAGTTCGTGTTAAAGCCACCGCCCTGGAAGTACAGGAACACTGGTAATTTGGAGTCCGCAGTCGCGTTCGAAGGTGCATAGACGGCGATATACAAGCAGTCCTCGGCAGACTGGTTGGCCGGCAAGTTCTGACCTGTTCCCAGGCAGATAGGTCCTTGCTTAGTCGCGTCTTGAACGCTGTCGGCTGGCTCCGGGTCCTGGGGTGCTGCAAAGCGGAGGCTGCCCAACGGCGGAGCAGCATAACGCATACCTACCCATGAGGTGATGCCATTCTGAAGAGCATTTCCTCGATACCTGGTGTATTCAACATCAACGACCGGGTCAACGGCCAGGACAGAGGTGGACAATGCCAAGCTGGCAAGCAGGGTAGAGCGCCTCATGTTTGCGGACAAGGGCGAGATGTATAGGACGTCGTGATGAAGTTCAAGAAGAAGCCGGGATGCTTGGCCATGTTATACTTATTCTAGGGCATTGCAAAGTGATCTCATCGCCCACGCTACGGCTTGGATTGACCCGGGATCGTCCCATTGTCTAAGTGTTGACAAAATTTGACAAGGCACGATGATGCTGATCATCCAAATCGTCTTCTGGGTCAGGGCGGGGAAGTGGAGTTTTGACGGTAGCGGCGTGGAGCCGAAAGCCCTCTGCATTTCCGGGATTCAGCCGATACCATCTTCAAATGCCGCTCAGAGAATCACCAATTGTCTAGATGGGAGGGAGTTTCAATGCTTCGTCTGGTCCTCGGATGGGGTTTCTTTTGAAGTCGATCATACTACCAGAAGCAACGATCAAAACTGGGAAATTCCCAAGTGAAAACGAATATGATGTCTAGGGCTGAAACGCTATGGCCTTTGCCAAAAGACATGGTATACAACTTTTGCTACGAATGCAGGGACAGCCCATCCTGTGTACTGACTGTCCAACCACCGGCTCTTGCCTCTTATGCCTTCTCCTCATCAACATCGACAGTAACCTCCCGCTTGATATTCGTGACTAGGGCAATCTCGTCTGCTTCCAGACCTGTGCCGGGACGGTTCTGTGTACCACCCTGTGCGCCGTGTTTGCCGGATACGTTGCCAGCTGTGCCATATGTTGTCTCCCTGACAGTTGAGATGAGGCGGAGCTTCTCCAGAATCGCATGAAACAATGGCCTGATTGTGCCGAAGTTGGTGGCTGCAAGACTGGCTCCGAGCTCGATAGCGACCCATCTTCCCAGATTGACTGAGACGCTGTAGTAGGTGAGACCAGTGACGGGTTTCAGGGTCCAGTACAGGCGGATGATCGTAGCGATTCCGCCGAAGAAGCCGAACAGGATCAGAAGAGAGGCAGTGAACTTCGTGATTGCTGGTAGTCTAGCCTTCATCAGGGCGACTACAGCCATGCCGGCAAAGGCGATGTCACCGGCGATGTTGATGCAAGAGAAGACCGCGAAGATGATCTCATGGGGTATCTGAGCCTTGCACTTTCCTGTGATGGCCTTGTATGTCTTTGCTGAGGCGCATGTGAAAGCTCCAACACCAAAGTACGCGAGTCCGCTGAGAATAGTGAGAATGGCGACGATCCAGATGACAATGCGCTGGACCGGACGATGGCTGAAGATCTTGTAAAAGAAGAGAGCCACGGATATCTTGAGAAAGATCATGACAAAGCTGTACAGAGCAGCGCTGGCCCTCGTGTACTGGCACTTTTGTCAGCCGGGACACTATCAAAGCTACTTTGACGACTTACAGGAACCAGCTGGGCTGCTATCTTCGGGTTGGTCAGGGACTTGATGCCCATTTCGCAGATGGTGTAGCCGACGCCGGAGTGTGTCACGTAAAGAACCTATCGTGTTAGTAGCTGCTACATGGGGGTCGAAAAGATCACTTACACAAGCCAGGACCATCGTCCAGTCATCCCATCCGAATTGCTTGATCATCCTCGTCCGCACCCATATTCGTAGAGCCAGGGAGATGACCACGATCACAACAAAAGCGACCGTGATATGCTGGGCCTCCTTCAGACCATTCATGGTATCCTTGATGAAGTTTGCAGCCGACATCCTGTCCGATTCCGTGCTGTTGGACTGTGAATGTTATGGGAAGAAGCGCGCATGGACGCGACAATCCTTTTGAAGACTACCATAACTTCAGGCTGTTGGAGGCTCAATCGTCCAGCGAACCATAGATTGGGCGACTTCAGGTACTATTGACCGGAACGCAGCTTGGCATGGAGGACCTGGAATATGCCGACTAGGCCCAGATCCGGATGGATTGCGTTCCAACGGTACGACTAAGACTACCCTGGAGAAAGCATATTTCGAGGAGCGATTGATCTGGGCGGCCTATAGGGCGAGCTTGTCGAATAGCGAGAAATTCTTCATTACATTACTTTGAGCAAATGCTAGTCTGAGAGACGTGTCCAAGTGGAGACTGGTGATAGAAGAAACAGAGAATCTGAGAGGTTGATAGTAGCCAGGAACTGCCGACATTTGGCAACGGCGAGAAAGTCAAAAGGTCCTAGGATTTGTATATTGATGCGTTCCCCAACGTCGCCACGGGGTGTACCGAGCACCTGGTTTCAGATGCTATCCTTGAACCCATACATACCATGATCATGATCGAAGTAGTCACTCCAGCCGATATCTTTCAACGTGGTGCAGTGCTAGGCGGAGTACGAGCAGATGTGGCTTGATATCGTTGACCATCGAAGTCGCGCGATGAAAGGAGAGGGCAGCAGGCGGGCAATTGACGCTCATTTCGAACGCTTAGCAGCCACTTGAGATAGAGACTTCGACCAGGAGCCGAAAGAGTCGGTCGTGGCGGCGCTGAAACACGTTCCGTCAGGGCAACTACCAGGCATGAATATCACCGGCCACTTTCTTGGCTGATCCGCTGCGATGTCGAGTTGAACCAATGTTGGAGGACTGTCATCATCTGGTGTTGGCGGCGGTTTGTTTTGCTCAACAACTACGCACTTTTTGTAGTCGTTATCTAGGGGCGCAAGACTACACGAGCTGGGCGCAGATTGAGCCAAATCAGGGGCCACGGAGTTGCAGGAATTCGTGCAACGCGCGGATGCTCCCATTGAATTACCAGGCCATGCCTGGTAGTGCTTAGTCTATGAGACAGGTAGATGTTACAAGATTTGCTTGTAGTGATCAGGACTACCAGCTTGGCCTGGTACAAGTGGTACCTGCTTGCATACGTTTTGAGGACATCGGCAACGAAATCGGGCGGATCATTTCCGCGCCGGGATTTGAAGCGAAAGCTTAAAAGTCACAAACCCCGCGCCCTTCGAGAGAGCATGGTTGGGAGATCGACAAGTATTGCCTAGTCTTGAAGATAAGGGCTGCTCTTGGATGCTTTATATGCTTCAAGTATAGACTAATCCCTCTCCTCGCTGTCTGCTAACTCGCCATGATCGCACCTCCTGCAGTACGTGTCGCTGTGACGCAACATGAGCCGGTATGGCTGAACATCGAAGAAACCACTGTCAAGACTGTCGACATCATAGGGGAGGCGGCTAGAGCAGGTTGCAAGCTCGTCGTATTCCCAGAGCTGTGGACCCCAGGCTACCCGGCTTGGATCTGGTCAGACTACCAGTGCGTCGGCATGCATCTCGACGCTGACACTGCTCCAGGACGAGACCCGTGGACTTTGAGCTCGGCGTGAAATATGTACAGAATTCGCTGCGGATAGAGAGTAGCGAGATGAAGTCGATATGTAATGCAGCAGCAGAACATCAAATCAGCGTATGTCTCGGCTTCTCGGAGCGTGATGGTGAATCCGTCTATATCTCACAAGTATTGATCGACGACACTGGAGAAATTCGCATGAAGAGACGCAAGATGAAGCCAACACACATGGAGAGGACCATCTTTGGCGACGCTTCAGGAGATTGCCTTTCTTCTGTCATTCCCATCAGCAATGTTGGGAGAGTAGGAGCGCTATCGTGCTGGGAGCACATTCAGCCCCTCTTGAAGTACCACACGTTCTCACAAGGAGAACAGATCCACTGCGCTGGCTGGCCACCGCTCGACCCTTTCGTAGACCAGTCACCTGGGTTCTTCTCCATGACCACGGAAGGCTGCCGTACCCAGGCTCAGATGTATGCCATCGAGTCACAGACATTTGTCCTCCACTGCACATCAGTGATCTCCGAGGCAGGTCTGCAGGCCATGGGAACTTCTGGTAGTCCTCTGATGGGCACGCCTTCCAACGGCAGCTCTGCAATCATCGCTCCGGATGGTCGCATCCTTAGTCAGACCGACACGCCGAGCGAACAGCTGATTATAGCCGATCTAGATATGTCTTTGATAACAAAGGCAAAGACCTTCGCAGACGCAAGTGGACATTGTAAGTCTATATTCATGATCCTGTCGTTTGGTATTCTGCTAATGGGGCATGTCGCAGATAGTCGACCAGACCTGCTATGGCTTGGTGCAGATCCCAAGGTCAAGAAGCTTGTGCGGCATGAATGATGGCAATAGTAGCCGAAGATGGCGCTTTGTGCCTTGGGGGGTTGAACATACTTGTGTCAAATATCTTCTATACAGTGGCAGTCATCTATTGAACCTCTATACTCACGGGTATCACATCTTCGCCCCAACCTCCGGGTCCGTATTAACCTTATTATGCTCACAAGTAGACACAATTGCGCCATCGCTCTTCCGCTTCATCGTTCCTTTCGTGACCGCCAACCGTTTCCCAGCATGCACAATCTGTCACCAAATCAGCTCACATTCTCCAATTCCATCCTTAGATTAATCCTTACCTCACACTCCAATATCAGCGTCTCCCCAACTGGCGCAGGCCGAATGTACGTGACACTCAGCACCCGCGAGACGCCTCCCAGCATCCAGAATCCAGGTCGCGCGATCAGAGAAAGCACGATTGAGGTACAGATGTCGTAGATGGTGGCTTGTGCGCCACCATGTAGGTTGGCCGAATTGTTGGACCAGTGGTCGTCGTTGTCGAACTCGAACACTAGTTTGCCGTGGGCTGGGCCGTCAGATGAGGCGTCAATCAAGCGCATACTCTTTTGAAAGAGAGGGACGAAGAAGCGCTAGGGGGCGTGTTAGTATGGTGGGGATTGCCTCGGTGTAAGCAGGGTACGAGATACTAGGAACATTTCGAGCGTGTTGAAGGTGGCAATGAATTTAATAGAGACAATGAGACCACAAGAAGAAGCAACTCACCTCATCATCTGCGGCAATGTTCTTCCATATCAGCTGTGCCTTCTCCATGGGCGAGAGCTTCTGTAGCGAGTCGAGGTCATACTTTGACCAGTCGAATTTCGGCAATTTACCCATGGTTCCTATGTGCTGTGAAAACACTTGCAAGAACTGATGGAAAGTGGTATGTGCAGCAAGTGGATGTTGTAATTCCAGGTAATGAGAAAGGAGGCCGCTACGTCTTTGAAGCATTGCTCGCGTTGAGCCGAGGTCCGGCTCTCATCATCAAAGGCGGCTCGGTTCAACCACGAACTCTATCAGTTCACGAGGGCTAGGAAAGAGTCATTCTCAAATAGAGACAGGATAGGTCAAGAATCATGATAGTCATTCAAATAGTGAAGCGAAAATCTATCTTGCATCTACTATCAATCACAGCTTGGCCTTGATCTCCTTCTCCGCACTTGCGCTCGCCTCCCTGTTCAGCTCCACCTTCCCCGACGCTTCGCCCTGACCAAAGAAGATGACCTCAACGGTCAGGTCGTCTCTGTATCTTCTACTATACGGGCTCGGCAGAGTTAGGAGAGCGCTCAGCATCTCCTTGTCTTTGCCACCCAGGGCGTTCCTGACAAGATGCGTAGCAGCATTCCTGTCCTCGACTACGAATCTCTCACTGTGACTACCGCTGACTCCCCACTGCTGTGGCCTGACGGGGGCCCTTTGACCACTCTCATCATCTTTCCCCGTCGGATCTGTCTCCTCGGCTCCGCTCTCAACAGGCAGCACCGACTTCGCACCACCCATCCAGGCGGGCAACCAGCTTGATGCACCACCACTTGTCTTCTTTACCGCTGGTGGGCCATGTTTCTCTAACCACATACCCACGAGCCCGATAACTTCTTCGTTGGTCAGCATCTCCCACAGTCCATCCGTAGCCATGACTACAAAGTCACCATTGTCTGGTTCGATCTTGGTCGTTGTGACCACGGGCTCAGCAGTGACATAAGGTGGCGTAAGCAGATGTTTGCTAGGTCTTCGGGTGAAGTATTTGCTGAGGCTGCCTTGGATATCGACCGTCCACTTGTATACCGCATCGCCGAAAGCGCGGGTTGGTTCCAGACCACCAAGGACGCGGCCGTTGGCTGTGACGTATGGTTCGTTCGGATGCTCAGCGCGAAGGCGAGCTGCTTCACTCTCTGTCCCACCCGTCTGATCTAATGAGAGAGGTGTGGCAGTCCATTTGCCTGTGGTTGACCGCCGTCCCAAGACGGCACGGGAGTCTCCCGTACAAGCTACACGGAGTTCCTTAGAGCGAGAGTCGTAGAATGAGAGGAGAGCACAGGAGCCAGAAAGGGCAGGTGCAAGCTGCTGAGCCGCAAGCGGCTTCGACTTCGCGGCAAGGACTTTTTGTACGCTGTCGTGGACGATCTCGTGGTCGAGACGCATGAAACCTTTCTTGATGGCTTCGTCGATAGCCGAAGGTGAGGGGAAAAGTGAAGGTGCTGCTTTTGCTAAACCATATGTGCTGTTCAACTCTCGAGCGACAAAGGAGATCAGAGCCTGACGGAGTTTCGCTGAGGTTGTCCATCCGGAATGACCGTCGAATACACCCCAAAACATCCAGTCTGAGCTGGTCTCGCCATCCTCTGTAGCAGCGACTGATTGGGGTACATCGATGATCTTCTCGGCGTGGTCGTCCTCTATAGGGTCGTTACTTGGTATTTGAACAACATCATATCGCACCACACCTCTACCTCTGCCGACCAAGTATGACTCCTCATTTGTCCTCAATTTACTCGTGACTTGATCCTCGGACATCATCTCAAGAACCTTGCGACCGTAATCGTCCGTCTCTTTCGACAATGGCTGCCCTTCCGGAATGACGCTAGTGTATAGCTCGCCGCGCTCGACAATCAATGCCTTCCTCACAGCCTCCGATATCTGTTCAACCGGGGGTCCGCTTGGCTTTGGAGGTGGTGTCGCGTGCTCAAGCAATATAGGATTCTTGAGAGCAACTGTGCCTTTGTATGCATACCATGCTGCTCCTCCAGCAACAGCAGCTCCAATGACGGCCTGTGATACACGTCGGCTACGCATCTGAGGTTGTGTACCACTCCTGGTTGCTATCGATCGGTTGCCAGATGCATTGCTGGTACATGCGAGACGGGTCTTGACTGCTTTCCGAGGACTTGGCCGGCGGAAAAAGCGCAAGTTCTGAACCACTGCCCGACGCATCGGGAGGGTTTCCTGTGATAGTGGTCTGTCCGGGTGTGGAACGTGTAAAGTTGCGAATGTGTTGCCAATGAATGGAGGCCGAGAGATCTTGGTCCATCAAGGGGTTCGTTCGGCTGACCTGACTCGTGCTTGACTCCAGGTGAAATGATGTCATTGGCTATCCATTCACCTTCAAATCATGTAGCATTCTATTTTGCCGCATTTCGATTCACAGTTTCGAATATCGGAGTTTGGTAGTCAAGAGTTTTACATACACACATTGACAAGTGTTTGAATCCTGTATACCTCGCGCTGGCCGGACGATCGATTGTATCAGGTGGAAAAGTTTTCGGGCAGTTATCACGAGGGGTTGATATCGATCTTAGAAGGCAAACCAGAGGCTCGAGGTTCGTCGTTCAGACTTAGTGAAGCATAATGTCTTCCAGGGCCTTGCGCAAGGCACAAAAGCAGAGAGAAGAGGAAGAAGCTCTGAAACGCCTTCAGCAGGAAGCAGAGGATCTCGAAGATTCAGATGAAGAATCCGAAGTGGCAACACAGCCGCAGAAATCAGCTTTTGCTCTGTTGAATGAAGACCAAGCAGATGACGAGGATGAAGCAGATGAGGCAAATGAAGAGGGAAAAGTGGATGATGCCAGCTCAGAGGACGAGATGAAACCAGCAACGCAGCAAGCACCAAGCAAACCAAGCAAACGAAAGAAGAATAAGAGAAAGAAGAAGCTTGCGGCAGTTTCGAAACTGGAAACTCCCACAGAAGACATGGACGAGATTGATGCCGCGCTGAAAGCCCTCTCTACTTCAAACCAAACCAGCTCATCTAATGATGCGACGAGTGACTCCATGGTTTCCAAGACGCACAAATTGCTTGCAGTGGAGAGTCAGAATCTTCATGCTGAAAACGAGATGCGAAGGCTCTTCGGTCGGACAGCAATGGAGCAGAACGATGATGATGAGCAGCCACATGGGCAAGGGAGACGAAGAAATCGGAATCAGCAGATGGCCGGTCTGGCGGCAGCGCTCGGAAGACGACAAGGTGCTCAAGGCGGACGCTCGAGTGGACTTGGCTTACTGGGTTTGAGACGGAACCTTTTTATACAAGGTAAAGAAGATTGGCCAATCGGCACCAGTGGTGGATTAGCAATGGAACTTGTCGAGAAGCGATCAGACGGCACCGTGCTGTATCGATATACACACAACAGCACTTACCAGGAAGTACAGGCCGACTTTGACATCTGCGTCCGCGCTATGGATCCGGAGCGGATGATCAGGCTTCTCCAGCTCAATCCTTATCACATCAGTACTTTATTACAAGTCTCGGAGATTGCGAAACAGGAAAGAGACAATGCAACATCTGGTAGTCTTCTAGAACGGGCTCTGTTCACCTTTGGTCGTTCTTTACACAGCACTTTCGCTAGTAATCTTGCGCAGGGAAAGGCACGACTAGATTTCCGACGACCTGAGAACAGAGAATTCTGGCTTGCCGTGAGTCGCTATATGAACAATCTCAGTTTACGGGCGACCTGGAGGACCGTCTTCGAGTGGGCGAAGCTACTTTTGTCTTTAGACCCGGAGGGAGACCCGTACTGCATGTATCTCGTCATTGACCAATATGCACTTCGAGCACGACAACCTCAGGCCCTCATCGACATGGCTGCGGACGATATCATCGCAAAGGGCTGGTCGCAACTACCCAACGTACAGCTTTCGCTTGGACTAGCACTGGTGCAGTCGGGGCAAGCAGGTAAAGGCAAGCAGGCTCTATTCAAAGCGGCCAATAATTTCCCCTGGGTCGTCGCTAGGCTTTTCCAAGAGCTCAATGTGGATGCACCACCGGGAATCTGGGGTAAGTCGCCCAGGACAGACTGGGAGAAGCTGTGCTCCGAGCTGTACGCCGTGCGAGCAAAAGACATCTGGAACACACCGGAGTCGAGCAATCTGCTTGTCGAAGTCAGTGCAGCGGTTGCTGGGGGGTCGGAGCCAGAAATACTGGAGAGGGCCATCAGTGTTGATGAGGGACGGCATGTAATGCTGTCCGACAAGCCGGAACTAATTGCACTATTGCCCAGGTCAATCACTGGACAGCTCAAGGGATCTTCAGACCCGCTGCCACCAGAGAACAACCTCTCCAGCTATCAACTTAGAACAGCGTCCGGTCACAGGCGGGCAATGGGAGCGGCGCCAGCCAGGTCTGAAGCCATCGATGAGCTGCGTGAGCTGTATGAGTCCTTCAGCAGCCTTGACCCTGACTTAGTGACGCGTATGCAAGGACTGGGCGCACAACAAGCAGATGGTGCAACACAACAAGATATGGAGGAACTGCTCAGGGGAAGTGGCATGAGCATGGATGAATTTACGCGGAGGGCACGCAGGTTCACAGAACTGCATGAAACATTGATCGGTCCTCTGGCACGTGGTGACGATGATCTGGACGAAGACGAGGAAGATGTATAGAGCCTACAATGATGTCGAATCAATAATGAAGTACCCGATTGCTTGTGGCCCCTGACACATAACGATGTCAAGTGTGAAGCTCAAAATTCCTTGGCGCATGCCATACCTTACCTTTTTTGAAGCTACCTAACCGCATCCTACGTCTGCATCCTCACTACCTCTGATTCTTGCAGTCTTCTTCTTGGTGTCGCATCAATTTGGCTGGCAATTGGTCGTAATGATCTCCCTTCTCCTGCTGGCCTTTGTGGTGCAGCTTCTAATACACTTGGTGAACACCCTCGGCGCAACGACCATCAACGAGCTGGTATTACATCTTGTCACCTCGAACATCATTTTTGTCAAAACTAATACCTGACAGCTCTGGGCCCTCTACAATAAGCTTCCTACCCCAACCGCAAAAGACGCCAACGAAGCGACAAAACTGCGCCGGGAAGTGGTACGCATAAAGCGCGAGCTCGCCTCAGTCAGCGCACAGGACGAGTTCTCGAAATGGGCCAAGATCCGTAGACAGCATGACAAGATAGTCGCGGATCACGAGAAAGTTTGTAAGTGCTGGCTGGATACTTGAGGTTGCCGATTGAGGATGGAGAGCTGACTTTGGTGAAGCGGGCAGGGTCAAAGACACGCGCGCGACCTTCGACAAAGCTGCGAATGGACTACGATGGGCTGGCACGACAGGCGCAAGGTTCTTGCTTCAGTTCTGGTACAGCAAAAAGCCGATGTTCTGGATACCGCAGGGTTGGGTGCCGTACTACGCAGAATGGGCGCTATCGTTCCCGCGAGCGCCTCTTGGCAGCGTGAGCATGCAGGTGTGGTGGATCGCTTGCGCGAGTGTGATTCTGTTAGTCAGTGAAGGGATTGGAGCGACTGTCACGTTGGCGAGAGGAACCGGGACACAGAAGCAGAAGCAGAAGCAGGAGCCCATGAAGATGAAGGCCACTTCGGGGACAGACAAAGCCAGCGAGAAGAAGGAGTTATAGCATGCATAGTAGCTTGTGGATATGAGTTCAGGATACATGATATAACTAAGCTAGGGACCGGTATCAGGTCTGTCTCTCAGCGAATTGACGCAAAGTCTTCAAAGCATGGCTCAGACACTGCAACACGTTGTGAGATGACCTTGGCAGGTCGTTGGGGTCCTTCTCGGCTGCATTATTGATCTCGTGATGGTGGATATAACATCTCCGAGTCTTCGATAGCGCCGTATACTGTACTGTGACTATCACATGAATTGAGGGTCCAGCTTGGTTGTCTGGATCCAAATATCTTGTGAGACTTGAGGTCACACTCAAAATGTCATACTGAAGTGATGCTAACATCTTACATTACAGATCAATTCTCTGCGTTCGTACAAACCCGATGGCAGTCCGTTGGATACACGGGTGCTGCCAGAGTATGTGCCGCTCCGGTCATCAGACTTCCGCCAGGTGAGGAAAGCAGCAAAATTGCAGAAGCGGCAAGCGTGAGTTCCGACCGCATCTGTTAAACTGAACATCAGGCGCTGAGACAGAGGAAATCGGAGGAGGCTCTTGGAAATTATGAAGACATGCTTACATAAGGACAAAAAAAAGCTACGATGTCCGATCTCGATTCCAAGCCTCCGAGGTCGTGCCCCGCAACAATCCATTTGGAACCGTGACACGAAATCGCGGTCGACGCGTCTACCTAACTCTTCCAGCCGACACTGAGAGCTCAGACCCAGACCACTACTATATCTTGACATTTCGCTCTCACTCCTGCTCTCCTCTCACGCACATCCTACACTCAAGACTTCTAATTGATACCACTTGCTTTGGAGACACTGGTCTCGTGGTCTTGACAAAGCTTTACAATTCGACAATCCTTTCTTCTACTCCTTTCCCATCCCCCTCTTACCGACCTACCCAGAAACTTTTCACAGCACACATCTCAAGATGTTCGTCTACAAGAGAGGTATGTACATACTGGTATCCTCGAGATATGAGCACGATAAGCTGCAAGGCTACGAGGTCAATCCCCTGATCATCTACGTCTACTCGGCACTTGTCTTGACGTCTATCCCCTTGACACTCATTCAACGCGCTTGAGACGCGTACATAATTGAGTCGCGTATACTGACCATGTGATAGATGGACGCAAAGAGCGTGTGCAATTCGACAAGATCACTGCTCGTGTGTCGAGGCTCTGTTATGGCCTTGACCCTGAGCACGTCGATGCCGCTGCTATCACAATGAAGGTCATCGCTGGTGTCTACCAGGGTGTCAACACTATCCAGCTCGACGACCTCGCTGCTGAGACCGCCGCCTACATGACCACCACCCACCCAGACTACGCCATCCTGGCTGCACGTATCGCCGTGTCAAATCTTCACAAGCAGACGAAAAAGCAGTTCTCTGCCGTCATCTCCGACCTCTACCACTACATTAATCCCAAGACCCAGAAGCCTGCACCTATGATCTCAGACGAGACATACAACACAGTCATGAAGCACAGCGAGGAGCTCAACTCCGCTATTGTGTACGACCGGGATTTTAACTACCAATACTTTGGTTTCAAGACGCTGGAGAGGTCATACCTTTTGAGGATTGACGGCAAGGTAGCCGAGAGGCCACAGCAGATGATCATGCGTGTCGCTGTCGGCATTCACGGCGAGGACATCGAGGCCGCCATCGAGACCTACAACTACATGTCCAACAAGTACTTCACCCATGCTTCCCCTACCCTCTTCGCCGCCGGCACACCCAACCCACAGTTAGCTTCGTGCTTCCTTATCGACATGAAGGAGGACAGCATTGACGGTATCTACGACACCCTCAAGACATGCGCTATGATCTCAAAGAACGCTGGTGGCATCGGTCTGAACGTCCACCGTATCCGTGCCACCGGCGCCTACATTGGCGGCACCAACGGTACCTCGAATGGTCTCGTTCCTATGCTCCGCGTTTTCAACAACACTGCCCGCTACGTCGACCAGGGTGGCAACAAGCGTCCTGGTGCTTTTGCCATCTATCTCGAGCCATGGCATGCGGATGTCTTCGCCTTCCTCGACCTCAGGAAGAACCACGGTAAGGAGGAGGTCCGCGCTCGTGACCTCTTCTACGCTCTGTGGATTCCTGATCTCTTCATGAAGCGTGTTGAGCAGAACGGCACCTGGACACTCATGTGCCCACACGAGTGCCCTGGCCTTGCTGACGTCTATGGCGATGAGTTCGAGGCACTCTACGAGAAGTACGAGAAGGAGGGTCGTGGTCGGGACACCATCCGCGCCCAGAAGCTCTGGTATGCCATCCTCGAGGCTCAGACCGAGACTGGTAACCCATTCATGCTCTACAAGGATGCTTGCAACCGCAAGAGCAACCAGAAGAACCTTGGTGTCATCCGCAGCTCTAACCTCTGCACTGAGATTGTCGAGTACACTGCTCCCGACGAGGTCGCTGTCTGCAACTTGGCTTCTCTTGCTCTTCCCACATATGTCGACATGGCTAACGAGTCGTTTAACTTCGAAAAACTGCACGAGGTTACTCAGGTCGTTGTCAAGAACTTGAACAAGATCATCAACATCAATCACTACCCAGTACCCGAGGCAAGGAAGAGCAACTTCCGTCACCGACCTATCGGTCTTGGTGTTCAGGGTCTTGCCGACGCTTTCCTCGCTCTTCGCATGCCTTTCGACTCCCCAGAAGCCAGGCAGCTCAACATCCAGATCTTCGAGACCATCTACCACGCTGCTCTCACCGCCTCTTGCGATCTTGCCAAGGAGCTCGGCCCATACGAAACATATGAGGGCTCTCCCATTTCTAAGGGTGAACTCCAGTACGACCTGTGGGGAGTAACCCCTACCGACCTCTGGGACTGGGCTCCTCTCAAGGAGAAGATTGCCGAGCACGGTGTCCGCAACTCGCTCCTTGTCGCCCCTATGCCAACTGCCTCTACCTCGCAGATCATGGGTTTCAACGAGTGCTTCGAGCCATACACCTCGAACATCTACTCCCGTCGTGTGCTCGCTGGTGAGTTCCAGGTCGTCAATCCCTGGTTGCTCAAGGATCTCGTCGACCGTGGCTTGTGGTCCGACAATATGAAGAACCGTATCATTGCCGACGGTGGTTCTATTCAGAGGATTCCCAACATCGACGATGACCTCAAGGCTCTTTACAAGACCGTGTGGGAGATCAGTCAAAGGCAGATCGTGCAGATGGCCGCTGACCGTGGTGCCTTCATCGACCAGTCTCAGTCCCTCAACATCCACATGAAGGAGCCAACCATGGGCAAGATCACCTCCATGCACTTCGCTGGCTGGAAGCTTGGTCTCAAGACCGGCATGTACTACCTCCGTACCATGGCCGCGTCCGCGCCCATTCAGTTCACCGTCGACCAGGAGAAGCTCAAGGTCGTCGACACCAACGTGGCGCGCAACGTCAGCAGGAAGCGAGGTGTCCAGGGAGGTTCTTCTCCCAAATCAAACGCTGCTACCCCCGCTCCTCAGCCAATGTTCAAGACCAACTCCGCCACTGCCCCTGCAGATGTACCCACACCATCAACCACCCCTCCTCCTGAGCCACAGGCTAAGCGCGTTGAGGTCACCCCTAAGAAGACTCCGATGGACGTCCCTGCCTTCAAGGCCGATCAGTCAGAGGGCGACAGCCCCCGTGTCATCGCTGCCGATGCCGGCAAGGGTCTCCCAGATGATGAGCTTCCCGAGCCTGCCCTCAAGAAGGCTAATCAGGAAGAGGATGCGGAGAAAGACAGCAAGGACCGTGAGGGCGACATCTATGCCGAGGCAGTCCTTGCGTGCAGCATTGAGAACCCAGAGTCATGCTTGATGTGCTCTGGTTAAAGGATTGTTCACGCATTGGTGGTTTAGTCGCTTTTTGGTTTCACCTTGGATCGGTACATGCTGGCACATGCATGATGAATGGCGTTATGGGTACGACTGTCTGATTTGAGCTCGCAGTTGAGCTTTAGAGTTTTGGATTCGAATCATTCCTCCCGGAGGCACATGCGAGAAAGGGAACTTTGTGTGTATATAGATAGCTGTTAGTAGTCTTCATGAATTTACTTAATCAAGTTCAATCAAGTTTAGTCACCCTGGCAAGTCGTGAACCCCGCAGTCTTTGGCGCGTCGGAGGTAACCCCACCTTCCTGAAGTGGAATGATGATTGGGGTCTCGATATCAGCCAGTCATTTGATGTACCCTGCTCTCTACCGTTCATCCACTTTGTCCTTGTAATGAGAAGGCTCGCACATCTCTTGCTTGGTCTTTAGACAGTCACAGAGACGAATACAAAGCAAGACTCCATGGCAGGTCTACCTATACCTATCCCCACGGGCAAGGGAGACAAGGACGAAAAGAAAGACAAGATCCTCTGTATAGACGACCTCGATAAAGCGGCTTCCGCCAAGATGGGCACGATGGCAAGAGGTGAGAATATGCATTCATTGGTCTATTCCTGGCGCTACAACTACGTCTTCGAGCATCCCCATCACTATCACCTCCATGCCCACCCCATCTACCATTTCCCTCATCCCCTTCCGCCCCTGCCCCTTTCCTCCAAAATACCACCATCTAATCTCCCCCTTTAGATTTCTTCAACTCCGGCTCCCAATCCCAAACCACCCTGCGCTCCAACACCGCCGCCTTCGCCAAATACGTCCTCCGCCCGCGCGTCCTCCGCGACGTCTCAGCTACGAGCACGCACACCACTGTCTTCGGCGTCCCCATCGCCATGCCCCTCTGCGTCTCCCCCGCTGGCCTGCAGGGCATCGCGCATCCGGACGGCGAACTCGCCACTTCTCGCGCGTGTAAGCGAAAGGGCGTACACATGGGCGTGTCGTCTTATGCGAACTACAGCGCGGGGGAGATCGTTGCTGCTGGACGGGGAATACAGGGTGGGGGAACGACGCGGTATGCGATGCAGTTGTATAGTATGAAGGACCGGGCGTTGCAGGAGCGGATCGTCGAGCGGGCGGAAAAGGCAGGGTGCGTGGCGATTTTCTTGACGGCGGATAGTCCCGTGTTGGGGGTGAGGTATAATGAGTGGCGGAATGATTTTCGGACGCCGGAGGGGTTGGGTTGGCCGAATATGGAGAAGACGAGCGAGGAGATTAGAAAGTCGAGTCATGATGAGGGGTTTGTGGCGTTCAATGATGATGGGCATTGTTGGGAGAGGGAGATCAAGTGGTTGAGGGAACGGACGAAGATGGAGATTTGGATCAAAGGGGTTTTGACGGCGGAGGATGTTGAGTTGGCGGTGAAGAATGGGGCGGATGGTGTAGTGGTTAGTAACCATGGCGGGAGGCAGTTGGATGGTGTACCGGCTACGCTGGATGTGTTGCCTGAGTGTGTGGAGGCGGCGAAGGGGAGGATCGGGGTGCATGTCGATGGTGGCATTAGAAGTGGTACAGATGTCTTCAAGTGTATAGCCCTAGGTGCGGAGTGTTGCTGGGTAGGGAGACCGGCGATTTGGGGACTCGCAGTAAGTGCATTTTGTCGTGGGTATGGGGGATAATGCTGACAGAGTCCAGTACGATGGCGAGGCAGGAGTTGACGTGATGCTTGACACGTTTCATACCGAATTCAAGAGATGCATGCAGCTGTGTGGCTGCACGAGCGTGAAGGATATCTCCAAGGCTCATCTTGGCTTAATCAGGTCGGATGGGCCCTTGGCTCGATTGTAGACCGATTTCAGGGCAATACCGGAATGGAGATCCAGCCCTCGGAATACTAGTATGTCGTTGACCAGCAGCTTATTGGCCTAACAACCAAAAATCCTGAACTACCTCACATGTGCGCAAATCTGTCCGTTTGGCAGCCATCAACTACGAAAGAGATCCGACCGGATCTTAGGAGCCCCCATTATGCAACTTGATCCCACCAGAAAATCCATTGTCCGAGTGCTCCGACCGTCGTCATGAGTAGAGATGTCCTTGAATCCAGAACCAGTCCAGAAAAGTGCCCAAACCAAGGGAAAAACTCCAATTATGTTCTCTCAGAATCCCCAATACCTGCTAATCCGTGTCTTGACTCCTTCAAAAGTATTCAACTTCGGCCTCACATCCAGATAGAAATTCAGACTCTTCCCAACCTTGCCCTCATCCTTCCCACTGTAAAAGTCAATCACGTATTCGACCTTCGTCCCGCACCTGTCCACAACCCAATCATGCCTATCGAAGGGCGCAGTATATCCCAGCAATGCGTTCCACCTTGCCCTCGGGGTCAACGCCCTGCTCTGCCCACTAAAGCTCACCAGCTTCGGTCCGCCGCACTTCTCACTGCCTCGACCTTGCTCCCAGTTCTTGATCTCGGCCCATGCGCGCTCGTTGACCGCGTTATGAATCGGCACGATAGAGCGCATGTCTTCTGCTTGCGGATCGTAGGATTTGCGCTTCATGGCATCGAAGAACATTTGCTCAGAGGGGTAGACCCAGTTCCCAGACTTGGAGACGCCGGATTCGGCTTCGTTGTTGGCAGGGACGGAGGAGGCGGTAATCTCGGCGCGGGGAATAGTGGACACTTCGCGAGATTGATCCAGGGAGAAATGTGTCGCTGCTTTGCGGAGTGGTCCGGCGGTAGTAGCTGATGGGGGGATTTGGGAGGAATCGCAGCTTTGGTTTAGTGTAGGAGGGTTCTGGTCGGGTTGCTGGGATCGGGCCTTGTCGAGCCATGCTTGACGGGTTTTGTGATCGACTGGGCAGGCCTCTGCGCCTGGTACTGTGCTGGAAGACATGATTGGTATTTTCGCGGGTGGGCCAGAGCTTAGAAGCGAAGATGAAACTCTGGGAACTTTTTCATGGAAGATGTCATCGCTTAAGCTGCTCTATGAGAGGCCGGTACGTCCCGCGCCCTGTGTTCCCGCCGCAGGGCTCAAGCTAGCGTCGATCTCCCGCAGGAGCAAGAAAATGGGACGATGCACCTAGAAACATAGATCACTGCCAGCATCGTCTTCCCCTGCATTCAGTTGCATCTGCTTGAAGGTCAACTGCTAGCCCACTCACGTCATCTCAATTGGCCCTCTTCCAGCTTCATAACATCCTCGACAGGCCCACACAGTACATCCTTCACCCATCAACTTTCACCCTCTACCATCAGCCCACCATGCCGGACAAAACAGTCTACCGCTCCTCGACCTTCGCCCCAGTCAACATTGCCGTAATCAAATACTGGGGTAAACGCGACCCCAAACTCAACCTGCCCACCAACTCCTCTTTAAGTGTGACGCTCTCCCAATCCGACCTCCGCACGCACACCACCGCCTCCTGCTCCTCCGTCTACCCCACCGACGCGCTCACCCTCAACGGCCAAAACCAAGACATCTCCGGCGCCCGTACCCAAGCCTGTCTGTCCGAACTGCGCTCCCTCCGCGCCAGCCTCGAGCAGTCCACGCCATCCCTCCCCAAACTCTCCTCCTTGCCTCTCAAGATCGTCAGCCAGAACAACTTCCCCACAGCCGCGGGCCTAGCCTCCAGCGCGGCCGGCTTCGCGGCTCTCGTCCGCAGCATCGCAGACCTCTACGAGCTGCCCGCCTCGCCGATCGAGCTCTCCAAGATCGCGCGCCAGGGGTCCGGCAGCGCCTGCCGCAGTCTCTTCGGCGGGTACGTAGCGTGGGAGATGGGCCACGCGGACGACGGCAGCGACAGCGTGGCGGTGGAGGTGGCGCCGGCGTCGCACTGGCCTGACATGCGGGCCGTGATACTGGTCGCGTCGGCGGAGAAGAAGGACGTGAGCAGCACGGCGGGGATGCAGCAGACCGTGGCGACGAGTACGCTGTTCAAGGAGCGGGTCGAGATTGTGGTGCCGCAGCGGATGAGCGAGATGAGGAGGGCGGTCGAGGAGAGGGACTTTGAGGCGTTCGCAAAGTGGACCATGCGGGATAGTAACAGTTTTCATGCGTGCTGCTTGGATACTGAACCCCCGATCTTTTATATGAATGACGCGAGTAGGGCGGCGGTTCGGGTGGTAGAGGCGATTAATGAGAAGGCCGGGAAGAGGGTCGCGGCGTATACGTTTGATGCAGGGCCGAATGCTGTGGTGTATTATCTTGAGAAGGACGAGGAGGTGGTGGCGGGAGTGTTCAAAGGTGTGCTTGGGGACAAAGAGGGGTGGGAAGGAGAGAAGGGCCAGAAGGTGAAGGCGAGCGAGGCGCCGAGTGGGACAGAGGTCGCGGCGGAGAAGTTGAAGAGTGGGATCAGCAGGGTGATACTGACTGGGGTTGGTCAGGGTCCAATCAAGACGGATGAGATGTTGATTGACGAGAAGGGACAGACGCTGTAATGATATTATAGAAATACTTGCTGCGCTATGCAGATCATGAAATACAAAAAGCTTGCTTGATCCACAGTTCATCCGACACCCTGCTCAGCAACGATGGCCCGTTATAGTAGACCAGGAATGATCGCCTTCTTGCCTGCTACCTTGTCCTTCCCAAACTTGGCCTCGTACCATCTCTTTCCAGACAATGCCCGAGGAAGCATCGTGGTGATCTCGTTCAACAGGAATGTCCTCGCCGGGACACAGTCCCAACCTCCAATGAGCCAGAATCCTGACCACTCAATCCATTCGCAGAGGTAGTGCGGGTAGAAGATATAGTGGAACAACCCATTCTTCGGGATCATGTAGACTTTGTCCACGCCCTCAATTGGCTTCCCTTCTTTCTCGGCCTTCTCCTTTTGCATCCTCAATGCCGCTCTCCTGATCTCCCTCAGATCATCATCGTGGAAGATATTGCCCATCAAGCTCCATCCCCAGATAACCATTCCAATCTCAATACGGTACGCGCTGCCAGCCCAGTACATCTGCGAAGGCGCACCGTAACCACCTAGCCATCCTCCGAGACTAATACCATTGGCAACGTTGAATGCGATGGCGCTGAGGAAGGGCATAGCATGAATGGGAGACATGCTAGGTTGGAGAAAGGGGAACAGCCAGGCACGGTAGATGTAGTGGATGATATATAGCGCAGCCATAGTGTAGTTGGCCCAGGGTAACTCTTTGATGCTGAGCTCGGAAGGAAGAGTCAGGATGGAGTACAAGACAATAGCCATGCCTGGCGTCTCCATGATCGCCCATCCTATCTTGCCAGGGATGTTGAGCTCGGAATTGATGCTAGTCTTGCCCGCTGGGTAATAGTCTGAGAGCCATTGGAATGCGGTGACCTGTTGCATGTTAGAAGACCTTCTTGTGCGCCATGAATCTGCCCTGAGCAGTGCTCGATGTTGCGAGGACGTACAATTGGGAAGTACTTGAACGTGTTCACGGTGAACTCGTAAGTTGCGCGCGAGGGCGGCAAGATGCCTGGAATGAGAGGCATGGCTATATGCGATGCTGTCTCAGGATCGACGACTAGGACCTAGCAATTCTGCGGATTTGTTTTTGAGAGACGGCCCACGGATTGAAGGAAAGAAGAGGACTGCGCGACAACAGGAGAGAGGGAGAGCCGGGAGCTCACTCTCCACATTGAAGAGCTTCAACTCAATTTCACGCTGCACTGATCATGTCGTCATGCCAAGGACGATCTGAAATGTCAAGCTTCGGATGCCGGCCGCTGCCGATGAACCACTGCAAGCCGCCAGGGGAGCGAGTCAGAGCAAGAAACTGGCAATTATGGAAAGTAAAGACATGTCTACCCTCCTACGTAACATCTAAAGTACCCACTGTAGTATCTGCTGCACCATGCGTATTCCTCGCCGGCCGTTTGAACGCCATATACAAAAATGAGGTCCTTCATGATGGCATCAGCCCGGTCTATGCTCTCCTGATGGGGCCAGACTGATAGCTAGCTTTGTCGCCATCTCTCGTGGCTTTTTCAACCCTGACTTCGTTGACTGCTATTGCTCTTCGTTCTAGCGAGTCCCGCTACCGTGGTCGCCCTCTCCTCGTAAAGCCTCTTTAGATCATCCACGCTCTGTTTTCTGCCACCAACCTCGCCCTTTTGTCCCGAGCCGCCACTTCCACTAGCCTCTTTCTCCCAACTCTGCATTCTCTGCATCAAGCCTGGACTTGGTGTCCGTGGCTTAGGCGAGTAAGCTGGTGCGTGAGTGCCGCTATCAACTCGATCTCCACTCTTCGTCACGTTGATGGGCGGACTAGGCTTTCTCGTGACGGACTTGGCGGAGCTGACACTTGTTTGTCTCGAGCTAGCAGCCCAAGTAGGCTTGATGAAGACACCATCATCGCTCCTATCGCTTCTTGTCGAGTCGCCACTGACTGATCTCAACATGTTTTGGGCACCCTGAATATCAGCCAGAGACGGTGAGAGGAGTGGTGGTGATGGAGGGCCATTAGGTTTCGTGGAGACGTTGGCAGTGACGGTGGCAGAACGCTTCACTGAGGCTGTCGATAGAGGTGCGGCGGCTTGGGCGATCTGTTCTGCTTGCGCAGATTGTGAGCGTGACGTTTTCTCGGGTAAGAAGCCGTTCTGCTCGTCTTGCATCCGCTGTTTAGAATCTGTGGGCGTGTTTTGGCCATTTGTATATGCTGGCGGTGCTGACGGGTCGGACATCAATGTGGAGTAGCGCGGTAGTGAAGACACAGTTGGTGCTGGTTTGCGCTTCGGCAGGGGCGATTGCGCTGGTTGGCCGTCCCGGCCTCTTGGTAGTGAAGAAGACCGTGGAGGAAGAGGCGGAGCGATCTCAGGCGTCTCCCCATCTCGAAGAGATATATACTGCATACGCTCATCGAGTGCCATGGCGTTCTCCCTCTGCATGTCCGGCAAAGGATCTTCGTAGTCCTCCGCTCTTGATGGGGGTTTGAGGGCATCCAAGAACTCACTCTGTGATGTGCCACAGGACTCCGAGAGACCGTGCGGCCATTGTGACACTGCTTCAGAGAAGACTCTGCGAATGACGGTTGTCATTTTTGCGTCTTGTAATTGGTCGGAGCCGCAGATAAGCGCCGGCGCAAAGCAAACGACAAGATTCTCTGGTGTCATCTTGTTGAGTTTCTCATATGCCGTGACATTTGACAGCAGTGGTAGTAGATGCCATGTAATGATCAGTCGGCTGATATGAGGAAGGATTGATTCCTTGGAATGAGGTGAGAGTAAGCTAATCAGTGCTTCTTGTGTGATCTCGACATCGGGAATGCCGTAGGACTGCCGGAGGTCCTCATAACATCGTTCCGGGATGATTGGGGTTTTAAGCTCGCGATACCAGACTTTGACCAGACCCGCAGCAAGCATGACACCATAGGCATCGCTCTCATGAATCTCGGCCAATGTCTGTGGGCTCATCCGCGGGTCCACAGACGCGGCTGCTCCTTCCTTCCACACAATGAAGTGCTGACCGCGGTCATAGGCTTCGCGGACGACGCCCAGTAGAGTAGAGTGTGGAGGAATTCGAAAGATGCCCTCTATCTTGAGATTGGATTCTTGGAGGAGGAAGGATGTCGCTTCTCTGAGAACCCGCGGCAGTCGCCTTCTTCCTTCACTGTCCTTGGGTAGCGGCTCGTTTGCTGCGAATGCTCTGTTACCTGTGGCGTACGGAACGTAGATGTCCGGGTTGATTTTCCGGTCATGGAGGTAGACTGGTGGTGGTATGAGCAGAGTTTCGAGCGGAATGTAGAGAGCCAATGCGCTAAGTGTGTTGAGGTGAACAACCTTCTTCTTGAACTTTGGCGATACTATCGTGCCGAAGACTTCTGTGAGGACTCTGACCCAGCTTCTCTCATGTACTATATAGATCTTCTGGAGTCGTTTTCTCAGCGCCCTGCCTAGCACCTGGTACACTTGTATGAACCATGCTATTCCAGGACCACTCTTCTTCTCCCCGGTCACACTCTCGGGCTGCCCGCCAGCGAAGAAGACCACCTCGTATTCAGTCCCTGCAATCAGGTCATCTTCACCCGGGAGTCGAGCAAGCACATAAGGTAAGAGGGAGTCGTAGTCAACTTCTTGTGAGTCGGGGAATGCGGCGGCATTAAGGATGTAGACAGGTAGTCCGGACTGAGAAGGCAAGGGTGATTGGTAGAGTATAGAAGATGCGATAGAGGCATAGTCGTTCGAGTAGTCCTCGGAGGATTCTGGTGGTGGGACGGTCTGTAGATTTGCGGTACTGCTACCACTGCGCATGCGCGCAGCGCGTTGAACAAAAGCAGACTTCATGGCGAGTTGGTGTCGATGAGGTAGGTGTGAGACAAAGGAGAGGGAAGCGGCAGTCGCATGTGCAAAGGATGAATATGCTTAGCTTAGGGCAAAGACATTGTGAAAGATGCTGCTTTAGGCGACAGAATGATTGCCCTGATCCATTGGCAGATCGTGGTTGTTTGTGGTCGTCAGACGTGTTGATGCGGCATGTAAAGTGTCGTCAGGGTCTTTGGAAGGAGGAATTGGTGGTTGACGGAATTGTTTTGGCTGCAACGGTCTTTTGGTTTTGGTGACGAGGGGTTCAGGATTGACAAGGGATCAACGGATTGGCGCATGTTTGGCGGCATTCCAAACAGTGGGGCAGCCCCGGTGCCGATGTCCCTTGGAACTTGTCGCTAAAAATGGTTAAAAAGATTGCCCATCTGTCACAAGCACTGGGTTGCGTGCGTGTCAACCAGAGTTTCGTATTCAGATTAATGTCGCTGCCTGACAGACAACCAGGCTATACAACAGCTATTCGCGTCTTTGCATCACATGCGACTTCACAACTTGGCGCCATTCTCCTTGTCTTCATTCGCCTCTTCCTCCTCCGCTGCCTCAGCATTCTCCTCGGCCTTCTGCAACTGCTCCTCACCCTTAGCATCAGTACTGCCTGCTTTCTCAACTAGAGCTTTGATCGCATCGACCGTACCCAGAGGGTTGCCGTCTTCTAAAACGAGCACCTCTCCATCCTTTCCGACGGCAAAGACACCACGCTGTGTGCTCTCGCCCTTCTTGAAACCTAAAGCTCCTACCAAGGTTGCGGGCTTGTCGCATAGCAGTGGGTATTGAAGCTTCTGTTTGGTCTTGAAGGTTGTGTTTGACTTGGGTGAGTCTCTACTCAAGCCATATATGTCAAGACCGGTCGCCGTGAGTGGTTCATATGAGTCGCGAAACGCGCAGGCTTGCTTTGTGCCTGTAGAAGCGTAAGTGCTATTCAAGTAACAACGGCAAGGACTACTCACATCCTGGAGTGCTGGCTTTTGGGTAGGTGAAGATGACGACTCCAGATTTGCTCTTCTCGACCAATTCCTTCAGTGTGGTTGTCTCCCCTTCATGCGTTTCGACTTGACCACCAAAACTGTCTAGGTCGATTTTGTCGCCAACTTTAGGTGGTCCTCCCTTCTTTGCGCTGACTGGGGCGACTTTCTTCTCTGGTTTCGCATCCTGTTCTGCGGCGGCGCTACCGTTTGCGGGCGCTTCGTCTTTCTGCTTGCGATCTTTTTTCGCTGGCTTCGCAGGTGCGGGCGGTGGAGTCTTGCGCTTACGAAGCTCGACCATGATGGACAGGATGCGATTGAGAATGGAATTACTTGATCAGAAGGGGAAGAACGAAAAGAAGGGGAGCGACGATAGACCAAGCACAGGATTTGGGATTTGTACCACCGATTCTAGAGGCGACTAATAAAGCGCAGACATCGAGTTGAGAGGATCAGGGCAGTTTATCGCACATCGCGTAACCCATCTCTCCACCCAACCGTCGCTCGCGCTGCCTCACGTTCCCCGACCTTCTCTCCATTTAAAGCTCCGCATTGGGAATAGTGTCAACCGAGCGGGAGCATCCTTGGAGCTTTGGCCGGCCGATCTCGCCAGGAACCCAAAAAAGCTCCGACTGGTCCTCCTACTCATCTCTCAACAACACCGAGCCTGTCGTTTTGTGTATGCAGGTCCTTCGTGTGTTCAGCATCCTCAAAGAAGTCGTTCAAGCGTGTCTGGTGTACCTATGGCCTTGTATGGCTGTAGCTCGGTGTCACGGATGACTAGTCGAGGACAGCAGCGAGACAGATTGACTTCTTAACAAGCACCTAGTTCTGAAAGCTTCATACCCAGTTCCACTGCCTATAGCCTGACTTCCCGCAGCGCGCGTGAGCTTAGTACTCTCCATGATTCCCAGCCAGCGTTAAGGACAGGTAAAGCAATTACATGCCCAGAGGTCAATGTTGCCCCCGACTTATCTCTTCAATCCAGCGCGCTTGTTCCTACTCTTGTTATTTCTTTGCTGCCGTTGATCCATACCTTTGTCCATACAATCTCAAATTCGGTTCTGCCACAGTTGACCGATTCAGTTCGGATTGAGACGCTCCAGCACCAGGGTTCGAAGAGCATCTGACAGTGGCTTCAACATGTCGGAGAAATACGACAAGCATTCCTCCACCAGCACTGAGGGCACTAGCAACATTCAACCATTAGAGTCTGGCTTTCTACCTCAAGTTCGCTTTTCCAATACGTTCGATTCGATCATCAACGAAGCTCTAGAAGCAAGAAGAACTACTCAGCATGACGAAGCCGACCCCTTTGGCGATGAGAGTGGTGAAGGCGTCCACTATAAGACTCTACGCTGGTGGCAATGTGGTCTGCTGATGATTGCTGAGACCATCTCCCTCGGTATCTTGTCACTACCAGCTGTCATCTCGACTATGGGCTTCTTTCCAGGTGTTCTTCTTATTGCCGGGTTCGGTGTCATGGCGACCTATACTGGCTACGCCGTGGGCCAATTTAAAGCAGCACACCCTCGCGTCCATAGCTTTGCGGATGTCGGACAAATGATTGCGGGCGCCTGGGGGGAATGGGTTATTGCCGTTGCGCAGGCCCTGGTCTTCATCTTCATCATGGCTGCCCACATACTGGCCTTTTCTATCATGATGAACGTCCTCACCGGCCATGGGGCTTGCTCGATAATCTTCGCGGCATCAGGAACTATTCTGTCTTTCCTACTTACCATGCCTCGTACACTAAAGAGCACATCGATCTTCTCGGCGGCTTGTAAGTACCACGCCATTGCGCTTTCGGTACTCTGTCTCCTAACGAATCGTAGCTTGTCTCTCCATCACTGCAGCCGTCATCATCACCATGGTCGGCGTCGGTGTCCTTCGCCCAAACCCGCACACCGCAGTCATGGTCACACTTCCTACCCCCACAACCCTCCAAGCTTACGCAATCGGAATGTCCAACATCGTCATCGCCTTCACCGGCCACACTGCATATTTCAGCTTCATCAGTGAGCTACGCCGGCCCGAAGACTTTCCCAAGTCCCTCGCCCTGCTCCAATCGCTCGCTGTAACCTTCTACATCGTGGTCGCAGTGGTCATCTACAACTATGCCGGCGATACCATCGCATCCCCGGCCCTTGGATCAGCCTCGCCTCTTATCCGCAAGATCGCGTACGGCGTCGCCAGCCCGACTATCGTGGTTGCAGGCGTTGTCAACGCCCATGTCTGTGTCAAGAACATCTATGTCCGCATGTGGCGCGGTACCACCGTGATGAAGGAACGCACTGTCAAATCCGTCGGCAGCTGGATTGGACTTTGCGTCTTTGTCTGGATCCTGGCCTTCGTAATTGCGGAGGCTATCCCGGTCTTTCATGAGCTGCTCGGTATACTCGGCGCATTGTTCTGTAGCTGGTTCAGCTTGGGCCTTCCAGCGGTCTTCTGGCTTTGGTTGAACAGAGGACGGTGGAGGGAGGACTGGAGGAAGATGTCTCTCACTGGATTGAACGTTGGGATCTTCATCGCTTGCGCCATCGTGGTGAGTAGTTATTTTTTGCTTATCACGCCGTGTGCTTACAAGTGCACAGTGTGTCCTTGGTACTTACGCCTCTGGCAAGGCCATCGCAACGTCTTCCGCCGAGCAAAAGCCCTTCTCTTGTGCTGGCAACTCCTGAACGACGACCGGTCTAGAATCGCAAGGACTTCACCGCATGAGAAACGATCATGTGTCAGTCCCGCGGTATATGCTAGCACGTTTTTGCAGAACGAGCAGCTAGGCGACTGAAGTATGCCGAAAGCACTACATCCGTGAGCATTTCGGTTCCTGGAGCATTTGCTATTACTGGCGCCCCAATCATCGCTTATGATGCTTCGCAGGGCTATTGTTGTCGAAAGGTAAGGAGAAGGAAGCAGCAGTCTAGCGAGACTGGCATACGGAGACGTCAGAGCGAGCACACCGAGAACACTGCTGGCACGGATGTTACATTGGGCAGAAAGAGCAGCAGGAACGCTGAAGGAGTGGCCAGTAAGGGTACTGACTTCATGGCATCAGGTGTGCCAACGGGACGGAGGCGAATTTGGCGTTTAGATTATGGATCTGGACTTGATGTTTCTCTGAAAGTAATGTATTCACATCAATATCAGGATTGATCAGTCGTTTCATATAAAGTGATTGAGCTGAGTGTCTCATTGAAGCTTCGCCATCGCTATGCAATACAATACAACCATGAGGCCGTGACAAGATGGGTATCAATATTGGTACAAACATCAAGAAAGTCCCTTCCCTGCAAATGCGAGTACGTGCCAAAGTTCCTCCTCATGTCTTAACTGGTAGACCAGTATTCTTCTTCGCCCAAGCCTGTTCTGCAGCATACTCATCGCCACCGTCCATCCTCGACTTCTGTAGCTTTTCGGCTGTCTTCCACTCTGCTTCCTCCATCTGCTTGATGCGTTCAGCGATAGGCTCCATCTCACGCCAGCTGCCTCGGCCGCCGTGGACCTCGTCTTCGCCTCTCCATGTTCGTCTGCTTTCTCGCATGTTTCGTCCTCCAACGTCACCTTCGCCCCACATGCTGAGACGTTGTACCTTCCTGAGCTTCCTGAGACCGTAGACACAAGCGACTGCGGTGAAGACCGCGCAGGTCAAGGAGACCAGAGGAAAGCCAAAGTCCCACTCCTCAATGAATGACTTCAGGTTCATACCGTACAAGGCAGCCACGAAAGTGCCTGCTCCGATGCCAAGGGTTCCGATACTGAATTTCAGGTCGAGCAACATGAGCGAGTTACGGTTCGCATCCAAAATGGCTTTGACTCTGCTCACGGTCAGTCCAAACTATGACACGTCCAAGATCGACACTCACATCTCTTCTGTGTTTCTGATATTGCTGACCAGATTTCCACTGACCTGCACAATCTCATCACAAACCTTGTCGTAACTCTCCAACAACATCTCAACCTCTGTATGATCCTCCTCGCTCCTCTCCTTCCCCTCCTTCTTCTCCGTCAAATACATGCTCGCCAAATCATCATCCGCCTCCAACAACTCATCGATCGCATCCCTCACCAACCTCGCCCTCTGCTCAAACGTGCCCAGCTTCTTACTCAACACCAACAACAGCCTCAACTTATCCCGATCGATATTCTCCTCCAGCTCCCTCAACACCTTCACCACGGGCCCCCTCACCCCCTCAAATTCATGCTCCAAAGCACTCGTAACACTGATCAATACCGCCTCCAGTGCCCGAAACTCATACGGCAAAGGCAGTTCCCCCTTCCCCTTCCCCTCCCTCAGACTCAACTTTCCCTCCAAATCATACATGAACAGACTCTGCGTATAACTATCCGTACTCCCATACGCATCAAACACCAACACCCGATCCGCCTGAATCAAACACCTTATATGCAACAAATTCATAAGAATACTCTTCTGCCTGACCAGGATATTCGGCAACAGACTGCTATCAATCTTGCGTAAGTCCCGCGGCTGCAGACCATACTTCTGGATCAGCTCGCTCTTGCGGAACTCGCCATTGACGAGCGTCACGTTGCCGTGCTCGTCAAACTCGGTGCAGCGCAGGCGTTGGTCTACGTGCGGCTTCGAGAGGCGCGAGCCCAGCGAGGCCGAATCGTCGAGGAGGGAGGAGAGGGGGGACGCTGGGCCATCGGTCGGCGCGGGCATCGGGGGCGTGAGGCGCCATTTGGAGAAGAGGGAGGAGCGTCGGGCGACTTCGCGTGGTTGGGAGGCGGAGGGGGTTGAGTGTAGGAAGCGGGTGGGATTGCGGGAGTGGGAGAAGACGCGGTGGTGAGGGGAGAGGTGCGAGGTGGTGCGGGTGGTGGGATGAGATCGGCTATCGTGCCATGATGAGGAGTTGTGGTAGGCTCGTCTAAACTCGAGGGTCCGGCGAGGTTGGTTTGTAGGTGTGGAGCAAGATCCGGAGGCGAAGAAGCGAAGGGATTCGGCCTGGATTTTGAGATAGCGCAGGACGGCAGGTGAGGGACAAGGCGAGCTTGAGAGAGACAGAGGTCTCATTGCTTTGCCAGTGTGGTGGAATGGCCGGTGTTGCTCGAGCGCGAGGACTGCGACTGCGAGATGGAGGTGGTAGGGTGGAAGAATTTATGCAGACAATCGACGTCACATTTTCATTCTTGCGCTAAATTCCAAAGAGGAAATTTATAACAACAGTTCTGGTTGAACTCTTGCAGCAAGTTTTGACCACACGAAAGTACATTTGTGCAGTCACTATCATCCAAGTTTTATTGGAGACTTTCGTCAAGTTTGCGATAACGATCGTGTTTAGAGGTCTCGAAAACCGGTGCTTCTTAATATTTTGACGGTTCATGCAGAAAACTAGCCAACAATAACGATCCATGGCTGATCCTAGTCCCTATGATACACAATGCACACTTGAAGTTATTATGCTAGCCATCTTTGCATCCGCACGCGCCGTGTGAAGATACACTCAGCCTCAAATGCCTACCTCTATCTTTCTCATGCAGCAATAATGCTTACGCACACGAAATGTTGTGTCTTTACCAAGATTGGGTCCTTGTGCCTCTGAGTACAGACAGCTGTACGACTGGTAGGTCGACCACGAGTATGCAAGTGCTGCCAGTCAGACGATTTTTCACGATTATTGGCGCAGCACTAACAATCAGTTGATATTCAATCTGGACTTACCATGTCGTAATCTTGCGCAACGCAAACATACGTTCGGGCGCTGTCTCCCTGGCGCCCCTTGATTGACCGTCAGATCCCTTGCTCTTTCTCTGCATTACAATCGTTTGCACTCGCCGGTATGCAGCCAAAGAAGTCCCATCTACTTATCGAAGTAGTCTGCTCGACCGTATGCGAACGAAGGCAGGAATCTCCAATAGCAGACACTTGACGAATTGCTCAGCCGCTTCCAGCTGTTGTCGGCCGATAGATCATTAGTATCAGGCATGAATCAGAACTCGACTTGGTTGATACTGAGTTCTAGGATGACCAGAGGCTGGGTCGCTACCATGCCGCAGACGCCTTTACCGTGCCACATGGATTTGTGGCGGCGTAGAGTGGTATCCACCGCGCCGCATAGCTGTGCTGGATTAGATGAAATAAATCGTGTAGAGAAAACGGAGAGTATGAAAAGGCCCGTAGCGCTCTTTATGGGCCGTTCGATATGTCGGTCCCGGCATGTGGGCGGACAAAGACTGATGCCTTCATCCACGCCACGAAGCTGCGGTATTGTTGCCAATAGATGGAGGTCTCCCCAAAAGCAGCCTTGCGCCTAGGGACCTCATCATCACAACATCTCTTAACTCTTGACACGTCTTATTGGATCTTCACTTTTACAGTCATGTTCTTCTTTCGTCTTTCATCTTTCAATCTTTCACGTGCAATGCTGCTCGATACTTCAGACGATCCTTAAATCCAAACGCCGCCCCCTCCTTTTCAATCATTTTTCTAGTAATACCGAGCAAACCGTACCTTGCCGTCTGTAACCCCCTTCACATGCCCATAGTCGAGATGAGTGACGACAAATGCGCTAACTTGTACTTGTTTCGAAGCTTGTGCGACCTGTCAGACTCCGCCACGTGTTCCGCTATACCGGTTGTATGATGCAGCGTCCCGTTCCGTGACCAAGTTTTCGTGGCATGATTACCTCGTCCGCCAGAGTTGATTGTTGCGTTTCGAATCGTATTGTTGAAAGAGTAAGGCATGGTGAGGCATATGTTGAATGTGATTACTCTTAGTATGGGGAGTAGCCTCTGCCCCTGCCTCGGAAGCCTCCTCTATAGCTACATAAATCGTAAGCCATGGCTCATCAGATCATCAGTGCATATAGCGTCAGGTCATTGTGAGGACATTGTCTGCTCAGTAGTAGGAAGGGTAGAAGAAAAGAGACCCGTACCCGCCTCCGCGAGGAGCGTAACCGCCTGGTCCACCACCGTATCCGCCGCGCCCGCCGCCGTAGGGTGGAGCGCCGTACCCAAAGCCGCCGCCACGACCACCTCGAGGGAAGCCGCCGCCGCCACGACCGCGACCGCGGGTCATGCCTGGAAGGTTGGTGCGCTTAGGTGTGACCTGTAAAAGTGTTAGTGATTTGCAGGACATAAGATGGATGTTAGTAGTCCAACAGACCTTGATGTTGCGGCCACGGAAAACACTCTCGTTAAGGACCAGAGCATTAGCGACAAGGCTGGGCTCAGAGAACTCGACGTAAGCGTATCCCTTGGGGTTTCCGGTGAACTTGTCCAGCAGAATCGTGACACGGTTGATGGCACCGCAGCTGCCAAAATGGGCCTGAATCTCCTCGGGAGAAGCAGCGTAGTCTACGTTGCCAATGAAGACGGAACGGGAGTCGATGTCCTCGCGAGACTCGCGCATAGCGGGCTCGTTGCTGTCCAACGAGGCCTGCATCTCACGCAGCTTTGCAGCTTCGGCTTCCATCTCCTGCACGCGCTTCTTCATGGCCGCGATCTCTTCCTCGTCTCCACCTTCTTCATTGTCATTCTCATTCTCGAAAGTAGCTGGGTCAGCAGCGGGCTTGACTTCGTCGGACATGGTGAGTGATTTGATGTATGGATCTGTATAACTCGTGATTGCAGATAAGCGAAGAGCGCAACTTAATCGCTAGATGAAGTAAGTCGCCGTATGATCTCGTTTTGAAGCGAGTCCTGCTCACCTATGTCGAGCGGACTAATCAATGCCGCTTGGTATCTATTAAGTTAGCACTGCGGTAGTTGCAGCAGTTTGCGTCGCAGTCAGTGTTAACAGTGAGCGCGGCGAGGGTGGGAAAAATTCCTGTGCAGGTGAGAGCTTAAAAAGAAATTGCAAGCAATGTTGACGTTTGCAGATGCAGTAAGATTTTTGGCTGTCCTCTAACTCGAGCTTGTGACAGTGAAAGTAGCTCGGCATGCTTCGAGGAAGCCTGCAGAGATGACTGGATGCGGCTCCGCAAGCGCGGTTCCGGGGCGGCAGTGAAAGATGGATTTACTCATGGCTAGATGACTTTTGTGATGAATGTTCATACATTGCAAAAAGCTCAATCTTTTCATTCACCATGTTTTCGGGTCTCATAGGAAGAGTTCTGCAAATATCAAATCGATTCGCAGGTCTCTGCACCATTAGCAAAAGCCGTGGCTTGTCATTCTCCTCCGAATGTGCTTCACACGGCGCGGCTCTCGGAAGATCCCCCTTCAACTGTTGAACACAACGCCGACATGATGTATCCCATGGTAGATTCCCTGTTTCTACGATATGCATGCCGGCTTTGTTCAGCTCGAGCGGCTTGCGGATGGAGAGCGGCTCGGGCATAAGATGTAAGACATCAGTGCATGAAGTGGTCAGGATACTGTCACTATCATTGGATGCCAGCTCCACTACTGCGCTGCACACAAGCCTCGTTCGACTACCGGCCGGGTGGGTGCTCGAGCAGGTCGCTTGCCGTTGACACCTCCTTTATCAAGATGTCCCGAGTTGATGGTCGGGTAACACGCTAGAGGTGTGCGCGAGCACTCATGTGGAGGCTGCAGCTGCTGTGTCACAGTCTCGGAAGCCATCCGTTACACCAACTATTTATCAGACACTCGGGTCCTTACGCTGATTGCTCCGAGCTGAAGGAACCTGTTACCTCTTGTTACGAGAAAACGCAACTTCGCTACAAACCATGTGCTCGAATCATTGCATCTGAACATGGCTTCATGGCTTGTCAAGGCACGGAGCGAAGTGAATATACCAAAGGCATTCGGGATGTCCCGATGTACAGCGATGTGATCGGCGTGATTTGCAACAACGCGGAAGTAATGTGGATTGTGGTGCAACGACTGCATAGTTGCGCGGAGCTGTCTCCAGGTCCGAGCTATCATTGGTCAAGCTGCATTCCTCTCCTGCAGCTCATCGTCTCATTCTTCACAAAGGACAGAGCCAGGCGCACATAGAACGAAACCGAAATGGCGAACGGACTGCTTCGTCGAGCAGAGCAGATTGTCCAAGAGGGTCGGCCCGTATCAAGATCGACGTCTCGGCTCGCTTTACCTTACACGCATACTGTGGTTAGGCGGCGGGTGCTGATCCTGAATTAGTTGATTGACATCCATTTGATCCATCCCAAAAGTGGGCAAAGACTGGAAATGCGTCTATTATCGGCTCCATGCCACCCAATCGTAATTAAGCGACTCTTGTCTCGACCATGCAAGCCCAGGAATGCAACCGCCCGTCTTTTGTGCGTGCTTTCTCCTCTCAAGACCAGTCTGGAATCGCCGATAAACAGTGACGACTAGTGCGTCGTGTCAAGTACCTTGTTAGACGAACATACCGAGCATACCGCAGGTGACCATCAACAGAGGAAGGGCAAGTCGCGCTACTAACTGAGGAGACGCACGGATGGAGGACGGAGGGAGCTGGGGCGGCAACATGCAGACCATGCAGGCCAAGCATGCGGCGCGTAAGTAGAGCGGTCGTTCCGTTGTGTACTCGACAAAGGGACCCCCCACCAACTTGTGAAACTCGACCTTGGAAGAGTCACGGTACGTCAGAGAATGTCTCATCACACTGCGTGCAGGAACACATTGGCGTAGCCGAGCGGAGTGCTGTATCCTGTAGGAAGTCTTCCGTAAAAGTGCGCTGAACGCAGGTTCAGCTTGTAGGGCCGTGTAGCGCGAGAAGTAGTGCAAGGTTGTAAGCCGACCTATCAGTCGACACCACGACCGCAAGGGATCTGTCCATTTCTATTGGCGCTCCTAGCTGAAGATGCGTGCACTAGCATGCGACGGCGTCCTCTCCTGTGGTGGATGTGGATCGAAAGAACGTGAACAATGCCGCTGCGGGTTTGAATCGCTCGAGCTTGGGGCTGACCTCCGTTTGACGCTCGAGACTCACTCGCCGTGGTCAAATTGCGAGACTGTCTGCACTGCCGCGCTCTCTGTTCGGAACCTGTTTTTCACTTACCAGACATCATTTTGACCCTTTTCATCCTGCGCATTGAAGTCGCTGGGCTCGAAAAGTCACGTCGGCGCCAGACTCGAGGTCCGTCAGGTGACATCCCGCGCTTGCCGCGGCAGCCATCTTCCGCGACGATTCAAGGTCCGCTTCAAGTCGACATCCTTCAACTTCTTTCCTTCGTCGCCGTCCACCACAGCCTCTCCACGGTCCGAAAGGTTGTTGTATGCACGCGGTCTGCTCTGAAATAGGTGTTTCACATTAGCAGGGGTAGCCTGGCCCGTCTGCTGCAACTCTCATCAAATTCACCAAACTGCTGGCTCCTGCACCGGGCGGTCACCAAGCGCGAGCATATCGAGTGCCATTAGATCACCTTACATATTGGTATCGAACGATTTTCGTAACACAGCAGTATCTGGACGTTGTCCATTCCGCTTTTTGCAGTATTCCCCATACCTACGGTCTTTCCGCAAAGTCAACTACGTTCTGATCGTGGAGGCTACAGCTACTCGAATCTTGTGCTTTGCGATCGCCTATAGAGCTTGACCACCAGACTACGTTATTGCGAGGTCACCACCCTCACATGCCAGCACACAACACGTTACCGCCCTGGATCTAGACCACCTGCCTTACTGCTTTGGATCATGAGTGTCTCTGTACAGTCTTCGCCCTCATCCTCTTTCGGGCCCAGGTCAGCAATGGATCCAGCTGCATCAAAGTTTACGGCAGTCAATGGTGTAAGCCACGGTCATCCAGAGCCTACCTCACAGTCATTCACATTCAGACCCGACTCGTCTGCTGCAACCTTGACTAATGGCAATGTGCCCAAGCCCCCAGCCATAATCACCAACGACCACCAAGCAGACCCAAATGGGCTCTATGACAACATAAATGTCGGCAAGCGAAAGCGTTCTCCTGAGGAAGAGGTGACAGGTCGGCAGGACTATCAGCAAGAAAGCCCTCAAAAGATGGCGATGCTTCCAGCCTTTTCACAAACGCCCCAGAGCGCGAGTCCAAGCGAGTCGCAGATCGCTGAGAGCCTTCGACGCGATATTGCACACTATGATACTCCTACTGAGCATCAACACTATGGTGGTGCTTCAAATCAATCACAGACTTTGGAGCATTACCACACCACATCGGACCAAGACAGCGCTACCAGGGCCAGTCATTCGAGAGACATAAATCAATACGAGACGTCCCTGCATTCGCGTGACGCTATCAGTCCAAACACCGATTTTACACATCAGGCCGACCTTGATCTCACTCAAACTCAGCTAGACGAAGATGGACACACCCGCATCCCCAAAAAACGCGCTTTCACGAAACGTACCAAAACTGGCTGCCAGTAAGTCACAACAAGCTCCCCAATTCTGGTCTACTACTATCAGTCCTTCATCGTCAACTTGCGACGCTGTCGGCTTTGATACCCAGTCAATAATTTCGCTTTTCGCGTCATTGACGTCACTAACGATTCGTAGCACTTGTCGGAGGCGAAAGAAAAAGTGCGGCGAAGAGAAACCTGAATGCATGAATTGCATCAAGGGAAGTTTCGCATGTGGTGGCTATGGCGAGAAGAAAGTCGTAGGCCCACCAACGCAAAGCAATAGCCGTGGACGCGCGTCCACTGGCATGAGCTCTGCTTCGGCCAGGAATTCCCTTCCTCAGTAAGTTGATATTGAACCCTATGGCGCAGCGCGCTTGCCTTGAGAACTTTCAAAGACTACCAGACCCACCTCGATGCTCCTTGCTTCTAATGTGCCGTTGATCTGAGGCTTGCGCGAAGAGCACGAATACGAGATTCACGCAGGAGATCATAGAGCCGAATCATGACAATGTGATCGGTGTTAGAGACCGCATCGGCCTGCAGAATTTTGTTTTCGCGTTTCTCTAGTGTTAATTCGAAGACCGGCTTCAAGATTCCTCATCAATATCGAGAATCTCGAATGCCGGATTTCGTCTGGTAGTCTTCTGAAAATCGAGCAGCGACTGGAGCAAGCATTGAGTCGAGAAACATTGCTGACTTCTGTAGCAGCAGATATACGCAATTCCCACACAACTTTCCTGAACCTTACAACAGGAGTGCCCCTGCAGCAGAATCTAGAAGCTCTTCTGACCTATTCGGCACTGGTGGCCGCGATACATGGGCCTGGACAACCGCAGAATCGACGCAGCCCCCTTCTCACTCAACGCAGTCACAGGCACCACCACCAGGGATAACACGAACTAGCAGTCTTTTGAATTTTAACGATCGCGATTTTGACCGACCTTCTCACGATAGCTTGGTGACCGCCGCTCGACTAGGGACCGCAATCGCTCCTGCTTCTGCCCCTCCCAGCAGCAACAGGTCCTCTATCAACCTAGGACCGTCACCTACATCTATGGGTCCGCCTGCAAGCAATGATCGTCTGCAAGAGAGGAGAAAAATGCTTGCTGGACAGCCATATCTCCACTTTTGCGATCCACAATTGATAGAAGACCGACGAGGATGTCGAGAGGCGCTCGAGCGATACAACAATTCGACCAGACCAAGCGTCGGTACTAGTGAAGAGGAATGCGGACGTCTTTTCAAGTCAATCATTATGCCTGAGCTTCGACGCGCTGTACCAAGCGACGGACGACCTTCGGGCACGATTGGACGATATGTTATGGTCGAGGCACCGTTCACTTGCGAGTATGGCTATAACATTCACCTTGGTGACGACGTCACGATTGGTGCTAATTGCAACATGCAAGATGCTTCCAAGATCACGATAGGGGCTCGAACGGTCATTGGTCCTAATGTCAAGTTCTACTGCATGACTGTACCTACTGACCGCCGCGCTCGAGGAGGTTCTCGTGGCTTAGCTCTCTCCGCACCTATCACTATCGAGGACGATTGCTTCATTGGTGGGGACGTTATCATCCTCGCAGGAACGAGGATCGGCAGGGGCTCTACTGTCGGAGCAGGATCTGTAGTCAGCAAGGTAAGAAATGTGTGGTCTCATCTGGTCTCTCTGTACTGACGCGATGATTAGAATGTCCCAGAGAATTGCGTTGCGGCTGGAAACCCGCCCAAAATAATGCGCTATGGACTCACTGTTCAAGACGATCACATGGGCCACAGGCCAGAACGATATCAAGACGAGGATGTCGGCACGCTTATGATGAAGCCAAGAGGGTATACGCTTTCAAAGAAATGATGGACGATAAGGAATTATGATGTCTCGGTATTGTTTGATGATTTCTAAGATTCCCCAGTAGCCTGTTTACTCCTTTTACAGTTCAGATAGCTCTGCAAGCGTTCTCGTCTTGAAAGATATTTTTACCAATCAGATAGTGCATCTGCCTTGTAACACTGTACATTATATCGACAATTGGATAGTCTGCTACGTGCGTTGCTCCTGCACGTTAGCCATACGCCTCGCCCCGGGACCTATGGAACAAAGAGCGGACTGCTTATAGCGGACCGAACTGACTTCCCCCTTGATCAGGTTGTACCTCCCACTGAGCGCTCGACCGCCCTACTTCTCTCCTCACTGCTCCTTGTTTCCCTGCGTAATCCTCAACACGAAATTTACAACGACCGCGGCAAACAATGCCAACGCAAGCACCGTCGGTCCAAATCGGTCGTCGAATCCGCTCTGGCCCCTCATCCTAATGCTTTTCGCCCTCCAGTGAAATGTGACCAGCGCATACACCATAGCTGCCATAGCTACTAACGTGAAAAGACCTGCCGAAATCTGTCCCACTCGGTCGCCAAAGTTCAATAGACCGACTGCCAGACCACCGAGAATGACTGTGAAGTTGAGCCATGAGAGAAATGTGCGCTCGTTGGCGAAGAAGACTTTTGGCTCGACACGGGTGGGGAGGGCGATACGCTTGCCTTTGTATTATCAGCATGATTCCAGGGAAATGCAGCAAAACAATCGCATACCAGGCGCAGTTTGCAGAAGTGGTTGTGAAGACATTATGTCTGGGTGGGGCTCTGACGATGGTAGGTAGGATGTCGTACACGAGCGCCTCTTTAGTGGTTGAGGTCCTCGAATACTGTATACACCCGTGGCCCAAATTGTAGGATGTACGAACAGACAGAGCGCAAAGACTGAGAATATCCTCAACCACGGCCGCAAAAGCGTGGTTGTTCCTCAAAGTTGGGAGGCAGGGCACGTAGGTCAATACCAGCTGCTGATTGGGCCAAGGCCGATCACTGGACTTTCTGCCCCACTTTGCGAGTCGGCGAAAGCGCTGGAGCTCCGATTGTCAACACTCGTTGCGATGCAAAACATGGTTTATAATTCTTGAGACCCACACGACCATACAACATACTACGAATCTCTCAATTACACGAGATATACACGTTTCCATACCGATTCCATATTTCGAAGCATTCCTTCAAACACACTCACAATGACTAGCCCAGTAAGCTCTGCAGTCAACAATGCCCGAGCTATTTCTCACCCACCCTACAGGTCCCAGAAATAAGACTCAAGCAGATCGCTAGCGACGTACGTCTCAACCATGCAACACATGCTACAATTTGCTGACAAGACCAGGCTTGTGCTTCCGCTCTCGAAAAGGCGGAGCGTTACGAGCACTCTCGCATGGAAGAGTGGAACGGTCAGATCATCGTATGTGCCTAGCTACCCCTCCTCCTCCGACTATCTCTTTGCTCCGCCTATCGCATCTCTTGCCAACCCCTACTCGCCCTCTACACAATTCAAATTAATTCTGACAACCATCATAGAACCAGATCCTCCAATCCCTCATCTCCGAATCAAAGGGCGACAAGCCGGACGCCTCATGCCCTTTCAAGTTCGCCATCAACAGCACAATCATCCAGCACCTCGAGGACCCAGCGCCAAAGGGTACAGACGAGAACGCGGGTTCCCAGAGGAAGGTCGGGCGTAGGGGAATGCACTCTGCCGCGGGCGCGTACTGGAACAACGAGAAGGACGGCATGTGGAGCTTCAAGTGGGAGGGCGGAGAGGCAAAGGGGATGGATGTCGTGGTCAGTGTGATCTGGATTGCGGTTTGACGAGGTGTGGGTCGATGGGATGAGCAAGGAGAGGTGTAGCTGTTCAACGAGGTGGGAGAGGATGACAGTTTGTACAGTGGATGGGGAGGGCTCGGGAGAGCGAGCTATCGAAGCTCTTTGCATACAAGCGTCTGATCTTTTTCTTTGCTACCTCGATGCAAAATACCACTTTCTTTTGATTGTCTTCCAATTACAACACGGCGTGGTGAATCATGGGTGGTTATGACGAATGTCATATGATCACGTGCTGCTTCAAGTGCTGCGCCTCGCTCTACATACAAGCACTACGCCATCTTAGCGCCCCGATCATCGCCTTCATATATCGACTCCTCCTTCACAACCGCTGCAACCCCAGGTGTACACAGCTCATCGACCTCATCCCACCTTTGAGCCTTGGCAGCCTTCCGGACACGAGTACTGCTCACACCCACACCATCACCAGCTTCGACGGTCGTGATCTGCTTCGCCCACTCGGGCTTCCCCCCCTCCGCCTCGAGCTCGCCCCGACCCAACTTGCCAATAAACTCCTTCTGATCCTGGACCGATCCATACTCGTCAGACGGCCGCAACGTGACCCGCAGCTCATGGCCAGCGTCAAAGTACGGATTGAGCGCCGAAAGCGGCGGGTCAAAGTCCTGGTAGTATTTGGGGGCGAGGAATCTCGTGACTGTATCGAAGCCCATGATGTGGATGTGGCGCGGTGACGAAGGGTAGGCGTCTTTGCCTTCGCTAGAGATTGCGGTGGATTTGTCGGTGTAGTATGGGGCGTTGGTGAGGCCGATGTCTACATCTGTTGATTCGTGGCCTTCGCTGCTTTGGAGGTGATTGATTAGGTCTTCGGCGAAGATGGTCATAAGGGCCAGGCGTTGGTCGAATGATGCTGCTGAGGGGGCTTTGTCGGCATTGTGGGTGCTGAAAAGGAGGAGGAAGCGGTAGGGTGCTTCGTATTTCTTCAGGACGGACTGGCTCAGTGCTGATTTGGCGAGGGTCAGGTGAGCTTTGGATGGCGGGTTGAAGGACGAATCAAGGATTAATAGTGTTTTCGGTGATGCTCTGCTAGGGACTGGACATTTCACTGTCCGCACGATTTGAAATCTGGAATGCGAAGATTGGAATGTTTTCAATGCTGCAGACAGCTCTGGGAGTATTGCTCGGAAAGACGATTGTGGAATTGACATTGTGGATAAACCTCTATTCTTACATGAGTGAGTGTATCACAGAGTAAATGGACATGGATACATGAACGGTCAGGTCCCCAAGCAGGATGACGCCACGACAGATGAGGGAAAGCTGCAGCAAGCAGAACGGCAGACAGGCATTCCCGCATGAACGTCTTGGGGACCTGCATTTGCATTGACCATCCGTCAAACGACATGTCGTCTTGGAAAGAGTCGGCCTTGATCGCCGAGGACATGCCACGATCCACGACATCTTCAAATATCTGGCTCATTTCACCGCCATTTTGATGAGAAGCCAGTCGAGCCGGTCTTTGACAGATCTTGAGATTCAGAGAGGAAAGATATGCCGAACGGCTGGCGGGAAAACCAACAGACCGAAAAGACTATCTATAGCGTACGCGCGGTAGGTGAGTGGGTAGTACATAGGCTAAAGCTGAGATAGAGGCAGTTGTTGTCAAGCGAGCTGCAGCGATGTTGGTTCAGGCTGCCGCATCGAGAAGAGGTGATGAGGGTCGAGACAGTTCACAGCTCGCGGACATGTCACCGCCATGGCGTTGCGAGGACGGGGACACTGAATTGACTTTCAGAGACAAGCCGCAGGACAGAGCTTGATCAGCCTGCTTCTCTTCCCTGCAAGGCCTCGGGAAACTCGCGCGACCCTGCGCCGTGATATTTCACAGTGTGAGACATTTTGGAGAATCCCTGCTTGTCAATGCCATGGCACTCGTGTCTCGCGACATTCTCCCCTTCTTCACCCACGTCTACGCCGCCTCCCTTTATACGGATCTTCAGTCCCCGCCGAATCGGAGCGTCTTCGGCCAAGTGACCCTGGTCGATATTCTTGAGAAGCTTCCGCGCCAATGTTGGCTCTGGCGCAGCCGTCAAAACCATCTTACCCAGTTTCGTACCAACACTCTGCAATATCACACTCTGCATGCATGACCGACAGTTTCATCGGGTAGTGGTGCTGCCCGAATATGCCGATCACTCATGCACAATGGACTGCTCCAGGTTAGAGGAACGAGGTACGCGAGGTCAGCCCTGAGTCCCACGTGCAGATTCCCGTGAGCTTGACATTGGCATGGACGCTAAATGGCGATCTCTTGTCATGTCTGTCGTCTGTGCTATTCAAGGATTGCAAGACTACAGAGCCGTGCGAACGATCTGGATCCGCATTCATGTGAAGCTCTTTTCCCTCGTCCTCAGTAGGTTTTCACTTCATCTCGTCCTCCAGCAGAAAACCAGTGCTCGACACGACACCTCTTGACAGCTTTACAGCCTTGCACGGCAGGCGCAATCAACGCAAACCATAATTAATTACCTAGCTAGTTGCCGCGGCTCGTGAAAGGTATACAAGCACCAGAAGCAGAGCTTGGAGATCTCGTGCCCTACCAGGGTTGGCCCTCTTCTATCCAGCCGTCGACTTTGAGGTACACTCAAACTGCTTCCCCTACCCAGGGCCGCTCTGAGCCCAGAACCATCTTACGAGACATCGACCCTAAGGCAACATTCTCTGACGCAGAGTCGCATTGGATCTTTCAGTAAGTATTCGAGCCTTTGCAATTGTCTTTGGGCGACTGTTCAGCTGCATAAGGGATTTACGCTACCTGCAGCGGCAATTTCACTCCTTGCGGTAGGACCACGAGGCTCGCACCTTCCCTCAGCTGAGGTATGCAACGCCAAAATTCACTACTACCTGGATCCTGATTGCAAGACAGATAATTGGTCAGACGATCATACTGAAGCCCTCACCTCATTGACTCGGACTGTCTGCGATGGAGCGACAGACGGGGTCTCGCAGCTCTCGTCTGCCTCTGATCACAATTGAATGAGGGGGTTCACCTGTCCAACTAGTCGCACCGGTAGTCGAGCACCATGGATCGATCTCAGCCAAAGCGCACTCGACCTCCCCCTTCGCTGAACCGAAAATACATCCGAGCCCTTCACGACCACATCCCGACCTCGACACCGGCTCAGAAGTCTCGGCGTGCCGCAACAAAGACCGTGACAGTAAGGCGAGGAGACGTGATCCTTGTCCATCTGACCAATGCTAATGGCTGGGCTGACGGAACGGTACTCAATTCCGGTGATCGCGGATGGCTGCCCGCTAATTACTGCGAGCCATACGACCATGAATTCATCAGGGTCTTCTTCCATGGGCTCACTAACATTTGGACCGCTGGCGCTCGCGACAATCAGGTAGCATCCTGGCGTGGCCCAAGGCGGGACGAAGTACAAACGCTTGTGTCGGGCGTCAAATATGTACTCGTGAGCGCTTCTTTACATCTTGTACTACCGAAAGCATTGAACTGATTGGCTCTCAGGACCGCACAAAATGCCTTCGCCGCGAAGACACTATCATCAAGGCCAGCGCACCTCTTCAGATGATCCGGAAAGGCCTTTTAGCAGAACTATCTTCTCTGGTCAAACATGCCGACTACCTTGCGCAGCAGGCCGCAAACGACATGGATCATAGCGAATTTAGCAGACTCACCGACGAGTATATTAGAAGGACTTATAAAGTCGCCGTTCGACTCGTCCGATTCATGGATGTCTGGACTCAGCAAACAGAGTACCCCGACACTGAGATTGTGACAACCATGGAAGATGATCGGGCACCCTCTCGGAATACCCTTCGGGTGGGCGGCGAACCAATCAAGGACAACATCCCTTCGCGGTCTCACAGCTCGTCGTCTAAGAAGCGTCGTTTCAGCAGCTTGCCCAAGCTGAGCTTCCGACGCCAGAGCAAGCTCAATATTGCGGAGTTACCAGCAGACGAACAGATTGATAGCTTACATAGTCCGTCGCCTATACCTCAGCCGACCATGGAACGACTGTCATCCGATCTTCTTAAGAGGAGGAGTGCGGCACCTGTTCTCAGAGCAGTTCCCCGATCGACCAAATCACTAGAAGAGCTTAGGAACTCAAGCGCAGTATCGGAACTGCTCACCATTACTCAGACCCAGTTCTTCGAGAACGTTGGATCCTTTCTGGGTCTACACATGCAATCAAGTCCTACAGATGAGACGAGTCTGGTAGTACTGCGTACCCTTGGATCTTCTTCGACATTGATCGCTTTGATCCAGGATATTCGGTCTCGTCACTTGAGGCCAGCAAGAGATTTTGACGACTCTATTCATGCTTTCTCAAATTGTTTGTCGATCTTGTCAAATGCCATTCAGCCTGATGAACGGCGCGACTCGAAACAGTCTACCACAGACACCACGAAGCCGAGCTCGACCAACTTGATGTCGATAGCAACTACCTGTATACGTGCTGCAGCCGACTGCGTATCGGAAGCTCGACGAAGCCTACAAGATCATGGCGACTACAGTCTAGACGCAAAGGCTTTGTTGTTCAGCGCTAGGACCCAAAGAGGCATACCACCGGTCCGGCCTGATATGGCTAATCTGTCGTCGCTATCTGCTCCTAGGCGCGGACCTCCCGTCGAGATCCATCCACCGATACCATCCAATGAAGCAGGTAGCAACGAAACACGCACTCGCTCTCCTGACCGTGTATCAAGGGACTCATCCGATACCGAGACCCCTTCCCTACGTCGCAAAGTCTCTTTCAGCGAGAAGATCAATACTACCACACCAATGAGAAGTTCCCGAAGTCCGAATCTATTCCCGAAGTCTGCCATGAAGGCATCTACTTCAAGTACCAGCTCAGTCAGGGCTAGTTGGAGAAGTTCGACAATTAGTGCCCTGTCTACAGCTTCTACACGAGCAACCACACCCGAGCTGTCTACACCTTTACCAGACAGATCTTCGTTCCTAGACACCTCAGTACCTTGGCTAGAAGCCAAGAGTGGCTCGAGGAATGAGTTTGCCAGTCAAATATTCGCGCATGAGCTGGTAGTTGGAGGGGAAGGTCAGCTTCTTGGTGGCACACCACGAGCCCTGATCGAGTACCTGATCCACCAGACTTCAGAAGCAAGGCCCAAGTCAGTCAAGGCTTTCTTCCTGAGCTTCCACCAATTCATGAATGCAGCGGAGTTGGCAAGCACTTTGATCAGTCAATACAAGATACTGGAGAAGAAGACAGAATCATGCTTTGCTCAACAAGAACGAGCTCTAGAGCTCATTCGTCTGTGGCTGGACCGATATTGGAATACCGAGATGAATTCTACAGCACTGGATAAGCTGTATCAGTTTAGCACCAATCCGCAGATACGCATGCTACCCTCATCGCGACATGAGCTTCTAGACGTCATTGGACGCGTGCAGACCAAAGCTGCACTCGACAAATTACCACTCCTATCGACCTCTCAAAGCGAGAAGCAACGAAACTTCGGCAAGACCGGCCCCCCTCCAGAGATCACCAAAGCGCAGAGTTCCATGCTCTCCAAATTCGACTCCACCAACCCAACCATCACCGACTTCACCCCGCTCGAGCTCGCCCGCCAGCTCACGCTAATGGCCTCTCGTATCTTCACCCTCATCCAACCAAGCGAACTCCTCGCCGCAGCCCTTACCAAATCTCCCTCTCCCACCTCCCACGTCCGCGCCATGTCCACCCTCTCCACCAACATCACCCACCTAGTGGGCACCTCGATTGTGCTCCTCCCGGCCCCCAAGCCGCGCTCCCGCCTCCTAAAGCACTGGATCAAAGTCGCCGCCTCCTGCCTCACCCTCCGCAACTACGACACCCTAATGGCCATCATGTGCGCTCTGAACTCAACCGCCATCACGCGGCTCCGTCAGACCTGGTCCTTGATCCCACCCAAACACCTTGAGAAACTTGAGCACCTAAAGGAGATTTGTGAATTCACCCGCAACTTCTCGGCTCTCCGCAGGCACATTCGCGACGCCGATGCGCCGTGCTTGCCCTTTATAGGTCTTTTCCTGACGGACCTCACGTTCGTGGACGCCGGCAATCCGAGCACCAGGACCTTGACGGGGGTCGTGAACAGGGAGGACGGGAAGGGGAGCGAGGTGGTCAATTTCGATAAACATGTCCGCACCGCCGGCATCGTGGAGACGGTGGAGAGGTTCCAGGAGAGGCCGCACGAGTTGCGGGTTGTGGAGGGACTGAGGGATTGGTTGGTGGCTGAGATGGAGAGGGCGAGGGGGTTGGTCGAGGGGAAGGGCGAGGGGGCCGTCGGGTGGGTTTGGAAAAGGAGTTTGGAGGTTGAGGGGAAGGATGCGCCTGGGCCGGAGAGGAGGGCGGGGAATGTGTTAAGGAGGAGGGAGGGGAGGGGCCTGTTTCTGCGGGGGGAGGAGGGGGGGTTGGGGTTTGTGAGGAAGATGAGTAAGGTTGATTTGAGGGGGAAATAGAGGTGGTGGAGAAGATTGGTGTTGCATAGCGTGGGTCCTTCTTGACGGTCGCTACCTCTTTCCTTGTTTGTATATATATCGTCCCTATGAATGTCGTGCTGAATGATGGCACTTTCACACTATTCTGAGGTGCCAGATGGAGGACTCCCAGTGCTGTTGTTGTTAACATCACGAACAGATGCACAGAAGAACGATTGAGCCGAATGCTTGACATTAGGAACAAGGTATTTACATAGATGGAAGATTGCTCCGATATCTGTAAGACGACCGTCCGCTCCCGCATCCATTTTCTCTTTCAACCAGATCGCCCCCAACCCAAGCACACGCGCACTAGCTCCCGACCATCCCCATCAAGCAGTCTACTTGTTAGCAGGCGAGTCCCTCCCGATGGTCGGGTTGGTCCCAGACTTGAAATTACTATCGCTCTCGAGCGTCTCCTGGGGCTTGTCTGTGTGACAGTCAGCAAGGGGCCCCACATCTCTCTGAAGTTCAGAACAGAGTAGAACAGAACAAGAACTCACCATGCCTAGCATAAAGCCCGTACTCCTCGTCCTCATAAGCGCCCACCTTCCCATTCTCGACCTCCTTCCTGCTCAGTCCCAGCTTGCCCTTGGGCAAGCCCATACTGCCCAAGAACTGGACGCCGCTCTTCCACTCCGATTCCTTGCGGGCAGAACTCCACTTGAGTTCCTCGCCCATGAGATCGATGACCTGGGGCAGGGCCTCGAGGGCCGCCTGCGCGTTGAGGAAGGCCAACCTGGTCCTCCGGGCCAGGACATCCGTGGCGCTCTGGGCGTACTCGTGGCGGACGGCGTAGCGGACCTCGCCGTCGACGAAGGGGTAGAGGTCGGAGATGCGCTTGCCGCGGATGGGGAAGCGCTGTTCGGTCGGGGAGCAGAGGGCGGCGACTTGCCATGCGCGGTCGCCGTAGGCTTCGCAGAGGTGCTTTGCGACGTCGGTTTCGATGCCGTAGTGCTGGATCAGGTTGATGAAGAGGGTTTTGCTCCAGCCGTGGGCGCCGACCAGCTTGACTTGGTGCGTTTGGCAAGTGCCGTCGAGGGTGGCGCCGTCGTCGACGATTTCGGTGCCGGAGACGCGGGGCGGGGAGGCGAGGCGCTTGGTGCCGAGACCGAATTCCTTGAGGGCTTCGTCGACGGTCTCTTCGGCCATTTGGCGGTAGGTTGTCCATTTGCCGCCCGAGATGGTGATCAGGCCGGATTGAGAGGTCGTGACGAGGTGGTTGCGGACGAGACCTTCGGATTTGGCTTTCTTGGGGTCGCGGACGAGAGGGCGGATACCGGACCAGGCGGCGAGGACGTCGCCGCGGCGGACGGTGATGTCAGGTTGCAGGTAGTTCTTGACCTCGGAGAGGATCCAGTTAATCTCTTCTTCGCCGGCGATGGGGTTCTGGTTGATGTCACATGGTGCGTCGGTTGTGCCAGCAATGGTGTTTCCTTGCCACGGGAGGAAGAAAATGACACGACCGTCGGAGGTTGCGGGATCGATTAAACCCATGTTGGAGGGAGAGTAGTAGCCAGGCAGGATAACGTGAACACCGGAGGAAGGAGCAACAATTTCAGGGACAGATTGGTCGTCGAGCTTGCGGATGGAGTCAGTGAAAGGACCAGTCGCGTTGATGATACCCTTTGCGCGGATCTTGAATTCGTCAGGCTTCTTGCCGTCCTTGACGTCGACCATATCCCTGACAGTGGCTCCGTTGAGGCGTCCGTTGGCGTCCTTTGTGAGACTGGTGACTTCGAGATGGTTGACGACAGTCGCTCCGTAGAGCGCAGCAGTCATAGCGAGAGAGATGTTCATGCGGGAATCGTTGTGTGCACCATCGTAGTATACCAAAGCTCCAACCAGATTGTCCTTCTTGAGCATAGGGAATGCATCTAGGGCCTTGCTCCTGGTCATGAAGTAGGAGGATTCGATGTTCTCACCACCAGCCAGGAAATCGTAGAACTTTGTGCCAGCCCAGAAGTAGGGAGCCTGCCACCATTTCTGGATAGGAATCATGATAGGCAGCCAGGAGGAAAGATGAGGTGCGGTGTCCAAGAAGTACCTCCTCTCGCGGAGAGCCTCCTTGACGAGCGCATATTGGTTGTAGTCGAGTTCCCAGACGGCCTTCTCAAGGTATCTGACACCTCCGTGGACAAGCTTTGTACTCTTACTGCTGGTTCCCGAAGCAAAATCATCACGCTCTACGAGAGCGACCTTGAGACCACGGGTAGCAGCATCAAGAGCGACACCAGTTCCAGTTGCACCACCACCAATAACAAGCAAATCATACTCCTCACCAGCTTCTGATTCATCGACCTGGCTATCTGACTGGCCAGTCAATGCGGACTTTATGCGGCTTCCTGCATCTTTCACGACCTGACCTGCGGAGGCCTTGAGGTCTGCAATCTGCTGGTCTCGGTTCTTTGCTAGAGGGAAGTTGGGTGGTCGGAAGACGCCGCCCTCGCCGTAGGTAGGTGGAGCTACGACAGCGCTCTCGGAGCCGGGAATGTCGCGGGGACGGTAGGAGATGTACAGGACACCAGCTGTGACAGCACCGGCACCGGCGGTGTAGCCCAAGCCCCTAAGGAGCCTCGAGCCTCGTCTGGCGGCCATGCTGAGGTGTTCGGAGATTCAAATCTGTATGCGGCGGAGCTGCCGAGAAACTGGGGAAGCTGTCGAGATACGGAAGAGAAGGATTATGCGCGGCCGGAGAGCATTGTAAAAGGGACTAATGCCCTAGAAAGGAATATTACCTATGACCTAGGTCAAGAGAAAGAAGAGGGAACGAGATTCAAGATCTTGAAGAAAGTGTATCGACCACTCGTGTTGGTAGTAAAAAGGTTTCACATGCTCTGGCACGTCTCGCTCGCGGCGGCCGGTCGACAGCTGGAGCGGCTCTTTGGATTCCACAAATCAGAAACGTCATAGCCCTCAGCACTCTAACACGAGTAACACTCGTCGGCCGACAAGGATCAGCTCAGCTATTATTCCCGTCGCCAACAACACGGCTTGATAGCAATTGACCCCAACCGTCTTTGGAAAATATCAATGCTTCGAATGAATGTAAGATGAGCGCGGCTGAGGGTTGATGCTTGGGGGAAGTGGTAGATCTAAGGCATGGCAGCGTCGCAGCATGCAGTGTCGAGAATGCTTTGACGCATGGCTCTAGCTGTCCATGGTCGACATCTGCAGCGTCATTTCGAGAAGAGAGGTCTGATGATGAGAAGCTCGTTGCAGCGGATTGCGTCTTTACATGTCTGCCAGCCATGCCGTCTAGAAAACTGCAAGGAACTCATGCCCTTGACCGTGGTTGTGAAATGCAGACTTGCTCTCAGAGGGTCACATCAACGGCGCGATGCTCTACCAACGGACCGCAACTGAGCCCACGAGCCTCGATTGGAGCTTCGGAAGAGCATAGGCCAGCAGAGAGCAAAGACGTGCTGCAATAAGAATGCAGTTCACGGAGATGCATATCAGAGTTGCAGGTGACCTATAACACCATTCGTGCTCTGACTCGCAGGCGCATCTTGTTCGGACCCTGATTCTCCGGCCAGGTCCAGACCTGGATTGCAACTGTATACCAGCTCGTGGAATTGGCCAGCAAAGAAATATAATCTTACGATTGGCATGATCAATGATCCGGTTGCTAACGTAGTATCGACGTGTATTTGTTCTACTCCTTTCTTTGATGTTTGACCGCCTGTCTAACTTTCCCGTCCCTTTGATATTTGCACGATGGGCATTGTTTGGTACAGGAGCCACGAGCTGAAAACTCTATCACCCATTCGTCAATTGCAGAAAATATCGACCGCGGAAAAGCACCGAGGTGGGCCGAGCGATGCGAATCACCACGAGGCCCTGCAGAGAGTCTACCTGGGCATGCCATTTCAGTACAGATCCTGGAAGCTACTACCGTGCACATGCAGAGTGAGTGTCACGTCGTGATCCTTTGATGCGACCATCGACGCCCTAGAGCACCCTCGAACGATTGATTGATGCTATCACGGCTGTGGTCATTGTGATTAGTCTTTGACGAGCTGTGCTTGGCGTGGGACCAGGGCCCGAGAGTGGGTGCCGGCACGGGATCAAGTCGGAAGAAGACTCAAGAAGAGGAGCAAAACGAGCGACGAGCGGGTCCTGTACCGACCCTGCGAGGACTCACTTGCCAGAATCGAGCGTGCCCACCGTCGCACCGTTACGCCCCTGCGCTGACTTCCGGTCGGAGCACGACTGAACACGCTCACGACATTTCGAACTCTTCTTCTCTTACCACCATCACCACCAATATCAATTCCAGTCGGTCAATCGTCCACGACAGACAATTGTTCGCGACACGACAAAACCGACCGAGGGCTTGACTGTCTTCTCGATCGGATCGACAGAGGGGTTCACTTAACAGACTTTTACCCGCGCGCTGACAAAGATCCCGCCCACCCACCACTTTGTCCGTCGTGTGGTGACGAAACACGTTCACCCTTGCTATTGTACCTCGAACTCGACCACCAGTATCGACCACTTTACCTCTCCGACATGGCGCAATACCATAGTCGTCGGGGACCCAATGTCTCGCAGTACATCGCCAACCTCAACACCATCCCATCCGCCGCCGACATGAACCAACAGCAGGAGGACTTTGCCAACTTTGACGGCGACCTCGACCTGTTCACCAACGCCGACTTCTTCGACTTCGACCTCAACGAGTCAGCTCCTGGTATACCACATGGCATGCAATTCAACGGCCAACAACACCCATCGCCCACTCACGACCCGACTGACAAGGCCGGCTTCGTAAACCGTATGTCGTCGCCAGCATTACCAGTCCACCGCATCATCAACTAACACATCTTATAGAACCTCAATACTTTCAAAATCCCTTCAATCAATTCCCCGCCAACCCAGCTCTACCAGGCCGCACTTCTCTTCCCCCATCACCACCAAATGGCGTCCCCTTCGCCGGCCAGATCCAGCAATCCCAACCCACCGTCCCATCCCCCGGCCACTTCTCCGCCGCCCTGACGCCCACCTCCCACACTGGCCCCCAAACCGGCGAAAAGCGCAAAGCAGGCATGATCAGCACCATCCCGAACCCGGCCGCAGCAATGGAAGCCGATGCCCGCGACGCCGCCGAAGAGGACAAGCGTCGGCGCAACACGGCCGCGTCCGCGCGTTTCCGAGTCAAGAAGAAGCAAAGGGAGCAAGCGCTCGAGAAGACAGCCAAGGAGATGTCGGAGAAGGTGCAGGTACTCGAGGCAAGGATCGGACAGTTAGAAATGGAGAACCAGTGGTTGAAGGGCCTGATCACGGAGAAGAACGTCAAATTGGAGGGCAAGCCGGGGGAGATGACCAAGGTTGTCGTCGAGGGCGAGAAGGAAGTCGGCAAAGTCGAGGCCAAGAAGGAGGGCGAGAAGAGCGACGAAGACGCCGAGTCGAAAGAGGAGATGAGGGAGCAGGGCGAGAGCATACTGGGCGAGAAGAAGAGGGGTGTCGGCACTGACTAGACGGCGAGGAAGGCGTACGGCACGTTCCTGTCCTTGCCTGTCTGGGGAGACTCATTTCTTTTGTCAACTTTTTTTTGCTCATGATCTCCGTTTGTCGTTGATCTGTTGATATTGCGAGATATGCCTCCTTTCTCTCCTGTTTGCTGGCGTGCTTGCAGCTCGACAGTAGTATGGTCATGAAATTACGTATCCCAGTTGAATGAACATTACGGATTGTTTCAATTTTGATTCTTGACTGGTGGCATCAGTTCGATCTGCCACTGCAGCAAACGATTTCGCACGCTATTTGAGGCTGTATAATGCTTCTACGCTACTCTACCTTCCATTACTCCCTTTGCGTCATCACAATTTCGATATCCTGTCTTCTCCCCATAGTCATCTTATCAAACATCCAAACTCTCCTTGAATCTCAACACCGCATTCCCTTCCAACATACCGTCCACCGCATCAGGTATCCCATGGAAGCTACTTGCCGGCGCCTTGGGTCTCGCACTTCCGTCTGAGACGTCCGTGATCAGCACCAAGCCAGCGACTTTGATCGCCTCGCTCAAAGCTGGGACGAGCGCCTGGAAATCGATGTCAGCTTCGACCATGAGGAGGTATCAATCACATTGTATACTTACCAGCAGTCTGGCCGAGCAAACCAGTCCCATGAAATTATTGCCTTGCGCAACCTTGACCGCCTCCTTGACGCTCATGGCGGCGCGACCTTCGCTGTAGATGCCGTTCTCGCTGCCTTTGTTGGTAGGAGCCTCAATGCCGAGATCATTGCAGAGGAGGACGGGATCTGGGAGGTGTTAGTCATGTATCGCTCTGTTAGGTAAAGGGGCTTGCTTGCAGTTAGGTTGTTTCCAGTTCAGACCGATGCATACGTCGGGGTTGTACGAGGAGAAAACGACACCGCGGACCAGACCGTCGTTGGTTTGGCGCATCTGCGAGGCGTGCTCGAAGACAACGGCCAGAATGCTGTCGACTACGGTGTTCATGTTGCTCGTTGGACCGAGGTGGAGCGTGTCTTCTTGCGTGCGTGATGGGTAGATCACGTGGATGTCGAGGTGCACTTCGGGAGGGAGAAGGTTGACAACTTCTTTGAGGCTAGCGCAGGACGTGGCAAGAGCATGGGCTAGTGGCCTGGGATCCTGAGGGTAAGTGGACACTGCTTGCGCGATTAGTTGTGAGACCGGTGGCTGTCTGGCTGCTGCTGTAACGGCATTGAGCTGCTCGAATGTAAGGCGAGGAATGAGATCGTTGAAGATGCCAAATTGCGAGAGATTGGAGGAGACGGCCCAGCGAGGAAAGAGTACAGGTATACCGTCGCGGGTCGTCTGCACGAAGATGCGGATGTAGTTGCCCGAGAGTGAAGATCCTGTAATGAGTGCGCTTGGTTGCGCACTAATCTGGCTGGTGGCCTTCCAGTATGTCGCAAATTGCGAGACCTCTAATGGGACGCCTCTGAAAGGTGTTACCACCTGGTATCTGAATGTCATACGACCGATCGCTCTGAGACGCGGATCGAAGAGCTCTAGATGCCAACTGCCTGAACTGCTACTCCGATTCGTGAAGACGCGTGACGAAGCTGCTGCTCTGGCAATGACTCTGCTGCCGAAGGTTGGGTATATGTCGAAGTCGATGGAAAAGGTATCCAAATTCTCAATCTGGAACGAGATGTTCTTGAATTCATCCTGTATGGGGAGAGCGACGTTACGAGGTATCAAGTCGGACGACTTGGAGGAGATCGTGAGTCTTGCTGCTGGATATTTGTTGTCGCCATAAAACTCAATAGCGTTAGAGTTGGTAGTGTCAAAGCTGATGACAATGTATGTCTTGGTCGTGTCAAGGAAGTTGTGGCCGTATCTGCGTAAGGGGATGATGGGTGGCGGAAGTGAGAGATCTGGTATGGATTCTGGCTCGCCTTTCGACATGAGCGGAGTCGCAGCTGCAATGCTGGGAGGTGCTTGGACTGCGGCAATTGCAGGAGAAGTTCGCGACAATGCTTTTTGTTGTGTTGCTGCTTCTAGCAACTTCAGACAATCCAGATGTCCCTCCCACGCAGCATAGTACATGGCTGGGAAGCCTTTTTCATCCAGCACGTCGGCATTAACGCCAGACTGTAATAATGTCTGAGCGCATTGCAAGTGTCCCTCACTGGCTGCATGGAACAGTGGCGTCCATTGGTACAATTTGTCTGGTTGATCTAGATCGGCGCCGTAGTTCTTCAACATCAGCAGGATTCTGGGACTTCTTCCTGATCGCGGCACCAGGTGCTGAGGGTACAGACCCTCAGCATCTGGTAGAATCTTTGGATGGGACTGTAGAAGCAGATCGACTATTGATGCAGATCCATGTTGACAAGCCAGGTTGAGAGGGATATGGTCAGTTTCGCTTGCAGGATCAATGCGAGCACCAAGAGAAAGAAGGATTTTCACAACCTCGATATGTGAATGGACAATACCATGAACCAGTGGCGTGAAGTTGTCCAAATCCCAGTAGTCAACAGTACTTGTGTCCTCCCCTTTACCTGCCTGCATACCTCCTTGTTGTCTTGCTGCTGTTTGACTTCTATCTGCTACGATAAGAGCTTCGATGACCGCAACATGACCTCGCATACACGCGTAGTGAATCGGAATGCGCCCATACACATCCGTACTTCGAACGTCCGCGCCATGATCCAAGACCAGTGTCAAAGAGTCTAATCGTCCAGAAATCGCTAGCTCGTGAAGAGCCGTACGCTCGTTGATGTCGTCAGCAAAGTTAATGTCCACTGTTGATGTTCCAAGAAGAGCTTTCTGTGCAGGGACGGGAGCTTGGTTGATCGTTTGCAAGAAAAGTCGGCTGACGCGAACACGCCCATGCTGGCTCGCAGATATTCTATTGATCCAGTCTGAGACAAGTGAGATGTTGTTTGCCGTAAATGCAGTCTGTATTTGGCTGTCGACATCATTCTCGTCCTGATCTGCTGCCTGTATTTGAGGTGTCTGGTCTGTGCTGGTAGAATGATACTCAAGGTTCTCGCCTTCTGCCCAAGCAGCTAGTTCGAGGAGACTAGTCGTTGCTTGATCCGAGAGATCACTAATCACATCTCTGTTAAAGCATGGCTGTACCTCGACAGCTCGAGAGAGGTAGAGCTCCTTCGTACGCGACTAGATGCTTGTTAGAGCTGTTGAGAGATTCCAGTAGATTTCATACTTTGGAAGTTTTGTCCCACTATCAGGTATTAGCATGACAAGTAGTAGTATGTTACACATGGACAACATACTTTCTTGAGGATCTTAGAAAATGCTGTCTGGTTGACTTCAACAAATTGCTATGAGACGTCAGCATCATGAGACCATGCAGATGGAAAGTTGGCTGACTTGAAGTTTGTCGAGATCGCTATTGAAGAGGCGAAATCCTTCGTCGAGCGTGCGATACACAGAAGATAGCTTCGAAGCAGAGGGACCTCTCTGCTGGAGTGTGCGTTTCCTGTCGGAAAGTGTTCGAAGTCGTAGCTTGAGCTATGTCTGGTCAGAGTTCATACCTGCCCAGCATACAGAAGATCTGCTCACCTCTGCTTCCTTCTGCAGATAGAAAGTATTCACTTTCTCCAGCTCTCGCTCCTGAAAGAAGTCAGCCTGTGGGCAGTATGATAAGATGTTGTGCCTACTAGTCGGAAGAAAAAGGTTGCCTTGTTGGCTTGGAGCGAAGCTTTCGAGTCCAGAGGTTCATCGAGATGCGCCCCTGGAGCTTGCGGATGGATGATGGGAGTTGCGCTGAGCCTCTTGATGAGCTGCTGGGTGTCAGCGTTGATTGTGATACGGCTCGAGTATGATTATGACCTTCTTCAGTGCCTTGTAGTCGACAAAGCTTGCGGCATATTCTGGTATGTCCAGTTGGCGCTTCTGGATGTGTTTGCCGAACTTCCTGAGAAGCAGAGGGATTAGTCTCCATGTTTGGCCAGCAAAATGCAAGGCGAATAGTCTTTGGATATATACAGTAACGTACATGTTGGAGCGCGGCTGAGGTCAATGCGAAAGCTGTGGTCGTGATCCCTGCAGGTACACGTCGGTATTTGTTGAGGGGCTTTTGAGCTTGGAGATGATCAACAGCAGCAGTTCAGAGAAGTCGCGGGGTCAGGGTCGGCCACTGTCCATGAGTCTGATATGCAGAGAAGGCTTCTTGATTCCAAAGTCAAGGTGAGACACTCATGGCCGGGTATAGGAGTTGGCGTGAGGTTGCGACAAGGTTCTTGGTCTTCCGGTACGAGAAACACGGTCACGTTCTGGCAGAGATGTCAAGGTCTATCGATAAGCCCCGCTATGAGCTCACGGATATCTGCAAGAAATTGTTTCCCACGCTGCAGGCAGTGAATCACTTTCGGGAGGTTCCCAATCACCGGACAAAACAGATGCTGAACGTCAGGCGAGCCAATCATTTGCCTTTGAGAAAACACGTTCTGGTCTCAGGAGCCAGCTTCGGCTCCTGCCGGTGTGGTCCCTCAGTGATGGGATGACTTGCATATTCTCGGGTTCATGTCTTCAATGACTCGCTCGGGAGCGCACATTTCACTGTTCTGGAAGCGGAACACTGCCGTTCATATTTATAACCTCAGCCTCCAACCGTCCCGATGACAAACCGGGGCCGCGGTGTTCCAGCACTTCATATGTAAGTCCATAGCAGGCAGGCAGTCTACCACCTCATGCTTCAATTCAAGTACGTGTACACTGGGGTCCTTTTTTCAATCGCTTCAATCGTGCTTGCGCTCTGCACTCCTTGCTTGAGGTGGACTACCAGATTCTGGTTCAACAGCTCAAAGTACACAACACATTCACTAGCTAGCACACCCTTGGAAAAGATGGGTCGTACTCCAGTATATTTCTTGAGTCATGGCGGTCCGAACATCATGTACGACACGGAGCATCCGGCCTATGCAAAGCTCCAGGACATTGGCAAAGAGATCACGCAGAAGGTCAAACCCAAAGCCGTAGTAGTCTTTTCCGCGCACTGGCAAGCCGAACCATCCACGATCGAGGTCAATACCGCCGAAATCAATCCTCTGATTTACGAGTATGTTGTTCGGATGTTCGCGCATCGACAAACATGGGACCTGACCTCGCATAGCTACTACGGGTTTCCTGATCACTATTACAAGCACAAGTACCCCAATGTAGGCAACAAAGCACTGGCAGAGACCGTCCTCCAGCGGCTGCGCAGCTCAGGCATCAAGGCGGAGGGTGTCAAACGTGGACTTGACCATGGTGTCTTCGCTCCCTTCACTGTGGCATTCAATCCAGAAACCAATCCCTTGAATGTGCCTATCGTTCAAGTAAGTCTTTTCGACAGTGATGATCCAGATCAGCACTACCGGCTGGGTCAAGCTGTTGAAAGCCTACGGGACGAGGGCGTGCAAGTGATTGCTAGCGGAATGGCGGTGCATAATCTAAGGGACATGTGGGCTGCCATGAGCAAGCCCACGCCCATGCCGTACACGGTCAGCTTTGATCAAGCCATGAAAGAAGCAGTGGAGCAAAAGGTATGAAGTTGCGCCTGTGACCAGACATGGATATTGGGACTAAGTATGCACAGGTCGAAGACAGGCAGTTTGCCATGGCAGAACTCCTGAAGCGTCCTGATGCCAGACGCGCGCACCCATCTTTCGAGCATCTACTGCCAATCCATATTGCTGCCGGTGCTGCAGGCAAGGACATGGGTCAGCAATTTTGGACCTTGCCACAAGGGAGCATGAGTTGGGCGCAGTATCGGTTCGGAGATATCGAGACTGCTTGAACCCTTCGGGAATTGTTTATTGATCTCGCGTCTATGCATCTGTCGTAGGGTATCTGTACATAGCGAGGCTTTGTTTGTTACATTTACTTTTGATGTATTTCGTCCCCTAGCTCTGCGGCTCATTGGTGGCCAGTTCTGTAACCTTGCTCTCGATCGCCTTGTCATCCAGACCTGCTAAGCTCTCCACCTTCTCCTTACCGTATCCTGTAGAGTTTGTTAGGCCACGACCTTCTTGTTGAATCAACGGGCGTTCATACCATATCGTGCCCACACCTTCGGCTCAATACCCTGTGCTTCTCGGATCAAGATTGGTGTCGATGGGTTGTGCTTCTTCATTGTAGGATATGCTCGTACAAGAAATGACCTAGCCAGGATATCAGTCCAGCTCTTCCATCTCTGCTCATGCTGTTTCGTGTACTGACCTGACGGCTTGACTCTGTGGTGACGTTTGGCAATGGTGGAATCGCAGCTCTTTGAGAGCCTTGGTGAAGGCGTACTTTCCAGACGACATGTTGAATCCTCCTGGTTATGAAGATTGTTGTAATTGTAGCAAAGAAGCGAGGATGCTATCCACAAAGCGCATCTCAACTTCAATCTTGGCACTCCGATCGCCGGACTTACGCATTCTCCGCACCTGTCAACCTCAGCACTTCGCTCGACCCAGTCACCAGCACTCTCCACTCTTCTAGATCGTCCTTCAGAGAACCAGGTCGCTCTTAGGCACACACACAAGAAGTCAAAGACCGTCCGCAACCATGTCCCAACGTCTCGGCCTCCGCGCTTTCCAGACCATCCGGCAAAATGCAACTCCAGCTCTGCGCCGACAACCGTATGCCGCCAGGACACGATTCTACAGCGACGCAGCGGCGCCAGCCCAGAGCCGCTTCCAGCAGCTATGGAACAGCCCAATTGGGCCCAAGACAGTGCATTTCTGGGCTCCCATCATGAAGGTGAGTCCTCAGAGTCCAACCCGGCTTCCAAGCCAAGCCAAGCCATGAAAGAGCTATCTGCACAAACGGACCACATTTCCGCATACAGTCATAGAAAATACAATCGGTGAACAGATATTGACACTCGTCCAGTGGGGTGTCGTCCTTGCGGGCGCCGCTGACTTCTTACGCCCTGCCTCATCTCTGTCCATCTCCCAGAACGCCGCCCTCATGGCCACGGGCTCCATCTGGACGCGCTGGTGCTTCATTATCAAGCCGCAGAACATGTTCCTGGCTTCTGTCAACTTCATGCTTTTCCTTGTTGGCGCGACGCAGGTCGGGAGGGTATTGATCTATCGTCAGAGCTTGAAGGGTGACTCAGTGGGTCAGGAGGTCGAGGCTGCGGCGAAGGAGGAGGGAAAGGATTTGAAAACTGCGGTGGAGAAGGCGGAGGCTAAGATTAAGAACTAGAGCAGGAACTGGAGGATTGGAGGTGAAAATCGGGAGAATGGTAGAGCAGAGGAGGCATTGATCACGAGGGTATAATGATGTAAATTACCGCCCATCTAGCGATCGATCTATCTGAACGCCGGTCGTCAATTTGTTATTTCTTTGCAATCCTCGTCATTCCGTTTGTCTGCCACGCGTGGTCATTACCTAGCTAGGTTCGCTGGTGCAGGAGCGGCAGGACCCTCAGGCGTCACATATGCCTTGGTCATGCCGCCATCAACGACAAAGTCTGTGCCGTTGACAAAGCTGCTCTCATCGCTCGCGAGGAAGAGCACGGCCTGTGCCTGCTCGATAGCCTCACCGAAACGGCCAGTAGGGAAGTGAATCTCTCTGCGTTGACGCTTGGCTTGGTCATCACCGAGCCAGTCTTGAAGGAGAGGAGTGCTGTTACGGTGAGTCTTATATCTATTAAATCGAATGACGCAACAACTTACTTTAGTGGTGCCGGGCACAAGGCATTGAATCTGAAGCCCTCTCTTGCATGGACGATAGCCAGCTCCCTAGTCAAGGCGAGTACGGCACCCTTACTTGCTGTGTATGCAAGCTGGGGCGTGGCAGCTCCCACCAGAGCAACAACGGAAGCGGTGTTGATGATGGAGCCCTTCGTCTTCTTGTGCTTGCGAAGAGACAGGACGGCGTGCTTGCAGCCGAACCACACGCCCTTGACGTTGATGTTGTGTGTCAGATCCCAGATTTTCTCAGGGGTGTCGATGGCGTCTTTGGTCCGTCAGTCGCTGCATCTTACATTCACGATTGTGCAGAGACTTACCAGCGTCATCAGCATGCATAATACCTGCATTGTTGAAGATGACATCAACACCGCCCCAGGAGTCAACGTGCTCCACCATGGCAGCAACCTCAGATTCCTTGCTCACATCGCATGTCTTCACTTCGAGCTTGCCGGTGGCGTTGGGGACGACCTCCTTGAGCTTTGACAGACCCTTGTCCATAGCTGGGCCAGAGATGTCGGCCAAGAGCACATTTGCACCTTCTCTGGCGAATAGAATGGATGTCTCCAGACCGATACCGCTATTGATGGTTAGTACATGTAGCGGTGAGGCAAGAGCAAATGAGGAGCAAGATGGTTCATGCAGATATACAATATGCTCAAAATTGCAATAAGAAGGAGAAGTTCAACAGGATATGCAAGACTTGGGTGGGAGATAGTAGGTATGTGCTTACCCTGCTGCTCCCGTTACGATGGCATTCTTGCCAGCCATACGGCCTCCTGTAGAGCTCATGATTGCAGATATGATTGAGTGGATGGATTCTGTAGACGGCTCAGAAGAAAGAGGATCCGGAATTTAAACAGATCAAAATTGACCTATATCAGGTGTTGCCACGAGGCTTGTCAAGGCTGCACAACTCTGAGGAAGAGTATGATGCTTGCGATAGCGCTATTCCCGAATGGAAATTTTAACTGTTTTGGGAAACTTGGTATCCGGTGTCGGTGGGCAATTATAGAGCCCTATGGAAGGCATTGTACATGCCATCCCGTATTTATAGCTATCTACATACGTTGTTGTAAACGACTGGGCGTGGCAGAACTTCTTACCAGGACTGTCAACATGAGAAGCGGCTGGGAGAGCTCGCAGCAACATTCAAGATGCTCTGTGCCGGCAGGAACCGACGGCTGCAGCTGTCGTCGATCAGTGATGTGATTGTTTGACTCGCGGAGCTAGCTTCACCCCAGATTTCGGTCAGGTCGCATGCCCTGTTATCTTCATCCCGCCCTGCAGATCCGGTCGTCCTTGAATAGCTCCTCTCAACTTCCTCTCGACTCCTTGAGTTTTCAACAAACGCCGAGAAGTCATGGCTATCACTGACGATCCCAAGACCCTCGAGGTCTCAGACCTTTCTGATCTACTCGCGCGCGACACGTGCGTCAAGGTTGCCGGCGTAGACATTGATGGTGTTCTACGTGGGAAGCTTATGGCCAAGAAGAAGTTTCTCTCTGTGGCAAAGGATGGGTTTGGCTTTTGCTCTGTCATCTTCGGCTGGGATATGCACGACCAGACTTATTTCCGCGAACTCAAGATCTCCAATGCAGACAACGGCTACAGGGATATCATAGCTAGGATCGACCTCAGCAGCTATCGGCGGCTACCATGGGAAAACGATGTGCCATTCTTCCTGTGCAGCTTCGACGACCCAGATGGAGGTAGCTTGAGCGCATGTCCGAGAAGCGTTCTTGGTAGAGCAGCAGCAAAGCTTGACGAGGCTGGAATATCTGCTCTCGCGGGTGGTGCGTATCAAGCGTGTCCTGGCGTGAGTCTCGAATCGAGTTAATTGAATATAGCCGAATATGAGTTCTACCAATTCCGAGCGCCATCGAACTCAGACCTGCCGGACTCTGAGAGGAACTCATCCTCTACAGCAGCCTTCCTAAAGGACAATGCGGTGCACTCCCTTCCATCTCTTACCGAAGGCATGTTCGGATACAGTCTTACCAGACCTATACACAATCAGGATTACTATTACGGCATATTCGATGCCTGCCAAAAGTTCGGATGCGGGATCGAAGGGTGGCATACAGAGAGTGGACCTGGCGTGTTCGAGGCTGCTCTAGAGTACGGCGAGATAAGAGCTATGGCAGACAAGGCTGCGCTGTTCAAATTGGTTGTGAAGTCGATTGGAAGCAAATTCGGCATAACACCATGTTTCATGGCCAAACCAAGACAAGGCTTGCCTGGAAATAGTGGACATATGCACGTGTCGCTCGTGGATAAGGACGGCAACAACCTCTTCGCTAGGGAGACGCCGGATGACAACGCTCGCTATCCAGATCTCAAGAATCTCTCAGATACTGGTCGTCACTTTTTAGCTGGACTTCTTGAGGGTTTACCGGATACGATGCCTATTGTAGCACCGACTGTGAACAGTTACAAGCGCCTCGTAGAAAACTTTTGGGCACCAGTCACGGTGAGCTGGGGGTTGGAGCATCGAGCTGCAAGCATACGACTCATTGCACCGCCTACGTCCTCGCCAAAGGCCACCAGATTCGAGGTCAGAGTCCCAGGCGCTGATGCGAATCCATTTCTGGTTCTTGCGATGATCTTAGCATTGGGTTGGAGAGGTATAGAGAAGAAGCTCGATATCAAGATCCCGCCCCTAGGCAAGGGTGAGGATGTCGGAGGTGCTTCAGACAAGGGCGAAAGACTTGCGAAGAGCTTGAAGGAAGCCACAGAGAAGTTCGCTCGTAAAGAGAGTGTCGCGAGGGAAGTGTTTGGCGACGAGTTCGTTGAGCACTTTGCCGGGACTCGAGAGCATGAAATTCGACTCTGGGACGAAGCAGTGACAGATTGGTAAGTTGCGCATTCAACGATCTTAGTACGAGATAAATACTGACGCATTGCAGGGAGGTGAGGAGATACATCGAAACAGTGTAGAGAGTAATTCATGTACTGTAGCAAGGCGTTCCGGGTACCGGCATTGAGCTTGATGGCATGCAGCTACCGTGGGGGAAACAGGCCTCGGCAAGGCTTGAATCTGGTGCAAACAGCAAGTTCGACCAATTGAAGATCGAAAGAGATGGTTCAATCGATCGTTGCTGCTTGAATGATCGCCAATTCGTGCCTGTCATGTCGTAGTCTTGAGTCGTGAAGCAATTTGGAATATACCTTCTGCCCCTCATTTGGACGATCGGAGCTTTCTGGGTTGTGACATCAGCTCCCCCCACCTTCAATCGTTTGGTGATGGGCTGGACTCAACTGCCAGACCGCATTACCTTTCAATGGTCAAGTAAGCTCTTGTAAAATTGTGGTTGCTGCTCATGTAAGCCATGCGTGTCTTGAATTCATCATTCTTTTGTGCCCGAGCTTCTTCTCCCTTTTACATACCAATTGCAAGTTCAATTGCATCCATCAAGCTCCCATCCAGACCATTTTCCACTACACCATTCCGATTCAAAAATATGGCTCAGTCTCACGCTTGCTGCACAGTACCTCCCGTCGTGTCCGAGAGATACTCGGGCAAGGGTAGCTACACCACTGTCGATGGCTTGAAGACATATGCCACTGGCGCCAGCGGCGCAAAGACTGGTATCCTCGTCGTTTACGACATCTTTGGCTTTTTCCCACAGACGATCCAAGGTGCAGACATCCTTGCCACAGGCGACAAGGAGCGTCAGTACCAGGTGTTTATGCCAGGTTAGTCAGACCTCGAGCTTTGCCTGCGCTCTGCTCGAGCTGTAGAACAGCGCTAAGCAGCGTGCAGACTTCTTCGATGGCAAGCCAGTTCCATACGACTACTACCCACCAGACACCGTGAGTTGCATCGAAGCGATCACAATACCGGTCTAACACAATCACAGGAAGAGAAGCAGAAGTTCGTCGGCAACTTCTTCCAGACGACCGCAGCACCGCCCAAGACCCTTGAGCGTATCCCCAAGATCCTGAAAGAGATCCAGAGCAACAACAGCAGCATCAAGCAATGGGCTATTGTAGGCTTCTGCTGGGGAGGCAAGATTGTGAACCTCTCTGCCCAGAAGGACTCGCACTTCAAGGCTGCGGCTGCCGTTCACCCAGCTATGGTCGACGCCAACGATGCGCCCGGTGTCTCCATCCCATACATCATGCTCCCTTCCAAGGGTGAGGACAAGAACGATGTCGAGAAGTGGCAGCAGGGAGTCAAGGTCAAGAACCAGGTCGAGTGGTTCCCCGACCAGGAGCATGGATTCATGGCTGCTCGGTATGTGCATATCGACTTTTATGTCAGGACTCCGTACTGATTTGGATTAGTGGCGACCTCAAAGACCCCAATGTCAAGAAGCAATACGAGCGTGGTTATCAGCTCCTGCTCAACTTCTTCCATGAGAACATCTCTGCGTAAGTGTCCGGGATCAGTCGAGCATGCACTGCACACTCTCTGGTAAGCTGGTCTTCCATCCCGCCTCGACATCCACTCACGTGAGATGTAGCATGGATTGGATAGTAAGCTGACTGTGGTGTAGGCCTGCTTCGAAGATCTGAAGAGGGACGGATTGGGTGTGACAGCGTACATTATTAAGACAACTTCGCAAACATAATCAGCCAAAAATTGATGAAACGAGATTTTACATGACTGCAAGCCCAATTGATCCCAAAAATATTTTTCACAAGAATATTATTTATCTTGTATAGCTACATGGTGAAATGTGCTCAATACCTCCATGCTCCGTGATTGGCCAGATTCCGGCCGACATTTTTTTGAAGATCGTCCGCCCAAAATTTCCAGCTCTCATGACCTCCGTCTCTTCTACGAGATATCTAGGAGTGTGCCTGAAGTGCTTGCACGATTTGCACATTGGTCCCGCTGGCGCTTAGACAACGTACAAGCAGGAACAAGAGGTTACTCTTTTCGACATGGCCGCCATTACCACCCTTGCCTCGACTCTGGAGTCCGCCCCGCACACCTTCCTCACGCCCTCTGCCTCCCTGCGGGACTCGTCTCTAGACTACATCTCCTCTCTGCTGCAGCCTGTAGCATCCCAGATCCATGATCTTCATTCACAACGCACATCAGAACTTCGCCAAAACCGGAAGCGTAAGCGGACTTCGGCAACGGATGGCGCAGAGAAAAGGAGGGAGCTCCGGCAATGGGATGAGAAGGATGCACTGAGGCTGAGCGGAGTACATACACAAGGCTTCGAGGTAGAGCAGGTCTGGGAGCAGGTGAGGAGGGTCGTGGAGGGTGTGAAGGGGGAAGTAGAGAGGGATTTGAAAATCAGGGCGGAGAGGGAGGCGGAGAGGGAGTTGGAAATCGAGAGTGAGGAGGCTGCAGAGGAGGATGAGGAGAGTGACTTGGGTGAGGAGGGGAAGGACTATGAGATTGAGGGCGTGGACGACGATGAGGATGCTAGGCCCAGTGACGACGACGACGAGGACGAGGACGAAGACATTGACGGCGAGGACCTGGAGGACGAGGACATGCTAGATGGGGTGGACGATGAGGCGGGCTCGGATCTGGAAGCGGAGACGCCTGCTACGGAATTTGTCGAGGATCCAAATGGGTTGAATGACGGCTTCTTTTCCATCGACGACTTCAACAAGCAGAGTGAATTCCTCGAAAAGGCAGACACTCGAGGCGACGATGATGGCGCAGCGAGTGATGAGGAGGACGTAGACTGGGGCGCAGATCCCATGGCAGAGGGTGCAGCGATTCAACCTAGCGGTAAAGACGATGATGAGGGATCCGAAGAAGGAGGCCCGACCTTCGGCAACATGGATCTCGACGCACCAGAAGGTGAGAGCGACGACGATGAAGAGCTCGAAGGTGGTGAGCTCGACGAGATAGACGACGGTACAAACGCCAACGCCATCATGTACACCGACTTCTTTGCACCACCAGCCAAGAAAGGCGGACGCAAAAACAAAAAGGGCCGACCTCATCCTCACAACTTCCCTGCCAAAAAGGCCGCCTCGCCCACAGCAGAAGAAGATGACGTCTCCGACCTCGAGGCAGACTACAACGAAGGCGCCCTCTCCCGCATCCACCGCGACCTCTTCTCCGACGAGGACGACTCAGCCTCGGAATCTGAGCCCGAAGCCACAGCCCCCGGTGTCCCCATCCCTCCCTCCCGCGCCAACATGTCCACCCACGAACGCCGCCGCCTCGACCTCTCGAAAGAGATCTCCGCCCTAGAATCCACTCTCATCAGCGCGAAACCCTGGGCCCTAACCGGCGAAGCGACCTCCACCTCCCGACCCATGAACTCTCTCCTCGAAGAAGACCTCTCCTTTGAGCGCACGGGCAAGCCCGTCCCTATCATCACGGCCGAAGTCTCCTCCGACCTGGAATCGCTAATCAAATCGCGCATCCTCGCGCGCGATTTCCAAGACATCTACCGCCGGCGGCCCGACGACCTGGCAACCGGCAGCACCAAAAAGCGCGACGCCTTCGACCTCCCCGACACCAAGAGCAAGAAATCCCTGGCCGAGCTGTACGAGGACGAGCACCTCAAGACCACGACCGGGTCCGGCAAAGACGCCGAGCTCACGGACGCCGAGCGCCGCGAGCAAGCCGAGGTGCTGAACCTCTGGAACGAAGTCCGGAGCCAACTGGACAGTCTGAGCAATTTCACGCTCCGGCCAAAGGCGCAGCAGACGAGTCTGGAGATCAGGACGGACACGGCGGTGGCGCGGATGGAGGACGCGAGGCCGAATGCGGTTTCTGCGACCGAGGGCGGGGATGTGGAGACGCGTAGGCTGGGGCCGGGGGAGGTGTTTAGGATCCAGGAGGGGGAGAGAGGCGAGGGGGAGATGCTGGCTGGGGGACGCAAGGGGGAGGTGGTGAATCGGGAGGAGAGGGAACGGGGGGAGGGAAGGAGGGCGAGGAGACGGGCGAAGGAGCGGGGGAGGAAGAGGGCTGAGGGGAAGAAGGTGGAGACGAAGAAGGAGGAGGGGAAGAAGGGGAGAAAGGGGGAGAAGGAGGTGTTGGGGGAGTTGAAGAAGGGAGGGGTTAGGATTATTGGAAAGAAGGGCGAGTTGACGGACGTGGAGGGGAATAAGGTGCGAGGCGAGGCGCAGAGGGGAGCGGGTTCGTATAAGCTTTGAGGTGGTAGTGGGAAGTATAATGCATTAGCCCTTCATCTCTGCTTTATTGTGTGGTTCTTTACAAAGCAGTAAGTCTGTCCAGCAAGCCAAGTCCAGCGACCGCCCCCTTCCTCGCAGATCAAACGTCTAAGCAACAACCTTCCTCTCCCCCAACATATCGTCCAAAAACCCCTTCCACACGCTCCCCACCGTCCCCTGCCCCTTCACATCCTCAACCTTGCTCAACACCCTCTCCTCCACCTCCTGCACCACCGACCCAGCCATACTGCCCACACTATTCACGACCTTCTGGAAATCAATCTCAACAGCACTGTTGTCCGTCACCTCACTCATCGGACTAACGACACTGTCCAGACTCGACGAGCTGATGACAGGCTTCATGACGGGCTGGGCCTCTACGTCGGCGAACGGCGCCGGGGTGGAGCGGGCAAAATCCGCGCGGATGAGGGGCACGCGGGCGAGGTGGTCCGACTCGCCGGACGCGTCGGAGGCGGAGGCCTGGTGGGAGAAGTTGGGGAAGTAGGCGAAGTCGATGGTGGAGCTGTCGTTGTTGGCTTTGAGGGCGCGCGAGGTGTTAAATTGGCGGGTGCGGGTGGTGGTGGGTTCCGTGGTGGATGGGGTGGGGCGGGCTGGGGTCGAGGTGCTGAAGGAGCGGTGGGAGATGAGGTCTGAGGCTTGGAGGCGGGAGGTGAGCTGAGGACTGGTCGGTACAGTGTGCTTGATCTAGGGTGAAAGAGTGACTTACCTCGGACTTGCTGCCGGTTGCGTCGAGATCGCGGCGCTTGGCTTCGGCGCGGAGACCCGAGAGGTCCTTGGGGAGGTTGCTGATGGGGCGGTCGGCGGTCAGAACGGGGGAGGGAAAGGTGCTAGGTCCTGTCATGTGCAGGTTGCGGCGCTGACGGGGGCATTGGCGGGACGTGGTGGCCAATTGGCGGAGGGGGATGAATTGGGAGATCCTAGGGGCGGACATCTTTGGTTGTGGAGTTTGACAGTTCACAGGGATTTGGTAGGTGGTAGGGATATTTGGAAGATAGCGGTCACGTCGTACAGATATGTAGGCGTGAGGCGGTTGAGTAGGAGCAGTAAACAGTTGAGGTCGGAGATTGCGGGGATGAGCGAAGCTGCAGCTTTGGAGCTCGGAGATGGAATGTGAAGATGTCACAATGAGACGGAGACCGAGAGGCAGGCACGCAAGAAGTCAGAGAGTGATAAGTAAATTATCAAGTAGGGAAGGAGCATTGCTTATGTATCTTTGAGTCACGCAGGGGTACCTGTACATCTTACGATAGGCGCTGCACGAGACGCATCCGAGATATCGGTGAAGGTGTCGTGTGCGGACGTGGCAGAGCAGAGCTCCCACTGCCCCCAAGCTCCGGCGCTGCAGTTGAGGTCGGGAGCGTCCGGGCGCACTCCCGATCGACACCTACTTCTATTTCGGGGTTCGTTGAGCGGACAAAGCACTCGTCGCCAGCCATTGTGGTTGCGACAAAGGTGCGTGTGCTCGCTCTCCTTTCTGACTCGGAAACGACGATCGTACCATTTCTGAAAGTCAGTGGTGAATTTGTTGAAACGGGAGGATGCATATGTACCTGCTGGCGGTGAAACTGGTCAACGAGAATAAGGACGCGATTGATTGGTCGGGCGGGAAGATAAGAACATGTTCCTGTCCTGCAAGCCTTCTTTCCTGCTGCGGGGAAGCTATAGCTCCTCTCGAGCTTCTCGTGGGATACCGGAAGGACAATTTGATGATAGATTGGGCCACTGCAATGATCTCGTGATCGAAGTACAAATGGGTCGTAGTGCGGATTGAAGTGTGTCAATGTCAGTACATGTAATATTGCTATAACGTACTTCTTATGAAGCTTGGTATCAAAATCGGCATCCGCTTATCTTTCCGCGAGCCCGGATCCCCCAACAGCCTTGATCCGCTGCTTGTATTTCGTAAAGATATATCATAAGTACATGCGCTCATAACGCCTCGCTTATTCAGCTGGCCCATCAAAACATCACAAAAGGTAAATCAGCTCAGGAATGAGTTACCGGTCAAGACACCCACGAAGCCACTCTTCTTCTTCCCTCCCTTGTTTCTAGCCTGCTTCATTTCGAGATAAAGTGACGGGTTGATGCCCTTCTTCTCGAGCTTCTTGATCTTCTCTGGACTCAAGCTGCTAATGTCAACTTCGCTACCCCGCCAGTCTTCGCTGGTAAGCGAGCTGGTGGAAGTCGTAGAAGTCGGGTTTCTAGGCCTCATCGGACCATTACCGACAGTATTGTTGAGCCGTGACACATTATTGGTCGTCAAATTGCCAGGCCTCCGTTGATCCGAATCATTGGATCTGTCTGTCGAATTCGACCCTGATCTGGCAAGCTGGGTGGACGAACGGCTCGGAGGAGCATAGAGACTCCCTTTCCGCTCTCCGGCAGCCTCGAAGATGTCGCGATGATTCCGGCGTCCACTGCTCCGAGTGTTGGTAGATCTGCTTGTTTGTCCACTAGTTTGCGCAAGGGATGGTCGGCTTCCGTAGCCATTGCTCGAACCCATGTTCTGCCCATTCGTGCCTGCAAGTGGTGGACGACTTGACTGTCCGCTCGATTGTCCATTCATATATCCAGATCCAGATCCAGATCCAGATCCATTGACACGACCGTTGGTCTGTCCGCCAAAGAGTGGAGGAGGTGCTGCACTTGGCGGGCCGAAAGAATCCTGTGTTGTGACTGTGCCATCACTGGTATCACTCAGCCAGCTTTCTCGATTGCTGCTGCTGCTGGTTGGCATATTGCCGTTCTGCTGATCATTATACGCGTAATCGTCATGGTTCTGGTAGCCAGCACTCGGATTGAATTGCCTACTCCTATCCTCATGGGGTTGTCTGACGACAGGCGCCGCCCACCTCTGCCGCTCGCGCTCTGCTTGACTCGGTCGCTGTGTTGGGGCCCAGCCCATTTGACCGTCGAACGCAAAGTCTGTCTCTTCACTGTACCCTGTCGTCGTACTGTCTGCTATTGAGTCTGTGTCGGCTGTGGTCATCGTCTCTTCTGATGCGATCGACGAAGCATCCGAGTCTTGACTCGATACGACGCTGTCTGCATATGGCTTGTAGATCCACGTCTGTGGATTCTGCGACTTTGAATGGTAGGGCTGGTCGTGTTTCTCGGAAAAGGTTCGTATAATTGGAAAAGGTGCGGCATCATCATCATCGTCGTAGGACTGGTTGTCCTCATCATATCTGGCTGGCAAGCGCTGCTCCTCGTGCGGCTGTTGATATGCGCTTTCGTCGCGATGTACATACTCCTGTCTCTGGTTGCGTAGAGAATGGTCTTGTTCTTGGTTGCGCGACTCAGGTTGGCGCCGCGAGTCGTGTTGGTTTTGCGCATATGGTTGGTGACTCTGGAATCGAGGTCGGAAAGCTTGGTCAATGATCGGGCTGCTTTCAAAAGTCGGAGATTTTTGAAATGAGGGCTGTGATTCCGGCGCAGACTGTCGTTCAGATGTAGAAGGTCTCTCAGAAGTTTGCGCTTTCTCAGAAGCTAGAGAGTTCTCGAGAGTTGGCGGTGTTTCAGAGGTTGGGGTTCTATCAGACTCGGACGACGCTTCGAAAGGCCGCGGCCTCTCAAAGGTAGGTGATGCTAAGCTACTTGGAGGATTTGAGGATGGAGGAGAGAAGGGTCGAGGACGAGAGAAATTGACATTGCGTCGAGCTTCCAAGGAGCCAGAATTGCGAGGTGAATTGGGCCTCAGTGGGCTGGGCTCCTCAGGTATCTTCTCGAGGGAAGGCATGGTGATTGTTTGCAGCGAGCATGCGCAAGGTGTTGCTGGTAGGATTCCAATCTGTAAATTGTTTCGTGTACCTGACCCAGGCAGTGTCGCAACAGCTGCTAGGAGGTGCAAAAGTCCAAAGATGAGCAAAGAACGATGCCCGCGAAGGAGGAGCAACTCGATGAACCTCCGCTGGAGATCTTCCGAGCGCCTGGCGCAGATCTGGGCTTGACTCTTGTGCGTGGCCTTGGTGCCTCCGCGCCGGCGCAAGCCTCGGGGCAGGAGGCTTTGGGCAGGAAAGATGAAGCGCACACCACCACGTCATTCCATCGAATCACGACTCGAGGAACCCCTGTTCATCTTCATTCCCTGCAAGAGACTTCGGAGATCGGATTAGCTTCCCTTTCGCTTGCCCTGTAATCTGTCGGCCTGGCAATAATTTGCGGTAGCCCAGGTGTTTTCATCTCAACAACGACGACTACTTTTGACAGCTTGCAGCCGGCCCATGGGTCTCTTCACACCCTCGCGGTTCGGCGCAAGCCACTTGACACGGCTCAAATCTATTCTAGCCGAAGTAAAGATTTTCGTCTTTTCCAACATCGTCGCTCAAGCCATGACGTTCGACCAACCTCACTACGGCACATTGGTTTTGCAGTGACCTCAGCTCGCAGGTCGAACGAGATCCGAAGCTTCCAACTAGACTCGGTAGTCTACACACCTGCATGAAGGACAGGGATAAGTAGATCGCGCTTGTGGACTACCTGTGCCATAGATCTCTGCATTGGGACTCGTTCATCTTATCTTGGCCATACCGATCGCGGCTGTCATGTCTAGAGCTTCGTTCGACAGTATCAAGCCGTGTGCTGTAATACATTTCAAACAGTAAGTGAACAGTCCAGGTTGACATACGTTCTTCGAAGAGCTTTTCGGTTAATACTACATTTACCCCGCTCTTGAGATCATCGCGCCTAGGTAAGTGAGCTTTTATGTTTGTGGTACTACAGTATGTACTCCATCTCGTCCTCTTCACTTCGTCAAAGTTACAGGGATATCCCTAGATCAGCAGCAGTATCACTGAGTAAGCGATCCACACACTGCAAACAGCGCCCCCAGCATGGCGTCCCAAAGACCCAATCGCTCCCTCGCCGGCACCGTGGCCATCGTCACAGGCGCTGGCTCAGCAGGCACAGGCATAGGCAACGGCCGCGCTGCCGCCATCCTTCTCGCCGAAGCCGGGGCAAGTGTTGTCTGCATCGACCTGAATCTCCGGGACGCACAAACAACAGTCGACATGATCAAGGTACATTCCCCTTTTCTCTCCATCTCCACCCTACCCAGTCTTTACCAACCCCCCTCCCCAGGCAGAATCCGGCACCGCCCTCGCCCTCCAGACCGACGTAACCTCCGAATCGGAATGCGAGTCCGCCATCCGCACCACCATCGCGACCTACTCCCGCCTCGACATCCTCGTCAACAACGTCGGCATCGGCGGCGCAACCGGCACAGCCGTCACGACCTCCAAAGAAGCCTGGACCCTCGGCCTCGAAATCAATGTCACCTCCATGATGCTGATGGCCAAATACGCCATCCCGGAGATGCTGCAAAACAGCACGTGCCACGACCCCGCCTCCCCCACTTCCACCCTCCGCCCCCCGCTCTGGCCCACCCGTCTCTGGCGCGGCAGCATAGTCAACATGGGCAGCGTCGCCGGTCTCCGAGGCGGGACGCCGCACCTGCTCTACCCGACAGCCAAAGGGGCGGTAGTGAACATGACGCGGGCGATGGCGGCGCATCACGCGGAGGAAGGCATCAGGGTCAACTGCGTCTGTCCTGGGATGCTGTACACGCCGATGATGTACGGGCCTGGGATGAGCGAGGAGGCGAGGGAGGCGAGGAAGAACAGGAGTCTGTTGAAGACGGAGGGAACGGGGTGGGATGCTGGGGCCGCGATTAGGTTTTTGGCGGGGGATGAGAGCAGGTGGTTGACGGGGGTGGTGCTGCCCGTGGATGCAGGGGCGACGTGTGCTACTAGTACTGATCTTCCTAAGAGTGCGAGCGTGGGGGCTTGAGGGGGTAGAGTGGGTCCTGTGGAGGGTGAGTCGCCGCCGAAGCTGCCGATGGGTTTGGCGAAGAGGGGAACGAGAGGCCGCTCTATGAATGCAACGTGGAAGACGCATGCAAGGCCTCGCAGCCTGGGGAATGCTATCTATCGAGAAAGCAGGGTCCGTAAAGGGAATGTTGAATGGCAAGCTTGCGGGCGGAATGGAAGATGTAGACGATCGCTGTTCAGATATAGCAGCCCTGTATATTCTCAGATATCCACGTGCTACGACCTGTCTGACTCTGAGCTCAACCGGCTCGTCTCCCTGGACCAGGACGTAGTTGGCGGTAGGGTGGACCCCTGAGATACTACTGGGCAGGCCGGGGACCTCGTCATGTTTGTCTGCACCGAGCACGGCTTCACAGAGGCATGTGTAGCGGTTTCAAGGTTGTACGAGAAGCCTAGGCGATTGAGCAAGATTTAATAATACTCAAGATTGTGGAATATACGCGAGAGAAGGGTCAGGAGACCATAGATTCAAGCCAGCGATATGAGTGGCGTGCTATCACAGCAAAGCCTTCATATGTGTGTGCGAGTTGCACGTGGCTTAGGGGTACGATTCACGGAGACAAGGAGAGGTGAGATTTGATCAGATGTGGGGAGCAATCATTATCATTCGTCCTGATGACTTTCTCATAGCTATCGCACGCAATGTTCGACGTCGTCGACTGCTCTCCTTCGGTGGTCATCCTCTGACTGACCTATGCTGTTACCATCCGTACTGGTCGATTCATGGACCGTACAAGGCCCGGAGTTGAACCATATCCATCGCTTGTGACTAGCATGCCAATCGTGTGTGAGGAGGACGTTCTGTCTCTACTGATGATAGCAAAGACTTCTCAACATGACCTCGCATACCGCATGCATACCGATGCGGAAGATGCAAGCCCGCAGCTGACTGGTCCAGCTGGCCCTGGTATAAGACTTGCGGAATCCTTGGACAAGCCACTGGTAGTAGAGAGGAATATCCCAGTCCTGAAATAGACAGCGCAGATCTGATCATCTGCTTCTGTCTTCTCTTCTGGTAACGCCGGAGAACCCGAAAGTGGTAATATCGATATCAAATGCTCGCTTCGTGACTTCCAAAATATTGTTGAAAAAAAGAGATGGGGTGGAGAATGGAAATGGGCTGAAAAGATGAGTGTTCGTGGCGACGTGACGGATATCATGACCATCGATCTGCAGAAAAGATTTTGCCGGGCCCTATGTGGCCTACACCGAGAAATGCATCAGATATTCAAGATGATTCAGGGCATCGATTCGGTGTCCTTGAAATTTTGACTCCTCTTCCTCATCGGCTTCCACTGACTGAGTCGGCTGAACTTTTTCCAAGTACCGCTTTCCCGACTGCTCTGAGGGCTCAAAGGCATTTCGCCTTCAGGTGGGCTCATGGGTGGAGTCATAATGCTTTCGTTTGTATGTGAAGAAGTGTAGCCGGAGTCATCAGTAAGTCCAGGAGCGGATACGGGCTCTGCCGAGCCTGCTGAAGTGACTTGCGGCGCGTTGACCATGGAGCTGGTCGGGCTGAGTTTGGTGGAGAGACGATGCCTGTGAAGGGCTGTTGTCAGAGACTGTGGTGCTGCTTTGCGAGAACTGGCAGGGGAAGGAAAGCTCATGGGGGAAGATTCTGTTGGAGACGTGATAGGGGGGCTGTACCGGCTGAATCTGCTTTTCCTGAACCTTGACTTGTCCTCACGGGGACTCGTCGGATCCTCGTCGATAGACCTGCAATCACATCCACCTGGTGGTGGCGACTGTGTTGCTCGTGGTGACATGCTGTTGAGGAAAGGCACCAGTACTGACTCTTCCATAAGTTCGTAAACCTTGGCGACGGCGATGTCTAGCGCTTCTGGAGGTGGGGGGTTGGTTGTGTAATCAAAGTTCAGGATTGGATCCCGAACTTCTGATGGGATGTTGATCTCTCGTGATCCATTAGGGCGGATGTATGCCTCTATTAAGCGCTGCCAGAGGATCTTGATGTTGGCGGCTTCTTTGCTTTGTGGTGAGAGACCCTTGTCGGCATTCTTTGACATGATTTTAGCATAGTGCTTTTTATATCTTGTCGCGTCCATGGTAAACTCCAGGGTCTCCAGACAGTGGTTATTCGACAAGTAGGCCATGAAAGCCGTCAGGGTCCATGGTGGAGGGGATGAGTTTGATAATATCTCTTTCAATGTCGGTCGTTTTGAGCTCGAATTTGAAGGGCATGAGGACGAATGCCGGGGTGGAACTGCGATTGTCATTGGTCGTACTGACGAGGCGTCATCGCCTGACATGTTGCTTCTCTCGAACTCGTCGTCTGCGTCCCAGTCACCGGTGGTGGGACTACGCGATCTCGAAGTTGATATAGAAGACGTGGATGAAAAGGTCACCGATGTCTTCCTACTCAGCATGCCGCTGAGGAAGCTCTTTCGTTTCCCGACAACGGCCCTGTCCTTTACCAGTATCGGCTTTGGACTAGAGGACAGCGGCCGTGAAGCGTAAAATGACGCCAGCTTGACAGCGGGCGACACGGCCGTGTCTTGGGGGTATGGAGCAGAGGATGAGGTCTGAAAAGACGCCCTTCCCTCCGTCTTACGAGCAGGTATGGCTCGTTTCTGCGCAATGAATGTTACAACGTTTTACGACGGTGGCATGTGCGGTATCCTCATTATACGATCTGAACTCTGTCGGGGAGGATGCCTTGTCGCGGTGGGAGAGAGCTTGGCGGATTGTGAGAGTAGTTTTCCTTTAATTGCAGTCCAACGGCTGATTGCGCAAGTGACAGGACAACGGTGAAAGGCGCTGGGCGGGTCGGGATATGAGGCTGGCGGAGGAGTGGGTCTAAAAGGTTCGGATAGCGGGTCTGGTAGGATGTGGTCGTGGCTGAGACTGGATGGGATTAGGCTGCGACCTGGCCAGCGTCATGAACTCCGGTAGGGCTGCGGAAGTCGAAGGAAGGATGCCGGGGTGTTCTGGCGTGAGAAGTCTGCGGTTGGAAGGTGTGAGGCTGTCTTTGAGGCGTTCGCCGAGTGGTCGCGGTGAGGATCAAGAGATGTACTGGAATAGTGAAGGGCTGTATCTGGTTGGTGGGATCGTCGCAGAACTGGCGGGACCCGTTCGTGAAGCTGTAGGTGCCACGCTAAGAAGCTGTGAGGTGGAGGCCGGGGCTGGTGAGGTATACAAGGAAGAAAGGATGGTGCAGAGAGAGAAGACGTAGGTGAAGTCAAGACACAGTCGAGATCAGCCGCTGGGAAAGACAAGCGACGATGAGAGTCAAGAGATTGGGATAGAGAGGCTGCGTCAGTGAGAGAGCGCGAACATGGGCTAGGGGCGAAACAGGCAAGCGCGATGGCTATCCAAAGGCGGCCCACAGTTTCACCCGTTGGCGCTCACCGGCGCCCTCTAGCGCTTTTCTGGAAAGAAACCAAGGCCCCACGGACCAGAGATTTGCTTCTTCACCAGGCGCTGCCAGTCTCTGCGCTCTCTCTCGCCTGCCTCCCGATGCAACCGCCGACGGGTGCCCTTTTGTCCCCTGGTTGACAGAACGGCGCTGTAGGGACGAGTAGTTCTGGGCAGGGCTTAAGGTATAGTTTGGTGGTTTTGTCACGACGATGGCGATGACGATGTTTACAGGTTTGGCTGAACGGAGAAGAAAAATTTCGAATACTTCTCCTGTGGTACGAAACGGAACGTGGACGGCGTAGTGTGGTTGATGCAGATGGCCATTGCTGACAGACTCGGTGTACTGGGTGACCTCTAATCTGCCCGACTCGACCCAAACTCCGTTCCCTCGTCGCACGCACAGCAGACGGAGCAGAGTTTGCCTCTTGATGGACAACCACGCTTGCATGGCAAACTCCGCGCCTGCTGCAGAACGTCACGAGACAGCGAAGATCGCCGCAGATCTGCAGGAAACATGAGCCAAAGTGTGTGGAAAGGAACGTCGATCAATCCTGCCCAAACACTTTCCCCGATGCTTGTATCCCCGCTTTGCAGACTTCCATCGTACATGCTCTGTATTTATTGGACGATGACGGTACTCCAGGTTACGAAAATCAAGGAAACACGGCAAGGCTGGCCTCGTATACTGCTGCAATGATAACATGTCGAGCATCTGTCATCAATCGAGCACGTTCCGTCACACTGCTACCAGCATTGCCGAACGGCGATCTAATCTACAGCAGACTGTATTGGAAATGCCTTCCATGTTTCCACGTTGCATCGTTTGGTTGTCTAGCGGAGAGGCAAGGGGGCTTTCTGACGATGTCACGTCGCTTTCCAATCACCTGGCCAGTGCAGAGTTCAATGCCACCTGTTCGCTGTCGCCCCTGCTTGGAATGCCAGCCTGGTCAATTAAGCAATCATTGATCGACCGCGCTAGAAGGATTCTAGAAGACTGCCAGAAACGTGGCTTCACCTGCGACGTTTTGCCTGCACGCCCTATGCTTTCCCTTTGCATGTTCGCGTGCTTTGACTTGTCCTACAGTATAGTAATCTGCAAAGACGACTGATGCGTGTGGCTGTCTACTGTGTCGACGATGCGGTCACCGTACTGCGCTACGTGTAATTTGTTTGCTATGTTTCACTTGCTCTATAGTGGCCACTGTACGTTCATGTCTCGCGGCCGCCCCGGCTCTCGCTTCAACGTTCCTTTTCCAGCCCTTACCTTAGGCTCGACATGCTTTTGAGTAATCTCGGATTCCACAGAGCGATGCGTTGTGCCATCTCTGGTAAGGAACAAAGTTGTATCGTCTGCCTTTATCCGTCTGCTTCTAGCCATGGACGCACAACGCTGTCCCACGAACTCTGCTGGGAGACTTGTCTTCCGATCACTAACCACATGACCGTCGCTTCGTCTGACCAAACACGACTTGATAAGTAAGCATCAATTTTTCAGTCTGATTACAATTCGGCTCATGCACACACATCGGTGACACCGCATGGACTTGGCATATGGTGATACAGCATCCTCATTCCTCTGTCCGTGAATACTTCTACAGTGACGAGAACAGCCGAGTAGTACAACAGCTTCATCGCCTTGGTCATCACAGACGACCCTCCAAAGGTGTTCGCTTACAGTGAAGGTGAAGGTGTAGACGAAGTAGACGAAACCATCCAAGGTCTAGAACTCCTCATTTCAGCCTGTCCTCCAACAGCCGTTACATAAAACGGCAGAACGTGGAACAAAGACCCATGCCGCACCACGCCAGCACCCAGATCCGAGTCCCCGGTCGGCTATTGCAATGTGATTCTGACCACATCCATCCTCACGCCCGCGTACTTTCACCTCGCGGCCTCTTTTTCCTCAGCTCGACTGCAAAAGCCACGAGGTCATCAAACGGTCCGTAGGCCCACCGCTCGCAAGCCCAGGTCTCATGCCTTTGCCATACCTACGGCTATTCCATCCTTGCGAACCGGCTTCCTCGCCTCGTCTCCAGCGCACTCGTCTTGAGATCCCATCCCGCCTCCTCTAGCCTCCTCTCCAGCCTTGGGAACATCCCTTCCGCGTATTCTTGAGCGTTCCTGAGCGTGGCTGACGTATTTGACATCTCAGCCGAACCATAATGAACCTTACTTCTATCTGTCATAGACTCGGCGTTTCCCAAATGGCCATGTTCATTGAGATGCAGCAGTTGCAGCGCTCGATAGGCCGTGAACCACGCCTGCAGCTGATCGCGAACCATGCAGTTCTTCTCCAGGGTGATACTGCACTGCCGGCCGTTCGCATCGAGATGGAGTAGATATCTGCGTTGGGAGCCCTCATTACCCCTCCCAATACCATCGATATCATCGAGCACCTGCTGTTGAACATTGAAAGCATATTGCCCTTGCCTTCTGCTCCTTCCTACTCGAGCGAGGTACTCTTCGAAAGATACACCCACATGGCAATACCCCAGCACCTTCCCCTTGACATCCCTAACCACCCCGTCCCGTTCAAACACCCTCTCCCTTCCCCTCACCTCCTCCGGCCCCAACACCCTTGCCCCCTCCACCCACTCCGCAAACACCAGCCCTGCCCGCTGCCTATTCAGCGTCCTCATCGTCACGCTCCTCACCGCCATCCAATTCAACCACAGATGCGCCCCCAATAGCCCCAACAAACAAACCCAGGTCGCCCTCTGCCCCTCCACATAACTCACCACCGCACTCCCCACCACCATGCCCACAAGAGAAATCACCGTCTCCTGACTACTATCCTTCGCGTTCAACTCCCCCAGATTCCCCCACTTGGCGAAATGCTTCGACAAACTCGCCTTGCTGCTGCCAGCCGCAACGCCACACAGCGCCTTGAGCGCCGAACTGGTCGCCAGCACCGCCACCCGGACAGACCTCGAGAACACCGGGCTCAGCAACTCCAACACCATCGCCGCGTCGTTGAACACGTCCGCGAGCAAGCGGTACATCTTGCACTCCGGCTCCAGCGCAGTGCCGAGCCGGTGCGCGAAGAGGATGGTCGTGATGCGGCCTAGGGATTCTTGGAGGATGGAGAGGAGGATGGCGAGCGTGGGCGTGGCGGACGAGTCGCCTACGCCGATGGTGGAGAGGACGGCGCGGGAGGAGAGGAGGCCCGCGATCGACGAGGTGAAGGCTTGCAGGGAGTCGTAGATTTGGTAAGGGGTGTAGTCTGGCGTTACGGAGTGGGGGTAGCCTGAGGGGAGGAAGACGTCGAGGAGGGATTGCAGGAGGGTTTGAGCGGAGGCGGGGGGATGCTTGGTGGGTTAGATTTATGATCCCCGGTTTGTGGTGGACTCTGGGTGCGGATGAGGGGTTGAGGGGGGGGGATGAATGGTTTGTTCTAGTGTGGATGATTTCTTATGAAGGTAATGATCGCGATGGTGAGAGATGTCAACAATGACTTACGACTACGTCTATTCTCACATCTCCATCGTTGCTCTTCTCATCCCTTTTCTCCTGCTTGCTGGGCACGAAGGTTGCCAATACTGTGCCAGCCTCGTCTGTAGAGACAATGCGCGGAAGGGCGGAAGACATCTTGTCGATGTTTAGAATCGAGCATAAGTAAAAGCAGCTAACGTGCCATCACCCATGCCCTGACTTTTCGATAGCTGTCGTCGTCGGTGGTGGCGCGGTGATCGTTGACAGAGGTGAACAGGTGGAGGTGCCGATCTGCCAACGGGAGTTTGCTCAAATCGCACGCTTCCACAGTCTCACACCAACAACGTTGGCATCAACAATACCGTCATAACGAGCTGTCGATCGAGTGATTATGGAGCTACGGCAATCGACACACCCTCAATTGCACAAAGTAGTGGGAAGAAAAATTCATAGGTTCGCTATACATGGCTCGTTACTCAATCTCCACCTGTCCAACCTCACCTGCTCCATCATCGATGTCCAAACAGTTCGAACTCATCATTTCCCTGTTCATTGCCCGCATCATCGTCCTCTCCGTCACCGCTATCACTCTCACTGTCTTCCTCTCCGCTCCCCTCACCCTCCTCCCCATCCTCTTCATCCTCCTCGTCCTCCCGCTGCGAGATCCACCCCCCATCTGAACCCCAAAACCCCATTTCCTCCTCATCCTCCCCATCTCCCGCCACTTCCCACCCACTCTCCCTCCTCGCCCTCCTCTCCATCCGTTCCCTCTCCTTCCTCTCCTGCTCCTTCGCCCCCTCATTCCTCCAATACCTCTCCCACTTCTCCATCCCCTCCGCCACATCCCGTCGACTCCACCTCCCTCCGGCCGTCATGCCCGCCACCATGTCCCCTACCCTTTCTCCTGCCTTGCCCACCCTTTCGCGTGCATCACGATCCAAGCTCTCCAGGTAATGCCGCATCGGACTCAAGCTGCGTCCTACTTTCTGCAGAAAGTCGAACGGGCTAACGCCGAATCTTTCGAGGAAGTCGGGGGGTGAGATGTTCAGTCTGGCGAGGAACTCCGAGGGCGAGATGCCCACGCGGGTCAGGAATTCTGATGGGGAAATGCCGAAGCGGTCGAGGCGTGCCATGGCGAGTGTGAGGTAGTCGGTCTCGGCTTCGGCGGGATTGGTGGTGTCGGCGTCGGACGAAGAGGCAGATGTGGAGCGTAGGTTGGTCAGACGTGTGGGGGAGAGGGAGGAAGCCCAGCTGCGGGGTGAGGGGGCTGAGGGCGCGGATGATGGGGAGGACGAAAGAAAGTAGCTGCGCGATGGAGTGCCTGGGTGGAGTGTGGCAGAGCGAGTGGGTGATTGAGCTAGGAGGGCGGTAGACTGGTCGGATCGAGGCTGGGTCTCGGTAGTTGGCATGTTTGGATCGTCAAATGAGCGAAGCACGAATGCGCCTGTGAAGTCGTGCTGGCGCTGGAGGTGAGTATTGGGCATGTCGGCCGTGGGGATGAATCGAGTATCGGATGAGCCAGTTGGATTCATTTGATTGGTATTGTAGCCGTCGCATCTGGGACACTTAAGGCCTAGCCAATGGAATGGAGTCCATCCTCTGCCGCCACAGTCATTGCAGCCTATCCAGACTTTGCGAGGTACACGGCGCCGTTGACGTGAGGAAGGGCGATTGAGTAGGGATAGGTTCGCCAGACCAGCGGATAGTCGTGAGTCGGTGGTGTTGTCGAGTTCCGGATTGCCTGCGTGGTCTTCATCATCTGATTCGTCTTGAAAATCTTCTTCTGGCATAGGCTGAACTCGGATTTCATCGTCGAGCTTTCGCCATTGCAACTCCATATTAACCGCACTCTTGTTGCAAACTGGACAACGGTAAGTGACGTTCATGAGATCCTTGTAGCAGGACGAATGCATATAGTGGCCGCAAAGCAGGCTCACAACAGGTGTCGACGAGGAGAAGAGATACTCCAGACAAAGTGGACAGTCGCAATCCGTGGCTCGCTCAATGCAAGGATGTGACTTGGAGGTCGATATGGATATGCAGACATTACATCGCTTGCAATGTACAAAGTCTTTCCCCAGACCCTCGCCCCTTCTGCATATTCCGCAGTCATCGCAATGGTAGATGCGTTTGGTGCTGTCATTGTCCCAAAGTTTGCATTTGGAGCAATAGTAATAGGCTGCTCCGACTCCACAGGATATGCACTCATCTGATGCTGCTTGCGGTGTCTTGCAAAGCATGCAGAGCATGTTTCGAGTCTTCCTTCGATTCAGCTGATGGTGCCATGGGAGATCCAGGGATGCATCGTGACAGTGCCGACAGGGGAACCACATCTGGCAGTCATAGCACTGGACCTTGACATTGCGTTTGTAGTGCTTGCAGCCCAGTATCGGTTCTGCTGGCTCCTGCTCCAGCAACTCGTCCAGCTCGTCCTGCACACCGGTGTCTGGGTGGTACGATGGCTCCTTGTCGACATTTGTAAGGTGGAAGTCCGTTCTCGCCGTGATTTTTTCGCGTGGCTGAGAATTCCCCGCTATGGGAACGGTGGAAACATCTCTCTTGTTTCTATTCTGATAGTCCTGAGTCATCAGAGCATGCATTCGCATAGCCGTCTCTTCCGCTGATAATGCCAATGTCCGTATCTGGTGCATCTTCTCACGCAGGTCGCGCATCCCATCGTTCTCGGGTAATGCTCCCAAAGGCGTGGAGGGCCTGTCCGCCATGCCAATGACCTGCTCTTGCTGCTCTTGTGACATGTTTCAAGGTGCTGCCCCGCTACCGAAATGCTGCAGTATCAATCGAAGCCGACTGGTTGCGGCTGTGCATGCGCTGATGTCCACTCTACATGTTCTGGTGGACCGATATGTGCTCAGGAACACAAGAATGAAAGAAACGGTACAATATGCACCCCAGATGCAGAGTGAAACCAGGTACTTGCTGACGGGGCGGGGAAAGGCAATATGGAGTCTGTGAGGTGGCACCAGAAAAGCGGATCCTGCGCCTTGCAGGTCAGCCGCAATCCAAGGATCGCTGAGAGTGTGATCGACAGCGTTGACGATCTTGCATGTGACAGTCTTGGCAGCATGTCAGGAGCCGCATAGAGCATGGAGGCATGCTCTAAATTATCCCTTGCCTAACTCAACATCACCGGCTCATACCTGCTTCCAAGCATTTGTTTCCGAATCTGTAAATATTGAAAAACGCCGTGCTGCGAACGACGCTATGCTTCTATATGCTATCACAAATACCATCATCCAACCTACAAGCTTGTTTGTACACCAAAAGCGGCTTTGACAGCAAGCCATCCCTCATATGCCCTCACTTTGATCCTTAGCTTCTGGAACGAAGACCAAGCCACTAGGAAATGCCAAAGAGTTCTTGGATTTGCAAGGCTTCCTTTCAAATTGTCTAATTGCTCCTCGTAGACCGTCCGTGCAGCGTACCGCGCAAGGATTAGAAAGTTGCGGATCGGACCCTGCGTGGTCTTCAGATTCTCGTCCAGACTCCTTGTGAGATCGTTCGTTTTGAGGATGAGAAGAATTACCCTAGGCACTTGGCCAAGTAGGGAGATGAGCTCTTCTATGAGCCCTTCGCCCAGCGCATCTGAGATGGTCTGTTTCTCCTCTGTACTGCGCGGGGTGGTTACGCTTGAGGTCACAACGTTGTAGTCCCGCCCTGTGATCGCACTTGCAAACAGCGGAAATTGTTCGTCTGTGATACCAGCCACTGCGTGCGCGTACTTCCGCATCCGAGGCTCATCTGCGTCAATGACAGCAAGCCAGAGTTTTGCGTAATTCCGTCGTAAGTCCAATGGTGGGTTGCGATAGAGACCATGGTCGTAAAGTATGATATCGAATCCATGTCTTCGTCGGCGGTTTAATCGTACTGCGATGTTGCCTCCGTGTGGATCGCAGTGTAAGGGAGCATTACGACCAAAGATCATCTCGTTGAAGATACGCGCAAGGGCTGCGGAGACCTCGTCTCGTGAGATACCATTCGAATCCAGATATGCCAGATCATCAGGTCGATGGCCAGTAACGTATTCCATTACCAGAACGCGCCTCTTGGCCCACATGACAGTCGGGATGATCACTGGTAGTTCCGGGTGCTTCGCAAAGTATGCTTTTGCCTCTCGAGCATTCTGGCCTTCTTGCGCAAAGTCAAGCTCCTTTGGTAGACTTTCCTCCATCTCCTCGCTGAGCCACGTGAGATCATACTCGGGAAACCATCGCTTCAGCGTCCGGAACGAGAATCTTGTAAGTGCCAGGTCCATCTCCGCCCATTCATCCAAAGAGGGATGCTGAACCTTGACTGCGACCTCTTCCCCAGTGTCTCTCATCTTTGCGATATGTACCTGCGCAAGCGAAGCAGCTCCGATTGGCTGTACGTTGAATTCGCTGAAGTAATCCTCTAATGGTCTACCCGTGTCCTTCAGAACCATCTCCTGAACACTTTCAAACGACGAGACCGGGCATTTGTCCTGGAGGGGGATGAAGGTATCGCACCACTCGGACGGCAGGAGATAGGTAAGGGAACTGAGATGCTGTCCTAGCTTAACGAAGATCGATCCATTCTTCTCCAGGGCATAGTATGTCCTATCGGCGCATCTTTGATGACAAGCTTTGAGTAGCGCATTGTAGTGCTCTGGTTCTTCATCATGGTGTTTCAGTGTAGAGCGATAGCTATCGCGAGGTCAGCAAGATGTTAAGGACTGCCTGGACACCACGTACTCGTTGATGCATAAGAATAGAGTCGAGACTATGCGGCCAGATCTTTGCGCTGCAATGTAGATATGCTTTGCCTCGTCGCTGAAATATACTGCACTACTTCCAATAGCGAAAGCGCCTGCCGTCCAAAACAATACTTGTTTACTCCGTGTTGCGCCTCGAGGAGGGGGTGAAACTTCTGTCGCATATCGACGGACTGGCTTGCTGTCACCGCGGGGCCATGTGAAAGTTCTTGGTTTGTGAAAGTCTCGCAGGCTGGCCGAGATGCCCGTTGCATATCTCCATCTTGACATTGATTTCATGTCATATTATTGTAGAGGTTTTCGTCGAAACAAGGGCAGTCACAGCGAGAGGAACATTGTTTACGAGGTGGAACGATTTTATGATGGCTGATCCCAAAATTTCATGACGCCGCTGTCTCTGTTCCCCATTCCGGGAGTCGGCGAAACCTTCACATCTCAGGCCTGCGCAAAATGCCATACTCGTTAGCTGCATAGCCATTTAATTTCATGCTGTCGATTGACCGATTGAAAACTTCCTCATATCAAGGAAATATTGCAAACCGGTCTAGTGGGTTTCCATCCTGTGAACTCCTCGCTAATAATTCTCCATGCTTTCTGTCGTAATGCGTGGTGTTGCTCCGCCTGCCGGTACCTTACTATGGTGCAGGGTTATCCTTGACGACTTGGCGGATCTTCTTCTCATAAGCCACCTTGTCTTTCTTGAACAGATTGTAGGCGTCAGCCTGTGCAGGCGACTCGGGGTTGGGTTCGTCGAGCAGTGATTGAATACCAAGCATGATATCCTTGATTGTGATCGCTGGTTTCCACCCCTCTTCCTCATTCAGGATGGAGAGACAGACGGTACCTGATGGGTAGACGTTGGGATGAAAGAGCGGTGGAACAAATTTGCCTTGCGAATGTGAGCTTGTGTCGCGTGACTTGTTGTTCATCGTTCAAATGAGCTTACACTTAGGCGGCTTTGTCGGATACTCATCAGGGAAGTGAAGCTCGACTCTGAAGAGACCGCCTTCCCATATGGTCTTCTCTTTGCCAGGTATCGAGCATTCCCATTTCTTGAGATCTAGGACTCCTTGTGAGGTTTTGGCTGGCTTTGCGACAAAACCAAACGGGTGATCCTTCCTCCACTGCTTCCTAGAATGCCAATTAGCCAGTAGAAGTATTGTAGGTGTTGAGAACACAAACCTCTCCTCAGCCAGACGGTTCTGACACAGTGACATGACGGTCAGCTGGTGTCAATCTTCTTGGTGATTCCAGGTGCCACTTCAATGGCGGCGTGAGGCTCGGAGGATAGACTTCGGAGGGTGATTACGACTTTTTCAGTCTGCTGAGTAGTACGCGACCGATTCCCTCCCGCTGTTCGGAGTTGTTGAAGTGAAGGTTGTGGTGCAAAGGCAAGTGAATGTTGGCTGAATGTGAGAAGATTCAGCTTCGAAGGTCTAACTATTGCCAAGGCACACATGCCGCTTCCGAGGCACATCGCCCACCGCCCCGCTGTCGCGACCTGAGCTTCTTAACATCTTCCATAGAACTATTCCAACCCAGAAAGGACTCTACCATATCAGCTCCGCGCGAAAGATAGATCGCATACACGAAGCCTACAAACTCGAGCTACACGAATAAATTCTACTTGAAGATTTACGGCCGCCGGAATGACTGACAAGAAAGAAGAGCTGGCTCCAGAACTGGCGCCAGACCCTGAAGAAGATGAACTAGATGATTTGGATGGTGCGCCCGTCTCGTTGAATCACAAGAGCTCCAATTGACCATCGATTAGACGTGCTCGACGAATTTTCTGCTACCAAGATCGAGGACAATAAGTCGCCCGCAGCAGAGACTAAGACCACGGCAGAAGCTCCAGGAGGTGCAGGCGCCCAAGAGGACGAATTTTCTCAACAACTACAAGCTGGGATGGCGGAGCTACTAGGGTCTCTGGGTCAAAATCCGGAGATGCAGGCGGAGCTACAAAACATGATGAGAGAACTTGGCGACGTAGCTTCGAAAGAGGGAGCAGTGGAAGAAGCAGCAGCAGCAGCACCATCACGGCCTGCAGATTCTAGCGCCTCCACCACGAAATCGAAAAATCCAGCAGAAGATTCGTTTCAGGAGACGATCAGAAAGACCATGGAGCGTATGCAGAATTCCGGCGAGACAGCATCCGCAGCAGCGGCATCTTCTAGCGAAGAAGATATGCTAGCGCAAATGTTGAAAGAGATGGAGAAGGGCAACTTCCCCGGTCTCGATGGCGGCAATGAAGAAGACTTCAACAAGATGCTCATGGGAATGATGGAGCAGCTGACCAACAAAGAAATCCTCTACGAGCCGATGAAGGATTTGCATGAAAAGTATCCAAGCTGGCTCAAGGACAACGCCGGCAAGACAAAAGCGGAGGACTTGACGAGATATAAAGAGCAGCAGTCGTTGGTGGCCGAAATAGTGTCTCGATTTGAACGAACTGGCTACAGTGACGAAAACCAAGAAGATCGCGACTTCATTGTTGATCGCATGCAAAAGGTGAGACTAATCTACCTCATAGGCTGCTTGATGAATGGCGGCTTACATGACCACAGATGCAAGCTGCTGGCTCTCCGCCCCCTGATCTGGTTGGTGACCTGGGCTCGGCGCAGGAGATGCTGGGTGACATGGAAGGTGGCTGTCCGACACAGTAGAGTCTGGACTTCTATTAGCGTCAACCATCAAGCGACAATAGCTGTGTGCAGAAAATGTAACCCAGCTCTACCCTGGTGTTGGGTACATCAACGGGGGATGAGGGGCAGTCTTCGGGATCAGCACGTTTCATTGCTCGGCTCGAACGTTAGATGTCGTGAGATCGATCTCACCTGACGAACGCTGCCGATCAAGCCGGTTCGGATTTTCAAAGAGAGCGCATCTACTTCTCTGGAACACGGCACGCATATATATGAGGCTGTCATGTTTATTTCATGATTGATCTGCGACCGGCATTAAAGTTAGGTTGCGTATCCAAGCAAATGATGCGCCGCTCTTAATTGGACTAGCTCCATCTCTATGCAGGTCCAGCTAATCTGAATCTCTGGGACCAAAGCGATCGGCATGCGCCCAGACGCCTCAAAGTTTGGCAAGTCGCGGCAATCGTCATGATCTGACCATTGACCGTGGCTTCGCAAGGCCACGCATTTACATACTGGTTGTCGCCATGATTAATCAGACGCCATTTTTGACACTGTTTCAGTCCTTAACCACTCAAGCTTGTTTTTGTAATCAACGCACTTCTGGTATGGCGTCCATCTGCTAGGGACCCAAGACCTCTTCTTTTCGACACAACGGCCAGGCGGAGTCTCTGGAATGAAGCGAGTATTACAGCTGCCTTTTGAGGTTCTATGGAGATTTATTCTGGTTCGACTCGACAGACTGGTCCCAATACAAGCACTGCGCTTCACTTCGAACCCTCCGTATCCAGTCAAAGTCAGATTACCATCTAGGGGCAAGCACAAGATACCCATTCACCTCTTCATTCCCGACGGACTGCAACTGGGCAAGGACGCATCTATTCCTGTCCATGTCGACTTCCATGGCGGCGGGTTCTTCATGGGTTCCTGTATGGAACAGGCACCCTTCTGTGCCATGATTGCGGCGACCCTCAACCGCATTGTGATTAGCGTCGACTATCGCCTTGCACCGCTACATTGCTTCCCTGCTGCTCTTGAAGATGCCGAAGATGTAGTTGCTGCAGTGTTGAATCCCCTCTCGCCCGGTGGAAGTAAATTACGAAAGAAGATTGTCAAGAAAACAGCCCAACGACCCCAGTCTATTATGGGCGAGCCAACAGACAGTGATATATTGGACCCGACCCGGCTCTCTCTTTCCGGGTTCTCATCTGGCGGTAACATAGCTCTAAATCTCGCCCTACACATTGAGAATGACGACTTGCGTTGGCCCTCGCCACTGTCTCGAGACGCTCCACATCCAGTTCCTACACTACTGTTCTATCCAGCTTTCGATCAATCATGTTTACCGCACGAACGAGCGCCACCCTCTCATCTATCTCCTGAGAAGCAAGCGGAGATCTTAAAAACCGGTCGCTTGCAGCTTGCAAATTATCTGAGTCCAACCTATCTACCTGATGATAGCCGTCAGCATCTACGAGCTTGTCCAGGCCAAGCTGCAATAGACTGTCTGCATCCCGAAGCGAAAATCTTTCTGGTCTTACCTGAATTTGACACATTGGCGGCGCAGAGCGAACAATGGGTTCAAAGGGTGGAGCAAGAGGGCAAGGGCGACATGTTGGATGTGAGACGATGTGAAGGGATGAGACATGGATGGACCCAGTTCCCTGACTTCGTACTGGCTAAACATGAAAAGGCGGAAAAGGTCCAAGTATTTCTTGAGTCACTCAAATTTCTGGAGAAGTTTTGAAGCATGCTAGATACCAAATCATTGTTTCTCAAGATCAACAGAAGCAGTAGATCAGCGCCATCGATGTCTACACCTAGTCAAGTATTCAAGCATCTTATGCGTTTGCCCACTTGATTCGATATAGCCAGTGACAAGTGGAATGTGAAGACCCCTTCCTAAGGGTTTAAACATTCTGCGATGAGCGTCGAGCGACGAACATCGCTGACTGAAACCCACGTGCTGAAGAAGGGCTGCGGGGTGTTCGCAGCATGCCCCGCAATCCTTCGGTAGCGGCCGAACGGTTTGCCGATCGCTAAATTTGCCAGTACTTTCGTACTTGGACCTCACGCGACGACGACGACTACTATTCCATTTTCTTCACCAATTACTGCTGGCTGCGCGCATACCATCGCTTCCAGGCTATGGGTCCTTGAACAATTATCTAACATCAGCAGATCAGTATGAGCTATTCCAGCTTCAGCCGCGGCGGCTCTAAGGCGAGCTCATCGACCGTTTGTCAGAAGTGCCTCCAGAAAGGTGAACAAAAAGAACAAGCTCACAGTTGAAGCACATTCTCATACCATGAACAGGCCATTATAGCTACGAATGCAAATCTGCCGTCCAGGAACGCCCATATGCATCCCGCCCATCCCGATCACAGCAGCTACTCAACCCAAGACTTCGTCCTACGCTCACTAATCAAGCGCTGCATGAGCCGGAGGGAGCAACCGAGAAGTAAGACCGTATCATGACAAGTCAGTGCCCACGTAGCATATGCTAAGACGACACCAGGCGAGGATTGGCAGACCAAATCCTTGAGAGGAACGCAGAAAAGAGGCGTCGAAAGAGAAGCTTAGAGGATGGGGATGTGGACAGACCTGCACACAAGCGCAATCGCTCCATGTCAGCTGGCAGCTCGGACTCGGTCTCCACCATCTCAACAAATCGCTCTCGCTGTCGATCATACAGTAGAGACGGTCACTATACGGCGCCGGACATTCGCGATGGCGCAAAGCCAACGCTAGATGAGTCGAGACGCTCGAGTGGGACAAAACGTGGTCGAGGGACTAGTAGTGCCTCCGAGGACGGCATGGACGGGATGGAGGACAGGAATGGTCGTCGTGCGGACAAAAACACAAGACTCCGGGTACGGTCTATCTCACCGCAAGAGCGTGGAAGACGGAGACATCGACCTGGTAAATCTGACGCCCCGATATACTCCCATTCACGTTCGAGGTCAGGCGGCACAAGGGACCGAGTTGGGGCTAGACGCGATCCACCACGGATACAGGAGCGGAGCTTGAGTCCCTTCAGTAAACGAGTGGCTATGAGCCGCGGTAGTGAGAGATGAGAAATTTTGCTATGCTGGCCGAAATTCACCACCACCAAAAATTACTGCGCAGGAAAGCATAGGCCGGGCCGGAGTGGAGGACCGCAGTGGGGGGCGACTATCCAGATACACACACCAGCAGACGGAGGGGCATCGACGCCACCACCGTCCACTGTAACAGTACCATCAGCATGTTCGGAGTGCCATATTACAGAATGTCGGTGTGAGCTTGCAACCATGCAAGTCCATCACCCGGATTGCGAGCACACCGAAGGCACAGAGATGCATGAACTCAGGGTACCAGCAGATCTTCACATCAAGTGCCACGTCGGCTCTGCAGATTAACGAACATGGTTCTTTAGCTGCAGAACTCATCTACGTAGATGGGTGATAACGTGCCGACTTGCCGTAGAACGAGCAAGTTGTATCAAGAATGACTACCCAAGCGCGATCAACGACGATTGACCAGGATCTGCACTTTCTCCACCTGGGCTGTTACCCTCGAGAGCAGATTGGTGGTTTTGTCTGGGCGGAAGTCCAGGGAACACGAGGTTTTGGCAGGTTTTGCGACTCAGGCTTTGACCACCGGAAGGGCTCCGATTGAGAGATGAACTAGGGCCAGAACCAGCGAAGTCTGACAGCTCAAGAGGGGAACGCAAGTTTTAGCGGAGGAACCGACCAAACTTTTGCATGCGCTCAACACATGCATTATTGATCTCGGTCTTCGTTCCTTCGGACATGCAGGGAAGTCTATCGTGCAAGTCGTGGAACTCAGCCTGAAATCAGATACAGGCCGGAATACCATGATCGTGACACATTTGATCTACAAATATGTCTGCGATGTGGTACTTGTTTCGGCATCTCTATTTTCCATATGAATCGATCAGGCGGCAGATTGGCACGATCCTGGAAACGAGCTACCTTATATTATTGACATGGTACCATACAGGCTTGTGCCAGACCTTGACCTCTTGTCACTGCAGAACTGCTCTCGTGACCTGTTACTGTGTACGGCGTAAGCCCCAACGCTGAATCGCCAAACGTTAGCCATGCCGCTATTTAACAAAGGGCTAATATAATAGTAAAGTGAGCACGTTACAGCGACCACCATATCTAACCAACGAGATCATGGCAAAACAGATGGCCGTGCGGAATCTGCCATCTCCAAGGTCGAAGGCTAATGCAGCCCCACCGCCAGCCATGTGGGCTAATTCGGCTGCGTACCAAACTTTGATATTTTACACGGCCATTCTGTTTGACCAGCTCCCAATCGTCGATAACAACTCTTTGCCGGCTCGCCCTGGCTGGGCTTAACGTCCATGAGCTTGCTGCAACTCCACTCATTAACACGGAAGCATTGCTCTGATTGTTATTTCCTTGCCGCTGCAATTCCATCCAGCTTTTTACTTTATTAGAAGGATCAAGCACCCCACGCCGTGGTACTCGACAACCATATAGCTTAAGCCACCCGATGTCATGTTGATGTCAGCCTATGCGATTAAAGTATAACCAGTAGCAATCAACGAATAGTTGCAGACGGCATACCACACCATGAAGTACGGCGACACACTACGGCAGAGATCCATTCCTGCATGGCAGACTCGTAAGGCTACCCTTCCGATCTCGACAAGGAGCATCCCCGTCCGGCATGCATGCTGACCCAATTGCAGACAACATCGACTACCAAGATATTAAACACTTTATCAAAATCAATACCACTCCCGGCAAAGGCAAGGCTGTCGCAATACCTGGGACTACCGACACCAATGCTGCGGGTTTTGAGAAAAGACTGTTTTTGATCTTGAAAGAGCAGGACGATCGGATAACATGGTTCGTGAGGAGCAAGGTTGGGGAAATACAAAGACGGCTTGGTACGGGACACGGCATGCAGATATTGATCACGCGCTGACAGGAGGCAGCACACCTGGAACAGCAGATCGGCAAGTTCGTCGGGCGGCTAGGAGAACTGCCTAATGGCAGAGTGCCGGTGAAGCGGCTCGAAAGATATGGCAGGATAGAGACCGACATTCTGAAGTAAGATCCACAGACATCGTCTTATGTTCCCTGCTGATATGTTATACACAGGGTCGGCGAAGAAATCCAGGCACTGTCACGTTTCATCGGCGTGCAGCAAGAGGCGTTTCGCAAGTTGATCAAGAAGTACAGGAAGTGGACCGGATCATCTGAGCTAGGATACCGTTTTCAAGACGAAGTTCGTCAGCGCGAGTCTTCTTTCACCAACACCGATCTCAAGCCTTTCCTGGACCGATATGAAGAGCTGCTACACACTGTCAGGAGTCTCTATCAGCAGAGCCAGACACGGACTGAGTCACAAGTGAAGACACCGAGTAGAGCTTGGCCAGACCGCAGCACGCCTCCATCATCCCGCCTTGCTCATGTCAACCCCATTCTTGACAGTGGCAAGCGTGTCGACTTTGATCATCTACTTGCTACGCTAAAGTTTGGCGATGATGGTAAGAACGCAGTGTTCTGGGTCCACCCGGAGAACGTAGTCGAGCTCCAAGTGCTTCTTTCTCAATACACCCGCTCATTCAATGCTTCATGTCGACAGCCTTCCGCCTCCTCGACCGCGTCTGGTCAGAGTTCTCCTAACCTCAGTCAATCTACATCTATGCACACAGACACTTTCGACATTGTTGCGGATGAGCCCAAACGCTTTCTAGCCCAGCTTGGTTCTGAGACGGTCAGCTCTGTAGAAGTACGACCGGACACAACGCTCCAAAAAGCTGCGCTTCACGCTCGCGGAACTACAAAAGATGATGTTGCGATTCTTGCATGGAAGCAGGATGGTGACCAGCAAACTCCTCTGGTGGAATCTTGTCCAATGAAGAGGAAATTTGTTGACGCCATGGTAGATCGCAAAGGTCGTATGCCAGCACAAAAGGCGGCCATTCAGCATAATTCCTTTGAGAGCCCTGCTTCGACATCTGCAGAATCCGTCGAGCGTCTTCAGAAGTGGTTACAATCTCACCGCGATGTACAACCTATCACCACCATTCTTTCGCAGCGTGCTCGATTCTTTAATGTTGCTAGTAACACTTCAGGTGTCCTTCTTGCAGCACTCGACCAGAATATTCATTTTCAGCCTGGCGCTGCTCCTGGACCAGACAGCTCAAACAGTGCCAAGTTCCCACACGCAGTTCTCCGAGTCCGCCAGGAGAGTTCGCAGATTGTTGATCTGATTCAGATCCTCAACAAGAGCCATCTGGTATGTGGCATCTCCAAGATTTGGTCAACATGATCACTAATTTGCACACAGGTCGAACGCGTACATGGCTTTTCCCTTGAGCACCATGCTGTCTGGCAGGCTACTGAGGCGGAGAACATCAGCGCTCCCTTCTGGCTTCCACTCCTCGATCAAGACCTCCGCAAACTACCTCAGCGACCTTCCAAGTCCCTGCACAAAACCAGCACAGAATTTGGCTCCCAGTCGACTACTCCCCAAATGTCGACCGCCACGTCCTCTGAGGCCGGCGGACAAGTCCAAGACACTCCCAGGCCTGCCACTCAGGATAAAGACAAGGCGAAGAGCTCGCCTGTCTTCGACGGTCCCAATAAGTCCGCAACCAGGCCACACAAGCCGAAGACCGCAAGCTCTAAGCTGGCAACCCAGCGCTACTATAGCGAGTACGACGATCCGGACGCCTCAGGCGACGACAGCGATGCCTACGTCATCTACCTCGACCCGAACGAAAAGAGCATGTTCGAGCACGCCTGGTCGCGTCTCAAATCGTTATTCACGAAAGAAAAGGAAAAGAACCCGGAAACCCAGCCCCTGCTATACAGCCCGGACCTCGAGTCTCCCAACGAAGAATACGAAAGCAGCGACGACGACGACGTCAGCAACTACCGCATCTCTCGCATCTACGGCCAAGGCCAGAACGCCACCACCGTCGGAACTGGTCTGGGCATTCACGACGAGGAGAGCGCCTCCGTCTCGCGGGCATTGGCCAACGTGCCCAGGTTCAGCGGGACCTGCTTCGCTGCTAGCGTCAGCATATTGCTCGTCGCGTTCGTGTTGGCCGCTACGGGCCGGAAGAAGCTGAGCAAGGAGGTGGATGCCGGAGTGCTATTCGCTGTGGCGGTCAGCCTTGTGTTCAGCGTCGTGGGCGTGGCGAGTCTGTATCGTGGCGGGGAGCACCTCAGGGGCTGGACGTGGGCGGTGGCTGGGGTGACGCTTTGTGTGGTGGCTGTTGGGAGTGGAGGGTTGGTGGCTTGGACGGTGACTTGATGAGGAGGGAGGGGTGGGAATTGCACTCGTGTGCTGAGGGCGAAGGGGAAGAGCGAATACACATTTGCCGCGAGGCTACAGGAGTATCAGATTGGGAGGAAGTTGGATGCATGGCGCTTGGATGTTTGCTTTGCTGTGCATATTTATGTACGCTAGATACCCCAGATGCGAGCGTTTGGTGTTCTTTAAATGGTGTTTGGGTAATGTACAACACAGCGGTGTTTCATCATTCATTTGGTTTCTATCCTCTGTCCAAACCTTCCTTGCCATGAAAGCGCTTCAGCAATTGGTGACCTCCACAGCGGAAGCTTCCCATTATTGGCCAAGCGGCGTGGTCCTGGGCCAAGTCGACTAGGCCATAGCAATCGTAGAAATGAGCGCCCTTAGGAGAGCTCCTACGGCCTCTGCGTGGCGACCCCTCTGGGTTCATAAGAGGCAATGGTCTTAATCCAGGATCCTGAGCTTGTGGCAAATCGTCGTTTAAGCACTCATTAACACAAACGTCAACATCAAGGCGCCTCCAACTCAGCCTCCAAAACCCTCTCCCGTCTCGCCTCCTCCTCATCCTCTCTCTCCCTCTCCTTCGTCGCTTCAACTAACACATTCCCTTCCATCCCCATCCCCTTCCCCTCCTCATCCGCCTCCGCATCTCCCCTCCCATTCCCATTCGCCGCCGCCTGACCCTGCGCCTTCTTCTGCCCCTCCACCCTCTCCCTCACCAGCCTCGCAATCGCATTCTCTGTCCTAACATTCACCCCCTCCAACCTCCTCTCCAACTCCCTCTTCAGATCCCAATTCGGCTTCTTAGGCTGCAACTTGAACAGATCCAACGGCGCCTCCCGCCCCTCATCCTGCTCCGCCTTCTCCGCCGCCTGCGCCGCTTTCGCCGCGTCAGAGAGCTCCTTGGCGCGCGCCTCAAGCGTCGCGGTCGTGGCTGTCGAGGCCGGGTTGAGCTCGAACCCGAGCTTCGGACCGCGGGTTAGCGGGTCGTAGTTGCGGCCTGAGAGGAGATGGGAAGTTGAGGAGGACTCGTCTGGGGCTGGCGATGTGCGAGGTGATTTCGAGGGGCGGGGGGAGGTGGGCGCGCCGGCGTCTTCGTCGGTGGTGCTGTCGGTTGGGGCTTTGCGCTTGAGGGATTTGAGCTGTGCGAGGCGCGCTTTGCGGTCGTTGGCCGCGGCAGAGAGGGTGGAGGTTGACATTGTGTTCTACTGGCAGGTATTGGTCGTGGATATGTGAGGTATAGTGCCGGGGTGGGTGAGGTGAAAGAAGTGAGGTGCGGACTTTGCTCGGAGGTGAGCACGTGCCAAGTGAAATTATTTCCATGGGTTCGCGGACTTCATTCGAAGATACATCCTTGCTTGCAGCGACAATTTGCTTGTTTCGAAAGTCCGGCTATGTGACGGTCATCTCTGGAGCTTACACGTATGACACGATGGCGGCGACATATACAATGCCTTGTTGATGACCCGACTCGACCCATTCTACCTTGGCTAGCTCCGCGCGCATTCTCACCATGGCCAGAGACTGCTGGGAAGAGGACTTTTCGGTCTCAGAGTGCAGTAGATGGTTTGGAATCGGGTACTTTGGATCAAGAGCGCCGGCAAAATGCCAGACCAATTCCTTCTGAATTGCATGAGAACCGCAACGAAAGCGCCAAACGTGCCGCAGTGCCGCGAACTGGGGATCGCAAAGCCACTGGTGGGACCACAGCTGCCAGGATCACAAGAACCATAAAGGACAAAACGTCGCCCTCCTTGACTGCATATTTGTATCCACCCGGGGAGCGGGAAAAGCGGCGGAAATCTGAAGCCAAGGAGGACGAAGAGAATGGAGTGGCATCTCCCAACATCTTTAAAGTCTACAACACCTTCAACGCTCCTTCTTTACCCGAGACTCACTTCTGGGATACGGATAGGACGTGGTCAGGCGGTCGTACTCGTGCTGACGATTGGTATGAGGCGATACTAGGGCTGGGAGGGCAGAAAGAACACACAGCACGGCGACCCAGCGGTATCTCCAAGCTAGTCAAGGTCGCTGAGAAGGCGGAGAATATGAATCATGCTGCGCGTATTTCGAGGACACCGGTGAAGGCATTCAGGACGAATGGAGTCGCTCGGCAGAAACGATGGAAGAAGGTCAAGCTCGTTCGGATCACCAAGGCGCATAGTCGGCATCCGCGGCCGAGGACCACCTTCCATAAGAGCAGGAGAACTAGCGCGCGCATGTACGCCGTTTTGAGGTACCAAAAAGTTCGTGGCGTACTCCGACGAAAGAGCTATCAAAGGAATGTCGAGAACGATGAATACACTTATACCGTAAGCCTAGGCAGGGTTTGGAAGAAAGTTGTCACCCGCACGTCCAGGCAGAAATCTGTCAACATAGAGTATCTGCTGGGAGACTTCTCTTCAAAGTGGTTGACACGGATTGCGACATTGAAGCGACCGTATTTTAAGGAGCCCTTGTCAATCGTCCCACGAGAACCGCCCTCTCTGGATCCTGCTGCGGAGTCTTGGGCTCGAGCGATACTCTCTGGTGACGCCACGTCCGATCAGCTCCAGTCGAAATTAATGCAGTCTTCGCGCCGACATCGCGCTTGGGAAGAGGCATTACTATGGATTCTCGAAAACGATCCCGATCAGGCATGTGACTTCCTCAAGATTACCCACCAGAGACCTCTCCCTCCCGCGTACATGGTTGGTCAAGCGGTCGAATACTTAATCTTACGAGCCACTCTTCATCCTCGCCGACAGGAACAATCCGAGGCCATCGCTAGTGTGATATCATCAGTGTGTTGTCGACCGACATATGACAAGCTCTGGATCGATGGCTCCCACCTGACTTGGTTACTCCAAGGCCTTGATACTCCCTCAGTCTTGGCCAAATTGAAGAATTGGGAGAATCAGGGTTTCCATGTTCCCCTTAACACGCGCCTCCACGCAGTTCGACACCTCTCGCAGAGCGAAGAGACTCTGGCCGCGGCGGTCGAACACCTGGGTAAGATCGAGCTTCCTTCACCTCGAGCTATCGATCACGATGTAATCAGGAGTGTCTGCTTTTCGGTCTTGCGACAGACAGTAGGACGAAAAGGTGGACACAAGATGTGCATCGATGCAATATCAAACCTGGTCAGCATCGGTGTCAACCTGAATGTTCAGCTCTGCACAATGGTCATGCTCAATGCAGTGAGAGCGGGCGATCCCCAGGCAGCATTCAATGTCTATGACATGCTCTCTCAGTATGGCATTGAACCAGACAAGTATGTCTTTGCTATTCTGGTGCAGGCTTGTGGTATGATGCCACAAGAAGGCGAGAGACTGGCATCAGTCATCGATACCGCGCTTCGTAAGGGTGTACTGCTTGGCTCGCCCTACGTAGCGAGCGAGGTATTGGATGCACTGTATAGACATCATATCAAAAGAGGACGACGCGACACCTTCCGGCTTATGATCGAATCCTACACACAGCTATTTGATATCAAGCCTTTGGCTGAACTAGGAATAGTTTCACCCACCGCTGCCGCACCTCAGCCACCAACGATCATGACAGCTCAAGCACCTCCTCTTGGAACCCTCATTCGCTCATTTTTGTCGCATAGCGATGCTGGTCTGCAGAAAACGCTTTCGCTTTACCGCAAGATCCGGCACCTGGCTTTGGCCAAGCAACAACCGTACGTCGAAATGCTACGAACAGATCATATACCCAACGCCTTTGTCGGATGGTTTGCATCACGGGTAAATGCTCTGCCTTATGTCAGTGAAGTCATCAAGAATATGGACAACGATGCTTGGGAGGCGGTGAATGACCAGCCTGCTGATCGCAGTGATAGAGCCGGCTCGATTGGTAAATTTGCAGATTTTACCATGGAGGCAGATCACCCTGTGACAAATGCTCCCTTACCAGGCACACCTGACACCTCTTCCCCCGCCGGGATTGGGCCTCTTTCCTCGACGGTCATCATCACTGACTCTTATGCACCACAGCGTCGGCCAACAGGATTCTCTCCACCCACACATCTGACGTTAAGCATCCTTCACAATAGTCTCTGCCGCCAAGCCAGTCCCCACAACAAGATTATTGGCCAGGCCGAGCAAGTTCTCCAGCAGATGCTTTCTCGAGACCAGCCGATCGACTGGAGAAGCTGGACTTCAATGATGTCTGCGTACAAGCGGGTCCGCAACTACGAGGGGGCATTGTGGTGCGTTGATAAGATGATGCAGACTGGATGCTGGGACGACGAAAAGGGATTCAGAGTAAGGAAAGGTCTGGAACACTTAAGGTATCGGGGCTTGGAAGGTGAGAAATGGAGGGGCTCCAGGGCGAGGTCGCTGAGACATAGCGGGCAGCATGGCATTGATGAATGACAGACCGAAGAGACAGTGGCCGAGGAAAGCGAGGCAGTGCATGATACAGGATCTTGATGAAGCTTGTGAAGCATCGCATCGGAGTCGGGCGTAGGTAGGCCTACAGTACTGTATATATAGGGACAATGCTCCGTGTGAGCGGTGACGGAATCTAGACTTTTACATGACGACCAATTCGATTTTATGCATAGTAGCAAAAGAAAGAGCTCTATCTCGTGCGAGAATCGAATACTTACTTCAGTGGTGAGGGGGCAAAAGAGTGGTTCACTCTTTCGACCTCGCACCAGGCAATCCTTTCAAATAATCGGTTGTCTTAGCGTGACTTTACCACTGCACCATGGATTTGACTTGTGGTTCACGAGTGTGGAGGGTAATGGGAAAGTATATATAGCTTCCTTGTTCACGGCTAGGAGCTACGAAGGGCGGGGGGTCAGAATATCACATGCACGTGTCCTCAAGTTTCAAGTGGATTGACAGGTCTTTAATCTTGAATGACAATCAGCTCGTTCCCTTGTCAGCTATGACATACTGAGATCGTTATTGTTGTTTGATCCCGCCATGGTCGTACCTACAACCAGATATGCAAGATAACTCAAGAGCTCAACGGCGATCATCGATTTGTGCTGCTCGCGACTTTAGTCAGGCGCGATAATGAGTACCTTCATTTGGTCGTAACACAAGTATATCTTCTGATCGATCTGGTAAACATTGGAATGAATTCGAGATTCATACTCCCTTAGGACTTAGGAATGAAGACGTGCCGGGGGAAGGTGGAGGTGGAGATGACAAGCGGCTCTCCCGAGGTGCGGCTCTGCAACTTTTTGGCCGCAATCGGAGTTCGTCAAAGAGCTCTGGCTTCTCGACTCATGTTTTCAATTCTCCCTAAATTTATATCACCACACACGAAATCAGACCAATGGCTTCGAAACGAAGGTGTCTGACTCTGGTCAGCGACAGCCTTCTGGCTCGTCAAACTCCTACTATATTCCGAGCCGCAAGACAATTTCACATCTCCGCCCCAATCCAGCAATCCTCGTCGACCTCCGCGATAGCATACAAAGCCCTCCATCGCAGGATACAGCCTCTTCCTGCCGCTCCCACTACCGCCTCTGTATCTCCCGCCGCAGCTGTCTCCAGCATCATCTACGAGACGCCATTGCCATCTCAGGCACCCCCGAAGCGACATGTTCTCAATTGCTTGGTCCAGAACGAACCCGGTGTGCTCTCCCGAGTCTCTGGTATTCTGGCTGCGCGTGGCTTCAACATCGATAGTCTGGTGGTGTGCAACACAGAAGTGCAAGATCTCAGTAGGATGACAATTGTGCTGCAAGGACAGGATGGTGTTGTAGAACAAGCCAGGCGACAGCTGGAGGATCTCGTGCCTGTATGGGCCGTCTTGGACTATACCGAGGCACCGCTCGTACAGCGCGAATTGCTCTTGGCGAAGATCAGCATTCTCGGACCCGAGTACTTTGAAGAGCTTCTCGCGCACCATCGTGAGATGACTGGAGCTGAGGAATATGCCGACGAGTCCAATCCCGAAGAGGTACAGGCTAGCATCCAGGCGAAGCAAGATGAGGCGGCGAACAACTACCACCCCGGCAACCTGGCACCCAGTCAAGCCATGCGACAAAAACACGAGCATCTCAAGTCTATCACGTTCCTCACCCACCAATTTGGTGGCAAGATCTTGGACATTAGCACAAACAATTGCATTGTTGAGATCTCTGCTAAGCCGACAAGGATTGATTCATTCATGAAGCTCATCGCTCCATTCGGCATTTTGGAAAGTGCTCGGACTGGTAAGTCTCGATCTATCCCCCTTTCCTTTTGCCAATACTAATTTTGATAGGTCTCATGGCATTGCCTCGTACTCCTCTCGAGAGTGCAGCCGAAGCCGTGGAGAAGGATGCGGAGGACATCGTCGACACCAGCACTTTGCCTCCTGGTTGATCTGTCTTGTATTATATTGGATATCTAGAATGGGATGTATCGTTCAGCCATGATGGGTGGTCGGAGTACAGGTCTTTCGCGCTATCCGTCTTCACGATATCCGTCCTTTGTTTACAACAAAAGATTCAAGAGCAGCTGGAAGTTGTCAGTACCACGCAAAATCAGATGCTTGTTCGACTTACAGGTTGCCGAGTAGAGCCTGTTCTCTGCTTCCGGGAACACGAGACTCTTTGGACTGTAGAAGACCTCATCTGCGACCTCTTCCGGATGTCTAGGTAGACAGTGCATGAACCTCCAGTCCTCCTGGGCGCCACCTTCATCGATCATCTTCTTCGTAATCTGAAAGCCTTCAAACGCCTTCATGCGCTTCGCCTTCTCCTCTTCCTGTCCCATGCTCACCCACGTGTCAGTGACAATGATATCTGCGCCCTTGACCGCCTCCCTCGGCTCATTCACCTCCGTCAGACTTCCTCTCTTCTGCAACCCTTCACCAGCCTGGTTAATAACTTCCCTCATCGCCTTGGGAATTTCATACCCCTTCGGCGTCGCCACCGCCACTTCAATGCCCAACTTCTGCGCCCCAATCGCCAGATCAAAAAGCACATTGTTAGCATCCCCAACCCACGCAATTTTCATGCCCTCCAGTCCCAGTCCTTGGCTCCTCCCTTCCTTCTGCCCAAACACTTCGAATATCGTGAGATAATCCGCAATGATCTGCAGGGGATGATACAGATCGCTCAGCGCATTGATGACGGGCACAGAGCTGTGCTTGGCCAGGTCCGCGACGTCGCTGTGGCCGTGCACACGTGCTACGATCCCTGATACCATGCTGCTGATCACGACTGAGGTGTCGTATAGGCTTTCGTTGACGCCGAGCTGGATGTCCGAGGAGGAGAGGAACATGGCGTGGCCACCTAGTCGGGCTATGGCGCCTTCCGTAGAGACTCGAGTGCGAGTGGATCGCTTGCTGAAGGGCATGGCGATGGTTTGACCAGCTAGGGAGGAGGCGAGGTGTGGTGGGGAGGCGTTTGTGGATTTAATGTGGGTTTTGTGGTTGTGTGCATTGCGGACAAGAGTGCTGAGTTCTTGAGGCGTAACATCTGATATGCTGAGGAGATGTCTGGGCGCAAAGGGCGATGTTGCGGGTGTTGATGAAGTTGCAGGCGAAGAAGAGTAGGCCCTGCGAGCGATGTTTGCACTCCGGATGGAGGTGGTGATGGGTCGGAGGGCAGGCATGTTGTGAAAGGCCAATGGCTTGAGTAAAGGTTTATTTGATCCTACTGACACTCACAGAGATCTCTCAAGCAAGGTTTGAATGTTGTTACATTGGAAGAAGTACAGAAACAATTTGGCGAGCAATGACTCCTCCGAAAGCTTGGGCCCGAGGTTCTCGTGGGGGCACATGGCCAAACTTGAAGTTGAGATAACGACTTGGCTTCGTTATTTACGACCTCGAAGATTGCCGTTAGCGTCAATTCTTGTCACATAAGGCGATGATGAGGTCTCAGAGTTTACTAATCGCTCTGAGAGCTTCCGCGAGCCGTGGTGTTATAGTCAGATCCCTTAGTAGCACAGTTCGGCGGCCTCTATCAAGCTCTGCCACCCTGCGGACAGACGGCGTCTTTAGAGCATTAACAGAAAGTCGCATCAAGACACCATGGATCGACGCCTTCAGAGCACAGCAGGAAGCAGAGGCTTCCGGAAAGAAAGACACTAGCGACAAGCCGGCTACACCAGAAGAACGAGACCTGTCACCACGCAAAGTATCAGACAGCTATTACAGGACTATCTTGCCCCTTGGTCAAGACAAATGGCTTCTTGATACCTACGCCAATGCCTCTGGCCATATTCGCTTTGGTACTATCATGATGGACCTCGATGCGCTCTCCGGAGTGGTGGCTTACCGCCACACTGGAGATTCTGTGACTACTGTCACTGCAGCCTGCGATCGTATTGTGATCAACAATCCTCTCACTGAGATCTGTGATCTAGAGTACAGCGGTCGGGTAACCTACGCCACTGGACGCTCTAGTATGGAGATCTCAGTCCAAGTCGCCAAAGCACCAGCGCCAGGACAGGAGGTCAAGGAGTCTGATATTCTTCTTACCTGCCAATTCACTATGGTCTCACTTGACAAGAACACCAAGAAGCCCGTGGCCATCCCCGCCGTCATCCCCGAGACCGAGGAGGAGAAGCGCCTTTTCGCAGACGGTGAGAAGAACCACGCTCACCGCAAGAAGCTCAAAGACAACTCCCTCCTTCGCCAAACACCTAACGATGAAGAATCTGATCTCATCCACGCCATGTGGCAGCGTCAGCTCCAATACCACGACCCGAACGACCCCCTTCGCCAGCCTGCAAATGTAACACTCATGGAAAACACTCGTCTATCGACCGCAAGCATAATGCAGCCGCAATATCGTAACCGACATTCGTTTATGATATTCGGTGGCTTTTTGCTCAAGCAAACCTTCGAGCTAGCATTTTGCTGCGCCGCCTCGTTCGCTCACGTCCGCCCCACATTCGTCTCTCTCGACCCGTCCACATTCCAGAACCCTGTACCCGTCGGCAGTGTGCTCTACTTGACTGCTACCGTCGTCTACTGCGATCCTCCGCTTGTCAAGGGCGCAAGTGACGAGACACAACACGCTGAAAAGGGGACCAAAGTGTCCGAGTCAGACGAGTACACGCGCGTGCAGGTGCGGGTGGACAGTAAGGTGCGCAACGTGGAGCATGGCGAGACGAAGCCGACAGGGCAATTCAACTACACGTTCATGGTGAAGAAGGACGTCAAAGTCATGCCCAAGACGTACAGCGAATTCATGATGTACGTGGATGCTCGGAGGAGGGCAATGGGTGTGAGGGACACGCTGAAGTCTGGCACGGTAGACGAAGGAAGTAAGGAGAGAGTCACAGAGTGAGCGTGAGCAGGATTCCGTGCGGTAAATGTCCTTTGTGATGTTAGACTGATCTAAGGTATCTATGTACTGGAACGTAATAATGTCTGGCGCTGACAAAGGTCTAGAAGCTCTAGGATGCTGCAATGCTGGGATGGATATTTCGCTGAAACGGGCAAATCAAATGGGCGTCAAACCACCTCGGCCTTCCCTTCCCCTACTCCAGGACTACCAGGAATCGCATGCGTCGAATGTTCAGGCGCGCTGCGCTGCTTGTCCATTGACCCCGTGAGGTCTTCTCACTCTCCGATCTCCCGCTGGCGTCTCTTGTTTGGTGGATCTACTCTTCAAGCTGGTACTCGAGTGTGTGGTCCTCACTGCAGTCTCGGCAGTAGTAGTTGCTAATGCCGTTACATTCGACTACCATGTTCTTGCACATGTCGATGGACCAGAGATCTGGCGAGTAGCCGGAGAGGAAACGGTTCCAGCATGCTTCCATGGTGTCTGACCAGATGAAGTAGGTGCAGCCGCAGCGATAGTATGAGTAGGTGTAGGAACACATTGTGTGGAGAGGTGTGTGGTAGTCTCAGGCGGTGGAGGTGTTCTTCCTTGTGCGAAGGCGCGTGTCTAGTATGGCTTGACTGCAACCTGAAGGGGCGCCTTGGAGATGGCAGAGAAGTGTAGAGCAGAATGGTGGACGGCAGACAAAGAATTGACTCGTCTGGCTATAGATGGACTTTGTTGGATGGTATGGATAAAGAGATTAAAGAGGGCAGAATTGGGACAGTCGCGTGTTTAAGAGGGCAAAGGACAACAATAAGAGATGAGTCGACACGGGAATGGCGGTACAGGAGGGAGACTACAAACCGTGACCGTATTTAATGACTGATCCAAGAATCTTGGACAAGTCATGCTGCCATCCGGGGCAGATAACGAGGGTCCAGAGCCGCTGCAGATTAGGGTACTGTTACAGGGCAGACCCTCCAAATATTGGTCCCGAACCATTCTGGAAGTCAACGGTTCGCCGTGGACCTCGTGCCGGGGTCGAATAAGCTCAATAGCGTCGCGTAACGGCTATCGAGGCGCAAGGAGCCTCGTGACCTTCAATGCTCAACGAGGCCAGAGATAGGGAACTTTTCGGCATCTTCAATAGCTGTGCTGAGTGAGCTCCTGCGGAAGAATGGAGACACGTCGATCTGTGGACCCTGACAGGAACAACAAGACCTGCACGGACATGGGCCTGGGGTTGTCTCAGGCTGGGGAAAGGAGATGATACCGACCAACTCACCGCCGAAGCCAGACCGAGGACTACAGGAAGAAGGCCTCTGGCAATGGCACGTGAGGTATGCAAGGCACAGCAAATCTAGAGGACTGCCACCCTCAAAACAAAGCAAGCATAGATAAGAAATGGTGCAAGGGTACAGTGAGACTTGCAGTTGAGTTGCAACGGCAGATTGAACCCTGGATGCCGGAATCAACCGGACCCTGCTCCGAAACAGGAGACAAATGGAAAGTTGCGCTGACCGGAGGTGGCCTGTCTGGTGATCTCGCGTTCCTGCGGCTCTTGGGAGATGGTCCGGCAGCCAATCACACACCAAATGCAGTCAGGAGCTTGAGCTTCACCAAAAAAAGTTGTTTAGACAGCCTCATCTCTCAGCAAGAGCATCGCTCGACATGGCTTTCACAATCCCATGATGCTTCTCATCAGCATCCACAACTACCTACTCACCCTTTTCGAAAGCCATTGACCCCTCCACACCACCACAATGTCCACCCTCCTCATCTACGCCTCGACCCTCACAACCCTCCTCTTCGCCTTCATCCTAACCTTCGTCCTCCCACCCCGCACCTACTTCGCCCCTTCCCCCGTCCCTCTCACCTCAAATCACACCACCCCCTGGTCCATCCTGCACCACCTCGGCGGCAACGGTCCCTGGATCCCCCACACCAACTCCGCCCTCACCACCGACCTCCACCCCCCACCCAACTGCCGCATCGACCAAATCCACCTCCTCTCCCGCCACGCCGCGCGCTACCCCACGCACCCCTCGGGCATCCGCATGCTCCAGCTCTACCACCGCCTCGCGCACCTGAACCACACCTTCACGGGCCCCCTGTCCTTCATCAACTCGTACAACTTCTTCATGCCTGACCCTGCCGCGCGCCTCGAGAACCTGGTGCCCGTGGGTCCGTACGCCGGGACGCTGCAGGCCTTCCAGACGGGGACGGAGATGCGGACAAGATACGAGGAGCTGGTACTAGAGGCGGAGAGGAGAGGGCAGATGACGTTTTGGGCGAGTGGGAGTCGGAGGGTGAAGGAGTCGGCGAGGTATTGGGCTGCTGGGATGTGGGGGTTGGATTGGGAGCAGAGGGCGAGGTTGGAGGTTGCGTCGGAGGGGACGGAGAGGGGGGCCGATACGTTCACGCCGGGCAGGACGTGTAAGCGGTATAGAGAGGAGGATGCAGGGAGGATCAAGGGGTATAAGGCGCTGGAGGAGTGGATGGGGACGTATTTGCCGAGGGTTGGAGAGAGGCTGAAGGAGTTCGAGCCGGAGGTGCACTTTACGAATGTGGAACTGTTCACAATGCAAGAGATGTGTGGGTTTGAGATACTGGCGAAGGGGAGCAGTCCTTGGTGCGATGTGTTCACAATGGAAGAGTGGGATGAGTTTGAATATGCACGGGACCTGCTACATTACTATCGTGCTGGAGAGGGGAATATCTTTGGCGCGACAATGGGATGGTTGTTCCTGAATGCGACCAAAGACTTGCTTGTTCAAGGACCGGATGCAGGTCTGATGTTTGCTAGCTTTGTGCATGACGGAGATCTGGTGCCCTTCCTCACTGCTCTGGACTTGTTTCCGCAGCTGAGGAAACTGCCGACAGATCATGTCATGAGCAACAGGACGTGGCGTACCAGCGATGTCACGCCCATGGGCGGCCGTATCATTCTGGAACGGCTTGCCTGTCCTGCTCCTCAGAATTGCTGGAGTAACGAGCCTTACTACCCGAATCATGTGTACTGCGACCCGGTCAAAGACGATATTTTCATCAGGGTCAATGTGAATGATGGTATCGTTGCTATGGGAGAGTGTCAGGAGGGTCCAGGAGGAAGCTGCCCGCTCGACAGGTTTGTGCAACATGTCAAGATGCGAGGACGACACAACGACGACTTCAGAGCAACGTGCGGCTTGCCCGAGGATGCGCCAGATAGAATCACCTTTCTCAAGCAGCCACCACGTAAGGATGAGAGCTGAGGCAGATCCAGACAACGGCATAGCAGACAGACCCTGTCAAGCAAATGTCCGCCAAAGTCCGCCTGCAAGTCGACACTCGGATCGTGTTGACCAGTTCTGGAGATATCTCCTCACACGGCACGCGCGGGATTTTCTTGGTCGGACAGCACGAGGCGCCCAGGTTCTGAAGCAGACCAACACGCGCGAGATTCGATCGTCGGAACTCAATTGTTTGGGTTATGATGTATTTCCAAGCCAAAGTGGTGCAGACGTCGAAATGCCCCGCACCCAGCCCACTTGGCCTCGACTCCAACCCCGCAAAAACGCAGCTGCACCATCGATCCCGGCGCAGGCAGTGACACCATGCACCATGGCTTCTGGAGCTGCAATTGCGCCGGTAGTTGGGTTGACAGACGGAGCTGAAGCTTCTCCTCTGATCCGGCCGGAGGAGGAGTAATTCAACTGTGACCTTCCTTGCACTCTCTGCCTTCTTTCCTCAACTTCACTGCCCTCGCTGTTGTACTCCAAGCTTTTTTGTAACACTACCAGCTCCGTTGAAAGCTTTCATACTGCCCACCATGTCGACCACTGAAACCATGAAGGCCGTCCACTACGAGGGACCGTTCAAGGTCTCTGTCAAGGACGTCGCATTGCCCAAGATCCAGCACCCTGACGACGTTGTCATCAAGGTGACCACTGCAGGTAGGTCCAAAGCTTTCCCGAACCAGCTGTGCAGCAATGGTCTGGGAGCGGGCTTGACTGACGTTCACTAGCGATCTGCGGTTCTGATTTGCACATGTACCAAGGCCGCACAGCCGCGGAATCCGGCCTCGTCTTTGGCCATGAGAACATGGGCATTGTGATCGAAGTAGGCGAGGGTGTGACACTGCTCAAGAAGGGCGACCGCATTGTATTGCCATTCAATGTTGCCGATGGCCGATGCAGGAACTGCGAAGAGGGTCGCACTGCTTTCTGTACAGGTAAGACTGACTTCTGCTCAGGCTCTGTCCCCTACGTGTGCTGATAAGGCATAGGTGTAAACCCAGGCTTCGCCGGTGGTGCTTATGGATACGTCGCCATGGGCCCGTACCAAGGCGGCCAGGCGCAGTACTTGCGTGTGCCTTACGCGGACTTCAACGCACTCAAGCTGCCCCCCGGCACTGAGCACGAGGCCGACTTCTCTCTGCTCGCCGACATCTTTCCTACCGGCTGGCACGGCTTGGTCCTCTCTGGCTTCAAGTCCGGCGAGTCGGTCGCAGTGTTCGGCGCCGGCCCAGTCGGTCTGATGGCAGCTTACTCTGGTGTCATTCGGGGCGCGAGCAAGGTTTTTGTTGTTGATCAAGTCAAGGAAAGATTAGACGCGGCGAAGAAGATTGGATGCATTCCTGTCAACTTTACAGAGGGCGACCCAGTTGCCAAGATCATCGAGTTGAACGGCGGTGAGATGGTTGATCGCGCAGTCGACGCGGTCGGATACCAGGCAGTGGACAAGGGTGGCAAGAAGGAGCAGCCAAACGTCGTCCTCGATCAGCTGATCATGGTGACGAGACCGACTGGTGGTCTTGGTATTCCAGGTCTTTACGTGCCTTCGGTAAGTCATTGATCTCAATCTCGACGAGGAGAGTGCTGGGAGCTGACAGTGGACAGGACCCTGGTGCGCCAGACGAGCAGAGCGGAAAGGGTCAAATCCTCATCTCGTTTGGCAAGCTCTTCGAGAAGGGCCTGACCCTCGGGACTGGCCAGTGCAACGTCAAGGCCTACAACCGCTACCTTCGTGACCTGATCATCGCCGGCAAGGCCAAACCAAGCTTCGTCGTCAGCCACGAAGTCACTCTAGACAGCGCGGTTGACGCATACGACAAGTTCGACCGCAGAATAGATGGCTACACCAAGGTGCTGATCCACCCGAACGGACCTCTTTCCTGATCGCCGCGATGACTGAAACCGTTTCTTCTGGGTCGGGCCACGTTGTTGTATATAGCTCTTCCACCAATGTACCTTCCTCACATCTACATCAGTTCTCACTGTCCACAATCTTTGCGCTCACAATCTTCACCTCCTCGTCCGGCTTGTCTTCCTGATTCGTCTTGACCAGCCCCATCCTCTGCACGATCCTCATCCCGCTCTTCACCCTCCCAAATATCGTATGCTTTCCATCCAACCAGGGTGTCGGCGCCAGGGTGATGAAGAATTGACTGCCGTTCGTGTTCGGTCCGCTGTTGGCCATACTCAGGATGCCCGCGCCAGTGTGCTTGAGCTCAGGCTTGATTTCGTCCTCGAATTTCTCGCCATAGATGGATGCGCCACCGCGTCCAGTGCCAGTCGGATCTCCACCTTGAATCATGAACCCGGGAATGATACGGTGGAAGATGGTGCCATTGTAGTAGCCTCTAGAAGCGAGCGTGGTGAAGTTTTGGACAGTGCGTGGGCAGTGGTTGGTATAGAGCTCCACGGTGATGGCGCCCATGGACGTCTCGAGGAGCACTTCCTGTGCCATAATGAGGAAGAGATCCGGGAAGCGGGGTTCTGTCTATACTTGTAGTGCAGTAGAGAGGTGGGGCAGTAGGAGGGTTGGGCCATCAAGGTACTCGAATATTTTCGGGGAGGCTCTGCAGCTGTCGGGCCCGGGCCGCGCTCCGTCCTTGGCCCAGCTTGTCGGGTTTCATGTGCTGTCCTCGAGCTTCCCTCATCATCATTCAATTGACACTTCCGACGCAAAATGTTGGTCTCATTGACCGTGGGTAAGGTCGATGCTGGTGTCGCGGTGCTCCTTACAGAAGACAAGAGATTAGTGAGTACTCAATGGCATCCAATACTTCTCCCTGTGTTTACTGATGTCTTCAGATCGAGTTCCCTTCTATCCTGCTACCTCCCGACATCACCTCTGGCTCTATTGTCGACATTGACGTCTCTCGCAATTTCAAGTCTGAGCAGATAGCATCGCAGAAGTTTGACTCCTTGCAAGAAGAGATATACTCGACATTCGGCCAAGCAACACCAGCTCCACCAGTCCTAAGATGTCGCAACGCAACTCAAACATCCGTTGTCCTAGAATGGGACCCCGTCAGTATAGCGACAGCTGAGCTGCGCTCATTGAGTCTCTATCGCAATGGATCTAAAGCAGGCAACATTCCTCGCGACAAGCTTTCCACAAAGATCTCTGGACTTCAAGTCGACCATGAATACACCTTTCATCTCGTTCTGCGCACATCTGCAGGGACATTTACTTCTGAGCGCCTCACAGTCTCCACACAAAAGATGACCGATCTTACCGGCATAACCATCACGCCAGGCATCATGCCACAACCCCTCCGCGACAGTCTAGAAGAGACAGTCAATAAGATTGGCGCCAAACTCATCGATACCGTCCGCATCGATACTACACATTTCGTCTGCACAGAAGGACGAGGTCAAGCATGGGAGAAGGCATTAGAGATGAACGTACCCGTCGTCGTACCGGACTGGTTGAAAGGCTGCGAGCGCGAAGGCCGCATAGTAGGGGTACGAGGGTACTATCTGAACGCAGATCCGAAGCTGCGTCAAGTATCTCAAATGACGATCAATACGGCGCAGAACCAGTCACAAACAAGTCTGCCGAGCGCGACACAAGGCGAGTCGGATCGGGTACAGAACCTCAGGGCTGAAACACCCCGGATCGAGCACACTCCGCCAACGCCAGAGCAGACGGGTAAGCAGAGGGAGAAGGAGAGGCGAGAGGAGCAGGAGAGAAGAAGTGAGCCGCCTACGCCACCACCTAAGATGGAGGCCTTCCCGGATGCGCCAATGGAAATGGAAGAGGATTCGGAGCCGGAGGATGAGGGGCAGGAAACGCATGAGAGGGTGAAGACAGAGGAGAGGGAGATTGACGATGATGAAGGGAGCGAGGCCAGCGAGGCGACGGAGAAGGCCGATGGTGATTTGGGAGCAGGAGGGGCGCAAGATGATGGATCTGCGGGTGATAGAGAGAAGGGGAAGAAGAATGATGAGGAAGAGGGCGGCTTTGATGAAGTTAGTCTATAGGTTCAGAGCACTAGCGATGCGATACCACAGGTGTCGAAATGTGCCAGGCCGTGACTCTTCCTCGTGCGATTGCCTTCTGAACGAATGTGTAGCTCCGCTTGAACAGAACATGTCGCTAGATGTGGAAACTGTCCGATCTCGATACTAGTATTTGAGCCTCACACTTGCTCTGCTATTGCCATCTTTGGTCTTTGGTGTGGCCAGTAAGCTTCAATCTTCGGCCGCACAAACAAGGCTGGAAGAAGACGAGGATATCATCGTATTAATGAATCTCGTCGTACTGACTTTGCACCTCGATACCCGCCGCCGTCGTCGCCGCCGAATGGAACATCTCTTGCGACGTCGGGCGAGACGGGCACTTCAGGAATACCGACATCCCTCTCAACACCGACTCGACATACCAATGCATCGCAGAGAATCTTCTGTCTCGAGTTCTGGATCACTGCCGGCTTAGTACAGCGATTCGCCTTGACGAGATTCCTCGATCCAGATCTCCAATCCCCGCGATCTGATCTGGTTCCTGCCGTGCAGGGACAGTGAGCCAGCGCGTCGACGTCATTTTGGACGGCCAAAAGCAAAAGGTCGTAGCAAGTTCGCTCTTTTACATCCAGTCACATAAGCATTGCAGCGCGCTTTTGCTTCATTCTAGTAGTCCATAGATTGGAGAGACGAAACCATCTACGATTAGGATCACATTTCGATTGCTACGGCTTCAGTGGCCGACAAAGCTATCCTTTGTTCCGAAACAGCTTCATCTCGTTCCATCTCCCGGGCCTTGTTCACCACTACAATTACCGGAGCATAGAAGTCCTCAAACAGTCTCTAGACTCTTCAAACCTTTGACGCTCTTCACAATGGCCCGCCGCAGCACTCGATCTCAAGCGGCAGCCGCAGAGCCAGTGCAGCTCTCCAGTCCGCCTGAGACTCCAGCGCCACCAGCGAAGCGCTCAGGTCGCAAGTCTCGCGCAAAAGAGGAGCCGGAAGTGAAGCAAGAAGAGGAGATCAAGCAGGAGCCTGTGACACCCGCCAAATCGACCTCTCGTAAGCGAGCTCGTCCGTCAACGAAAACAGACTCCTCTTCTGACGAGCTGCCTCACAACCTCGGTACTCTTCCAACACCTAGCAGCGAACCACCAACAAAACGTTCCAGAACAACCAAGGCAACGCCGAAGAAGGATGCCTCTCTGAAGAAGAATGCTACTCCGGCTTCAGAGAAGAAGGCCACTTCAGGCAAGAAAGCCAGCGCAAAGAAACCACCTCAACCTAGCTCCGATGAAATGGAACAAGTCGCCTCCAAGGCCGGACTGATCTCTCCCTCCAAAGACGACAAGAAAAAGAAGACCCCCAACTACAAGCTGACGCCCGGGGCCTCGCCCTACTCGACCTACATGCGCCCGACTGCAGAAGAATGCCATGAAGTCGTGCGCCTCCTCTCCAAAGTCCACGGCCACGTCTCCGCACCCAAGGAGATCCGCCCACCCTCCCTCACGACCGCCGGCTGCGGCGAAGTCCCCTCCGTCCTCGACGCCCTGATCCGCACCCGCCTCAGCGCCGCCACGACCGGCACGAACAGTTCGCGCGCCTTTCAGAGCCTAGTCAAGACCTTCGGCACCATCTCGTCCGGCGTCGGCAAAGGCAGCGTAGACTGGAACGCCGTGCGGCAGGCGTCGCAGCCCGAGGTCTTCGAAGCGATCAAATGCGGAGGCCTCGCGGGGGCAAAGTCCAAGGACATCAAAGCCATCCTCGACTCTGTGTGGGAGGAGAACCAAGCTCGGGCGTCGGGTCTGAAATCCGAGGACAATACCAGCGACGGTAAGGTGAAGGGCGAAGAGGGCGAGTCGGCAGAGGAGAAGTCCGCCGAGATCGCGCAGGCCGACGAGGGCGTCCTGAGTCTTGACCACCTCCACCTCCTCAGCAGTGAGGAGGCCTTCAACAAGCTCGTCACGTACCCCGGCATCGGGCCGAAGACGGCCTCCTGCGTCCTGCTCTTCTGTCTCCAGCGACCTAGCTTTGCGGTCGACACGCACGTGTTCCGCCTCTGTCGGTACCTAGGCTGGGTCCCGGGCGATGCGGAGGCGAAGGCCAATGGGTGGCCGAGGGTGGAGAGGAATAGTTGCTACAGTCATTGTGAAGTGCGGGTGCCGGATGAGTTGAAGTATCCGTTGCATCAGTTGTTGATTAAGCATGGGAAGAGTTGTGGAAGGTGTAGAGCTGCCACGGGGATGGGTGGAGAGGGTTGGAAGAAGGGGTGTCCGATTGAGCATTTGGTCAAGAGGCATGGGGCGAAGAAGGGTGGGGAGGAGTGGGGCGAGGAGGACGAGGAGGTGGGGGAGGAGAAGAGGGAAAGAGGGGCGGCGAGGAAGAGGAAGGCGGTGGAGAGTGAGAGTGAGGAGGAGGAGATGAGTGATTTGGGCTCGGGTGATGATGAAGAGGATGACTTTGAGGAGGACAGTGAGGACGATTGAGCGCGTCCGACGATGTACCGCCACATGAACTTTCGAGCAAGCGTCCTGTGTAAGAGCATCGTAGTAGACATGGTATTGATAAGAAGAACTCGCTATGAATCTCAACCCATCCCAACTCCAACATGCAAACCCGACACTAAGATCTATCATACACAACCCCCCTTCCTCGCTCAACCATTCAAATAGCATAATTCTCAGCATGCATCCACACCTCCTCCCTCCCCTTCCGCCCTTCAAACACTGTCCGCTGCAACTCCGCCACCCCCCTCTGCACATCAACCCTCATACTAGGCGGCCCACACACGTACACCGCGACCCTCTTGCCGATCCACCCCCTCTCCATCTCCCTCAGCATATACCTGATATCCGGCCGCCCGTACTCGGTCGTCCACCCGCTGTTCCGGCTCTTGATCGCAGCCGGCAGGAACGCGAACCGCATCAGGTTCTTCTGGAATTCCGTCGGCGTGGACGGGAAGCCGAAGTCGAAGTGCCGCTGGTTGGCGGCTGTTGCAGCGAGGGAAGGAGAGGAGTTTTGGCGGCGGAGAGAGGGGGACGGGGAGGTGGGGTCGTAGGTTTGGGGTGCCGGCACGGCGGCGCGGGCAGAGGAGATGTCGAGGTGGAGGTTTGCGGCGAGGGGCCGCTTTTGAGAGAGGTGTGAGGTGCGGGGCTTTTCGGTGAGGGGTGGGACTGGAGATGGGGGCGTGCGGGTCGTGGAGTGGTGGGAGCTGGCGCGGCTGTTGGTGCGCGCGGGAAGTAGGTGGGCTTGGGGGAGGGGTTGGATGCGGTCTTCGTTCTCGAGTCGGAGGGTCTTTTCGCGGGTGGGGTCGATGGCGGCTTCGTCTGCGATCAGGGCGGAGTGGCGATTGTTGGAGATGGTGCTGTTGCGGTTGTTGGCGATGGATTGGAAGGCGTCGTTGACTTTGTCGTGGAAGACGGTGCTGATGGGGCGGGTGGGCGTTTGGGCAGAGACGAGGTGGCCGGTTTTGGCCTGTCGTTTGGCGGCGGTGATGTAGAATTGGCATTGCGTGGTGCTGGGTGGCGCGTATTCGCGGCAGATGCGCAGCTCTTCTTTGAACCATTCCATGACTTCGGGTCGTTTAAGGGCCCAGATCACCTGCACGGTCTTGGTCACGGCTTTGTCTTCTCGCATCCGTTTAACAAGATCCAGGAGCTGTGAGATCAAGGCCGTGATACCGCTTCCACCAGCAAAGAGCACTACATGATCAAAGGAGTGAAGACTCCTGCTCATCCCTCCGTAAGGACCATCGATGAATGCTCGATATGTATGCCAAGGACCATGTTCAATGGCGCTATCAAATACCTTCTTAGTGAATCCGCCAAAGGGTCTGAAGACCAGGACCATATCACGATACTTCTCGCCATACGCCGAGTGAAAGTCTTCGCTGCAAAGCGATGCAATCGTGAACGGATGATTCTCGAACATTGAAACTCCAGGCATTCGCAAGTAGACGTACTGGCCAGGTTGCCATCTCCCTTGAGTGGGAATCGTGATCTTGATAGCGTTCTCCGGCATTAGGGTCACTGCTGCTTCCTCACCCACAAGCCATGAATGCCGCCATGGCTTGGACCAATTCAGAAAGAAGAGTCTTGCGATGTATGATAGGAGCCAGATGCCGATTGTCGCACCTAGGTAATGCCAGCTGGTCAAGTAATTCTTGCAGTGCCAGAATAGCAATCCGACGTAGACGATGGAGAGGGGAACATGAAGAGCAACGAAAAGTTCGTACATCTTGCGCCTGAAGACTGGAAGTGATTGAATGCACAGCAGGCATAGTGGAACAAATGCTGCGAGCCCAGTAGTGTATATGTACCCATTGTTCCCTGGGAAGTAGGTTTTGAAGATCCGGTATCCTTCGGCATCTGACGCGGGGGTGATATAGAAGGGTACGGTATGTATAATGCTCAAGATCAAGCAGAGGTATGCAAGCCATCTGTGTAGGACGTTGAGCCTCTCGTGGCTGATACCTGTCAGGAAAGTGATGATGTTGGCCTTCATGCTCAATGCGATGATCCATGGCATCAGTGCTACGGCAAGCATGCCAGCGCGGATAGCAAGAGGCGGCGATCCGAATGCAAAGCTCTGCCAGAAGTAAGGTTGTGGGATGAAGCAATACCCCAAGGTAAAAGCAAGTGCTGCAACAAAGAGAAGAACCACGCCAGGATTTGGAAAGTTGACGGGTCGCATTCGTTTCTTGAATTTGCCGACCTGAAGAACCGGTATCGGTCTATAAAAGACGAAGCGGAAGGCAGCAATGATGAGGTTAACAGGTCGAATAGTAGATAGAGCGGACTCGGCTTTGGGTGGCTTGGGCAGCTTGCCTTTGCTAGGGAAGAATCTTCTGGTAGACGTGCTTGTAGGCAGAGCTGATGGTATTGATGACATCTCGTAATCAGAGCCTGGTGAAGAGCCCTTCCCAGACTGTATAGCTTCCTCCTTGTAGAAGGCTGATCGTAACTTGTCGGTCCAGAGATTGTACAGTCGTTTGAGGGAGGCTACAACCAAGAGTATGACGCAAAAGTATACCCAGCCAAGGGCATATTTCCCTGATTTTCTCCAAGGGTCGAGGGTGTTTGCTTCGACCAAACCAGCAGGACTAGAGGAATTGCAGCATGGGATGTTCACTCGTTTCTCGAGCTGGGCGCTGTACCCAAGGACTTCAACCACAGCGTCGGCGCCGACCTCCAGATTCGACATGGCAATGCCAGCCCGCCAGGCAAGTAATTCTACAAGTGAAGGCATTTTCAAAAGATTTCCCTCTAAGTCCAGGGAACAAGCCGCAGCTGGCACGCAGCTCCGTCGAGTCTGTCTCAGAGGTAACACATAGGTGAGGGCAAGTAGGCGTGGTGGTACGGGTGTCGTAACCTGGATTCGTTTCTCAAGCCTTGAGTCTCCGTCACATTCTGGGTTGGTCTACAGCTGATTGTGACAGTAGATAGGTATTGTGTCGCTCGCGAGACTGGGCGATTCAGAAATACTAGTCGCGGGAAGTGGTGAGAGGGTAGAGCAAGGCGAAGTTGAGAGAGCAGATCCGGAGATCAGTTGAAAGTGCGTGCATAGAGCTTAAAGGTCAATAGTACGTTGCACCTAAATGTCAAGAGCTCGGGTCAAGATCCGTGGCAAGCGATGGGTAGGGAACTACATCTGCCATCACACTGCTGCCCATTCGTTCGCTGCATCACTTCAATACGGTCGGATTAGGCCCGAGCACATCAAAGCACAAGCGGCGCTATCTGGTCCACAAACCTTGGAACAGACTTGGTCGGGAGTAACCTTTTGTGACTGAACATGTCGAGTCGTTGCGGTCGAATCCAAGCGCAGGCTAACCCAGGGTCTAGGACCAATTGTTGCAGTCGAACGCTTGACAGATCAGATGATGGACCGAGCCGATCATGCGAGTCTCAAGCCCAACGCCGCTTTTATGCATGATGCGCAGCTAGCATCCCGCTTGGTCCTGGCTTCTTTGAGTTCTTGTCGAGTCTTGCCGGATGTTCGGCGACGACATGCTTCCAGAACGCTGTCCTTGGGCTTTGTGTTCAGAATCGTACGCTCTGCTTGTACGAGGTCATCGTGCGAAGGCACGTCACTGACAAGTCAGGCGCCCTTTGGCAGTAACAGCGATGTCCCGCACATGAAGATCCTTTACCATGTCCATAGCCGGCCCAGGGTGCACTAGCTCCATTCAGGCAGTCTAGATGCGGCCAATAAGGGTACAGAAGTGGGACAAGAAGCGCTTCGTAATCATGCAAGGTGGTGAGGAGAAATGGAGTCGAGGGGAGTGCTGTCTTGTCGTCCACTCATTCGACCTGTAGAAGCGCTGGCGCCTTTCCCTTTTTGGCGTTGCAAGCTGCACCACTGATTGGCTGGCGACACTTCACTTGCCCATTTCCACCCTCGGCCGAGCTGCAGTATTGGACTTGCAGCGATTAGACAATCGACAATCAACCGGACATGAAGCTGTTCAGAGGGTGTGTGAAGAAAGAGGTGGTGATACCTTGAAGCGGGCAGGCAGATATTCGCATTGTTCATCAGCGGCAAGCTATGCATATTCTACAGCCGCCGATATGTCTGGTCGTCTTCATAATACAAAAAGGGAACTCTGCCTGTGTGGGTATCATGACCATCCACTGTAAAGAAACGCTTTGATCATCATCCTTGATCATCATCATAACCATCTTCAATACCTCCTGCAAAGCTTGCAAAGCAAATCCTTCTCAATACCATTACCGACGAAACCGATGCATGCTGGACAGACCTTCTTGTGGCACTGTGTACACTGCAAGAACGTGTCGAAAGTCTCAATACCATTCAATCCCTTGCTCAACTTCCACAACCTCTCCATGCCTTTCATAACACCGGCCATTCCACCGTCTTCCATACCACACATGTCGTGCTTCAAAGCCCGCTTGAGTTGCTCTTCTTTGCAGCATGAACTACCGCAGACAGGACACTGGCCTTGGTGACTGATGCAGTAAAGCTTCTTCGCATGCCAGTTGAAAGGGTGTTCGGGATGCGAGTTTAAACCATGAGATACAGGCACTAGAGCCGGCAGCTTGAAGTGTTGACGGGCGGACGTCATCTTGCTGGAGGTAAGCTCAGTGCTTGGGTCATTGGTCTCTTCAATTGTTTCAAGCTGCTGTGTGAATTGCTTCGGCTCCTTCTTGTGGGACTTGAACAAAGCGCTGAGGTCTGAGAAGGAACGAGGTCTGAATCTGGAGGTTCTCTTCTCGACTTTGGGGGCAGGTTCTTGCTGTTTGCTGGCGTCTTCGTCTGAGGACGAGTCGCTGAAGTAAGATTGAATAGTTGTCGTCGAAGAGAATTTGAGCCTGCGAGTACCGACTGAAGTTAGGCGTGGTGACTCGAGCGCTTTGAACATGTCGATCGCCGAAGACGCAATTTCCTCATCTGGGTCAATAGAGCCGAGAGGTGACACTGGCTCCATTTCATCCTGGGCGGACAGGGATTGGAAGATAGGGTCGTTCGGGTCGATAGGTGATACTCGATAGTCATGGTCTGCATGAATAGGCCGAAAAGATGGGCCAGAAGGAGTAAGAGGCAGGTCTTCATGGGACGCTGCTGATTTCAAGACTGCAGCGGATGAGTTGCCTGTACGTGTCGACCTGAAAGGAGATACCGAGCTTGCGTGCGAAGTGAGAGTTGTTGTCGAACGCCATGCTCTGAGAGTAGCTGCCGACTTGTGTAATGTTGGTGACGTTGGTGAGGTTGACTCAATTGCTTTTACGATAGCTGCCGGTGTTGCGGGTGCTTTAACGATAGCTGCCGAAGATTGAGATGCTCTCACGGTAGCTGCCGGGAACGTCGGTGTCTTTGGTGATGCTGTGATGGGGGCTTTTACGGTAGCCGCCGAGGACTGAGATGCTTTTGCGGTGGCTGCCGGTGAGAGAGGAGAAGATAATGCTGATGAGGGCGAGGAGAATGCTTTTACGGTAGCTGCCGGGGAACGATGTGCTTTTGCGGTAGCTGCCGGAAGATGAGATGCTTTTGCGGTAGCTGCCGGGGAGAAGGGAGAGGGTAATGTTGATGAGGTCGAAGAAAACGCTTTGACGGTAGCTGCCGGAGTCTGATGTGCTTTAAAGGTAGCTGCCGAAGTCTGATTTGCTTTAAAGGTAGCTGCCTGGGGGAGAGATGCTTTTACGGTAGCTACCGGGGTAGGAGAGGTGCTTGACGTGCTCAGCGGTGAGGAGAGTGCTTTTTCGGTAGCTGCCGCTGGTGGTACTGGGACTCTGGTGATCGCTTTCAAAGGAGCTGCCGATGGCAATGTTGGAGTAGCTGAGCTTGAGGCTGTGGTAGTCGAAGGTGTGTTACTTGGCTGTGTCAAGATGGGGGCAAGGCTGACTTTGTTTGTGCCTGTGTTTGCCGACGTCTCGACAGCTTTACCTTTGCCTTTTTGACCCGGAGTTAGATCAGTCCACTGGATGAATGCTGGTGTGAAAGTCTTCGCTGGTCTGACTGTAGCTTGGGAGTCTATGCTATTTGCATCCTCATCCTTATCTTTAGGTCCTGTCCTGGTAGTTCCTCGGTCCGTGGCAGTCCAGTCTCCAAGTACCTGGTCAAAGAGCTCCGACATGGGACGAGGTTCGTCATCGGCTGGCTCTGCAAAGGCAGGGTGCTTTGCGAGCACCTGCTCAACTTCCTTGGGATCCTTGGTGCTGGCGTATCCGAGCTCTCCAGTGCTGCTGTTGAAGATGACCTGGCGGCCATTTCGGAAGACTGAAGATCCAGAGGAAGTCACACGGTCACGAGTATTCTTACCATTTGTGCCCGTTGCCTCCGCGGTACCCAAAGGTCCCGCCACCATCGTCGCCACAGAGCCTGCCCGCGAGTGAGGCGCGACAGCCCTCTCCACAATCCCCTCCCACACCACCCCGGGAGGGCTCGCCGTGGTGGCTGGCGACGCCGGCCCCCCCTCCACATCACCAAAGTCGATGCCCAGCCCGCTCGACTTTTCCCCCCACCGAGCCATTCCGACTGGCCGAGGGACTACCACAGGCTCTCCCCGAGCACCTGCAGCACCGCACGTCCCCCAGTCCAGACCGAGAGACTCGGAGGGAATCTCCAACCCCTCCAACCTCGTACTCCTCGAGGCAAGTGGAGACCCCGCCACCAAGGGTCTCCGCCCCGAGCTCCCGCTGCTCCCTGCGCTCATGTTAGCCATACTTGAAATACAACACCATGTGAAACAGCTTGTGAAGCATCTTGCAGGAGCAATTGCACCTCTGGTATGGATGCGAATAGGCCAAGGAATCAGCATACCTGTCGCTGGGCTTGGCGATGGGCGAGGGGTGGCGGCTCCCGCACGGTGAATCAGTGCGTTTGCCGCTTCCCTCCTCGCCCACCGCGACGCCAAGGTCGCCGGAGTGCCCGCCGGCACGCTCGTTCTTGGGGAGCTGGAGGTGCTCCCCACCGACCCACTGGGTGTGGACGGTGAGGGGCGTGCTTCCCCAGCATCCCCCATCTTCTGTTCATGGTCAGCCATTTCACTTCACATTGGATGTGATGTTTGTCACTTACCGACGATCGTTTGAAGACGCTCGTCACGTCTTGGATGTATGATGAGCGTTTGACGCTCACCCGAGCGTCGCGGGGGGTTCCCGGCGACCTCGTCATGTTTGTTGTGAAGAAGAAGAGGTTGGAAGTGAGAGCTGAAAAGTGAAGCTTGAAGTAGCTGCAAAAAGCAACGGCTCGATACGTGGCAGTGGCCGGTCTAATGAGATCAATGCGGTTAGCTTGACATGTGATCGAACGGCAGCGATGGTCTGGCTTTCATGGCGACGTCAGACAGTGTCTGTCGTTACGCTGACGGCGAGGATGACATGAGTTGGTAGTCAATCGAGTTTAGCATGGTGAGCGGGCTGCAAGCCCTATGCTACAGTGTAGAGGAGCGTCATGATAGCTGGAGGTGAAGATGTGAAAGTGGTGCACGTGTTCACATAGCTATGTGACCCCTCTCCCTCGTGGATCACTTTCAACCCGTCTGAGCATCATACCACCATATTAAACACTACCAGCTGGTGGCATTCTGTAGCATATGAGAGGCACGTCTCCCAAAGCGCAAGCAGTGGTCTCATGCTACTCCTTTGCGGCTCAGCGGATTACCAGATGCGAATGGAGTCGCAGGTCTGTTTTGAGACGTGCTTTCTATCCACCTTTCGAAGACACTGCTCCAGCGCGTAGCAGAATAGTAGTCTGCGTAAACCGTGTGGGCAAAAAAGTGGTAGCTATCGAAGTGACGGTGGCAAACAAACGTGCAATCCTAGTACAGGACTCCTTACCAGTGCCTATCGCATGTATGCAGGCCAGCACAAACATCGATGGCCCAATTCTTTCAGATGAAGGATACGAAGGATTTGATGGCTTTCAGAATATGAAATTCAGTCTACTTATCCGCTCATGTTCAGCCGTACCGTGGCTTGCAAGTCGTCCCAAACTCCAGCAATGCACCTCCGCTAAGCATCAATACCTGTACAACCGGATCGCCGAATGTCGTGCGTTGCCGTCGTGCGTCCTCGTCATGACTAGGGCTTTGCGTATTCAGCAGTCCAATCTCTTGCCGTCTGGATCGCCGCATTTTGGTCCTCCTTCCACCTTTGCGCCACATCATTTGCAAGAGGGTCGTCAGGGTTCGGGGCACCAAGAAGTGCTTGAATAGACAAGAGAATGGTTCGGATCTGTAATGCGGGTGACCAGTTGCCTAGAGTAGACTCAGTCACTGGTCCTTAATTAACGGCGCAATAATATATCGTACTCTTCAGCACATCGAGACATATCCTTCCCAGTCTGTCAATGTTTGGATGGTAGATCTTGGTCAGAAAGCGGATCTTTGGCGGGGTCATGGGGTAGTCGTCCGGAAGGAACAGCTCAAGTTTGAAGACACCACCTGCAAATGATCAATACCAGGCCATGTGAGACATACATGGTACTCCTTACCCTCATATGGAGATTGTGATGGTCCGTCAATCTTGACATCGAAGTACCGAAGGTTGTCCTCGTGAGGTACGGCGTGAATGCCGGGGACTCTACAGGACCGTCAGAGGGGTCTTCCAAAGAACGTATTGAAGACTCACGGCTCTGCCATAAGGCGCTCAGTCTCCTTTATGATACGCTTCGGTAACGCCATGGTCAATGGACAATGCGCAATGCGATGTTCTCTGTTGCGATATGGCTCGTGTTTTCTAGGTGTTCCTGGCCGGTATGAGCTGGAGAGACCACGGATCGTTGAAGTGGATAGCGATGCTTTTCTGTTGGAGGAGAGATCGAATCAGAAGGCGAGTAGCGTGTCTGCAGAGTGACTTCTGGTTGGAAATGCTTTATCAGCAGTGTGAACGAAGAAGATCGACCATGTTCCTGAAGAAGATGACGTTCAGCAAGTGGGCTGCCACGGCCATTTGTCTTGGCACAGATTTGGAGCACGTGCAAGCTCAATCCAGTCCACGACATCAACAATCGCTATTCAAACAACTAAATCATGCCATCACGGTAGCCAGATTTGGCTTTAGCTGACAGTGGCTTTTCAATCCGCCACAAGTCATGTCAGAGCATGGGAGCTCTCGACGACATCCTCTAGGCCAACAGCTCGACGCTGGATAGCTAATTGACTATGGCGGTCCTGGATAGTGTTTCACCCGATCAGGGCAATACCATCTTTCAAAGCCCAACGTTTCAAGAAGACATCAGAATCCATGTTGACTTGCCAATTGGGTCAGCGACGATTTCACCAAGTGGTCGAGATGTGGCTTTGGCTTCCAAGCATGGCCTGTACATCATCGATCTCGATTCGCCATATTCGCCGCCACGGCATATCCGCCATGAGACTCCCTGGACTCCGGCTGATGTGCAATGGTCGCCGTTCGCAGACAGGCATTACTGGGTCGTAAATACGTCAAATCAAAGAGCATTGGTCTGGAATCTGAACCTTGCAACGGAAAAGGCACCGATCGAATTTGTCTTGCACGCCCACTATCGCGCGATTACTGATATCAACTTCTCCCCGTTCAATCCCGATATCCTCTCGACTTGTGCTGTTGACGGCTTCGTGCACAATTGGGATCTGCGCATTCCGTCGAGACCGGCCACGAGCTTCAGTGATTGGTTTGCTGGGGCGACACAAGTGAAATGGAACAGGAAAGATCCCCACATAATAGCTTCGTCTCACGATAGATTCCTCAGAATCTGGGATGACCGCAAAGGCGCCGTTCCGCTGAACACAATAGAGGCGCATGCAACTAAGATTTATGGCGTTGACTGGAGTCGCTTTGACGCAAATAAGGTCATTACTTGCTCTCTAGATCGCACGATCAAGGTCTGGGACTTTTCCGTCTCAGAAGTGCATCCTGAGCGCATCATTCGTACGCCCTATCCAGTGTGGCGCGCTCGACACACACCATTTGGCGAGGGTATATTAGCTATGCCGCAACGAGGCGACGACAGACTTCACCTCTTCGACGGTAGACAAGACTCATCAACACCATGGGATGCCCATGTCGAACCTGTATATTCTTTCAAGGGCCATGACGATAGCGTGAAAGAGTTCCTTTGGAGGGCTCGAGGAACCATTAGCGATGACATGAAGGACCACAGAGACTTTCAGCTCGTCTCTTGGGGCAACGATCGTGAGCTCATACTCCACAGGATGCGTGAGAAGTATCTTGCTCAGGTAGGATTTGAGAAGGGCATGCAGATCAAGCGAAGCCTGCAGCTCACTCGTCGCGGGAGCCCATATGTGTCCTACAGAGATCCTCCTTCGTCAAACCGGAGCCAGCAGCTGAATGGCCATGTACCGTGGCAGGATCAAAGCGACCAGAGTACAGGTATGACCGCAACGGCCGATCAAATTGGACGAGGCACTGTGAGGAACGCAACAATGACGCGCCCGAGGACCACGTCAGACACGCCAACGAAGTCCAGTTCCACCGTCATCACCTGGATGAAGGGCGTCAAATTCGGCAAAGGGTCGAGAGCCAACCGACGAAATGCTAAGCGCTCTTTCCAGGCTCTTTCAAAATTCTCTGCGCCGCCCGATCAACGTGAGACACTGAGCGACGAGATCATACACGCGAGCGATACTTTCAAGAAGCTTGTGTTCGAAGAGGTCGACGTCAAGGCACGGCACCTCCTTGTTTCTCTGACAGGACCTTGGGGCTCAAACGACAAGCCGATCTTCATCAAACTCGTCACGTCGTTTCCTCGTGGCTATCCGGGTACGTCACCGCCCCAATTCGATCTCTCCAGGTCTTCTGCGTTGAGCAATGAGAAAATGGAGCAGCTCGAGGCGGATCTAGAAAAAATTGCTGGTGCACATCTGAAGCAGCGGACAGGCTGTCTGGAATCCATCTTATATTACCTTACCGGAGAGCACACCTTGAAGCAGAGCATCGCATGGCTGGACGCCCATTTCGACGAATTGCAACAAGGCGAAAAGGTAGAGAGCTCTAGCGATGAGGAAGATCCTTTAGGTGATTTTGCCACAACTGAGTCTCAAGTCTTGGAACCTGGTGACATTCACGGCCAAAGCGTGCTCAGCGGCAACGCCAACGTGCCTCTCCCAAAAGCCTGTGGAGCTATTTGGGCACCAGACGGTCGACTTATCTGCTTCTTTCCCCCGAAGGCATTGCCGCCATCTTTGTTCGAAAAGATACATCCGGCCCAGGTCTCTAGAAGCAATTCGGATGTCATGCTGGAAGGCTTAGGCCGGCTACATACTGATGTTTTAAAAACAAAGCCCCAAGAGTCTCCAGAAGAGTCACCAGAAGAATCGGACTTTGACGACTCCTCGTCCACCAGTTCGTCGTCGGATTCTTCAGACGGAATAGGGTTTCCGACATTCTCGACCGGTCTGTATCGTCGCAAGGTCTGGACAAGATCATCAGTGAGGGATCGATTACGATCTGGCTCCGTCGAGGGCTCCCAGCGTACAAGCGCTGGTCCAGTGAAGTCACTTGGTGGACCAAAGCCAAAGACTATCGTCTCCATTCAGTCACACGACGAATTGCTACCAACCAAAATGGCATTGGCAGAGAGCTACATGGTGTTTGGTGATAGCACAACAGTCTGCTCGCATAACAGTGAGGTAGCTTCACAACACGGATTCGCAAGCGTCGCCGATGTGTGGAGCCTACTCGCCTTCATCTTGAACAAGGAGGTGCCGCTCGTATCACTTATGCTTGACGGGCAGGGTAGCGCTTTCATAATGGCGAAACGAGCGCTCGTGCGTATACAGCGCCAGGACAGCGGTCTGGATCTGTCTTTTGACGAGCCAGACTCTGTGTCCCACCCTCACTCGCTAGGACACTTGAAATGGGGCAATCACCCTCTAAGTTCATCCTGGCTCATCGAGTCTATTTTCGACTTCTTCGAGCGTCAAGCCGATATACAAATGCTCGCCATGCTCTCCTGCGTACTATCAGACACTCCTCGATCTGAACCGCCCCTGCCTCCATCCGTCACCAGCATTTGGCCCGGCCACACCATACCCTACTATCCCAACGAAGAAATCGCTCTCCTAGGCACTCACCCACGCATCACCCTATCCTCCTCGCACGCCTCCTCCACCGACCCAATTCCCAACCACTACGGCAGCATCCCATCCTCCGACGGCCTCCCAGACCCACCAGGTCGCACTTCATCCGACCTCCCCACACCCCTAAGCACAGCCTCCACTCCGCCACTCCTCTCCCGCCAAACCTCAACCCGTCCCTCCCTCGCCGCCTCCCTCTCCGTAAGCCCAGACTCCAAACCCACACCCCTCTCCGCCAACCCCTCCTTCGCCTCCTCAATGTGGTCCCGCCCCTTCAACCTCTCCTCCTCGCCCCCGACCCGCCCCCACCACCGCTCCACCCACATCTCCTCAGGCGACGAGAACCTCGCCTCTTCCCTCGCCAGCAGCGGAGGTGGCATCACGTGGGGCCCCATCACGGTGCACGGCAGCAACGCCACTATGCGACGGGCATTCCTCCGCGACGATGACGGGAGCAGCAGTGAGGATGAGGACGAGGTCGCCACGCCCGAGGACACGGGCGTCAAGGTGGTGCTGAAGAACGCGATGCGGTTCGAGGATGAGGGGGCGGGAGATCGGGTGCTACTTCCTGAGAGTGTGAGAGGACGGTGCGCGGCGTGGAGGGAGGCGTATGCTGGGGCGTTGGAGAGCTGGGGATTGGGGGTTGAGGCGGCGGAAGTGAGGAAGTTCAACTGTGGGCTCGAGAGGGGGTGGAGTGGGGTGGAGTGGAGGGGGGAAGAGGAAGAGGGGACGGGCAGGTTGTTTGATGATCGGATGAGTCAGGTTACGATGGTTGGGGAGGGGGTGAGAGAAAGAAGAGGAAGTGCTGGAGGTGGAGGACTTGTGATGGGGAGGTGTTGTCGGAGGTGTGGCTTGGTCATGGACGGCAGGGGAAACGAGGGGAGGTGTCCTAGGTGCAATGCTCGGAAGAGAGCGTTGGGGTGCGGAGTCTGCCTGGAGCCGATTAAGGGACTGCACAAGGCTTGCTTCAATTGCGGGCATGTGGCGCATGTGGACTGCTTCATGGCCTTGGACTGGTTGGCTGGAGAAGGAGAAGGGAATGTTGATGCGGGCGCATGCGAGACGGGTTGTAGTTGCCCATGCGCTGCGTTTGGCTCACTTCAGATGGAGCAGCTAGCACCGTGATTGGGAAGTTGTTGTGTTCATGAAATATGATACCCATGTCAAGTAGAGGCTTAATACATTATTGTACATTGAGCTCGTTCGTGTCTACTGTCCGAAAGACTGCTCTGATGGCATTTCTGGCGTCAGTCCTTACCCCTTACAAACATGGATCAGGTGTGCCTAGTCTTTATACATGAGTCGGAGAGGTGTGATGGGCGCGATTTTGGCTAGACTTGACCCGAGAGATTCGCAAGTCAGCTCGGCTGGGATATCGGGTATTGCCGGATCGATCTGATGGATTTGGTTCGAATCTTCGTGGTCGTCTTAGGTATCCTTTGACTTTGGAGCTTTGGGCTTTCTCTTGCCAATGTTCCATCCCCATCCTCTAAGTGTCTTGACGACCTTTGGTGTGACGGCAGCCGTCAGTGGGACCCGGATGAAGATGAATGATTTGTGGATGGCATAGGCCAGCACCAATTGCGTCCATAGAGCTGCAAATGTCAGTCCCCCTATTGCTTTGCTTGTGAATTTGAATCGTGCGACTCACATGCGTTCTCCCCTTCATTCGCCTCTTGCGCTTGCTCAACGCCCCATCCTTCCCTTATCTTGCCATCTTCAGTCTCTCCTATCGCCTTGCCTTTGTCTATCCAATCCGGCACAACAAACTCGACAGCCCTCCAGAACGCCGATACCACAGCATGTTCAATGTGACCTATCCGCTCGGTCCCGACAATGCGCACTGCCAGGAAGCAGAATGGAAAATCGGCCGCGGAAAGAAGGAAGTAGACTCCTACTGCTGACCATCCATATTCGCGGGAGAGCTTACGCATGCGCTGGCTAAGAGTCAAAGGTTCTGGTGAGCCAAGTTGCGGCGTGGGATTAGGTGAAGGTGCTTTCTGCTCGCTGTAATGCCGCCTCGAGCGCAAATTGCGGAGGAATGAAGATGGCCTTTGCGTCCGCCATGCGGGAAGAGAGTTCCATTGCCGTGACGAGGGTCTGGTTGTGTGTACCGGTCGAGCCCGTGTGAAGCGGGCAGAGAGCTGGGCGGTGCGAAAGAGGTGCTGTGAGCTTCGCAAGCCAAGTGTCATGCGTAATGCTGACAAGGAAGCGAAGACGGACATGTCCGACTTTGTGACACAGTTGGAGTTAGATTGTGAAGGCCGTTAAAACACGTCAGCTATACATTGGTTTAGGGTGTTGCGAGCCTGAACGCTGAAGCCTTGACGTGAAGGTCGAAAAGTTTAGGGACGACCAAAACAGCTTAGCGCCGGCCAAGAGTCTCTTCCTCCGCCCGAGTAGTCGGGCTTCGGACCTGCCCCAACCGACGGAACATTTATGTTTAAGAGCTTGTTATTGAGTTCACCGGCCTAGTCGTTGCAAGCGAGTGCAGTTGCACTTGTGTGCTCTTTGCTGCGGATTGCTTAAAGCTTATCTCAAGCTCCAGGCCCGGTAAGATGCGAGATTCATTGACGCAGATACCGGGGATATCGCAGTTTGAGGCTCTTCCTTGCGAAGGGGTTTATCCAAGCTCCAGAACTGCCAACGTTCGTCAGGACCTTACCCCGTCAAACGTCCTTGCCTCTACAGTCTGTCATTCTGTTGCGAAGCAGAAGTCTATCGGCCAGCTAACTTCTGCTTGTGCTTGGAACTGTCAAGGTATAGCCGGGGTTGATCCGCTCCGTTTGAGGTCAATCTGCAGTCCTTCAACTGGACAATCGGTGAAGTGCTTGGCTGGTGGAGTGCATGCATCCTCGTGGTGGGTATGATGCAGCGTGTTGCCAGCCACGCTACCGGATTCTGAGGCATGTGCGGGACATGTTTGTTCTGCACAATCACGTTCAGCAGCATCACCGTGCAAGAGAGCGGTGTCCGAAATCTACACGCGTGTCTCCTGTTTTTGTGATGCATTGGTTCGAGATGGGGCCTTTGCATTCTTCGAGCTAGCCAGTACAAGCTGGTCCTCCATATGCTGTGAGGAGGTACGGCCTGAATGGTGCGCACATCGCTTACGCGCCGTGTGACCTCGCGTTAATTCCCTATGCTGATAACCCGTTGGGAACTGAGTGCGAGTATTCATCATGTCTGACAAGAAGCTCAAGCTCCAGAACGAGAGTTCAAAGCTTATTCGACTTTGCGAAGTAGCAGTTCAAGACTTGAGGAAGTATACTTCAGTACAGGGAGGACTTGGCAACGATGCACGTTGGCCCTATAGTGGGAGCTAATGCTGGGCGGCTGGGCTCACAAGGGGTAGCAACTGCGTGACCTGCTTTGTGCCTACGCCCTCGGGTTAGCAGAGATGCAACGCCGTTCCGCTTCGTCCAGCCATTAAGCATGCCTGGGAACGCCACGCTGGTGGCCTAAGCTGGCCAAAGGATGTAGGCTTGCCACAGGGTGAAATCAGACGGTCAGTCGTCAAGCACATTGCATCGCATCGCATTAGTGGAGGTCTGCAGAACTAGAGCGACTAAGCTCCAGATAGCATGTGCAAGCGCGATGTACCGTTGGGATAGTAATGGAGGTCAGATTGTCATTTTGCTCGAGACCCGACAGAGTGGTAGCTTCAGATAGATGCCGACCGCAGGTGGGTGGTGGAAAATAGAGTCTATCGGAGGATATTGACGAGGCCCAATATCGGTGGACGCGAATGACGGTTGAAAGAGGGCATGGGAATACCCCCCGAGGACAATACGCGCGGATACACCATTCGCGCCACTGCGGCAAGCAAAAACCGCCATGGAATCTAGTATCCGCTCTGGTACCACCGGCAGGCATGGGTATTCGTTTACTGCGGATTCACGATCTTTTTTCGGCCTGGTTGCATACGATAGGGAGCTGGAAGGACGGCCTGGTTGCATGCAATAGGGAGATGGGGGGAGCTTGAGTCGATCTTCAACAATGCAGCCATTCACATGAATCGAAGCTAGAGTAAAAGCCGGTTCATCTCTGACCGATCTGAGGCCGCAACGGGCAGATAATCTCCCCATACAAACTTCCAAACCTTGGACGACCTCCAGAGGGACCCCTCGAGCGTTGTTACGTCCGTACTGGAGGCTTTCCTAAAACGTGAAGTCACGCCGCTTGAACTTTGCCAATGACCATGACAGAACAACATCTAAAGGTTGTGAGATGAGTTTGAGCAGCGTTCAGATCTTCCTTTCCAACGAAGAGGTGCCGAACCGAGCAGGATGCTAAACCATTTTGAGCAGGCTGAAGAAAAAGATGGGGTTTTCCTGCCAGGCATCCTTCTGCCCATGACTCGGCGTGCATTCTGTCATCTTGGTCCTCAATCTGTTCAGTGTCCGGCAAAGAAAACCGTTGCGTGCCTCTAATGCGCCGGTACAATGCCTGCCCCGGCTTCCGGCCGCCTCTGGGAGGCCTGCAGAACTACACCGTTGGCTACGGTTTAACTTCTACCAGCTATGCCGCAGGGCGAGACGCCAACGTCTTTGCGAATGGATAGAGTTCCTCCAGATCGAGTCAGCTAGAGCCCTACGACATTCAACGGCATCAATTTTACCTTTGCCGGATCTGTCGGCCACGAGCCAGCAACGACAGCGTGGAAGATTGCAGGCGGCGCGAGCTTGGTGGCGTGGTACATCGTTTTCTATCCACTCTTCACGAAACCGGCCCAGGTTGCCAAGCACAAATGGGCGGCATGGATACATGTGAGAGAACGCAGCTCACTGTGCCGTTACATTGTCCGTGGAACATACACAAACTTAGTGGCTCTTCAGCTTTCTATTCAAGTATTCTTATTCGTCCACGTCGTAGGTCATCTTTCAACCACGCAGCTCCACACAAGCCACAGCTATTTCCTCTCGCTATTCCCCTAGTCCCAATTGACTGCATAAACATCGGCACGCGTGCTACTTGCTCGGTACCCGCTTTATCAACTCGACTAAGCCTCATATCCGGCCAAGCATATATTCCCTAGTGGACCCGATGGCAATGATGACCGAAGCTCCTGTCGCGGACATCCTCTCTCTGGCGTCCCTCAGCATGGGACCCCGACAAGATTCTTTTCTTCTCGCCAATCTTACGATTCAGTCTGCCCTCGAGATCGCCCGAAATTCTGATTCAGAGGTCGACCCTATTGTTTGGAGATTTCTACAGGATCAAGTCGACAACCTCTGGTCAAGAATACAGACACATCCAGAATCCTATGTCATGAACAAGGACGAGTTCGCTCTCTTTAACTATTTCAGACACCGCTTTGCACACTCGACACTCACCGAAAAGGCCATTGCGCGATTCTGGCAGCACCACCACAGGCAGGACAGCGCCAGCGCATGAAAAGCAATCCCCTGGTCCAACCTGCACACGGACGCACACGGACCCCTTTTGATCCTGGTCAGTTCTTCAATCCCATACCTGCGCTGAAGATCTCGCACGCAACCTCAGCAAATCAAAATTACTGACTCGTTTGCAGTATTCCTCTTCACATGCACCATGAAGTCGAAAACGCGGCACGGCACGTACCCTTACGAAAGAGCCTGTTGAGGCGCATCCTGCTGCTTCCATGCGGTGTAATCCCGGATTATACCGCCGCGCACAATTCGTGCTGCCGGACACAGCTCCGCTACCTGCTCGGATGTCGAAAAGAATGATCCCCTCCGCGCACGCTCGTCATGCGTGCATTAATCGGTGGAGCCCGCAAATTTGAGCATTTGCTTATCAGCTGCCGTGCCGTGACGTCGGTTCGTGCTCAGCTCTCCTCGGCCGCTTCGATCGTCACGGGTTTGTCCTCCACAAGAGATCCGACCTGGAGACCATCCCCCGGTTCGCTCAGACTCGATTTGGCTACCGTTCGGTTTCAGCAGCGATAGCGGACGCATTAGAATGGGTAGCGGGGTTGCAGAGCAATGGGGCTCGGAAGACTTGCCTGCTCAAGTAGCCCCCAGGAAGGAGAAAGACGCAAAGAGCTCTTGTGTTCTGACTGTCACCTATATGATTATTACAGCATTAATCAATAACTTACCTAAACCTCACGCGTCAAAAGTTGGACTTGCTCGGCATAGGACGACAAGTCGCGGCGTTTGCTAGATGTAGACGAGTCGAGATACAGTCGTGACACATGCAGCTTACTGAAACCGCAGTGTAATCCAGTGAATACGATCCCCATGCGCGGAACCGCTCCATTCGCGGAACAGAAGAGCAACGGATCCGTGGTGAAATCTAACGCGTTCTCGCTCCTGGGTGCACTCTGTCAAGTGTGAAGTCGGATCGAGAGCTAAATGATTGACGCTCCCGACGTTTCTCTCACAATTCTAGCACAACAGATGATCGGAGCTGAAATAGATGAAAGGCTTTGCCAATGCTTTGGTGGAAAGTGCGACTATCACCGTTTCGCAAACAGGTTCGGACAAGCACAAGAATGCCGGCAATGCTACTGGTCAACGTGAGGCGTGCCTTTGAGCCAACAGACCTGCGTTGTTAACATTCGGCCCTATGGGACGATTCTGGCCGTTGTGATTCCAATGCTGGACCAGGGGCTCTCAAGTCAGCCTGGCCGAATTTCGACTATGCGAGGGTGAAGCATAGTCCCTTGTGATTCCATATCACAATCTTGTCAATCTGGTGCTTCGTTGGGAGACTGTCATGAAGCAGGACTCATACGGCTCACAGCGCCATGGAGCGATGCAGTCCGATAACCACTTTCGCAAAGAACTTGTACCGACCCGTTCCCATGCCCCTGATATCTAGGACAGACTCTTGTTTTGATCCAGGGCCCGGTCCCGATTCGGTCGAGCTCATGCAAAATAGGCCGTCGCTGAGCGAGAGTTCTTTTCCCCGATGCCAATGTCGCGCCACACTGCGTGCTCGTGGCAGAGTGTGGGGCTGGAGCAAATGTAGCCTCGATATTGTGACTCACGATCAGGCCATCGCTTCAGCAGGTGCGAAAAGGCAGTGCTGGCTTGCTCTAAGAGCGGTCCCGGGCACGGGACGTGACCTAGACATGGGCGTGCGAAGCGGGTGAGTTGCATGAGAAAATACCTCGGCGCCGCGCCTAACAATCATCCCGGACAGAACGTTGTATTACGACTTCCCAGTGTGATCTCGCTGGCCGCACTTACGCGTTGGAGGATCGCACTACATCCGTTGATTTATGGATCCTATATCCCTGAGGTCCTTTTGCAATGCAAAGATAGCAGCTCTTGCCAACCTGTAAATGTCACTAGGCTTGCTCCCATCGGGCTTTGAGAGGAGCGAAATCAGGGTTTACCAGGAAGAGGCAGCGATCTTTCCAAGGCTTGCCAGCAGTGGCGTACGCGGTAAACCGGACGTACGGCGGGAATGCAGACATTCCCGTACAACTACAAGACAAGAAAAAGGTACAACTGTCCCACCTAGCTCCTGGGAGAGGGTCTTGGTAACGTACTGGACGAGAAGCCACGCATGCAGGCTGAGGTGGATATCTATTCGACTGAGCGCGTTGTGACCAAAGGTGCTTTGATTAAAATGCCCCGAGCGAGCCATTGCGCGCTTGATCATTGCTTGGTTCGTCAAGCCCGTAAGCATGAGAGCGTCCGCGTTGTTCATGCTGCTTCTGACTAGTCCTAATCATGTGAGATTCCCACAAGGGTGAACGGATCCAGAACGCACCATCTTGTATCAGCCCCAACGTGATACGTCACTAAGCTGAATGAATACCGTAGCTCTTTGTGTTGTATCTGCTGTCATCCAGCAGTAGGTTGTCTACGGTTGCTGCTCTGTTTCTGCGAGGCATGAAAGATCGGCTTGAGCACGTCGCCGAATATGCGACGTAAGCAATAAGCTCGATTATAATCAGGTCAGCACCATGCAGAAAGACTAGGTCAACTAGGTCAATAAAATTCGAGACGTATGCGGTAGCTTCTTTCTTGAACACGCTGCGTTGAATACGCTGGTCCGAAGTTATCAATTGCCAAATGACACGATGCTATTGCAGAAGTGTGGAAGGCCGTCGCCGGTGGAGTCACTCCCATTGTGACCTATTGCAATCAAGTTGCTACGCCTTTGCTTGAATCGTTAGGTGATATCAACTTCTCGTGCGTACATTCATTGCCGGTCCTGGCGCATTATGCCCATGAATGATTAGTGGAGTCCTCATGGACAATTGCTTACGGCATCGATGAAGCAAATTCCGTGCATTTGTGAAGATACATGGCCGGCGACACACCTGCCTGCCCCCACGTGAAGTGCAGATGGCTTGTGTGCGCCACAGAGCCACGGCTGAGCGGACCTTTTCCCGCCGCCCCGACTGGAGCATGATCGGCCTTGGCAAATGGGCACGGCTTCGGTCGCATCTGACAGGCTGCAAGTACCTGATTTGAATATTCACAATGCTGCTCCTTCGCGGACGCCATGTCCGCTAATTATGACATGCCGCGTTTTAGACAATTCAGAAATCCAAAGTAGGACCCTGCGCGCTCCACACCTCCATGCACGACACGCGCGCCAAAAGCAATATCTTGCTCAAGTGGGAACATCGGTGACTAGGTTGTGATACTAGCGATTAAGCGAATCATACGACAAGGACAATTGCCAGCGAGACCCTGTATGGCGCTTCGGTGAGTCAGGGCAATTGTTTCCTCAGAAACGACCCCTCCTTTGTCCCATCATCTCAGTTTCCAGCGCGGATCATGCAGCCCGAAATCAGGTTCGGACGGATTGACGTGGGGCCAAAAACCATCCGATATCTCTCATCTGCTTCGAAGCAGATCTCGAATCGCAAAAGACACACCTCGGAAGCTGCCGAGTGAGGTGAAAGCGATCCAACCGCTATCCCGCTGCCCCACTGCGCGGCAACTGCGTTGCCAAGTGCGTGGCATTGAATAGCGTTTATCGTACAATAATGCATCCAGAAACCAGGGGGAACTACATGGTTCTGCGCCCTGGATGAAATCCGTCAGCACGTACGTTACGCCACTAACCGCCGGCGACGGAGTTCTATGTGTCCGCGCGTTACCTCACGCTGGGATGAGCTCATGGCAACACAATCTGTTACAATCAGACGCATCACTCCAGTGTGGTCACGACAGATTATTCCGAAGTCTGAAAGCGGACACACTATCAGGATTGCCAAGCGGGAGCTAGGGCTAGTAGGTCTTCTTTCAGGAGCCGAAGCGAGCCAAAGCATGACAACCAATCACGAGTCGGCAACGTGCTCAGGGGTGTGCTGCTGGAATAAGTACTGGCATGGTACCTGGAAATATGGGAAGGATCGCCACGCTAGTTTTTGACCACTAAGATCGACACTATTATTCTGCACACCGACAAGGAGCAAAAAGAGTACAGGTGTACGTCCTTCTCAGTGCGGATAGTCCGCTCGACTCCAAGATCGCTACGAGTCATCGCTCGTGTCAACATGTGTGCTTCTTGTTGTATCCCTCGAAGGACCAAAGCATCTGCCGCCGGCAATGCATAGAGCGCTGATCGGCCTATGTGGTTTCTTGGTCAGCTCAAGCTGAGACCTATCCAACAGCATCAAAGCATGTGCACATTGCGCTGCATTTTGCCGCGCGCGCGGTTTAACATGGCCTATGACTCGACCAGATTCCCATGCGATCTTTTCTCTAGCCACTTAAAAGTCTACAGCAAAACCCAGCTCAGCATGTCTTGATCAGCTAAAGAATCCATTATCGCACCTACAACAGCCTAGGAATCAATCGAACTCGAGCTGTCAGGCTCATCCAGCACCGAGATGCGAACTGTCCTTCATTAGGGTGCTGCCTTAGCTCCCCCCGCCCCTCCGGACCGCTCAATGGAGTTATCTACGTGACAGCAACATCAAATCAGATACCTCCACACGGTCCCCCTGCAGTCATGGACAGATCAGGACGCGTTACAAAAGAAGAAGGTAGCCGGCACTTGCCATGGAAAGCCCGAAAGATCAATCCGGAAGTTGTTCTACCTGAATCGAGCACATCCAAACCATACAGCATCTGTATCACGCGAGTTGACATCAATAAAATTACGATAGCTTGAACACTACTCTGATGACCCCGGCATTTCTCCACATATCTGATCCCGACTCGGATCCCAACAACGCCTTAATCAGAGAAGACGCGGATCTTGTGAAATACTCTTCGCCGATCCAGAGAAACACCGTCATTGGAATGGAATCATTCTCGCAATACCGAATCAACTATAGGCCACTATTAAACCAAGCGGATTGGACTTAGCCTCGAGCATATGTTCATGATAGCCACCATGCTCAACCTGGTGCTGATTTGTGGTGCTGGTAAGGAGCACTCCATTGTTAACGACGTTGCACGAGGTCTTTCCCATTACCCATACATTGACAAGCTATGGCGAGATCCAGTCATCGAGCACTGGAAGAAGTCGGCAGATGAAGACCTGACGAGGCGAGTGATCTATCACTGCAGTAAGTGTCTCATCTTGAAGTCGGCTTCCAGCGTCCCTCCCGGTGAGCACAGTCTCCTTTGGCTGTTGTGGAATTCAAGCTGCGAAAATTCTAGTATGGAACACCGGTGTCCAACGCCCTTCCAGATGTCTACTTATTTCCCGATAAAGGCTCCATCTGTGTCTGACCTTAGACTTACTAAAACAGCACAGTCTATGTTGTCTTTCCGACGCGATCGACGACAACAATTGCAACCAATCATACAATGTCAATTGATGATGCTTAAAACCATCTCAAGTACATTTGAAAGCTTAACATGGACGTTTGGGCATTGTCTAGCTGACATGTTCTCAGCATGTTTATTTACCATCGCTTCGTCGTTTCGCCAACACAGGCTTCGAAATAAGTGGAGACGAAAGCAAGAATAAAGGAAATGGGATATCAGCATGTCAAGAGACGGTGGGAACAATGGGCTCGGAGGAAATCGACCTTTGTACAACTTTCATCTCAGGCAGTGACACTGCACTGATCATTACCAACCACTTCACCCACAGATGCCTCTCCAAAGTCTTGCCAGAGGCAGTCAGGGGTTTCTTGACCGTCAGAGCATGAGTGTTCCCTAATTGGACGTGCGCGACACGAGCTCGGTCATGCAGTTTGCCGGCACATCACGTCTTCATATATGTCAGCCCGGTCAGCAGTCAACGCTTTGAATTAGGATCACTCATCAGTCGATCGCATACACCCCGGTGTGAGGTTCATTCGTTACGATCGCAGACTAGTGCGAAATATCTCACACGCTTTGCGAATGAAATGCTAGGCCAAAGATGGTTGACTATCTCGACAACAGGAAGTTGAGACCCGTGTCAATATCATATCAGCATGTGTATCCGGAGCTCCAATGGCTGGCTATAGGTGCTAACCTTGAATCCTTACGCAGGAACTACCAAGCCGCGCATGGGCATTTGGCGTCTCCATCGAATTTCGGCCGTTGACTTCGGCAGACGAGAGTTTGCGCTAGAATCAACCTGCTCTCGACTTCCCGCGGCACCTGATGTCAGCTGGTATGCATACTGCATGTCTCACCAACCATACCCGAGACATGTGGAACCTGCATACATCCGATAAGGATCGTTTTACTGTATGCTGCCATAGATTCCTTAGAAACCTCTTCTCTGTCCAAGATTCTCCGGATTGAGCTCGCTTCCCGTCCGAGACTCTTCTCAATTCACACACTAAAGATGGCACAGATGGCAGTGCGGCGGCGGCAACCGACGGCTCGCGCTCTGGCCTTGGTTGCTACCTCAAAACGTTGTCTCGATGTGGCTTATATTCCACGATCGACCATACCATTTCTCGACGTGGTACATCTACAGCCCCCAGGGAAGAGCCACCAAGTCATACAACAACTTACAGACTACCCAAAAGAATTTTTCTTGCTTCTGCTGTGCAAGGGTAAGCATGTGGTTCAGGTACAGTTCCTTCGTCTCCACGTTTTCTCCCAGTTCAAGTGCAGATGCGGACATCCTGTGAAACTTTCATTGCGCTTTCTGTAAAGCTTTGCTTGATCATATAACACAAGACGTTTGGAACGCCTGTGGGACAGAAGGCAAGTGAATAAATCGAGGGGCGCGCGAGATTTGGTCTCAGAGGGTGCCCGGTCATGAATGGGTTAGCCCATTTGAGAATCTTGCAATCGATGCTCGGTCGGACGGCCACGAGCATGCCAGATCATACCTTATGTTCTATAGGTCCTTGATCCTGTACTACCGTGTGTAAAGTAGAGTCAGACATCATTGGTGGGTATGATCGGTATCTTCAAAGAAAGAGGTTTTACATTGGCAGACCTCACGGGTAGACAGAGCCACCGCGAAGGCGCAATCTTGCTTAGAAAGATTCAAGCTCAATCTATGATCTGAAATAGTGGGTGTATGTATGATCGCCACGAAGAGCTAGCATTGAGACCTGTGATGAGAGAACAATCTTATGGAAGCGTTTCAACTGCTTGGTGAGAATGGTACTCAACCAATCAAATGTCAGGAATGCCAACCTCGCCTGTTCCTTCCCTATGACGTCCGGCGATTATCCTGAGCTTCGCCGCGAGGTATCCATGACCAATTACCACAACAGCTCACCCTCATTCTACACGGAGTCTCCTGGAGTACGTGGTGAGGAACAGCGCTGGAGGTCCGGGCCGCTCAGATGCAAATCTGGAGTAAGCTCAAATGCCTGAAGATGGCAACCTACCCGTGAAGCTATCTCTGCCCCTGGTATACTGACCTCTGAGGCCATTTTTCTCGCATCGCTGACCACCTACAGGAATTTCAGCAAGACATATTTCGAGAACTTCGTGAGGAGGATGAGCTCGTGGTTATTGCGCGCGGACTTGGCCTGCTTCGCGTCGTCACGAACCTACTCCACTCTTACGATGCCGCCAGCAACTCTCTCGTGATCTTGGTAGGCGCAGACGAACGAGAAAATGGCTGGATTGGTGAGGCGCTGGCCGAACATGCGGCAATAAGTGGATCGTCCAAATGTAGAGGCCTCAACCTCATCAACACGGAACTCATGACAGTCGAGCGAAGGCAGGACATGTATGCAAAAGGAGGCGTTTTCAGTATCACATCACAAATCCTGATTGTCGACTTTCTGTCTGGTGTCCTGGATCCAGCGGTCGTGACGGGGCTGGTATTGCTGCATGCTGAGAGGATAGTTGCGACTGCGACCGAGGCCTTCATTGTGCGAGCGTATCGGCAGAAGAACAAGAATGGCTTTTTGAAAGCATTCTCGGATGCGCCAGAGCCTCTCACAACAGGCTTCTCGCCACTCAGCACGACGCTTCGAAATCTCTTCTTGCGAAAGCCTGCCCTCTATCCTCGATTCCATGTCACAGTCGCAAAGTCATTAGAAGGCAAGCGTAAAGCAGAGGTCATTGAGCTGGAGGTCCCTATGACAGATTCGATGCGCGAAATACAGAACGCTGTGCTCGAATGTATAGCCGTCAGCATTGGCGAACTGAAGAAAGGAAATCCTGGCCTCGATATGGAGGATTGGAATGAGGACAGCGCCCTGCACAAGAACTTTGACGGCATCATCCGTCGACAGCTCAACCCCGTTTGGCACAGAACGAGTTTCCGAACAAAGCAGATCGTACGAGACTTGGCTCTACTCAGGAGTATACTTCACTACCTACTTTCCTATGATGCAGTATCTTTCAACCGATATCTCGAGACAGTACTAGCTGCATCGAGTCCTCCGCCAGGGTCGAATCGACAGAACCAGTCGCCATGGCTTTTCCTTGATGCTGCCCACACTATCTTCGATACAGCCAAAAGAAGGGTCTACACTGGCAAAGTGACAGACACCTCAAAACTTCACGCCGCGCACGGCATACCTGATTCATTGCACCCAGTCCTGGAAGAGCTGCCCAAATGGGCCTTGCTGGCTGAAGTGCTCGATGAGATCGAGCGGGACATGTATTTCAACCCGTCACCACAAGACTCATCCAACGCTACTATTCTGATTATGTGCGGCGACCAGTCTACATCTCGGCAGATTCGAGAGTATCTTCAGACCATGTGGACGCTTCCAGAGAACACGAAAGACGATGACGATCCAGATTCGTTTATGGCCCAGAAGCCCTCAGGCAAATCCATGATGCGTAAAAGACTCAGAAATTATCTGCTCTGGAAGCGGGATTTTGCCAAGTTTTCCGCCTCACTTTTCCAGGAAAATCAGAAGGCCATCAATGGGACCACAGACTATCGCAGTAGACCTGGCGACAAGTCTCGTGGTGGAGGTGCGCCGTCTAATAAGCGGCGACGCATCAGAGGCGGATCTGCCGCTGCCTCTGCCCCCTCGCGTACTGCCACTGGTGCTATTCGCATTGCCGGTGATAAAGATTCGCATCTCGCGAGTTTAATGGCCGATCTCACACCGACCGAGGCTGAAGCGGCACAGAAAGCCGAGATTGGTGCTGATCCACTTGACGATATGGACGACTATTTTGAACTGTACGATATGAAAGATTTGATCGTGGTGCATCCATACGATGGAGATATGGACGAGCACGTCTTGGCAGAAGTGAAGCCGAGATACATTATCATGTATGAGCCTGACGCTGCGTTCATACGAAGAGTAGAGGTGTACCGCTCTAGCCATGGAGACAGGAGCGTGAGGGTGTACTTCATGTATTACGGCTCGTCAGTTGAAGAGCGGCGATATCTTGACGCTGTGAGGAGAGAAAAGGATGCATTCACGAAACTGATACGAGAACGAGGATCCATGGCTCTCACCTTTACGCACGATACCGCGAACCTCGATCCACAAGAAGCATTCTTGCGAACGGTCAACACAAGGATTGCGGGCGGAGGCAGACTATTGGCCACCGCAGAACCGCCACGGGTAGTGGTAGATGTGCGAGAGTTCAGATCCAGTCTGCCGTCGCTGCTGCACGGCCGAACCATTGTTATCGTCCCTTGTATGCTTACAGTCGGCGACTATGTGCTTACGCCAGACATCTGCATCGAGCGTAAAAGCGTCAGCGACTTGATCAGCAGTTTCGCATCAGGCCGTCTCTACCACCAAGCCGAGCAAATGCTGCAACACTACAAGAGCCCGATGTTGCTGATTGAATTTGACCAGCAGAAGAGCTTCACCCTCGAGCCATTTGCGGACTTAAGCAACAGCATCGGTTCTGCAGGAGTACACCAGAGCGATTTGCACAGCAAGATCGTACAGCTGACTATCGCCTTCCCTAGACTAAGGATCATCTGGTCCAGCTCACCATACCAGACAGCTGAGATTTTCGAAGAGCTGAAGAAGCTGCAGGAGGAGCCAGACCCAGTAAAAGCGGTTAGCATCGGTCTGAACCAGAACGGGGAGGATGAGGAAGGAGGCAAGACATTTGCGCAGACGCCCATGGACATGCTTAGGATGGTGCCTGGAGTCACGCCGAAGAACCTTGGCAAGATCGTGCTGGAGATGGAGAGCGTGATCGAGGTCGCCAACGCAGATGAGGAGGAGTTGGGAATGCTGATCGGGAAGGAGGCGGCGAGGCCGATGATGCGTTTCTTCGGGAGGAGCGTCTTTGATGAATGATACCTCTGTACTTTATCTACAATACATGAACCAGTCATGAGATCCATAACGCCGTTCTTCCCTCCTCGTCGAGAAATCCGTCTCAAGATACAATTTTGAACCCCTCTCTATGCATTCCTTCCAGCTCGAGTTTTCATTCGCAGATGCTCACTTCTGCGACAACGCCTTGATCTCCGCCCTCAACTCCGCCTGCCTCGCCGCCTCCGCCTGCTGTGTCGCCCTCTGCCCCTCAACAGCAGCCTGCACCCCGCTCTCCTTCTGCTTCGCCACTTCTTCCTCCCACGCTGCCCAGACTGTAACTCGTCAGCAAAGGAACCTCCCTCGCCGCCACTCAAAATCGATGCCAAGAAACCGGCGAAGGACAGATGGAATCACTCACTAGGCTTATCGCTCTTGGAATACTTCTTCAGCCGCGTGACGAATTGGTCAAAGTCTTCTTGGCGCTCCTTGCGATTTGCGAGCGACCGTCGCTGCAGCTCGGGGTTGTATCGCAGGAACAGCTCTTCTTCAGATGGCGTGACGTAGTAGATTAATGCTGGGCCACCGACGCACATTGCGACGCCTCTACATATGTCTTAGTGGGTAGATAGGGTGATTTGGGTTGGTAGGGGACATACGCTACGCCCATTTTGATCCAGGTTGCTGTTTTAGACATTGTGGGTGGTGGTTGTGGAGTGGTGGTGGCGATGGAGATGGGAGCTGGTAGTGACGCGTTGTAGTTCGGAGGTTTGTAGCGAGTGAAGCTCTTACGATGCTATTGAGGATCAGGATTTGAAAATGGATCGCTATTAGATTTATTGATGTTGATGTTGATGTGGTTTACTACTTGTATGATAGATGGATGGAGGTCTTCGGTGCTCTGGGCTTGATGGCTTGGCGTCATCGACTTTTGAGGTCATGACTGCGGGTGCTATGGAGGGAAATATCACGAAAAAATTTCTGGATCATTTTGAGATAGGATTTGATGGTATATGTACAAGGTAGTGTCTGTATCGGCAGGTAGACATTAAAGCCAATTCCAAGATGTGGCAAGGCTCGAGCTCGTTGTTGCCGGCGCCACCATGCTTCTTCCTCTCGCCTCATTAATCAGCCAAGGAGCTCGATGGCGTATTTCGGTCCCTGTCAATCTTATGCTCCGCTTGACGAATGAGACGTCTACTCCAGATCTGATGCTGGCATGTCAAGCAAGCAAGCCAACATCGCTCCTATCAGCCCCTACAAGGCGATCGGTGTTGATGCTGCCCAGTCGCTGTTTTCAGAATTGTCGAGAGCCTGCTGAGAGTGGAGTGTCGTGCCAGCGGTGTACTGTTCTATGGATTTATCCAGTCTCAATGAGAAGGGTTATGCTGCTTGCGCTTGGCTCACGTTGGTGATATTTGACTTGGCGAATGGGTCCGCACCATCCGTCTCGAGCAGCTCGTACACTTGGCCATCCTCTGTCTGAAGACTCCACCGGACTGTCTCAAACTAGAACTCCGTCAGTATCACATCCTTGTCAGGGCGTGTGGGGCGAATCAGCCGCGCAGAGCTTTGAGACTCACGTAACCCATCCGATATTTCCTCTCGCTCTTGAAGTTCATCAACGCCTTTTGCTTCTTTCCCTTGACCCAGAAGTGAATGTCTATCCTCCCATGTAACTGATTCATCTCGCCTGATATCCAAGGAAACTTGCTCGCAAAGTAGATCTCATCTCCCAAAATTTCTCTTGCTTTACTGTTCGTTCGCAGTGCATACAGTGTGCTCGATACGACTGAGGAGGATGACTTTTGGTAGTTGAAGATTGCAGCTGAAGAAAGTCCCATGATAGCAAGAAAGATTGGTATCGATATTAGCCATCTTCGCGAGTTGTTGGCCGATGGTAGTTCGCGATCCGCTCTGCGACTCATGAGAGGACCAGAGCCGGGCTTGGGCGCTGCTATGAGTGTTCGGTGGAATGCGCCATTTGGACGAAGTGACGATCTGCCCAGTCCTTGTGGGAACCGGACATGCCGTAATATCATTTTGGAGAATCGATGTGGTAGATGGAATGTCTTCAAAATGGATTCATGCCAGGAATGACGCTACACACCCCACCGCAAGCTTCATGCCAACCTCCGAAAGCTTCAACCTCCGAGCTGCTCTCCGCAAGTCATCTCCTTCTCACAAAATCTAGCCAACTTTACGTTTGTACTCTACTACAATGTCAATGTTCAAGAAGCTTTTCGGAGAGGTTCGTGAGCCCAATTCGTGTCTCCATCTGCCTTGAAGCGCATCCGCAAAGCTTGCTTGTACTCGTCTATGAAACGCAACCATGCTAATGTTTGCCAGGCCGGGGTGAAAGACGTGATCACTTTGTTTCATGCCCCCAAGAACCCGAGCTCGATACGGGTGTATACTCTCCTCAAGCAAACTGCCGGCACTGCACAATCTACGGCCACGGAGGACCAGGCATCGAGCCATGACCAGCACTCGAAGTTGCAACGAACCGAATTCGATCTACGTGGGTAATATTGCTCGTCGGATGGAAAGCAATACTGAGTTTTCTACAGAGGTCGAGGAGAACGCGCCTACTGCGGACCAATTGCAAAGCATTCTGGAGTACGCTGGTGAGAGCAAAGCTGGCTCTGTAGTGGAGGGAGCTACCAGCGTCAGCGATGCCTTGAAGAAGGTCAGACAAGGGTCACAGATCTCGCGTCCGCTGCTGGTGGATTGGAACAAGGGACAAGTCGGTCTGTACAATGTCTATGAGATCGTTACTCGGTCCAAACGCTAATGCATGCAGTGGCTGGTGATAGTGAGTCTGAGATCCTGAAGCTAGTCAAGGCTCTGCCACACAAGACAGATTAGATATGTCACGGAGGACAATTGATAGTGAGTAAGACATTATGCATAGTGTGACACAATCAATGCTAAGAAATCAGCACAGCCTTTAGCGCCAGTTCAACTCAGCTCAATACCCAATTCCACTGCACAAAGCTTGGGCAGCGAAACAATTCAGAGCACTTGATCTGCTCTTAATAGCCAAACATTGCAGTAAACATGAAATCTACAGCTTGGTTCGAATATGTGCAAGTGATTTCAGACGATTGCCTGCCTCTCCCTTCTCCTGGAGGATGTGAGCAGCTTCACCTTCACTTGCTCGGATAGCTCCTCACATCGCACTTGCCTTTTAGCACAGTCCTTCCACAATTGCACCTTCCCTCCAATTCCAACACTTCAATTTGTCGCTCGCTACCATCGTCATATTCAGGCATTGCATTGCGATTGTCCGCTCTCATTACTGCAACTTCTTTCTCCTGTCACATCCTCACCAGTGAGCTCAAGCTCCCACCTTGATGTGAAACCTCTCACATCATTAATACGGTCTTTCACGGCGCAGTCTTCAAGCCGCCTTCGCGGCGTTCTCTACAACCACATCACAATGACGACCATTTCTACTGCGAAGCGCAAGCCGGCCGATGTTGCCGCTGATGGCGAGGGAGCTCTTAAGAAGACCACATTTCCTACACTCCAGCGCGGCCTTCACAAAGCTGCTCCTATCATTCGCTCGGATCCCTTCCAAGATTTGACCCCATTCATTGAGAATCTCTGGAACACTCGCCCCGAAATGTGTCGAAGCGTCTTCACAGACCTCTTCCCCCGTGGTGAGAACGGACAAGGAGCGACCAAGGACGAGGAAGATACCTTTATCGCCAAATTCTTCAACAACGAGGTCATCGTCGAGCAGAGTTCACGATTCCTCAAACAGGTCCTATACTGCATCGCTCTATATAACGACACTCGCGTGGTGAGCGATGCCAAAAAGTGGAAGGAAAAACACCCTGATCTCTTCAGCGACGCTGGAATAGTTGAACAGATGCTGAAGACGAGTCGCACAAGAGTGTTCTTCGACGAGACGGATGTGAAGGAGCATCACAATGACGAACAATTCCTGCTCCGTATGATGCGTCACGTTCAGTACGAGATCACAAAGGCCCGCGCCAAAGATGCTACCCAGATCACAGAGACGGACATTGGCTCGTCGACTATCCCAGAAACGCCGCGTCAGAGCGATACACAAACACAACCAAGTTTCAAAGTTATCAACTACGATGCGGCCACTCAGACGCCTCGCAAGATTAGCAACAAGGTTTCACCAACATCGGTGCCACACAGCAGCGCAGCTACGCAGACTCAGATGCAGCAGGCGCACCCCAAACAGACCTCGGGTGCTGACCTTTCCTTTACGAACGTTGAGGATGATCGTGGTAAGTGGATGCTGGAAGATAGTGGCAGTCCCTGGCTTATTTGACATCCCAGCAATCTCTACTAAGCAAGCAAGCCCAGTCTCAGCTGGACCCAGCGGCTCAACACTCAAGGATATTCCAGACTTTGTTCCGGCTAGACAGCTTCCCCAATCTCAGCCCTCAAGTTCTCGAGACGCCGCAGCGCTCGCCGACCGAATTAAGCGAGATCATTCAGATCCTTATCACTCACCAAACAGATTTGGCGACTTCACTGGCACCCCTCGTGGCCGTGGTGATGGACTTAGGGGAAGGGGCTCTGTGCGCGGCGGACGAGGACGCGGTAGACTCTCGTTCTCATCCAGCACCCACAGTGAAGTGCAAGGCGGCTTCAGGTCTCAGAATAGTGCCCAGCCTCGATGGCTCAATCAACAGGAGAACACACCTCCAACCGTATCGCGAGGTCCCCGAGCGGTATCCTGGCGCGGAAGTGGCAGTCACTCTCAGCACAACTTGGACCGTCGCATATTCTCCGAAGATGGAGGCTTTGCACGCCGCGATGGCATGGCACCTGGCTTCCGCACTGGGATGAGTATGTCTCCTCGTAATGCACCTACTTCTGTCGTCTCAGGCAGTGGCCCAGCATTCACACCGATGATGCCCTTGTACGGCACGAACATGGCTGCATATTCGCCACAAGCCCAACCACAATTCGTTTTCCCCACAGCTGTCTACAAAGTGGCCGTTCTTGGAATCCCAGTCACCTTCTCACACGAGATGGTCAGAAGCATCGTCAGCAGCCTACTTCCGCATGATATCATGGACTCGTATTACGGCACAGACGTCAAGCCTACTGTCACCTTCTTGCTGTAAGTCAGTGTCAACGTTCGTAGAAAGTATTAACTGATTGTCCTAGATTCTCAGCACCTTTTGCGGCAAACCATCTTATCAACATGGGTAGAGCCATTGTACAAGGCCTTCCTCTCGCCTTTGAAATCCCCCGTCACGGACCGCTCGCCGAATCTGTTCACCCGCAATACTATCCTGCTGGGAACCCCTTACAGGCTACGAGTGGCAACGCTCAGGACAACACAGATCTCCGCCGGCCAACTAATCCTTTCCCGGAGGATGAGCCGCGAGCTGAGCAAGAGTGGTCCATTAAGAATGGCGCTGGACAAGAGTTATCTCGGACCAAGCTAGGAGGAGATGCCAGGCTGGCTGATACTGGGCTTCCGGGACCTTCTCATCAAGTCGGCACGCAGCTTGAGGCGGCGTCGGACACGACTTACACTTCGATCAAGGCAGAAGATGCACCACGCAAGGCACCAAAGAAGAAGGCTGGAAAGAAGACGAAAGGTCAGGAACCTCGCAATGAGACTTTCCATGGTACATCAACAACCAATCCACCATCCGGCAACCAGAAGGAAAACACCAAGCCATCTGACCAAGGCATCGAGAGCTCGTCAGAGCAGCTCTCTGGAGAACCACATCTCGTTCGTGCCAACGCGGACGTCGTGGCGCCTACCCAGCAAGATGCGCAAGAAGCCACTGCGGAGACTTCACAGTCATCCACCGTCCCTGGCCCGTTAGGAGGCGAGTCTCACGAGCCTGTCAAATCACCACTGTTACGTCCGGCATCTTCGCTCACAGTCATTAAGAGAGTATCGACAAAGACCGTGCCGATCACGCCCGCACGTCCTGCATCTCGACCGAACATCACCGCCGATTCTGCTCGCGCGCGTCGCGCCGACACATCAGAGAAGCTGTTCGCTTCTCCCGAAACAATGCCCAAAGAAGTTGATGTGCAGTCACTCCCTCTTGGTACCGAGAACGAATTCCAAGAGAAGGGCGAGACCGTGGCTACAACGGCATCGCCAAGGCCAGTCAAAACCAGTGATTCAAACGCACATGCTGTGCGGCCATCGAATGCAAGGTCCAGCAGCTCAATGAACGGTCGACCACAGCACCGTCAGATCACCCCTTGGCGTTCAATGACCGGTCAGTCTTCTGTCAACACACCAGGTACAGAAGACGTGGATGACAGCTTCCAGACTGCGGCAGAGAGCCCTGAGTCGAGCCGTAAGGTTTCTAAGGGCAAGGAGATCGCTCCACATGTGGAGAATCCCGCTGCGAAGCTTACCGACGTTCACCCAAGCCAGTCAGAAGAAGCGCAGCCCAGCTCATCACCGAAGGCGCAGGTCAATACATCCGAAGTCCTCGAGAGTCATGCTCAAGAGAACATTAGCCCAACATTGCAGGCTGGGGAAACCGACCAAGCCGATCCTGTGGTCAAGGTAGCGGCTTCCGATGTCGGCGACCATAAATCGGAGGACATTGGTATGACGGTCACTGAGCCGGAGCAACAGTCGTTGGCGCCGCAAGCAAAGCCTGTCAAGGCTACTCTCAAGCCGAGCGGTCCAAAGCAGACAGAGTCGCTGAGTCCCTTCGCTCGTATGTCCCAGGCAAAGAAGAAGCAGAAGAAAGTCAAGGCAAAGGCAAAGGGAAAAAGCAAAGCTGACAAGGGCACAAGATCTCGTACTCAGAGCGTCTCTGTATCTGGTAGCGCAGAGCAGGGCGACAATTCGGTGTCAAATGACACATCTTCTCTCCAATACCCATCAACTACATCCGAACACCAGACCACGTCCGGCCTAGATAACGATGGCGCTGCCGAAGCATCAACAAGTCCGACCAAGAACGTCTTCAAGGGCCTCAAAGAGGGCATGGCGCGCCCCTTGAAATACCTCACCGGGGCTCGCACGTCTACAAAGTCAAACGATGCAGACACCAAATCGACCAACAACTTCGACAATCCCGGCGCAGCATCAATAGTGGAGGCTCCACTCAACTCAGAAGCGCCGCGTTTACAGCCGCCGCAGACAGAAAAGCTTAACGAGTCGCGCGAGGTATATGAGGACGCCGATTTCCCCAGCAGTCCTTCGACTATGTCTGTCGATTTATCTATTTCACCTGACCGTCGTAACGAGCAGTTCTCGTTTCGATTTCCTAGGGAGGGACACTCGGCGAACTTTGGAGGACTGGACGGTGCCAACTCTGAGCGCGCTATCTCCGAAGGTGCAAACTCTAGCAGTGGTGCTTCCGACAGCGCTATGGTTCCTAATAAAGGAAAGGGTATCGTGATGGGCGAGCCTCTTGAGCAAGCCAGGCATTCGACAGAGAGTAGTCTCACTGTGTCGTCGAGCGCAGCTGAGTCCAGATCCCAGACTCCGGCTCCGACGCCGAAGAAGATCTCTGCCGAGAAGCCGCATCTGATTCAGGCCAGGAAGAACACTCTCAGCGCACGCAAGAAGCGTAAGGCGAAGAAGCCTTCAGTCAAACCCCAGGACGAGGATGCAGGGGATGATTCCAAGGCTTTGGCCAAGGTGAGCAATAACTTTATTTATTCCCTTACCTCGGTCGAGAATCCGGATGGAACCAAGGACTGGCACCTTGATAAGGTGGAAAAGGCAAAGCCGGAAAGGAAGAAGTTTGTCAGGAAGACTCCCACAGAGAGGGAGAATGAACGCAAGGAGAATCTCAGGTATCCTATGAGGAAACTTGAGCACCAAGAGAAGCTGGCGAAGTTCGAGAAGGAGGGTGACGAACAGGCGTATCACGAAGAAGAGCAGGCATGGGCTCGATACGAGCGCAAGCGCAACGGGGAGGGGGAGCCCTTCCTCCTCACACTGATGGAGAGATTCGGACTTGGTGGATATGGGCTTTGTGAATAATTGTCTTATATATTTACACACACAGAGATCATAATCACGATGCTGATAATGTATTATAGAACCAGATTCCATGTTCCCACGATCCGCACCAGCAGATCCAACAAGCCTTCCACTCTCAGCTCCAAGAGATAAGATCCGCCTGCCAGACCAGCGCCTCCCACGCCGGCCCAGCATCCAAGGAAGACAAGCCATGCCCCCACTCGCCCGCCACCACAGCGACGTACACCCCGCCCAGCACCCCCGACACTTCCTCCACCAAATCCTCCCTCGCCGCAACAGAATCCGAAATGGCCTCCTTCCGCACCAAAATCCGCGCCTACGCCGCTTCCCGGTACCCCGACACCACGCCCTTGTCGTGGCCCCCACCGATCCCTACCTACACTTTTCCCCCGACCGCCACCCCCACCTCCGCCGCAGACGAACCCAGGCGGGACTCCCCTCAGCTCGGCCCAGCCACCGTACCGCGCACCATGCCCTCGATCGACTCCACCTTCGCGACGGCAGCGCGCCTGGCGCACGAGCCACTGCACAAGCGGTACGAGAGGCTGATGCGCGAGGCGGACATATCGGTCGCGGAGCGGACGTTGGAGGACGTGGAGATGGGGTTGTTGGGCGGGGAGGCGTTTGATAGGAGGGTTGAGAAGATGAGGCCTGAGGCAAGGGAGGTGCTCAAGGGGATGTTGGTCAAGGTCAGGGAGGAGACGGCGGGGGCCTTGGAGGAGAAATTGGGGGCGTTGAGGGGGTTGAGGGGGGTGGTGGTGGGGGAGCTTGAGGGGGAGGTGGGGAAAGGAGGTGAGGAGAAGGGGAAGGGGAGGGAGAATGGGAATGGGAAGGGGGCGCACGAGGCGCCGAGTGAGGCTGATTTAAAGGCTGCGAGGGGGCATATAAGGCGGTTGGATGAGGGGACGTCGGCGGATGTCCTGGCGGGAGAGCTGAAGGGGATGAGTACCACGGCTACGGTGGAGTTGGAGAGATTGTTGGATGAGAGGTGTAAGATTGGAAGAAAGTAGGGATGGGGATTGTGCTTTGGTTTGGTTTGATGGGCGTTCAGGGACTATTACTTCTGATAGACGGTCGTTTCAGGCTTTGACAGACTATTCATTGTGGATCAATAATGGGTACTGATTATTTCGAGACGTCAATGCCTTCTGAATCTACTTTAGTGTTAATTGTCCTTGCAATCCCTATAGCACCCCTTCGTCTCTCCCTCCGACAAAGAACGCCTTCGCCGGCTCTCCTCCCCCACTCGTGCATTCAAACTTCAACTTACTCCCTCTCGGAAAGAAGAATGTATCGCCCTTGCCAGCCCTGACCTTCGAGCCCGCTACCAGATCCGTGATAGTGAATTCACCTTCTAGCACCAATTTCATCTCATCGTACGTGTAGGTGTACTCGAGCGGCTCTCCTGCGTGCAAGTGAAAGAAGCCGGCGGAGAGGGGACCACGCTTGTCGTCTGTGGCCGAGCTGGAGGACTTGGCGACGGTGGAGAGGAGAGTGGTCGAGGACAGGACGTCGCCAAGGTAGGCGTTCGAGTTGGCGATAAGGGGCGGGGAGTAGGTCTGGGCTTGTTGCGGCAAGTAGGTCATGTGTTTGAAGGTGGAGGGGTCGGAGGCGTCAAGGTTGGGCTTTACGGAAGACGAGGCCATGGTCAAGGCAGCTAAGTGAGTGTCTGTTTCGCGTGTGATTGTGACGGGAAAGAAGTACAGGTGGGAGTCGCAGGGTAGAGATATTGTCCTTACAGAGGCGGGGTACTCACTTGCACCTTCCAAAGGGATAGACATTTATGTCTACGACAGCGACTTAGAGCGTAGTTGGGAGGAGTCGGCGTATCTCACGATACCGATAGAGGTCAACACAGTCGCGAAGGGGTGGAGTCCGAGAGGGTGCGTCTGGCAGATAAGGGTCGACCTGAGGGGAGGTGACTATTATTTCCTAATCGGGGCAAGGTTCGACGGTTTCTGCTTTTGGGTGCGATTTCCTGCCTTATCATTCACATATCAGCTTTTTGGGGAAGCGTACCTTGCATCCTCTTGCATAAGTCATTCATTGCATACTGTGCTCGGGAAAAGACAGACAAAATGATCGCAGAAACGACCCACTGCCTCGTCGTCCCCCCTGCCAAGCCCGGCTATGCTCACGACCCTTAAAGGAGGTGTCGTTCCACCACCAGCGCCTTGCTTTTTCATTACAAAATCAAACATGCGTATATGTGCTTAGCACGGAAAGACCCGAGATCAAAATAGAAAAGCCAGAAAGAAGCGCCCAGAGATGACTTTGTCGCCGAAAAGGACTCTCCAGTCCAGACTCCTTCATGCGTAGCACTGTCGTTCTCTCGGCCGGATGTGCTTGCGTGCGACAGCTAAATTTGGTTAGCCTACCCGAGTAGGACTAGAAATGATGAGTTAGTATTGAAATTATGGTAAGCAGAGAGCTTGGGAAAGCAATGCGTGAAGGGTATAAGGTGCCTTACTTTCCCAGTTCCAGTCCTTCATCACTCCCAACCAGTGCAATCGACCGCTCACGTTGTACTGCGCATTCATCTCATCACTCCATTCCCTCACTTGAGGCCATGATGGTCGGGACATCATGAGAGGAAACAGTCCTTCATTCATGTCGACGTCCATGTTCGGCTGGAAGCTGCTCAGCCCCAGTCCACTATTCCGCACATCCATCGAATCGGTTCGCCCTGGTCGGTGATGTCGGGGGAAGCCCATTTCATGAGCATTGGCAGTGGGCACTAGAGGTCTTCTAGGAGCTGCGTTCTGTGCGTCCCGCCTAGCCCAGACCTCCTCTGTGATCTCCATGCACCTGTCAATACTGCCAATTTGTAGTCGACGACCCATGGCCGCCCATCGATCTCGGACCCATTGTCTGTCCTCATCATTTGCGGCCTCACAGCCGGCAGCCATGAGCGGAAAGATATGGACGATGAGGAAGCGACTCTGGGCGGGTACAGTAGCGAGAAGTTGAAGAATCTTCTTGGCCATCTGAGCAGAAGTGGCGGAGGGAATGTCGGGGACTGTTTGATGAAGGTAGAGCAACGTTGACCATTGGTAGGCTCTGGCAGTTTGCAGAGCATGCGGTACCGTGCTGGTTGGGTCTTCGGGCTCCTCGATAAAGTCGGGCGGGTCCCACGACTCGAGCTGCTCTTTCAGTTCCAACGCTTGTGTGATGAGAGCAGGTGAGATCGAGTTAGACCTGCGCACACGTCTAGCAAGATTGGCAGTCCTGCCGATCAAAGGGAACAACGTGCTGGCACACCCCATAAGAGGGTCTAGCTGCGCATCGACACCCATACCCCAGTCAATACCAAAGCCTTCATGCTGTATATCAGGATTTCCGAAGATGGAGTAAATCTGCTCGTACTCGTCGGTCTCGTCTTGGTCAGTGGAGGTGAGTCTTGCAATGACGTCCATGTAGACCCAGGTGTTGCACAGAAACTTGAGCCGGCGAAGTCTGAGGCCTCTCAGTGGGGTTCTTTGATGCTCTTCTAATGCTTGTCTGATCATCATGCGGGCACCCTTGATATGCATACTACCACTGGTAGTATGGTGATTCCACCCGTCTGCGAAACCCAAAGCTAGCGAGCAAGCCAGGCGGTTCTCACGACCAATGGAGTCGTCCCTCAGGCCTTCATGAAGATTTTGAATCGCCCAATCGTTATGCTCACGTCCCGTGATGCGAAGTCGTGGCTCGTGCCTAGCTCCGTGGAAGGCAGCCAAGGCGCAAACGGAATGAAAGACAGCCTGAGACTCATGGGCCATGGGCCACAGCAAAGTCCTCCAGGGATTTTCAGTCGGCCCATCCTTAATAGACAAAATTCCACATGTCAGGCGGTCGAAGTGCATTGTAATTTGCTCGATACTGTCGATGCTGAACGAAGGCTCTTGAGGTAGAAAGGACAGCTGGATGTTGTGTGCGATTGCAGACATGGTACGTGGGGTCATTGCAAGCGGCTCAGTGACGTTGGGGGGATCGAGGTCAAAGGGCGGATGTGCCATGTCCATGGAGAAATTGGGATCGCGGCGGATCTCTTCTTCAAAATCAGCGGTGTCCATAGTTGGACCGAGTTGGCCTTGTAAAAGATCATCGGCTCCACCGGGGGGACTCCACAGGTTCGACGTATCCAAGTCTGCGTGCATGTCGGGCAAAGCTGGGATGGAGGGGTTGTCGGCACCCGAGCCTTCAAAAAGGCGAGGCCCCTCAGCACTCTGCGAACGTCGAGCAGGGGGTTGTTCAGCCATGGATACTGCAGTGATTTGTGGACGTGGAGCCTGGATATCAGCCCCAGGCGGCGACAAAGAGGCAGAATGCTGGCTAAGCGACTCGCGGGTGTCGTTAGTAGGAGTTGAGAAGGACGTCTCGATGGGCTGAACATTGGACAGATCGGAGGCATCTTGAGGGCTTGTCGACGAGCCGACGTCTAGCGGAGGCGCTGGGGCACGACCTTGACCATCATCTGATGCTGGAGACGTACGAGCATCTGAAGTGGGAGCCTTTGCTTTCTTCGCTGTTGTGGAGAGGTTAGCGTGCAAGGACATTTAATGAATGCGGGGTTTAGACGCACGTTGTTGACCCCCAGTTTTCGCACCCCCATGCTGGTGAAGTGAGACAGTCAAATCCCTGAACTGAAAATTGGTCTTGTAGCCAGGACACTTGACATTCCGTCTCTTGCAATTGTCACAAGTAGGTTTCTTCTCGTCGCATTTGAGACGTTTGTCTTTGCAGGCTTGACATCCTAAATTATCATCAATCAGGTGTTGGGCCAATATGTTGAGCCAGCTTCACTGACCTGTCCTGCTCTTTGTCTGCTTTGGTTTGGCAACGCCATCATTGCCAGTCTTTGCTGCAGGCTTGCTCACGCTTTTCCTCTTGGGCGATGCCTTTTTCTTCTTGGCGGGGGCCGGGTGAGGCTTATCATCGTCATCCACATCGTCGGGCTTTGAACTTGGTGGGGACGGGGTTGGCTTCAGGAGTTGAGACGGAGAGGGATAGACGATGGGATCTTCCATAAAGCCATAGACGAGCGCAAAGGGAGGTGCGCAATCGCACGAACGGTATGAGACGAATAGTGAAGATGAAGATGAGTGCGGTGTGCGGTGGAAAGATATCAACACGAAGATAACGGGTCACTCTCCATCGCCGCGAAAGTGCGGGGGATTGGTATCCGTGCGTCAGGTGATTCGTCTCATTGGCCATACGTACGCTTTTTGACAAAGCATTAGTACTTGCAGATGATGGTGGGGGCAAAATTGTATCGTCAAAATCTCGAACCCAATCCTTGTTGCACGGTAGAGAAAGACAAGTGCAGGTCTACGAGATGAATATCGTTCAAATGTCAGAGATGATTATCGAGTCACAAAAATAAACGCGGGGTTATTCCGCGCAGTGAGCGGCACGGCGGGAGAGCTTGCAGGGAAGTGTGATGTTGTGGAAGTTGCTGGAGTCAGGTCCTGAAGGTCTGAGGCCAATCTGGTTTTTGGCAAGCAGCGTCTGCATCCGCGTTGAGGACGAATGAAGCCAAATGCGCTCAAGACTCATGTCCCCACTTGGTCATGCACATCGCATACCGTGGCCGTCGCGGCGGATATCCGGCTAAATGATAAGCTTCAAAGTATGGAGAACTTCTCATTCCCTGTGCACGTCCAACATTCATGTCGTCAATCGCACCAAGATCCTGGTGCGGATCAGAACCTCGTCTTGTTGATCAAAACCTGACGCTCAACAAGCCCCGCCGTAGATCAACCAAAGCTTCTAGAGCATAGATTGACAACGCTAGAATCGAAGATGTTCCTCTATCGGTCGAAATGTGGACCCTTTGATGCGATGGATGACTATCACAATGACATCTCCGCTGTGTTGTTTGGCCTCCAAGGGCCATACAAACCACCAGGAAAGGTTGTATGGCCTGCTGTCTGTCAGCTCTTCCACGGGCGCAAGACCAGTCAGGGATGACAGCGTACAGGTGCACTATCTTGGAAGGCTCTTGGCCCACGATAGAGACTACTCGAGAGCTCAGGCTTTTCTAGGCGCTGGCACTTGGCCGAGCTAAGTGGGCACAGTGGCTGCTCGGTCGTGCGCAAAGACACTGCACAGCGCAGTCGTATTGGCGATGCGAAGGATACGCCTATCTCTGCGTCTGGCTGGATGCATCGTACCAGCCTCTTAGCCGCCGTTCTGCTAACAGTCAAGCCATGGAAATTCAAGTGCAACGGCTAGGCCAAGCTTTCGGTTGTTCTACCGAGAGCTCCCTGTTAACCTTTTGCGCTTTTCTACTTATGGATAATGGTCGAAGGTGAGCCACGGGAACGTCTTCGTACTGATTCAACGGGAATAGCGTTTGGCGTTGTCTGGAGTCAAGCATTTCTTCGCTTTGAGCTTCCTTCGGGTTAGGTAATATTTACGAGATATTGCAGAAACTGTCACTTGAAATTGCCATTTCCAATTTCTCCGTGATTATGGAATGCATCGCGCCCTACTGTGCTCGTTGCGTCAAGTCATTTGCTACCCGCGTAATCCATGGTGGTAGCGATAGAATTGCAGGGACCGTGCCGCAAGCAAGATGGGTTGCGCATGTGTCCGATAGAGCATGTGGCTGGGCAGACGTTCTTGTTGAATCGGATTACGGGCAGGATGAGTACCGAATGCACAATCAGGACCCGGGCGAAGACCGGCCGACAAGCAAGAATACAACATTTGTCGCACCGAATTGGGATGAAGCGACGCTGATTCGTAGCATGTCCAGTCACCCATACATTCTGGCTAATCTAAAGGAGCAATATACCGGGGGCTCGATCAGCCCACAATGATACGACCACCTTGCCCGAATAGTGCCATGTATTACGAGATGGGTTGGAAGTATGATTGCTGAAACCTTCGCCTTGTTGCACCACAGAATAGGACAGCCATGGCGTGCTCGAGGCTATGACGGCGTGAGAGAAGAGGTCCAACGCTTTGTGGTATCGCAACGTTCCCTTTGCTTGTCATCGATCATTCGTTCGGAGCTGCCATACACTAGCGCTGGAGCTGTCAAATCATCGACCTGGGTCATTGCGCCGGCGATTCCAGCGACATGGGACGCGGATGCAGAATAGATCGCTGATTGGTGCATTATCGTTGGCGTTTTCCTCTTCCAATCCACTAATCCCTGCTTTCTTCCGTCACACCTGCGTGTGACATGTAGCGTGCATGTGGCATCTAATTCTGCAATGCTCTGTCGATTTCTGCGCTTTCGCATGGCATTTTAGAATGGTAAGGCGCTGTGAGACCCGACATGCCGTCGGAGGCAATGTCGTCGAGTGAGTATGGGGAGGACAGGGAGGATCCGAGGTCAACAAGTTGATAGGCTTGGCTTCTGCACATCTGCCAGCGACAGAGTCACACACCGCGCTTTGATTGCTCGAAGGTGCCTACTGCATGCACCTGGTGTCGTGCTCAAAGTCAAAGCACAGAACGCGTGGCTCCCAAGGACAAGCTTTGGGGCACTTTTTGACCTTTTCAGCCGCTGACACAACAAAAGCGTGGCCTGCATCCTCTTACACAGACATGCACACAGGCCACACAGGCCACACAGGCCATCCCTGCGTTGCAATTGTCCTGCAGCCGATACCCGCATTCACGTCCGTAACGAGGGAGCACCAAGACGGCCCACTCGGCAATCGACTCGTCTGACCGAACGGATACATGTGACTGTGGCGCCTTGCGTCAAGCCCCGTAACCGACCTTGACTTGTAGTTTGGCATCCGGCCCTGTTGCAAAGCAGCAATGCCTGCGAGATGGGATCGGTCCATCTTGACCGCATGCTTGAAGCCTGCAGCCTCGAACCGCTGCAGCCCCAAAGCGTGAGCCTGGTCTAGCTCGGAAGCCCTGTCGCTCAATGCCCCGCCGAGGATCAGGAATCTTCCAACCTCGATGGCCTACGCTAACTTGTTGGCGCGAACGGCAGCTCCCTGGGCTGTCTGCCAGTCCCTGACTAGATCAAGACGGCCGTTGACATGTCTACCTTGGTTCGCTCTCGGGTGGAAGCGTGGCTGATGGGCCCGGCCGGATATAGCGCAAAAACGTCGAGAAGCCAAGTGATCGGATAGCAAGCCCCAGTGTAACTGCTGCACAGAAGCCACAATCCACAGGGCTACGGTACAGTCCAACCCTGAACGTCATCCGAGCTCACACGCCGCACCAGAGTCAACACCGCCCAGCCATAGGGAATAATGGACCCGGCCGCTAAGTCAAGGGCCGAGGGCGCGCTGCTGGTTCGTCTAAATCTGGTCAAGTCGAGAGACGGGATTGGCTCCGAGCAGCTGAAGCTACCAGCACCTCTGAACATTTCTGTTTCCTGTCAAAAACATGCCCCTCGCTGAGCTCTTGCCTTGAATGCACCCTCACCCTTCCTCGCAAGGACAGTGAACCCAGAACAACCCTCGACTGTGCGCTCCCTCTGCCTTTCCAACGTTCCTGACTGCCGGGTACGACAAAAGGCTCGACATCCCCATCACCAGGCACCTGTTGCCCTACCGTTTACACATCTGCCCTTCCTTAGTAGCAGTTGATTCAAAACATTCCGCTCGCCTTCAGCTTCGACTTTCCCCCAGCTTCGACTTGCGATCCTTTTTTAACTCAAGGTTGAACCTTATCTCCCCTCTCCACCCTAGACTGCGGCTACTCACTATCCACATATACACTTGGTTGCAGGACTATCTCGTTGCTCTGGACTCGGCTACTTCCATCTCTCACGACCACCACTATCCCGCCCAACCCGGCCAAGGAAATTCAGACATTGGCAACCTCTCTACTGGGCTGTCGAGTGTCTTACTAATGCAGTGTGAAAAGTTCTGAGGGCGCCACTAGATGCAATAAACGCGAACCTCACCGATGCACATACGATCCTTCACTCCATTGTCCACTGACTCGGGGTTATTGATACACGGCGTGAACATTCGCAATCGATAACACGTTCTGGATCACAGTACAGAATTTGGCTCCTCGATTTCTTGAATATACATCCAACTCCTCAACAAGCTAGCTTCACATAGTACCTCACAGCTTCACCTGCGGATCTAGCTGTCTGTCATTCACACGCACTCATTCCGCCTCACCCTCATACTGACCCCACGAGTCGCTTCACCATGGCATCTCCGGACAATGACGAGTCTCCCCCGACGGCCGGCTTTGGTCGTAAGAACAAGCTGGGCTACACGAGAATATCGGTGGCTTGTGGTATGTAATTCGACGCCTTGCTTGCTCTACAGAGCATTTCACTAAACATCTCTCACGCAGCACATTGCCGCCGTCGCAAAATACGTTGCGTGCGAGCCGAAGAAGATCCGGAGAATAGGTGTGCCAACTGCATCAAATTGAAGAAGGAATGCATCTTCACCAGTGTTGATACTGCCACTGGTGGTGAAGGTCGAGCACAGTCCAAGACTGGATTAAACTCACAGACATCTTCAGTCATGTCTCGTTCACCATCCGGTGTTAGTCCAGATCACCGCGATGGTGTAGAACACTCATCGCAAAGTCATGTTGGCATGTATTCAGACAGCCCCGGAATGATGCCCATGGGAACCAGAGCACCAGGTAATGCGAATTGGTGCCGTTGATCGGGTCTTTTACAGATGCTAATATGCACAGGAATGATGATGCCTTCTAACATGGTCCAACCCGATCACATGGGCATTCAGCGCGCCGGTCACCCAGACTGGCACACTCACCCGGTTGACATGGATGGGTCAGGATATGGTAGCTCACATGGACCGATGCAATGGCCTCCACATTCGGACTCGATGCGATTCTCACAAGCCACCCAACCAATGGGATACCCCTACATGGACCACTCGCGAGGCGATGCAACGCGCCAACCTGCTTGGACGTCCGCTGAACAAACCACTGCTTCGACTTATCACGCGCCTTTGGCAGCGGTGTCTGGATTTCCTCAACAACATGCCCATGGCGTCTTTCAACCAGTTTATGGCCAACAGAGCGGACCAATGGTATCGCAAACCGTAGTACCGTCTCAACAGTACTACACTCAGAGATCTGGACATGCTCCACATGCAGGCGAGACGGGCTATGGCTGGGGAATGTACCCACAAGAATCGGCTCTGCCCGGTTCCCCGCGGCACGACTCTATGGCAACCAACTGGTCAAGAGGTCCATCGTACTCTGGTAACAGCTATCCTGTGGGCTATGACCCAAGAAAGCAACAGCTTCGACATTCCAGCAGCACTGCAGAACCTCCTGGCTGAGCAGCACTCCCCTTCCCCATTCATTTCTTTGAGGACGACGGACTTTTCTAGGTGCAGAAAAAGCACAAAAGTAACTCACTAGAGGCCCATCACTCTCACCTCATTGGCTCTATATATCCAGCAGTCTCGACAGCCAGAGCCAATCTCAGATAAAAAGAACACCCGCTCGCTGGATCACCATGCAGCTCCGTTATCGTTTCTCCCTAAGTACGCATGGCCATGGGTCGGACCATAACAAATAACATTGGGCATCGATCCTATTTCGTCACCATTGGTATCTCCACTCGTCTTTACAAATAATCCGTAGCTCAAGGCTACCTATCACGACAGAAGGTGGAAAAGCGCGCAGAAGAGCGCATTGCGGCGTTAGCTGTTGCAGATCTATACCCGATAATCTGAAGGACGTATACGATGATACCCCCCTATCACACCGTGCCAACGGCAGTCCAAGCGCGAAGGAACCAGTAAATAATCTACCTATTTCATGACCAGAACATTACCGTCCTTCACTCAGTCGACGTCGGTGACTGTTACTCTGTGACGCCAGGCGCGTTTCATGTCGTTTATGCATGCCCTATTCCTTAGCTCGGGTTTACCTCATCATCACACCACGCCATGCCACGCGCGTCGCTGTCTTGGACAGTTACAAGCAGATTCCATCATGACCTAATACTCTGAATGTTGAGTGAGGTTTTGACAAGACTGGTATCGACTAGGACCCAACCATTCCCGTGCATTTCCGTGGTTTCACCCTAAAGGTGGATGTTTTCCGGCATGGCCGACAGACAATGATTTTCCCATCATGGACATTAGAGCCATGGTAGAACTCATTGTCTTGTTTCCTGTTTCAGATGGATGAAGGGAAAGATGCTACCTGTGTAGAGAATGATCCACCAGCCACTAGGACACGCTTGTACTCACACGATCGTTGCAGCCAACGACACACGGGATGGCACAGAAGCTGAAGCTCCACAGGGCCGGGCTCATTGGCCGCATTTGCGCCGTGGAGATGAGGCATTCCTGGTCGCCAAGCTCTGCAGCAGTACCAGTGTGGCTGCCCTTTTGGTTCCGCTGCCAGCCTTTGCTGGACGAGATTGGCAAGCAGTCGGGTGAAAGATGCACCACCACGTCGGCTCTCTCCAGTCATGCAACCCTTACGAGTCTTTGAGCTCTGACAACCGGGATGCGAAACATGACAGCCACGTCGCGTGGCATTCCAACCTTCCTGAACCGCCCGTGAACGATGTTATGGTGACATGGTTTGGTATGTTCAACATACACGTTTCTCGTCGCCAAACCGGCACAAGGCCAAGAAATCATCTTTCGATCGCTAGGGAGTTGCCCAGTCACAAACAATACTAGACGTTTGTATGCTGCGACTTCAGCCCTAGAAAGGCGCTAGAAGCGCCAGCTTTGTTCGACACGCAGTATACCCACACGTAGGCTCAACAAACTTACAGCTCGAAGGGTAGGCTATGCAAGTAGCAATATCGCGACCCGTCAAGGCTCTTCAGGAATGGAAGTCTCTGTGGTTTCAAAAGCTTAAAACAAAAGTGCAGTAGTACAAACCAGAAAGCAGGAGGCCCCCTCACCTGAAGTAAGAGGCTTATATCAGGTAACATCCCAACAAGGCAGCGGGTCGGTCCAGCAACAATAGTATTCTCTCCATCGATTGCAATAGCTGAATAATGAATCACAGAAATGTTAATGGATATAGCACCAAGTAGACACTCGCACAATGCGATAGATATTTTCCTTGTAACGCCTACATGTAGCAAGTGGAGGTCCCGGCAACACGGAGATAAATCGAAAGCGATCGGCGTACGAGGGTGACTGAGCTCACCATGACACAATAGAAGCGAACCACGGCGATTTCTAGCACAAATGAGAGCTGTTCTCCTCGCACGCGATATACCTGGACGTGATCAGAACAGATGGGCGCTCGATGAGCCAATGTCGCGCATGCCACTACCCGAGTGCTGCAAAGACAACGGAAGTGCGGGAGAAAATGGCGTCGACGGTGACCAGATGAAGTTGAAATTGACTTTGCAGAGACCAGAGTTTGTGTTTGTGTTGGCTCAAAGTCTAAAACCAACGGCGGGGAAGCCTGGCGCCTTTCAAGGATCGCTGATTTCTGCCCGGCCCTCGTTCGGATCGTCCTCGTTCAACAAAGCCTTCAACAGCCACAGGTCCCACAATAACGCGCTTGACTCATATCTCCGGCTAGGATAGACACTTGCTGCTGCAACAGCTGGTCGCGTCGTGGTCGCTGCAGCCAGTGGCATGCTTCCATTTGCCCGCAAGCAAGGGAAGTTCCCGCCATGTCAAGTTGATCTCAAACGATGACGGCCGAGCTGCATACCCTCCACACATCGGCAGCCACTCGCCTGCTCTACAACCACGACCCTTGATCACAACCTAGCACTCCATTTTCCCACCCCGGACATGTCTCCGTTTACTCGCAGTACCAGTCATATTTCCGTGAACACAAATCATCGGCATGACCGAGATAAGCTAACCAGCCTCGCAACAGGAACCCCCCCAAGACGCCCGGGGATCCTCCGCCGCCCAGAGACAGGCCCCTCCCTTTCCTCACCCAGCACCCACCGCCTCATCTCTACCTGTGGCTGAACTTGACTTCCCGCCGGTGCAAACTCCTCTATCCTGGCCGTGCTTACCAACAGGATTGCGCGTCTCACGTGCTTGGCATGGCTGCATGAAAACGACCAGGAACGCTAGCGGAGACAACCAAGGATTCAACCGATCGACCTCCCTGGACTGATCCATTCCAGTCCGTTGACGACAACATGACTGTTGATCGAGCACGGATGATTGCCGGCATGCACCTTTGTCCGAAACGCGAGACGAGGAGGGGGCATCTAAGCGGTGAACGTGCACTTTACAGGCCAAGGTCTCGGTCGTGAGAGGGAGAAGGGGCGCTGCATCGTGGCATGCGCTACGCGAAGCCAGCTCCATCGAGGCTTGATTGCAGTGTAACCGATAAGACAAATGTCGCCAGGCACACAAGCAAAGGTATCAGCTTCGGTCTGCACGGCGGATCCCCGACCCAAAGGACTAGAACAGCGCCTTTGCATATGGTGCATGTGCTTAGCATAGTCCATGACAGTGTCGCACAACGACCTCAGCTCAAGTCACACAGCTCAAAACACAGTCATCTGCAACGAGGGACTGACAATTGTCATATGACTATCTGGGCGCAAATTTAATGGACATTGCGAAGCACATGGCATGCAGGCAGAATTTCTCCTCCCGTCGTCTGTGGCAATGCGACTACCATTTCGGCCTTTCCCACGTCGCATGGCGACCACGACCAATTCGAACGATATCAAGCTTCTATTTAAGCTTACTTCACGATCGCCCTATATATCCCATCGAACCCTGCCCTATAGAACCATGATCAGCCGTCCATCAAAATCCAACCAGATCTAGATCCGTAGAACCATGTTGACATCGCATGCCAGTGTGGCTGTGTCTCTGCCCCCGACCACTGCTTAAATGCCTCAATAGACTCTTGTCCTCCACGTGCGAAGGTGCCGACGTGGAGGAGCAAAAGGGAAAATCTGGGGGTGCGATGCCGGCGTGCTGTGATGTCAGGGACCGGAGCTCTGCTTGCTTGGCGGGCAGATTTTCTGCGACAGCTCTTGGACTTCACTGGCGACGAAATTGAGATCCAATGCACAAAAATCAGTGACAACCATTCACCTCTTCACGACTCCAATGCCAGCTCTCACTATCTGACGCTCTACCCTACCCTCGTTCCCAAGACTGGCAGATCTGAGCCAGCGACCCTCCAAGCTCCAACCCTCCCTTCTCCTCTCACCCACGACTCAAAACCCCCAAAACAACCCTCACCTCCTCCTCCTACCCCCTAAAACTAACCACCATGCCCAAAGAAAAATCCCTCAACCCAGTCGCCGCCCACGCCAAAGCACAAAAACGCGCCGAGCACAAAAAGACCAAAGCGACAGTGCAAGCGCAGCGCACCGAGCGTCTCGCCAAGCGGAACCCCGCGCGCCTCGAGAAACAGATCGCGGAGCTCAAAGCTCTAGAATCCCATGGCAGTCTTAAGCCGCGGGACCAAGAAGTCTTGAAAGGGTTAGAGCGGGATCTGGGTCTTGTGCGGCGGGCGAGGGAACATGCTGGCCTGTCCACACAGGGCGGGGCAGGGCGGGGTGATGAAGATGGCCGGAGAGGGGGGAGGGGGGAGCAGGATGCGCGAAGAAGGGAGCTGGGAACGGGTCAGAAGAGGAGGCGGGAGGAGGACGAGGACGGGAGTGAGACCGATCCCGAGGTCAGGGGGATTCCGATGCCGAGGGATACGCCGCCTCCTGTGCCGAGACGGGAGAGGAGGGAGGAGAAAGAGAAGAAGGAGGACAGGCCTGTGCAGGTCACGTATAGTAGTGAGCCTGTGTTGAAGGATTTCAAGAAGGCGGCGACGGGAGCGAGGTTCGCGCCGGCGCAGGTGAGGAGGAATTTGGATCGGGCGAAGGGGAAGGGGGGACTGGTGGAGGAGGAGGAGTGGGAGAGGTTGGAGAGGGCGGGGTATGCTGGTGGTGGGACGAAAGGAGAGGTGGAGGTCGAGGGGAAGGGTGAGGAGGGCGGCAAGGTTGGGAGTGAGGATGCGGAGCAAGGGAGGAAGAGGGGAGTCATGATGGAGGAGGTTGAAGATGAGGATTTGTAAATGGTTCTGCGGGATACGATTGAGAGATGGAATGGCTGAGATGGCGAATTATGATACCCAGGAATGCAGGACTGCATTGAGAAGATTGTAGGAGCGGTGCCTTCTGCTGTTGAGGCGTACAAAAGCATACACGGAGGAAGGCCAAGAGAAGAGATGCGGAACGAGATCGCTACCTGATGAAGCATTCCAGTCACAGACGCATTGCATGATGGTAATTACAGGACATAAGCATATGAGGCCATTACTACGACACTGGAGCATTGGAGAAAGTACTTGATGTCCTGCCTATTCGTGGACCGATATCTTGGGGTATATATGGCTTCACGACCAAACCTTGAGGTAAGTAGATCTAAATGCGGTCGTCGTCAAAGGAGATTCGATCCTCGATAGCGCCTTCCTTTCAGGTTCCGTCTTATGTCCTGATGAGGCTATCAATGGCAGCTCACTCGCTGCTTCATGCCGCCTAGATTCGTGGTCCTTTTCTCTCGCGACTGATCCGACTAGCCTCAGAAGCTGCGCTTCATCGCTTTCATCATCCTCATGCGCTCCGCTGTGCTCTTCAATGATGCAAAAGTAGCCAGCTCCAGCGACTCAACCTCCTGCTGAATCCGGACTGCCTTCTCCCTTGCCTTGTGGCAGCTTCCATGTCTTATACCCAGCTTTCAATTCCTTCTGCTTCCTTCGTTGCGCTATAGTCGCACTGACTACATTGCCAACGTACAAGTCAATCGGGACTCCCGACTTGCCTTCGATTTTTGCATACGCAGGGCCAACAAAGCGGCCGTCTTTCGTCCGGAAAGCCAGGACCCAGTCTTTTGGACCTCTGCAGTAGATCAGAGGATTTGTCCTTGGTGGATTTGGAGTACCCATTGTTGCATCGTTCGACGTAGCATCAGAGTCTACCTCTCCCATAAGACTCATGCTTCCAAAGCCTTCGTCCGAGAGAGTGAAGCTATTCCGCAGCGAGTCGCCTTCGCCACTGCTAAAATCCAAATTCTGATCATTCGATTGGGAGGTCGGCAATTCGATTCTCTCGTGCCATTTCCTTCTCAGATCCGCGTGCCCTCTTCTCAATTGCAACACCTCATCCGTCAAGTCCTTCCAGCGCTCAAAGGTCGTCCTCTTCCCCTTCACCTCCTCCATCGCTTCCCTCTTCCTCCCCTCCTGCCATCCCAACGCCTCCACCTCCGCCCTTCTCAATACCTCCACCATCTCCGTCTCCCACAATCTTCCCAGCACCATATCCCTGACCAACACCTCCTTCGCCGACCACTCCCTGACCCTCAACCTCCTGTCTTCCGACACCAGCTTCCTCGCATGTCTCACCTCCCCTATCTCTGGCCCATTCCCCACCTTTCGCTTCTCCAAGAACCTCCCACTCGCCAAATTATCCCTCAACATCTCCGCCCCCACCAATCCAAGCTTATCAATATTCCTCACCAACGCATTCCTCCCCTCCTTCTCACTCGCCTTGTAGCTCAACTCCACCCCCGGTCTCGACGTCTGATCCACCACCTCCCCCTGATCAAACTTACTCGGGTGCAGCGTCTGCAACGTCACCCCACTGTGCGTGTCCCGGTACAGCATTGCCCAATGCACCGGCGCAGGACCGTACAGGTCAGGCAGGAAGGAAGGGTGCACGTTGAGGCCGCCGTAGCGGGCGTGGGCGAGGATGCGGGGCGGGACCAGGAGGCCGAAGGAGACGGCGATGATGAGGTCGATGGGGCGGGGCGGCGTCCAGGAGGTGAAGGTTGAGATCTGGTGGACTGGGAGGGAGATCCGGGCGGCGGCGTCTTTGATTAAGGCTGGTGCGAGGGTTAGTGGCGAGGACTTGGAGGGGGACGAAGGGATGCAGGGGCCTTACGGTGGGTGAGGTGTTTGAGGCCGCGGCCGGTGCGTTGGGGTGTCTTGCATACTACTTCGATGGACGAGACGATGTCGCTTGGGAGCTTGTAGAGGGCGAAGAGGGAGTAGATGCTGAATTCATCGGAGCCGCAGAAGAGGATCCGGAGAGGGGGGAATTTGGGCCTGATGTCGGCTTCGAGGGGCTGTGTTGATTGATGTCGACTCCATGTTCGTGATACAAATAACGGTCTTCTTAGAAGACAAGTTCGGACGATCATATCATAGCTATATATTTGTCACGTGGCATGCGCGTGGTGACAATAATGGAAATGCTCTCACTGAAATGTCTCGAGAACTATCAGAGTCGAAGATCAGAGGACACTAGAGTGACAAGGGTATTCAGATGGTTGATCATGAAATTGTTTCCTCGAGAATGACTATATAACACTAAGATCTACAGGTTATTCGGAAGCGGACTCGGAGCTTTCTCCGTCCTGCGTCATTGCTTTTTCCCATTGGTCATTCTACAACCATATTAATTGTATAAAGTGCCCAAACATATCAGATCTCACCCGCCAATTTCACGACCTTTAATACCCAGGACGGTTGGCGCCCTCGCGGGCACAAGCAATGCTCCCCCGATGACCACGCCGCTCCCAGAGTCGCGCGTGATCCCCGCGCAACTCGCCTTCCTCAGCATCTACAACCCCTCGCTAGCCACCAGCGACGAGACCTTCCGCGACCAAGTCCTGTTCTACTACTCGCGCGCCGACAAGGAAGCCAAAGCCGCCCGGAAAGCCAACAATGGCCAAGAAGTCAGCAAGGAGGAGCTCCGCGAGCAAGAGAACGAGCGGTTGCGTCAGATCGGACTCGCCCAGGGAATGGTGGATTTCGCGAGGAGCTTCTCCGAGGGACAGCCGGTAGACTCGGTTGAGACGGAGAAGTCGAGGATTGTGATGCATGAGTTGGAGGATGGGTGGTGGGTACTTGCATCGGTGGACTTGACGAGATTGCCAAAGGCCAAGACGCTGGATGCTGCTGCGGCGGCCGCTGCGGCGGGAAAGAAGGAGGAGGAAGTCTACGAATACTCGGCGAGGGAGGTCAGTCCGCCTGCTCTGCTCATTCAGCAGATCGTCACTGCACATCGAACGTTCCTGTTGCATCATGGTCCATCGTTGGACTTTTTGATGGGTAGGCTGGGGCGGGAGAAGATGTCTAGTTTCCTGGACCGGTATTGGACTCGCTTTGCGCGGTCGTGGGAGGTGTTGATGCATGACAATCCTGCCTCGGAGGTGCTCGGAGGGGTCAAGCTGTCAGCGGGAGGAGAGCTGGGTATGGGTGTTGGCGAGGAAGAATGGGGAAGTGGAGAAAGAGCAGTCCTGGAGGATCTGGTACACAGGACGGATGGCCTTGTGGACTTGCTCGTTTCGAGATTTGGAAAGCCAAAACCTGACAAAGGTTCGAAAACCAGTACCGATCCCGAAGCGGAACTACCTTGGATTGGGCGTGGGCAATGCGCTGATGTTGGAGATGGTGTCATCTTTGGCGGCACAGGGAAGCTGTCGCGTGCGAGTATCAGGGATGTGTCAAATTGGGTGCAACAAATTTACATGTACGGAGATTATGCGTATGGAGTTAGAGACCATCCATCAAGAAAGCGACGGAAAGTACCAAAAAGGGCACCATCCTCGTTGGAGGAATCAACAATGCCTGTAGCAGACAAGAACGACGCCACGGAAGTGCCGACAACTAGCGAAGACGAGGCCGCTCAGACTGATCAGACAGGTCAGGATCTTGAGGCGGACGGTGAAGCACTGGATAAAGTACCTTCGATACCCGCACTGCCACCTGACCCACGTCCTACTTTGCATGATCGAGTCGCCTCTCAGGATCATGCACCGGGTAGTCCAGCGGGCGTGCCAAACCCGATAGATGATCACCGCCCTGGCATCCCTCCTCCGATCGTGACCGCAGCGGAACGATCCTTACACAACGCTACGTCCAAGGCAGGTCAGACGCCTAGAAAACCGCAACCAGCAGAAAGTGAAGAAGAGTCAACCTTTGGCATCTCCAACGACAAGTGGGCAACTTACCTGACCTTCGGTCTTAACAAGCTTGCGAAACCAAGCGTGGTGGAGAAGAAGGCGGAAAAGCCTGCGGCAGCGGCACGTCAGTCTACAACGAATACGACGACTCTACGACCGCCGAATGACGAAGTAGAAGTTAAGTCTGATGCTGGAAGTGGCAATGTGTCAATGAAACAAGTCGACCCCATGCCTGAGAACTTCTTGGTCGAGTCTAAGATTGCCGAGCAGAAACACCTGGAGACGGAAGGCTACTTTTTGATTGGGTACCGTGGCATGTTGAAGGGAACTAAAGCGATGCCTCTTGATGAACAGAAGCCTGGTTTGGACGAAGATGAGCACGGTGGCGATCGAACAGTTCTTCGTACCGTACATGTCGAAACCGTGAAGGCCGTCGACTTCAATGGCGATGAAAATGAGGCGTCCGACGCATCTTCTGTGGAGACCTTCAAGAAAGGCATGACAACAACAACAAACGAACGTCTACGAGTACTGGTCTACATCCGACGACCCTTCATCTACACCTTTCTCTTCCAACAACGCAACGAGTTCCTACAGATGACCTCCTTTTACAGCAACCTCCACCACCACCTCGAGCCACTTCAGAAACCCATGAGTTACAACACCTCTACCACAAACGTGACCCGCCGCATCGCCGACTCCCGTGAGCCCGATCCGACCGACAGTCCCAACAGCAAAGGTCAGACTCCCCCACCCGTTTACGATCTTCTCTACGATCCCATCCGCCTCACAGTCCACTCTTCGATCCCCAACATTCCCCTCCCCGGCACCCGCGAAGCAGAAGGCTTCTCTCTCACAGGCGACGCCTCATCTTCCTGGACCCGCATCGAAGGCCTGAACGTGCACTCCCAGATTCTCGCCATCCTGGACAGCACCCGCCGCACGTCCCGCGAGATCGAAAAGTCGGCCAAGACAAGCCGCGGCTGGTGGGTGGTGTGGATGCGGCTGCCGCCATCAACGCAGGCGTCTACCCGGGATCTCAAGGTGGCGGCGGAAGACAGTGTGGCAACGGACAGTGCGCAACCGAGTGCCCGGCCGAGCGCGGACACGTCGTTTACTCAGCCTGATGTATTTGACACGAGCGATTGTCGCGTTGCGGTGCTGGTCAGGAAGGCGAGTGATTGGACACCGCCCAAAGGCAGTGGCGGAGTCAGGAACTTCTCAGGCATGATGGGGTGGACGGGGAGTGATGCTACGGGTGGTGCGAATGCGGGATGGGGGCCGGGGTTGGCGGGTGGGATGGGGTTTGATCCGAGGAGGTATGTTGAGGGACTGTTGAGTTTGAGTCGGTAGAGGAAAGGATGTGTTATTGTTCTCTGCATATACATAGGCATGGACAGGTGATGAGCACTGCCATGAGCATGAGCATGAGCATGAGCAAGACCAAGAGAAATCAAAAGCATTGGACTATAGATAAATCCATGCATCTACTATGGACTTGTATAAGAGCAGTTCTTTACCATGTCTACTGCTAACCGTTGTGGTTCTTCTGCCCAGGTTGATTTTAGTGATCGAGAATGGTGTAGTTCTGCTGATTACACAACATTGCTAGTTATGTCGAACAAAGGACTGCTCACGTGCACTTGTGTACACCATGATACCCCGGGTCGAGCGGCATTCTACGTTACCTGCCCTAAGTGACATTCAGGGCTTCTCATGTCCGCTCATGCCCAAGAAGCTTGTTTTATTGTGAAAAAGGAAGCTGATGCAGATTGTAATGAGAAGGTCATGTGAAGATCCGGCTTGGCAGCATGATCCACCATGGCAAACGGAGCGGACCGCGCTAGCGCCGGTGTGGCACTCGAGCCAACTGGGGTCACCTTCTGGCTTCTGCCTCTTCCACTTCGGCGCTTTGACAACCACAACACACACTTTGTCTTGAACCGCCTCCGACTTTCGTCATAAAACTCTACTCCTTTCACCAACTTTCACCGGGCGGGCATCTGAAACAGCATCACACTCACATTGAATTCGACTCTCCACCATCACCGAAGCAATTCACAAAGGCGAGCTGCACAACTGCTATCGCCTGAGAGGCAACGCTGCTTCACACCGCACGTCATGAACAGCGTGATACCAACTCACACGCTATTCGCTCCTCACCTCCTCGAGAACCCACGACACTCTCCACCGAGGACCGGTGCGTATTCTCCTCGGCAATATCATCATAGCAATCATCTGACTCCACAAGATTACTATCAAACCAGCACCATGTCCGGCCGCAAACGCAAAGCTTCTACACCGCCCGTTGACGACCGCATGTCGACCTCACCCACCTCCTCTCCCTCAGTCGCCCACCGCACCCTTCCAGCGCCTCTCCAACCACGGACTAAACGCACACGCACAAATCACGCAACAGGTCGTCCACTCGACTTACCCCGCCTGCTGGAGACGCTATCCCCTGCCGACCTCCGTTCTGTCATCACGAACCTCTGCTCCTCGCACCCCGCTCTCATCCCAGCCGTCACATCTCTTGCTCCCCGTCCGACTCTCGAATCGACTCTGGCCGTCCTGCACAAATATGAAGAAGCGTTCAAATCCTCCTTTCCCTTCGGCAACCGCCCGACCAGCGACTACACCTACAACCGAGTCAAGCAGTCTCTTTCACAGCTTCTTGACGCTCTCAAAGATTTCACACCATCTTTCCTCCCACCACAAGAGAGTCAGACTAATATCTCCCTGAGCTATTTGGACAGCGTGACCGAGATCGTGCACGGGTTGCCGAATTGGGACACCCCCAGCCACAACAGGGCGAAGGAAGAAGCATATGAAGAGCTTGCAGCTGCGTGGGGCAGCGTCATCAAGGAGGCGATGAAAAAGAGTGGAGGAATACAGTTGGGCTTTGTCGGGTGGGAGGAGCGCATAAGGAGGCACGATGATCTTTCCGGAGGACGACTGCAAGGGGCGGTCGATGAGTTGAGGAAAGGCTTGGGCGTTTGGGGGGCAGGGACTTCACAGATGCAAGGCATGGGTATGGGAACTGGAATGGGCAATGCGGGGATGGAAGAAAGGGAGAGGGTCAGGAGAGAATTGCTCAGTGGAAACTATGGCGCCGGACCTGCGGGTATGGTGGGTGGTGGTCAGTGGTAAGACACTGGCAGCATTACATGGAGCAGGACGAGAGTGAGCTGGTTTTCACTCCAAGGGTGTCATGATTGGACAGCTGATCACCAGCATCCTGATGATGGGAGAAGGATAGACACCTCCTACGAAGGAGCGAAACGAGCACACAGTAACGAGTCACGACTTCTCATATCGCATAGGCCTCACGGCCACGAGTTATCACTCAATGGACAGATGGGGACATTGCTTTCTCATCATTGAGCTTGAAGTCGAATTGTTTAATGAGTCGACAACGGTACATAGAAAGGCGGCGCTGGTGACACGGTATGAAGGATGCATGGATAGTCGTCATTAGAAGACCCTCTGCGGTAGCCAACCACTCACGAATTGAACGAAGATATACTTTCAAATCATCTCATCCTACCTCTAAAGTGCACTTTGCAATCAACAAGCCTTGAGCACATGTGGAAGGTCGCAGACCGGTCCGAAAAAAAGAGTCTTTAAGATTTCTGTAGTCTCAGCTGCAATGATGCCAACCAGTAGCTTTCCCTGCCCCTTCCTGCGTATTGCCCCTTCCATACATCCGTGTTTGCAAAGCCATTCCCGAGGACCAATCTTCGTCCTCGAGAACCGTGGCAAAAAGAATCCCGCTTTCTCAATCATTATTGCATCCACCTCGAGAGCGAGGAGGACGCGGTGTAAGAAAAACGGCAAAGCTGGGGATGGGGGCATTATTACATGTTTGCGTGTCGCTGTATTCTCCTGTTTGCCGGCTTTTCTCTCTCCTTTCGGGCCCAAAATTCGCTGGAGACCATCACAGGAGCGAGATATATGTATGATTCGAACAAGAATGAGAAGCGCGGCGCATCATCCACCGGCAGGCGGGAGGTCAAGCACCTATGCGCTCCCGTCCTCGCCATCCTCGGGCTCCTCCTATGCGTTCCCTGGCTTCTCGTCCGTGTCAATGTGCCAGACGACGTAGTTGGGGAGACCGTAGACGCCGTAGCCCGCGCGCTTTGCCATTTTGGCGAAACCTTCTGTCTCAGCTTGATTCTCGAATGCGTAGCAGGGAAAGTTGATGCCTGTTGATATGTGTCAGTCTGCGCCGAGAGACTTGGGACGAATGTGGGAGGAAAATGTGTTGCAAAGGTGGACTTACCAGATCGATGCACCTCTGCTTTGACGAGGATGCTTACACCTCCGATGCCGTCGAGAGGAATTTCAACGTCCTTGTTCTCCCGCCAGTCACCCATCTTGGCCATGTAGGTGCGGCCAGTTTGGTACTCTTTGTACCCCTCGGCGAGGACAACGTCCTTCTCCAGAGTGGTGTACTTAGGCCCTTCCTTGGGCTCCTGCCAGGAATTGTAGTCGAAGCGACCTTCAATGTCGACTCCGTTTTCGTAACGGTGGAACCAAATGTCTGTGGCCATAGTTAGCTTATGCTGATTTATCCTTATGATCCATATTAACGTACTCGGTACCAAGACGTCCCTGTTATGGGCCATAAAGTCCTCGATGATGGTCTTTGGCGAGTCCTTGATGTCGACGTCTCGCCAGTAGACCCATGTGTGCTCTGGCTTCATGGCTGCGCTGAGGAGGTAGTTCCTTGCTCGTCCCATGGCCTTTCTCCGTGGTCCTTGCGCGGCAAAGCCATGCCTGTCTTCGACGTTTTGCCCAAGAGTGACACCAAAGTCTTTCTCGACAATCATCGCGCTATGGAACGCCACGCTGTCTGGTCTCGATTGTACCCGCTCCAACTCTTTCGCAAGGACAGCCATGGTGTCATCCGAGCTGTCTCCGACCAGGAAGGCAAGATCGATCAGACTGTGATCGTAGGTCAATTGGGAGAGAAGGTCAAAGTGCTGCTCGATATATGGCGCAGCATCACGAAGAGGAGTGAGGATCAGCACACGCTCTGTACGAGGCTTGCCCTTGGGTGGAGTCTCGATGTCATTGAGGTCGACGTGTTGAATATCTGTCGAGTTGATCTCGATAGGATCGTGGTGGTTGAATATCACCGGTGTCTGTAGATGTGATGTCCACTGTACCCGCTCATTCGGTGACATTTGCATCGGCGACTTTGAGGGGCCGAAGCAGTAGAATCTGTGATTCAAAGTCAGCAACTGCAGAGCATCGAAATATTTCCATGTCAGGTATCATCTCCAAATTGGCCTGTCACAAGACATTCCAGACTAGGATATTGTCGTACCTCTGCAAGTCACCGGCAGATCCGCTCAGACTCCTCCATAGTAATACGACAATCGCGCCAATCGCAACAAACAAGAAGAATCGTGTCCGAGTGAGGAAATGCCATATCGCCCTCGAGGGTGGCAGCCGCGCCTTTGCCGACTTCCAATTTATGCCGCCTTTCGGTACGAGCATGTTGTGCGGTATTCGAAGCTGTAACGAGCGTGGGTGGTAGGGGTGAGCGCCGCGTGGGCGAGGCCGGAGAGGCGCTCAAGGAGAGGCGGACCAAGGGCCAATCGTTTGCCGATTATATTGTAGGAGTATTGCAGAATCGCGCAAAATAGATGGAGAGCGAAACAAGGATTGTGGAGGGCGAGAGGTGTTCAGATGTGGATTGTTGAGGACAAAAGTCGAAGACCTGTGGCAGGCTCTCCAGAAATGAAGTCGACTTGGCACAGGCTCTACGCAGCCGAAGACGTGATTCGTCAAGCGCGGAGCATCTGATCGGCAAGCAAGCTGTCGTCCGCCTGTCTCACTCGTATACACGACGTTGAGAAAATGTCACGACGAAACCTGTAAAACTATGTTGCGGAGACACTGCACTGTACACGCGTACGGGCCCGACTGCCATGACAGTGTATCCTGTACCAAGGTCGGACAGACTATTATAGGCTCTGTCAAGTGTCACGGAGAACTCAGGGCACGTGCACGTCATGCCTTAGCATCAGATAGCACGGTATTGCACCTAAAGTGTTGGAGATTCCTGTGGTCATCGCTGCCAGGCCCATGAAGATGATCAGGCCGACCATAAGAAATTACTGCCATGCGTGTTACAAGCTGATTAGAGCGAGATTGTAGCATCCACAGAGATGAAAGAGTGCGATCGGGTTAGGGTTATGGCCCGGTATTGTTGTAGTGACAATGTCCCTCGACTCCAAATCATTCTACCTTGACCTTCAACAAATCTACCTTGTCAAATAGTTTAACAATGTCTGGGCCAGCAGCTCTAGTGGTTCCGGCCTTGAAGCGCCATACGTCCACGGTCATTGTTGCTCATGGTCTTGGTGATAGGTAGACCACCCGCTCAGGTGATGCTTGTGCTTATACTGACTACATGACAGTGGCGCTGGATGGTATCGCGTCTTTCCGAAACCTCCTTCTTATCTCTAAAACCGGCACAGGTCGTTTCTTGCCGACACGTGGCGGAACAAGAATAAGTTTCCAGAGACCAAATTCATCTTTCCAAATGCTCCAACGATACCCATTACCATTGTGAGCTCGCCTGGCTTAGACACTTCTGGTAGTCGAAGCATTGCGACTGACATTCACAGAACATGGGCATGAGAATGCCTGGGTGGTACGACATAGTAAGACCAAGAGATACAGTCAATCACCTCCGCGATCCATTCTTTCACTAGCACGTCCTGAGTCTCGATTCTGACATTAGGTACTTGACAGGTCTCTTTCGATGCCCTGCAAGAGAGTGAGGACGAGCCAGGCATCAAACGGTCCCAGGACTACCTCCATGGTCTCATTGCCAAGGAGGTAGAAGAAGGCATTCCTTCGGACCGAATTGTGCTTGGAGGCTTCAGTCAGGGAGGCGCAATGTCACTGATATCAGGCGTCACGTGTCCTGTCAGACTCGGCGGCATCTTTGGGCTTTCTAGCTACCTCTTACTAAAGGGCAAGGTTCGAGATATGGTCCCAAGTGAGAATCTGAATAAGGTAATCAGGATCTGAATAAATCATGGGACCGAGGTTGTTGACCCGACGGACAGGATACGCCCATCTTCATGGGCCATGGAGACATGGACCCGATTGTAAGATACGAATGGGGCCAGCAGACAGCTGCAAAGCTCAAGGAATGGGGCTGGGACGTTGACTTTAACACATACAAGGGTCTGCCTCACTCTGCAGCACCCGAGGAGATTGACGACCTGGAGAAGTACTTGAAGCAGAGGATACCAGACCAGGGCGACAAGGCCGAAGGATCGCTCTGACTCGGCGCCACTGGGGTCTTCGAGAGACAACCACCAACGTCTGTGGTCATGACGGCCATTGGTGGTCTGTTGCTGATTCTCCTATATCTGCGATTGAAACACAAACGCGGACAAAGCAATAAGGTACATGGTACAAGTAGCAGTCTGTAGACAAAAGAAAAATAGACGACATTTGGTCTGGCCCTGCCAAGTGTAGTTGAAGCAGGGCCCCAAATCGGGAGGTTTAAACGGATCCTGAGCCGCACCATCTGTCAAAGTGGGCCGCTCAATCAAAGCAGCAACCCTGCGCTCAGCCTTTAATTTGCCAGCTCTTTGGCCCTGTCTGAATCAGTGGTTCATCGCAAAATGGCAAAAATGTGGCGCTGTCTTCTCTGGCGCCATGAGCAGGCCAATCCCAAAGGTCAATTTGGCGCAGATTGCCTGTCCCAGGGCCAGGGTTTGTTTCTTTTGTATCTCGACATCTGGGCGTGCTGGTCTGCCTCGTGGCTACGTGAACGTGACCGACAACTGGCCTTGTCGCGGAGCCTGGTCTGGTCGTTGCATCAGTATCACTATTCTAGATGATATTCACGAATGATCGACAGTCTTTCTAGACGCAATGGCTTCAGAATTGAAACGCTCACCGTCCTTTTCTCTTCGGAAGAGTTTCGAGTCGACTCGCTTTCGAAGGAAGCATGCAGACTCGACAGCGACCGCACCAGACAGCGAGCCTCCGCCACCTGTGCCAGTCCTTCCTCGAGCAGCGACAACACATTTTGAGGAGCCCAAGCACACAGAGCCCAAGCATACAGAGCCCAAGCACGAAGAGCCCAAGAATGAAGGACCTAGATTATCGAAAAGGAAATCAGTCCGCGATTTCTTCAATCAAGCAATAGGACCCAGGGTATCGAGAAGAGGAAAGCGAAGGACTCGGGTGAGTGACCGTTTGGATGTAATCAACCACAACTTCACTCATACCAAGCAGGCTGACTCTAATGGCTCAAATCGATCCAGCCGTGTCGTGAACTTCTCAGCTGTTGCCGAACAGGAGAATCTTGCGCCGCGTGGTACTTCCATCGATACGTCCCGGGATGTGTCCTCAGTCCGTAGCTCGGCGTACTCTGGCAATGACACATACAAGCCACTCAGTGCACACCCTCCGACCCCAAGGATGGCTACCGTCAAAGAAGAGCCCCAAGTCAGGCCACTTCGGGAAGCCGACCTTCGAAAGATGTTCTTTGGTGCGCCTCAATTCTCCCTTGCAGGTTCTCGAGACTATCCCAGGCCAGAGGCCACTTACAGGGATCAAGACCCTGACAGTACTCATGACGGCCGCGATTTCTTGGATCTGCAACATAGCTCCTTCGAATTGGCTACTCTGCAATCAGCAGATGGAGACAACTTTCTGGATCGTATCAGAGGCGCCAACGGTACTATCGAGATGCCAAGTATGCTCGGTATCCACGGCCTGGAGCCAGGCACGGTCAGCATGGATCATTTTCTTCAACTTCCTTTGTCACTACCACAAGAGACTACCAGAGATTCAAGGGTGTATCCGAAACGTCTTGTCCTGCAAACAGATCCGGAATCAATAGGACTGCGTGCACTTCAGATTGAGCGATGCATAGATCGTCTGTCGGAGCTAGGCGATCTACAGGAACTACACGACGATGACGACAGTGATATGACTGCCACAGTGAACGAGCAGAAGGCATCAGAGATGTACTCTGACCTCTTCTCTAAGCTTTTGACACCTCCAAAATACACAACTTCTTCAGACGATGATCCAACAGGACTGGATGTGCAGATATCGGCTTTGGTGCGGACCTTGAATCTTCCAGACATGTGGTACGATTTCAGCAACCCTGATGAGCGGATACGGCTCGGTCAGATCATATGGTCTGCTCAGGGGGAACCGGATGGTGTCGAGGTCGTCGATAACAGGAATGTGCTTCTTTTACAGATCACTCTGGCTGCTGAGCTTCTTACCCGATTAGAGCTCAATCAGCGGAGGTCAGATGATGACTCAAACGACGGTAGTCCGAGAAGACGAAGCCCTGGTATCACTCGCAAGATTGTGTGGGATTTAGTTCTGGCCAAGCGCTTTCTCCAGGATGTATGCATTGCTCCAGGCAAACTCGATGGCGACAAAGAAGGCAGGAATCTCAACAGAAGCAGCCTCTTCTCGATGTTGTCTTTTGTGACTGCACGTGAATCTTTCGAGGATGATCAAGAGCTGCAGCCTATTTTGTATCCACGTCACGAAAGGACGCAGCTAAATGGGCTTTTGTCCTTCGCCATGGCTCTGGAATGGCCACACTTGGACGAATTGAAACAAAAGATCAATACTCGTGTTCAAGAGAGCGAAGATGGTGCCAAGAAAGCATACACGGCGCCATTGGGTACACCTGCCTTCAACCCCGACGATCGTGACAGCTATTTTGGCGTCCTCGTCAGACCGAACGCGGGCCGCACACTCACCTCTCAATCCGTACAGCTATTGCCACCCGTGTCACCAGATCAATACAGCCACATGAATGCCGGAGGCTGGCTTAGTCGCTCATGGCTCACCGGACTCGTTCTACCGGGCGAGTCCGCTTCCCACCTCCTCATCTCCTCCCTTCTCGAGAACTCCTCCAACGCACTCACCACTCTCGGCGACACCGCCAACCTCACCGGGGGTTTCATCTACCGTTCCCGCTCCTACTGGTCCAAGTCCTGCATCGTCGGCCGCGTCCTCGCCGCGCTAGACAATACAAACGACTGCATGGGCTGGATCTCCGCCCCATCCCCCTCCCCCTCCAACCCAGACGGCTGGATCAACATCACCTCCCTCCCGACCGCGCACTCCTCTCCGCGAATCAAATCTCCCGCCCTCCTCACCTCCCTCTCCGCCCCCTTCCCGGACCCCAAAACCACCCCCCTCACCGACCCCGACTTCCACTACCCGACCGACGGCCCCCCGATCCTCGGCAACGAGATCCGCGCCCACGTCCTCACCTTCGAACCCTCGCCCACGACCTTCGAGCTCTCCACCCCCGTCCCGCTCGCTACTTCCCCTCGCTCCTCCTCCTCCGCCTCCTCGCCCCACCTCACCTCCGCCCTCCCAACCTCCCAAGCAGTCCTGACCTTCACCCCGCCCCGCTCCGCAACAAACCTCACAAACCTCGCCATCCCCCTCCGCCACGGCGTCCACTTCGTCGCCTCCCAGCCTTGCTTCCCCAAGCCGCGGACTACGCCGTCGGGCACGCCAAGGAAGGACACGACGGGCGGGCCAGAGAAGAAAGACAAGGAATTGCCTGCGCCCCCGTGCCATCCCTTGCTAAAATCATATGGCTACGTAACCGTGCCTGCGCTGGCACTGCTAGGCGACGACGAGCGGGTGCGGAAATTCGTGGAACGAAGTCCGGAGGAGGAGGGAGGGGAAGCAGGGGCGAGAGAAAGGCAGGATAGCGGTGCGGGACGGAGTCCGAGGGTGCAGCAGCAGGGCGGAAACGGGTGCAAGAGGGAGGAGAGGGATGTTTTGGTGTTGGATGCGAGGGGGAGCGGAGAGCTGCAGTTGCTGGCTAGGGCTTGGTGTGCTATGGTCGGCGAGGACGCGGTGGTGGGGAGGGTGGAGAGGAGCTGTTTTGGGTGTTGCGTGAGGGAGGCGAGGGGGTTGGGCGTTGGGGTTGTTATTAGGGTTTGAGCGGTTGTCGTCGTTGTTGTGGGGATATGAGGAGGGGCTCTTGGGGTTGAATCTAGGAATGGAAATTGGTGGTCTCGACATTTGGTTGGTTGCTTCTTGATTCTATTCGGCTAGGACACAGCATTGGTATAGGGATCTGTTTCAAATGGCTTGGGTTGCAGCTTACAGAGAATATTCCTTTTCGCTTCTATGTACCTACTTAGTGTCTCATTTGGGCTTCATATTGGCTGGTTATGCCATCACTCTTGGACTATATTGTGGTAAACATGTTTCTTTCTTCAACTCGTAGAGATAGATGCACTACATGTTTGTCTGATCTTGGTGGTTATGTCATTTTCTAGAGCTGATATCTGTACTCGGGGCTCATGTCTCCCAGCTCCGTCTTCTCGTACTCGGTCAATCCCACGTCTGTCGGCGTCTTATCCCTCGATCTGTTTTGCCAGCGACAGCAGATGAAATATGCAATGCAAGATACAATGGCCAGAGCAGTGAAGCCCAGACCAATGGCATAGCCACGGACGTATCGAGGCGGGTCTGTAAAGGCATATACCGCGATGATACCACCGATGTTTCCGAATGAGATCTGCCACGCGGAACCAACAGAGCGTCTGTGATGGCCTCCGAGGTTCATGTTGAACCAGCAAACTATGATTGGCATGGTGCTGTATGTCCCCTGGTGCGAATTAGCGACGTTCTAAAAACTGCTCGAGAATTGCGTGAAAAAAGCTTTGCTTTCCTGAAAAGGACTGGCTATGATAGCTAGACTTACCATCGTGACCAAGAAGAGTGCTGCGTACTGCAAACTCCTGTTATTGAAGACACTGACAAGGATTCCAAAACCAGCGACACCGATAAAGGTTCCAATCATGGTGAATGCAAAACGATGCCTAGTCTTATCCGACAAGTAAGCCATGATCATGGAGAATCCAAAGGCCACAGCCCACGGAGGCACAGAGTGCAGTTGTGTTTGGATAGGACTGTATCCGTAGCTCCTGATAATGCCAGGCGAGAAGTAAGCATATCCGTAAGCAGGCACGATGAGGCCAAAGTACATGAGACCACCAAGCCAGACCTTGATGTCCTTGAATACGTTCAAGACGTCCTTGCCAGTGATCTTGCGTTCTCTGGCACTCTTGCCCTGATCGGCTCGGAGTCGTGCTGAGATATACGCGCGCTCTTCCTCGGTCAACCATTTTGCTTCCTCGGGAAAGTCGGGGATACAGAAGAAGAAGGCAAAGCTGATGACGCAGGTGAGGAGGCCTTCGAGGATGAAGATCCAGCGCCATCCACGATAGCCTTGGATGCCTTCCATCTTACCAATCGCTGCGGCGAGAAGACCACCAAAGGCACCGGCTAGAGTGGTAGAGGAGAAGAAGAACGAGTATCGCTTCTGAGCTTCCGAACGCTTGTACCACATGCTTTTGCATGATTAGCAATATTAACCCCAAGTCATGGGTGATAGAACTCACCCGATCAGGTAAAAGCAACCAGGGAACATGCCTGTCTCAAACAGCCCGAGGAAGAATCTTGTCGCCAAAAGACCAGAGTAGTTCACCACAAAGCCCTGGATAAGAGTGACAAGACCAAAGCCGAACATGCATATCGAAAGCCAGACATGGGGTTTGAATTTCTTAAGCAAGATGTTGGATGGGATCTCAAAGAGGATGTAGGGTACGAAGAAGATGACAAGAGCATTGCTAAACTCTGTAGTGTTGAGACGGAGTTCGGTAGAAAGACCAAAAACGTTTGCGTTTGAAATGTTGACTCGATCCAGGAAAGCTAGGAGATACAAGATGCAGAGGAAGGGGATGACGCGGAGATCGACCTTTGTCATCAGCTTCCTTTCGGTGGTATGCGAAGGACAGGCGACATGAAGGTCCTCATCGTATGCTGTCGCATTGGCGTCATATGGCACCGAAGTCGACTTCTCGGGGTCAGAGGAGCTGTCCGGCGACGGGTCTAAAGGATATGTCAGCCAATGGCCACAAAGTACTACCAGCTGCGACTTCTTGAGTATCAAACACTCGTAGCTGTCCGACTTCACCAGGTGCTGGACACTGCTGGCGATCTGCCACGGACAGGCCTAAAATCGTTGTCTTGATGTAGTGTGGCGATGGCATGCTCTGATTCTACAATTGGGGAAAAGGCGGACACTTACTGCTCCGAATAAGTCCCATGTTGGGCTACAAGACCAGTAGATCTCCTGGTGTAACTTCTGGCTCAAAACACAGAGACCTTGTTTGAGTCGAAGGTCCTGGTAAGGACTTTGCGGGAAGCTGTTACAGAAAGAAACAAGCGATGACTGATCTTACCAAGCATAAAATTTGGCACTGGTCACGGTGCGGGGATATCAGGACCCCAAGGCCGGGGTAAGCAGGCGGATACCCGGACTCGGCGAAGGATCGACATGGTGGACACCACAATAGGCGGAACAGTCGAGTACGAAGGGCGGCGGCTGGGTTGGAGGCGTTTAGCTTCCGCTTCTGTGCGGCTTAGTATTCGCGAAGAAGCGAGACCATTCGGCTCCGACACCGAGTTGTACAGTCGGCGCCGCCATATGGTCCTCTTGACGAGTTACCCCTAGTGCCACCTGAGCGAAGGCGGAAGGGGGGCCTTCAGACTGGAGGATAAATTCTGTCTCGTTGCAATGCATGGCAACGGTCAAGCCAGTAGGATTCTGGGAAACTTTATGCACGCTGTCATGGCTGGACGACCCATTGCAAGTTGTCTAAGCAAAGACTATCAGACTAGAGCTGATGGTTGCGACCGTCACAAAGCACATGGCTTGGATATGCCTATGTCCGAAGCCACGTACAACCAGTCACAGTCTGGCAGTGCTAGTATTCCAGCGAGCGCTGCACGACTTCCTGCACGCGCTCTCCAACTCTGTGCTGGGTCTGGGTAGCCGACGTCGGCGCGGCAGGAAGGCGTCGAGGCACCAGTCCTTCGCAAAGATTTCATGTCTAATTCCCGGCCAATGTGACGGGAGGCACTCCGCCTGTAGACTCCCTGTGCAGTTTGGTGCAAAGATGATTGTGCGAAAATGATTGTGCAAAAGAGTGTTGTCAACGACGCCAGACCTGGGCACGCCTGGGCGGAGCATTCAAGCAAATGAAGCCTTGAGAACCTCTTGTCAATCATCAGCGTGTCCGTCGCCGACCACGTGTGACTTTGATCCAATGACCGAGCCTGAAAAGCCCCGATCCCATCTCGGTAGAGCGCCGATGCTCAGGGCTAGCAAATCCAAGACAGGTCATTTTGGCTCTTCGCTCGATTCAGGGTGCTGTCAGCTTGGTGCGGCTTAAAAATTAGATTGCTTGCAGCGTGTTTGCAGATCAGGTGCCTGACTTTTAGAGGTGGCCGACGTCAGTCCGTCAGGAACGTATGACTCCGAATGCTCACGGCTTTCGAATCAGCAATGCATAGTATTCTGCATATTGCTCAACCACGTCTACGCCGCTCCGAACCACGTTCGAGGATCTCCAAGGAGGGCCCTATCTTCGTCTCAACACTGTCTTCGGGCTCAGACCAACATGATGCCAGTGACCCACATACGAACTCCGTCTCAAGATTTGATAACGCGATAAGTCATGATACCGAATTTTTTTGGGGTGGGTCGTACCGGAAGACGTTTTCCGCTGACGGTGACTTCTCGGCGATCTATCACGTCGTTGCTGACTCCCATTGAGGCCTTTCTCCGGGCTTTGTATGGATTGCGCCGGGATCTGGATATTGATCAGGCCTGTGCTGGTGTGATGGATTGGCGTGATCAGGTCCGACTTTTACCGAGTCGTAAGCAAGGAGGTCTACCGAGTGGTCCAAGCCGGAACCGCGCTTGCTTATATGACACACCCTTTTTCTCTCGTAGCAGGTTTTTCAAAAGCACACACTAATCTTTGCATAGTTTCTCACACTGGTTTTAATCTTTCTTCAGAATTCATACCAAGTCCCTCAACTCACTGCTACACATAGACACCATGATTTCTATTACGAGATCAATCCCTCATGCTCTCCGGGCTACACCAAAGTCTCCTCTGGTCGCAGGGGCTAACCGCTGGGTAGCTGCTTCACGACCTGCCTTCCGACAGCACTCAAGGAGAGGCTATGCCTCAGGTTCAAGCGCAACTGGTGGTAGTGGTCTCTTGTTCGGTGGTCTCGCAGCCGCCGCTCTTGGAGGTGCTGGCTACTATGCCTACAGCACTGAGGTAAAGCAGCCTAGCGATAGCAACCACAAGACGACCCTCTTCAAGCCAACCAAAGAAGACTACCAGAAGGTTTACGATGCTGTTGCTCAGAAGCTCATCGACCAGGACGACTATGATGACGGCAGCTATGGCCCTGTGCTTGTTCGACTGGCATGGCACTGCTCCGGCACCTACGACAAGGAGACAGGGACTGGAGGTAGCAATGGTGCTACTATGAGGTTCGCTCCTGAGTCGGACCATGGTGCCAACGCTGGCTTGAAGGCTGCTAGAGACTTCCTCGAGCCAGTCAAAGAGCAGTTTCCCTGGATCACTTACTCAGACCTCTGGTGAGTCCTAGCCGAGGAGCTGGTAGTCGTAGGACAGAGCTGACTTCGGTTGTAGGACTCTTGCCGGCGTTTGTGCAATTCAAGAAATGCAGGGACCAGCCATCTCCTGGCGTCCGGGGCGAGCTGATCGAGACGTTGGTGCTTGCACACCCGACGGACGCTTGCCAGATGCCTCCAAGGGCCAGGACCACCTTCGTGCCATCTTTCATCGCATGGGCTTCGACGACCGTGAGATCGTCGCATTGAGCGGTGCCCATGCTCTCGGACGCTGCCACACAGATCGATCCGGCTTCGAGGGACCATGGACCTTCTCGCCTACCACTTTGACCAACGACTATTACAAGCTTCTGCTCGAAGAGAAGTGGACAAACCGCAAATGGGACGGACCGAAGCAATTCCAAGACGTCTCGACAAAGAGCTTGATGATGCTGCCGACCGACATGGTGCTTATCAAGGACAAGAGCTTCAGGCCACACGTGGAGCGATATGCCAAGGATAATGACACATTCTTCAGCGAGTTCTCCGATGTGATTGTCAAGCTGTTCGAGCTTGGTGTTCCATTTACCGCTGGGGAAGACGCACGGATGACATTCAAGCCATCTGCGTGAACATTCGAAGCAGCTGTGCGGCCTGGTCGTGGGGTTCCCTAACCGTGGAACCGACCCTTGGGTCTGAGCTCTCCACCAACCATTTCGGTTAAAAGGCGTTTGTTTGTCTGTCGATACCCTCCAGCGATAGAATGTTTGTACAATTAGAATTTGAGAATAGAATGCAATTGGATTAGTCAATGGCAAGTCAAGCAAATTGTAAGCCCTATCGTCAATGGCGTATCCGTTCCTACGGCCCCAGGCAGAGAGGCCAAAGTATCCAACGTCCGTAGCTTTGGGCCTTCGCCGTTCGATAATGGGCATGGAAACCTACCAGTGTGGAGAAGCAGAGCCGGCAGTGTGGTCGAACAGCACGGCTGACTGCCTCCATGGCTGCATCTCGTACCTGCATGGCGGGAACCAACAAAAAGCAACTGCTGCTCAGGGCAAGTTGATCGATTCGCTCTGGAATCGACTGTGTTAAATGACATGTCGATCACGAGGTGGACAAAGCAATCTAGAAGGACGAGAAAAAAGGACGTGTCGGTCGTGTTCGGGCTGCCCTTGCGAAAAGGAGCTGGCGCTAGGCCACAAGCGTTGTCAGCCCCCGCCTTGGCAACCAGGCCAGAGGACGGTGCGCCTTTTGACTTCTCAGCCATCTGCTATTCCCTTCCCCTTGCACCATAGCCCATACCAACGCTCCTCTCGAGTTTGCACAACTCGCCTCACACGCGGCTATTTTGCATACTGTCAAGACGCACTGCTCAGACATACCGTCGCCGCATTGATTCGAAGCCAGCATCCGTAACTACCACCTCCGAGCAGGCAACCTCATTCACCGACTCAGCTTGCACAGCAAGCACCTTAGCCGCCGACATGGCCTCGTCAAGCTCCAATGTTGTCGGTGTACATTACCGAGTAGGAAAGAAGATTGGGGAGGGTTCATTTGGTGTCATTTTTGAGGGAACAAATCTCTTGAATAACACTCAAGTTGCGATCAAATTCGTACGCGTATCCGACACCAGTAGACGTGATTGCAGCCTAACACCATACAGGAACCACGGAAGAGCGATGCGCCCCAGCTGCGTGACGAATACAGAACATACAAGATTCTTGTAGGATGCCGTACGTCTACACTGTGCTGTATAACCTGTTTTGACACTCACTAATGCAATATAGCCGGCATTCCGAACGTGTATTATTTCGGACAAGAAGGCCTCCACAACATTCTCGTAATCGACCTTCTCGGCCCATCTCTCGAAGATCTCTTTGACCACTGTAACCGACGATTCACTATCAAGACCGTAGTCATGGTTGCCAAGCAAATGCTGTCAAGAGTACAAACAATCCACGAGAAGAACCTCATCTACCGGGATATCAAGCCAGACAACTTTTTGATTGGAAGACCTGGAAGCAAAGTCGCCAACGTAATTCACGTTGTGGATTTCGGCATGGCCAAACAATACCGAGACCCAAAAACGAAACAACACATTCCATACCGGGAACGAAAGTCGCTATCTGGCACTGCTCGATACATGTCCATCAACACACATTTGGGTCGCGAACAATCGCGACGAGATGATCTCGAAGCACTCGGTCACGTCTTCATGTATTTCCTCCGGGGCGGACTGCCCTGGCAGGGTCTCAAAGCTGCGACTAACAAGCAAAAGTATGAGAAGATTGGAGAGAAGAAACAAACCACAGCGATTAAGGATCTCTGTGATGGCTTCCCAGGTAAATCAATGTGGCTTCAGCATAAATCTGGTTGATTTTCTAACATACGACAGAGGAGTTCAACAAGTACCTTTCATATGTCCGCAACCTTGGTTTCGAGGATACCCCGGACTACGACTACCTGCGCGATCTCTTCACTCAGGCACTCAAGAACACTGGCGAGGTAGAGGATGGCGAGTACGACTGGATGAAGCTCAATAATGGCAAGGGTTGGGAAGGCATGAAGCAGCACCCATCTCAAGCACACCTTCACAACACTGGTGGCCAACACGGAACGACCAAGGAGCTTCACGGTACAAACCGCCAGTCCAAGACGGCGATTCCTCCCGGAAGATTGGAGCAGGAGCTCCCAAAGCCGGGCGCCACCCGTCCACCAAACCAAGGCAATCGGGGATCGAGGACGAGGGATCAGCAATACTCGACGCCTACGTTTCAAAAGCGTGGCAGCACGGCTCAAGACCTTGCTGCACCCGAAGGGTCGACTGCGGCGCAATTCGCAAATAGCAACGCGAACCTCCCTGGAGGCCGCTTGAGCTCACAGCAACCCGCCAACATGGGCATGTCGGCAACGGCCGCAACGAGACCAACACAGCAATCGCCACCACAGGAACCAAAGCAAGGTTTCATGGCCAAGCTCATGAAGGCTCTCTGCTGCGGATGAGCTTCCTGATATCATGAAAGAGCTGGCGACATCCGACAAGCACTGCTGAAATCCCCAAATGACCTGGCACTTCTGGCTCGATCGATCACGATTTACGACATTCGCTTCTTTGTCCCAGCAACGATTTCATCCCAGATCTATGTAATCCTCCATCGAGTCAGAGCCAAGGTCCGATCCATCCTACTCTCATATGTCGACAACAAACAACAACATCAACTCTTCACTTCTCTCTCGACTCAGCGACTGCGCACTGTCAATGTGCATACCTTTGTCACGTTTAACGAATGTCTATCACCAGCGTTGAAGCAAGCAAGCAAGCGAGTGCGAGCGGGCGGGATAAGCGCAGGAAACCTTTTCTCTTTTTTCATCAGCACGGCGCATTGGGCCTAGCAGCATCTTACCTTTCAATCATTGCATCACTACATCGCGATTCATGTCCATAATTGTCAAACAAGGCGCGAGAGAGGGGAGGCGGTCGGAGGCAGGCACAGGACGGCCGTATAAAAAGCATTGAAAAGATTCCAGCGTAGGACAGGGCAGACTCTTCACTTTCGTGTGGTCTGGGAAAGAATGGGTGGTAATCAGTCTCGGTTTTTCACTTGGTCTGTAGGAGAGAATGGGAGACGAAGGGAGGTCTGACGTCGAGGATCAAGGTTCCAGCACACGGATATACCGAGTGAGCGATACAGTGGCATAGCTGACGAGGTGTACGTCGCATTTACTTTGTCAACAATGGGACGCACTTCGTCTTTAGAGAGCCTGCGAGGGCATGGAACTATCAGACAGCCATCGTTGGATAATGCAGAGACTTTCATCATGTATGACTTGCTTGTTGTTGAATTTGGATCTTCGTGATCTTGCAAGATAGTGGATGTGGTCCTCTCCCACTGTACATCCTCTGAAATTAACACGAGCGCACAAACTAAGTGGTGGGCGACAGCACAGGGCACGACGGTAGCTCGAAGATCAACTGAGCGGAAGAAACCTGGATCAGTAAAAGGACTTTTTCATTCCACATGACCGGCCGTAGCCTGACCATGATAATCGCTTGAACTGTGAAACCCTTTCATGCACTTCCCGTTCCCCCTACAGAAACACCCATCTACGAGTCCTCAACGATGGCAGTGTGGAGACCCTTGGGGTTCTTAACGTTGACCGCCTGAACGTAGCTGTACAGCTTCTCCTTGGCGCCCTCCTCGTCGTTACGCTTTCGCGAGATCCTGACACGGAGTCTGAAAGGAACACCCTTGATACCGCTCTCCCAGACCTTCTTGTTCAATTGGGGGTCGAGGCGGACGTCGTTTGTGCCCTGCGAGGTACATGTTAGCATTACTGTTATGCGCACGAGAAATTGGCCGTCTTTGGAAAGATCGGCAGAGAGGAGAACAGAATCAATGCACATACCATAGCCTGGGTAGCGAAAGCCCTGATCTCCTTGATTGCGCGCGGCGCCCTCTTTTTGAAGGACACACCGTGAACCTGCTATGTCTCAGTTTCCCAGATCTTGATTCTCAGTCTTCCGCCCAATGCACCACGACACCAGCCAGGATCCCCTCTCCTTTCATCGCCCAGTGGGTCCAGCGAAGGATACCAGACGACGGGAAGAGAACAGGTTCCCAAACCAGTGTCGTGTGCCGTACATGGACTTCATCAAACTGAACGTACTCGTTTGTGGAGGTGGATGGTGTATTCGCGGGCGACGACATCGGCAATGGCGGAACGGCCGGCCTTTGCAGGCTTCTTGCCGCTGGCTTTGGTGGTGGAGGACATTGTGGATGGAGGGATGGGGTGTTGTGCTGCGGTGGTGGTATCGGCGACCTCTGTGAGAGAAATTCTGAAGCTGGAGTTGCGAATTTCGAGACTGTGGTGCGGGTCTGTGCGCGTTCGCGGAACAGCGCTTTGAACTCTCGAGGCTTGGCGATCTGCGTGAGATCTGGAACGGTTCACTCTACATTCATGACGTTGATCTGTAGCTAATGTCGATGGCCTCGGTTGTGGGTGTCGCTGGGCATAAGTTAGATGTAGGTCTTCATCTTCGACACATGCATACCGTTGCCTCCAAATACCCAGAATGATAGTGCTCTGAAATTCTCTTGCGCGTTGGTTTCCACATTTGCATACTGAGCGAGCATGTCCTTCTCCGCAGCGTCGAAAGGCCTAGCCATCACCAATCCTTTAGTCTTATACCGAGCACTACTAGCGACTAAGCAGATTGTTCCTGACCCAGCTCAACATAGACTTGGTTGGTACACAACTGCAATTCGGATGCAAATTACTCATGCTTGAATAGCGCTTCATCTTCAAAAACTATATGATAGACTCAAAGACTATGAGCCAACAGTAGAATACAGCGAACGACTAAATCAGATCTCGAAAGCAGTCGGATCTGCCGGGGCAACCCGAACATTACAGAACGATGAGCAACCACAAAACCCTACTCCTGGCAGTGTCTGGCATTCGATTCTTGCAAAGAAGGAAAAGCAAGACTCTAGATCCTTGACTAGAGTGCTGACCAGTCATGAGCTTGCGCGAGAGTTGAGGTCTCCCAAAGGATTGATGCTTCATGGTGAAGTCGGCACTGGCAAAAGTATGCTGATCGATCTGTTTGCAGACTGTCTTCCGAATCGCAAGAAGCGTCGGTGGCACTTCAATACATTCATTCTTGATGTAATAGGTACTCTGGAGCAAATGCGGCGAGATAACCTCACGAAATCTGCGATAGTGAGCCCGGAAGACTACTCGATCCTTGTGCTGGCTAGAGACCTGATCAAAAAGTCCCCAATCTTGTTCTTGGACGAGTTTCAACTGCCAGACAGAGCTGCAAGCAAAATCATGACCAACCTCATGACGTCGTTCTTCCAGCTCGGAGGTGTATTGATTGCAACAAGCAATCGAATGCCAGAGGACCTACACAAAGCTGCTGGTATCAGCTTCTCGCCACCACCACCTTCACGGATGGACTCTCTTCGTTGGAGATTAGGTCTGCGTGCTACTGGAAACAAAGGTCGAGGCTCCAACATGTATGCCTACGAAGAAGAGTACTCGGAGTTCCTTGACGTGCTGAAGGCTCGTTGTGAAGTATGGGAGATGGAAAACAGCAAAGACTATAGGCGACAAGAGTCAGGCACAGTGGCACCAGTATCAAAGGACGAAGCTGCCTGGTTGCTCGACGAACAGCAAGATCTGCAAAAGCTGCGAGACGAGCTGGACCTGACAGAAGAGCTCCAACTACCAGCAAAAGAACCCGCTGACAGTGTCATCTCCGGTACAAAGCCCACAGCGCCAACACACTACCACATCCAGCCCGACCTCTCCCCCCAAACAACCCTATCTTCTCTCTCCACCATCATCTCTGAGCTCCAATCACAAGGTCTCCTCACCTCCCCGACAAACTGGCAACCCACCATAATGCGCGTCTACGGCCGCTCCGTGCCAGTCCCCCGCGCCTCCTCAGGCGTCACCCAGTGGACCTTCACCGAGCTCTGCGCCTCCCTCCTCGGACCAGCAGACTACCTCACCCTCGCCTCCACCTTCCACACTATCATCCTGACCGACGTACCCATCCTGACCCTGATGCGCAAGAACGAAGCCCGCCGCTTCATCACCCTCCTCGACGCCCTCTACGAAGCCCGCTGCAAGCTCATCATCACCGCCGCCGCAGGCCCAGATGACATCTTCTTCCCGGATCAGGAGAACCGCCCGCCGCAGACAGAGGACAGCTCTGACCCCGTGTACGCCGAGACGCTGGCCGAGGCATATCAGGACGTCACGAGTCCGTTCCGCCCCAACGTGTTGTCTTCAAATCCGGACTACAGGGAGGACGCAGACACATATTACGAGGCGAAGCGCGAGCCGGACTACACTCACGCGAGGCTTTCTGGGGTTTTGGCCCCGGATGCACTGGAGGACGATCCGCCTAATCGGGTACTGAGGCAGAGGGAGCGGCAACGGGAGAGGGACGCGGGGCCGATCGACCCAGACGAGAGTCGGGTGCGCAGTCGAGGTCTGAATTTCCAAGCGACGGGTGCGTTTACGGGCGAGGACGAAAGGTTTGCGTTCAAGAGAGCCAGGAGCAGGCTGTGGGAGATGTGCGGGCGGAAGTGGTGGGGGAGGAACGAGGAGGGGTGGTGGAGGCCGTTGCCGAAAGAGGTAAGGCGATGGGAGGGTGCGATGGCCGAGAGGGAGATGGAGAGGCTGAGAGCTGTGGATGAGGAGGCGGCGAGGATGGAGCAGGAGGAGAAGAAGGTGAAGGGCGATGTGGTCATGGGTGGGAGTAGGGGCGTGGATGAGCAGCAGGATGAAGTCATGTTTAGGCATGGTGCGAGTCCGTTTAGGACGTCGAAGGAGCCGCCGCCCAAGTTTAGTTGGTCGCATGTTTGGGGGACGGTGAAGTGGGGGAAGAAGGCGGGGGCTTGGGGTCAGGGACCGGAGGGGTTGAAGGATAGGAAGAAATAGATGAAAAGCATGGTGCTTGACGCTGAGGTTTGTGATATTGTAGCTATTGATAGAGTGAGGGACATTACAGAACGACGAGGACGAGTTGCTCCTTTGCACCGAGTGTCACGATATGTGCTTTCCAAAAACACTATATCCGTTCATCGTTGATTATTCCAGTTTGAACAGGCTGATCGGAAAGTCCAGTATGGTGCACTGCCTGAATCACTCGAGGTCATTGAGAGGGACGACTTGAGCTGGGGACGGCTTGAGCTGGTGACTGTCACAATAGGACCTTGGACCACAGTAAGATGCAAAGATAGGTCAGTAGTGTTGGTAACATTTCATTTTCGCAGCTGTATCATGCGTCCGCGTCAATGATGAAGAAAGCCCATTCGCCAGGTTTGATTCGATATGCTTTCCATCGACCTTGCCCAACTCTCGTCTCGTTAGATCCCACACCTCGCAGGAAGCGAGTCGCTTATGACCTAGGCTTCTCCTTCTTCTCCTTCCACAGCGCCATGAGACCGACACCAGAGACCTTGACGACCTTGAAACGCACACCAGGAATATCACCCTTGGCCTTGCCCTTACGACCGAAACCAGCGAGGAGAACCTCGTCGTTCTCATCGACGAAGTTGAGGCAACCGTCGTTTGGCACTGATGTAAATGTTAGCCTGCCATACGATCGCAGGATTTCTCTCATCAGATTTTCTCACCGAAAGCCGTGACCTTCTTTCCGTTCTTGATCAATTGTACCCTGACGCACTTCCTGATGGCCGAGTTGGGCTGCTTGGCCTCGACACCGACCTTCTCAAGGACGATACCCTTTGCGTGGGAGGAGCCACCGAATGGCGACGACTTGTAGGCGGTTCCCAGAAGGCGCTTCTTGTAGTGGAGGTCGGCCCACTTCTGATCTTTGCGGTGCAAGCGCAGCTTGCGGGCGGCGTTGAGCCCTCTCGGCTTTCCTTTACCCATGATTGCTGATGGGTGATGGTGTTGTCGTGAGGATTGAAGATGGAGTGTCAGTAGAAATTTGAGAAGCCTTGGTGCACGAATTCGTCTGGTGTGCGCGCCAAGACAGGCCCGTGCGTCGAGCTCTTCCCGGCGGCCCCTCCCGCCTTTCGCTTTCCTGACAGCGCGTCCCCAGCCACGAGATCTTGCTGAGCTAGAGTGACTCGGTGTACATGTTCATTTTCTTGATTTTAGAGCTATTCTCCAGCCATGTATGATTTTGAAAGCTAAGTCCATCTGTCGCATTCTCTATATACTCAAGTCGTTCTCAGTTTATGATCAGTCCTGCCTGTATTGCATGCCTTGTTTCTGCATTGATGTCTGAGAAAATTACCACAACGTAAACACATACCACTTGATCGACAACGACTCGAGGCATCAGGTCATTCTCATTCAGATGTTAACCCAGCGATGGCTACCATTCATCTTCTTCTCGCCAGTAGTTCTTGCTGAACGTCACGCCCGAGAAGACCAAGCCGACCGTCTTCTCCAACCCAGAAATCCCGTACCAGAACACCTCCAAAGGCGCCATGACAACGACGAAAGAATTCTGGAGAAGCTACAAAGACAGCAGCCGGTAGGCATGCGCAAGATGAGTGACGACGAAGGAGAGATGTTCTTCTTGGACTATTGGACATTCGACCCACTAGGGTCAAGAGCAAGCTTGCAGAGAAACGGGAGCAGATTGATCTCAATGGACAACAGCACATATACGCCTTTCAACCCGCCGCTGTCACCGCACAGAGAAGGCAGCGGGCCAAATCACGTGCTGCGAATGGCGAGAAGTATCTTCAAGCGAGACTTTGAGTGCCCGGTCGGAACATTCGCTTGTACGTCAATCGGACAGTCCAATAGCTGCTGCCAATCCGGAGAGACGTGCATCAGCGTGCAGGATACTGGTCTGGGACCAGTGGGCTGCTGTCCCCAAGGTCAAAGCTGCGGCGGAGAGGTGACTAGCTGCAACACGGATGAAGGATTTTCGAGTTGTCCAGGCAGTCCAAATGGAGGTTGCTGCATCCCCGGATACCAGTGTCAAGGCGTTGGTTGTGTCCGAACAGGTACGGCGATCCTCACCAGCAGACCGCCAACCACGACAGTCAATCCCACAACGAACACACCAGGAACCTCGATACAAACCGTGACCACGACTGTAGTCATCAGCCCATCCACAAGCGCCGAGCCTACGACAGTGACACAAACATTGACCATCTCTCCCTCATCCACACCCACGCCAACTTCTCCTTCTTCAACCGCATCGGCCGTCGCGCCAGTCCGTCCCACTAGCAACTCGAACACAGAAGCTCCACCTACCTCAAGCGCACCACCAAGCTCCACCACGGACCCTGCCAACGATGGGTGTCCCACAGCATTCTACAGATGCAGTGCTTACTACGTCGGGGGATGCTGCCGAGTTGGCCGCGACTGTGCTTCAACCTCCTGCCCTGCTGGTGCATCAACTACGGTTATCGGCGCCCCAGGCGGGACTGTCGTTGCTCCCGTCGGTGCCACGGTGGGTGCGTTGTCAGGAAGCTGTAACGCTGGTTGGTCGACCTGCGCAGCTAGTGTAGGCGGAGGCTGTTGTCCGTCTGGCTATGTTTGCGGTACATCTGATTGCACAGCTACGGCTAGTGGACAGGCAAATGTGGGCAAGGGGGCGCCGAATGGGGCGACGAAGCTAATGGGAATGGAGTGGATTGTATTGGTGGTGGCTGTTCTGTCGGGGATGGGGATGCTTGTTCTATAACAACTTTGATACTTTTCGATACCAGAGACGGAGGTCGTATTGGCTCGAAAAGGGGGCATAATGATATATAACGAATCAATGTACATATTTATTGAGCACGGGCCTACCTTTAATACATACTTGTGAATATGTATGCCATTCCACTTCATGTATAATAGTTCTGCACATCTCTGAGTCAACTCCTGATGGTATTGCCATAAAACCCATGACTATCTGAATTACAACTTACACTTGTCCTGGTAGTTGCACTGTCATGGGAGCGGAAATTGCTCGTGATTTCGTCTATTTATCCAGCGATGCCTGGTAGTTGATGCGGCACGCTATCATATGGGCTGGCCACATATCCACCACCAGTCAAGCTGGCAGTAAAAGTGGCAGCCTGAAGGTAAGGCGACACCAAGATATCTCGTGCCTGGGGACGAACTGAAGAGGGGTTCCTTGTGTAACCTGCCGGGATTCACATGTGACGAGGATTTGCCCCGCATCCTCAGAATCGCAGTATGGAACGATGACCGCTACTTCTCAAGCAGAAAAACCTGGCACTGCCACTGTATTTCGTCAAGTAGATAGTCGTAAAGAGAAATCAACATCCAGACCTGGAAACCCCTACATTACCATGCAAATGAACAATCAATGGCACAAGGAAAGGAAACAGTGCCCAAAAATGGTCAAACAATTGCCGGACTTTGATTGGACGGAACGTCATAGTGGGGGGCTTGGCAGCTAGCTTGAACCTCGACATCGCGAATAGTTATTCAATTCACTGAGCTTGAAACTCACCTTCTCCCCTACAACCTCACACCACCACATCCCCTCCACCAACCCCACCAACGACTCCACCGACTGTGCGCGCTACTTGCTGGCCTTTTGGCGGGCCTCTCCACGCTACTGGCAGCTCACATACTGACTTTGGTACAGATCGAGTGAACCATCTGCCCTCTGCCTTTGGCCAAAGGCATGGCACCAAAGGGGCAAGACCCCAACGCTCCTGCGGGGGCATCGTCGTCGGGGGGCGTGAGCGCCTGGCTCAACGACGATGTGAGGCGCATTGCGAAGGAGTATCGCACGCCCATATCGTCGAGCGGCGCGAGCGTCCTCTCGACGGCGATCGCTGTGAGTCTCACTTTAGTTCACCCAACTCATGTCAAACACTCACTGACATGTCTGGTAGTTCCCTCTCGACTTCGCCAAGGGCCGCATGCAAGCGTATGTCTTCAGAGACACTTGTGCGAAGACATTACCTGACCACACAATCTAGCTACAACACCAAATTCGTGCCCACAATCATCGAGGCCTACAAGGCAGAGGGATTCCGTGTCTTCTGGAGAGGTAAAGAGCTATTATGAACACGTCACATGGAGTTGTCTGACATGGGCAATCAGGCGTTCTACCACCACTCGTTAGCGTCACAGCAGTCCGCACCCTATCATTCACCATCTATCAGAAAGCCAAGTACGAATACGCTGGTTACTTTGCACGCATCACTGGAGAATCACCTCTCGACATTGCCAATGCCCCTGGACGCTACCCGACACTCTCGACAATGCTCTGCTTCGGCGCTGCTGGTGCTACGGCTGGGTCAATCGCCACTGTTCTCGCATGTGGGTGATATATCAAGAGATGGCCGATTTCACATTGACTAACATGTGCAAGGTCCTTTCGAGCTCACAAAACTCAACGCTCAGCTTTCCGGTAAGATGGCGAAAGAGCAGGGCAAGAAGGAAATCACGAGCGGGTCCTGGCCATTGGCAAAGCAATTGATCAAGGATCGTGGCATTGCAGGCCTCTATTGCGGATATCGTCTTCACCTTATTCGCGACACTATCGGCACATGCATCTACTTTACCACATACGAGACAGCCAAGCAGATCTTCGGCAATGCGCAAGGAGCCTCGCCAACTTCTCCGTTTGCAGTCATGGCCGGTGGTGGTCTCTGCGGAATTGCCAGCTGGACATGCACATATCCTGTCGATGTCGCCAAGACCGTCTATCAAAAGCAGCTGCTACAGAACCCGCATGGCAAGGTTGACGTTCCTGAAATCAAGGTGTTTGAGAAGGGCGCTTTTAGAGGTGAGGACAGTGTTTTTGAAGCTGATGTGAACTTTGCTAACCAGTTGTAGGTCTCGGAGTTTCGGTGGCAAGGTCATCCCTAATCAACATGATTTTCTTCAGCATGTTTGAGGTGATCAAGAAACGCATCAACACCCTCAGTGATTGAGCGCATTCAGCATTCTCACATCATGAGCGATTGACTTATCAGCGACATGGGCACGGCGTCATTTCATGGGATAAGCTCTGCACAGACGAGCTGGAGTTCAAGATACCACTTCATATCACGGCGTTTTCGGCAGGATCATGACATCCCAAGGAAGGGACACGCGGCACGGATCAATGCTGCCAGGCATCATAACGCATTTACGGCACGGAAAGATGGACAACTGAAGACTAGGTAAAGGCTACGGTGTGCTTCAAAGGAGAAACTACAGCATCCTCTGGAGCATTTGCACAGAGAGAAGAGCGTATGGCCATGGACCAGAGCACTACCGACAGCCATCATGTAATTTAACAGTCACAAATCAAGATGACCGCCCACTGACGTGGTCCCTTCAACTTTATCTTCACGAGTCACTCCGATTGCTGCTTGACTTGAGTACGATCGATCTCGAGTTGTGCAATATACGTTTTTGTATTAGCAGCGAAGGAGTATAGCAGGCCGAGAGGAGAGGGCAGATACTGCCAAGTGGGGCAGGGTTTGTGGTTGCCGTGGGGACGGTGGCTTGGTAAATAGATTAATTTATGGCTGAAGCCTCGAGCGCCATCGCAAATCCGGATTGATTAATCGTCCCGCAGCACCCCGGAGCTTTCCTTCACATGGCAAATGCGAACTCGTGCAACGTCTGCCAATTGATTGCGCAAGATCCACTCTACCTTCCATGGGCGCGAGCCTCTCTGGGTGATTCGCCCGTTATATGCTCCCAGACGACCCTTGTCGCAAGCGTTCGAGTGTTTACAGAACACGGCTTACTCGTGGCCCTCCATCGCATCCTCCCAAGCTTTTCCCAGCCCACCCTGTCACCCTCGACATCAGAGCCTGGCCGCACAATCCTGCGACTAGACCGGATCACTGGGTTGACAGTGTGATTGATCGTTCACCTCTCGTCAATTGCCCCGCCATTCGCTTTGTCCATCCTCTGCCTGCATTGCTGCGACTTGTTTCAACTTTCCTCTGTATCATCAAGCATTGACCTACTGCTCTTTTCTCCTTTCAACATCTGTCAACGACTCTCGCAGGACGAACATTCTTACTCAATCACAATGAGATCATGATCATTTCCTTGTCTCGACTTTTGCCCATGAGTTGCTCCAGCGCAGCTTTGCCTTAGCTTTTCTTCTGTAGCTGGACATGCTACCTTTCACTCTTGCAGCTCTTTCACTGCTGCTACTTTCGGCCTTTGCGAACAATCTTCCTTACAACCCTACGCGCATACATCTTTCGTCGCAACCCGATGGCAAGCCCCATGCCTACATCATACAGCCAGGGTCGGACTCGACGACTTCGGCGCAACTCTCCTCCCTCGACCTCAGCAATTCGATAGACTCGAATAACCCCAAACCAAGGTCCATTTCCTCGACCTTGCCTTTCTTAAGCTCCAACAAGGCAACCGCCTACACCTCCTTTGTGGATCAGAGTGGGAACATCACAGTGCTTGCGGGCGACTGCGGTGGTGGAGTTGACGGAGCTTCTCTGTGGAGGGTCACACCTGACTCGACGGCGCAAGATGGAGGGAAGTGGTCGCAGGACAAAATCGTTGCTAAAGACCTCCGAGGACAGGACTCGGTGTCTGGTGCCAACTTTCTGAATGCGGCAGTAGCCTTCTCCGAATTGGTTGGAGGAAATGCCACGGATACGGATCTCTATGCCTTTGGTGGTATGTGCCCTGACGCTGGTGCGTCGGACGCGACATGGAGCAGCAATGCCAAATATTCAAATACTATGGTGACCTACACACCCCAGGATGACACCAAGGAGGACGACGACTACAAGATCGCACTGGTCACGAGCAAGGGACCGCCCATTGCTGAAGCGGGCATGACGATGACACCTCTGTCTCCGACTTTCTCGAATACCAGCGGTGTTCAGACGCAGCAGCAGGACTTTGTCGTGCTCGGAGGACACACCCAGAACGCGTTCATCAACATGTCGCAAGTCGCGCTCTTCTCTCTGCCCCAAGCGATCTGGTCATTCCTGCCTGTACAGCAACCCGCAGGAGCCGTCGACAGCTCTGACAAGAACTTTGTCACTCCTCGCTCTGGTCACACTGCGGTTCTGTCAGAAGATGGCAGGACCATTGTCATCTACGGTGGCTGGGTTGGGGACGTGAACACACCCGCATCACCCCAGATTGCTATCCTCCAATTGGGCTCTGGATACGGAGGTACAGGTGCGTGGAGATGGAGCACTGTTCCAATGCCGTCTGGGTCGTTTTCCGGAGGTGCAGGCATCTACGGTCACGGCGCTGTCATGCTTCCAGGCAATGTCATGATGGTCATGGGCGGGTATGCGATTTCGAGCTCGACATCTAAGCTTGCAAGACGGTCAGCGCCAACTACAAATACTAGGACGTTCCTCTACAACGTCACGTCGAATGCTTGGGTCCCCAGCTACTCTGCGCCACCAGAGGCGCTGGCATCGCATTCGGGTGGTGATCAGTCGTCAAATGGTCTGCAGACTCCCTCTCAGAAAGCAGGCGTTGGAATCGGCGTCACCTTTGGTGTCATTGCTCTGGCAGGCGCAGGAGTACTCTACTTGTGGCACTCCAGACGTACCAAGAGAAGGAGGATAGATCGCGACAGTATGGCTATGACTTTGACCAACGAGAAACCGACATGGGATGAGGGTTGGAACAGCCATACTTTAATGGGTGGCCGTACAGACTCAGGATACGACCCTGGCTCACCTCAAAGAGAAGCCTTCCCCTGGCTCCCTGATCTTGCTCACGGCTGGAAGACTCAGCAGGCGAAGACAAGACAAGTCGATTCGACTGGTGCATTCCTCAACATACCGAGCCCTACACGCGGTCTCAGACGACCGTCGAGTGGACGCAACTACCAGTATCAGGCGACACCCATGGAGGAGCCACGTATGAGTGGTGCTTTGAACGGCATGAATCCAATCGTCGAGACTGATGAGGAAGGATATGCCAGCGCTGCAAGCTCCCGTCCAGGTTCTCGCCCAGGAACTGCCGACGCTCAAAGACGACTTCTGGCCGCACAAGAGATCTTTGATCGATCAAGAGGGCACAAGCAAAGTGACTCGATCGACAATCCTTTCCGTGACCCTCCTGAACTCAACCCTCTCGGCTCTCATCCTGTATCACCTGAACCAGAAGCTGGCTCATCCTCGTCACCCTTTCGCGGAGTGCCTCCAGTCTACGCCCTGAACATCTCTCCAAACAAGGTACACTCCCAGACCTCCGTCCAAGACTGGGCCTCAGCCCAGACCCACGCCGACCGTTCCAGCGCGGGCCAATCCTCCCCCACCAAATCCTCATCCGACGACCGCACCCTCTCCAGCCTCTCCGACCGCTCCTCGCGCAGCTACCAGTCCGCCCGCTCCGTAGCCCGCACCACCTCGACCCGAAGCCAAGCCTTCTTCGGCCTTTCCGGCGCACCACGCATCAGCCCGCAACCCTCACCAACCGAAGACCGCACCTTCTCCTTCACGCCCTCCACCTACGTCGGCCACAGCAACTCGCTTTCCGGCCGCCGCTCCCCGCAACGCACAAACAGCGCCTCCCCCTTGCACGCCCATTCCCGCGAGAACTCAGACGTCACGCGCAAACGCAGCGTCACCTCGCCCACCCGCACCACCTTCCCCCACCACAGACCAGCCTACTCCTTCGACGCCCTGCGCAGCGAAGGCGAGGCTCTCCTCGGCGGCACATCTGACCTGCAATCCTCAATGCCCAAGAAACGCGCCCCTCCCCGGCCCGCAAGCAGCCTCTACTCCGACCACGACAACCCCGCGGACCAGCACTTTGACGCCATGGACGACGACGACGGCGACATCACCCCCACCTCCCCGACCCGCAAGCGCCTCAACTGGGTCGGCTCCATCCGCCGCGCATTGGGCAGCTACAACCCCATCGACCTCGCGCGCTCCGCGTCGGCGAGCATGTCCCAGCCCCTCGGGCCGGACGGCGCGAGCTCCTCCACATTCATGGGCAGCTACAGCGACCGATCTCAAACGCCGAGCCCCAGCAAGGAGATGCAGCAGCGCGACGGCGGCGCGAGGGACGGCGCGAGTTCGCGGGCGAGGGACGGCAGCAAGCGCCAGCAGCCGCGCCGCACCGCGAGCGATAGCTCTGCGTTCCTGGCGCTGAAGCGGGGCAAGGAGGACTGGAGCGAGGATGCCCACCAGGGGGCCAAGAGCGCGTGGGAGCCGTACCGCGACGAGGTGGACGGGGGCGACTGGGGTGTGCCGGAGTATGCGGACGTCAGCCCCGTGCTGCCTTTGCGGTCTGCGCGGCGGACCCAGGGTTCTAGTGCAGGGACAGGGGGACGGGGCAAGGGGGTGAGATTCGAAGGCTCAGAGGAGGCGGAAGAGGTGGGAAAGAGGGGGAGCCGGGTTGGCGAAGTGAGATATCGGGATTTTGAAGAGGGGGAGGAGCAGGAGAGGAAGGGCAGGCCGGGGAGTGTAGGCAGCTTGGACGAGGACTGGGATATTGAAAACGCGGCGGCGAAGAGGGATGTCCAGGTCATGTTCACTGTCCCTAAGGCGAGGCTGAGGGTCGTCAATGCTGATCCTGAGAGGGCGAGTATGAGGAGTGTGAGCGAGGGGAGTAAGAGGAGTGCGAAGAGTCCGGCGATTGGATTTGAGGAGGGGGGGAAGAAGTTGGAGTGATGATGGATGGGGATGGAAGGGGGGGATATAGGGAAAGGGTGCAGAGAGGGAATGATCTGTGTACATGTCTACTTGTTTGTAGCAGCGGAGTCCGGCATTGCTATTGGCGATTGCGTTGATACTCCGCTTGTAGGTTCTTGCTGTTTTGGGAAAGGCAAAGGGAAACAAATGTACGGCCTTGAATGCAGCACTTTTCTTTATCAATTTCATACAATCTCCTGTTTCTGCTTTGATGGGAATGACCATGCATGATCAGTGATGTATCAGCTAGTACCGTCACCAGATGAAAGTTTGTGGAGTCAATGAAATCACATTTTTGGCAACATTGCCATGGTATTCTGTTCCGTGAACCATACTACTACGCCTAGCTTTTCAAGACGGTTCGAGGAAAGCCATCTTCCTTCTACCAAGAAGCACATCGTCTCCTTGCTCGCGCGCACGTCCACGTGAGCATCTACAAAACCAAAAACGAAGGCCTGGGAGACTCCTCCGCCCTCCTCACAGCCCTTTTATCCTTCTCACCATCCTGTCCAGCGCCCTGTGCGCTCGAACGACTTTCGCCAAACGAAATTAGATCCCCATCCTTGAACACTGCCTCCTGCCTCTGCGAGTTCCCACGAAGACTGCGTGATTCTGCCGCCTCTCGCTCTCTGCTCCCGCTCGCTACTCGCTCATGCCACTTCATCTGCATAATATGTTTGGGCTGGGACATGTCGAGGGATGGGTTTTTGGTGCGTTTGCGTGGACGTCTAATCCGTATCTTTGGTGGTGGGGATGAAAATATTGGTGAATCCTTTGGGGAAGGGATTGGTCTTCTGGGTGGACTGGGAGGGCTGAGAGTTGGTGATGGTGGGGACGGAGGGGACGGTGGGTTCGTGGGACGCTCTGTTGCAGCCTTTGGCTGCTCGATGTGCTGATGTAATGCTTCAGGAGAAGTGTTTCTTGGTAGAGGCTGTGGCTCGACCCTTGCGACTGTTGCGCGAAGAACTTGATCGCTGTCCGTTGACTCTCTACTCAAGTCGAATTCATGTCGCAACGTATCCAGAATCTCAGGCGTCATGCACTGAGATTGCTGTTGCTGCTGCTGAAGGGCTTTAACGACAGGACATTCCGTCGTTGTTGTTGGCTCGGCTGCGTCCTCGGCATCGATCGCCCCGAGAATACCATCCAGATCCGACATCTCCTCATCTATGGCTTGAGGGACGTGAAGGTCCGCCTAGGACATCTCGACGTCCCCCTCGGTATCCCTCCCTGCTGTGCTCCTCAACAGTCGCTTACTCTTTCTAGCCTCAAATACGCCCTCATTCTCCTTGCCAACATCCTGCTTGGTCTTTTGCGGAGGAGGGTGTGTACCATTGACCTTCCCTCGCCCAGCAGGCTTCTTGACCGCCTCGACAGTCTCGACAGCATTATCCTCTGCCGCCTGCTGCGCTTCAGTCTCCTCCACCACGTCCTCCTCCATCTCATCCATGCTGTCGTCGGCACCATTTTCAACCACACCTCCGTTCAGAGCTGCTTCACTGAGCACAAGTTCGTCACCGTTCGTGGCAGCGTCGAGACTACCCTGCATGTCCTGTTCCTCCTGCAGCCTGTACTGAGATTCCTCGTCAACAAGCTTCTTCGCTTCAGTTATGGCAGCATCAATCCACTTTTGCAGCTGATGCTTGTCGATAAATGTCTGGAGATGCGCATCTTGCCTGGCGTTATCGCGCACAATAGGTTCGCGAATATCAGCTTGGGGGAATTGTTTCTCTAGATCTTCTGGTGAGGAGCCGGCGCCAATGCAGTCTTGGGGCTTGAGGACAGTGATATGAGAGCCCGGAGCAAGGACTGGGAAAGTCAGTGGATCAGATTTCGGGATATCATCACCATAAGCAAACGTACCATCGGCGAGACCAAGAGCGATAGTCGAACAGGTGTTGGTCTCCCGCACACGCTGGCTGATCTTCTCGTCACTCTTGCCCTTGGTCTTGTTTACCGTATCCCAGGTGTCTTGCAAATAGCAACGCTTCCAGATTAGGCGCAACAGCATGTGAAAGCGATCACTGTGCAGGCTAGGACGAGCGGCCTCGAGAGCTTTCAGAGCAAAGTAGAACTCGCGGCCTGAGATGTCCGCGTCTGGATCTGGCGACGGGACCGAATCCATCAGAGTCAAGACGTCAATGAGCTGCTCAATCGATAGCGCAGCATGGTTGAGTAAGTCGTCGAAGTTACGCTCCAAGAGCTGATGGAGTTTAGGGTGCGATTGGCGAATGATAACGGCGTAGGCATCGGAAACCAGCTGGACTTCAGCTTCGTGATCCACTGCAGTGACGACCAGAGGGCTGAGATGAGCATACAGTGCTTCTTGAATTTTGATCACAGAGAGTTCGTGATCGATGGACTCTGCGACCACGTCTGTTGCTGGCTGAGATTGGCCATCGAGATTGGCCATGGCGGTGAGCTTCGACAGCGATAACTCGACCTTCTTGTTCCAAAGCTTCCTCTCGTGATCCTTGGCCAGATTGTGTAGCGCAGACTGTGCTTGACCAAGATCACCAGTGTTCAGCACCTCGTTGATCCAGCCGAGCTTGCCACGTGAACCCTCAGCACGCAGGTATTTTGTCAGAGGTGCTTTGAACATCGCACCTTCGGACTGATCCATGAGTAGTCCGTAGCTGCGGTGTCCTTCCAGATGGCCGTTGAAATAAACATTGGCAAAGGCATCTCCATGATCGTTGAAGAAACCCTTGATACGCTTTGTGAGGCCATCCATGCGCTCTGAGATGATCCTCCTCTCTTCCCTGTCAACGTCCGGTGCATCGCGCATCTCAGTCAAGTAGGCCGATTCGCTCATGATCAGTGACGAAAGGTTGTCCATGTCTCTGTACTTCTCTGCGACATCAAGCCCCGCTCCTGCCTGACCAATCTGGATTAGACCTCGCATATGATGGTCCCGGGATCGCTTGAACTTCTCACGCAGACCAGGGGCATAATTGCGGTACTTCTCGGCGTAATGCGACGCACACCATCCGATGCGTTCCTGGTAGCATTTGCAGAGAATACCCACCAGCTTGCAATTTTCTTGAACAACTTTGGTCACGTAGTCGTCATCCACCTCGTCATGCTCGTCGCCTCGAGCATCGTAGAACTCAACTGCGTAGGTGCGTGCATGATCAACGTGCATGTCGAAACTGTTGAGCAGCTCGTGCGTACCACTCCAAGGTTCTGGCAGGTCCTCCCATCCGTCCTCGAGAATGCCATCGATGATGTCGGCAGGGTTGATACCGTATGTGCTCGCATATGCAGTCCGGAACTCGAAAACTGCGTTGAAGACAGTAAGGACAATATCGTCACATTCGCTCAGCATTTTAATGATGTTATCGAGCTTGCCACTTTGATAGACGGCTCTGCTGATACCTAAGGCTTGAGTGACGAGTTGATCGAGCTGCTGAAGGTCATAGGTAAACCACTGCCGTACTTCGTCCGGATCCGATGCTGATTTGGTAATGGCTTGACCCCGGGCACCAGATTTGAGAATCTTCACGACCGCTGGAATGATGACTGGTGCAACGCGCTCGTTCTGGTCCATAACTGCGTTCCACTGGGCAAAAAGCACTGATCCAGCTTTCAACTTTTCGCAATCGTTGAGTAGTCTCCAGCAAGTGACTCGTGACACAGGCGCAAAGTGCTTGCGAACAAATGCGATGAGCGCCAAAGCCAGCCTTTGCCTTCCCTCAATCTGCTTGTCCACTGTGTTGAAAGAAGTCGAGAGATTAGGTGATGCTGAGGCTAATATTTCTTCGCTGATCTGGAGTGCTGCATCTTCGACCTCGTCTTGTGAATAGGCATCCCGGTAGATGTGCTGAAAATCGATGATGTTCTGACCTTGCGTGCCAAAGTAGATTGCCTGTTCAATGCGTGATTTGACTGGTATCTTGATCTCTGTGTTGGCGCTAGAGTCACTAAGGGTCATGCGCGCGAGTCCGGTGCCCTTGATGAACAGCATGCAGTTCGACTGCTTTGTCCTCTCGTCAGCGTCTTCAATGCAAGCTCCCTCGATGATAGCATGTGATTCTTCTCGAAGATGTATGACGTCTTGGAAGAGCTTCGGGGCACGATGCGATTCCATGAGGAGCTGCGCCTCTGGACCAGAGGTATCAAGATCGGCGAGACCCATGACAGCGATGGCCTTCGGGAACACGATCACTGCGGAGTGACCAGGTTGAGGCAGAAGGAGCTGAGGAGTCTCGTCTGGAGTTTGCGCCTTGTAGCCCTTGAGCTCTGTCACCCTCTCGACATAAGCTTTTGGTCCGTTGAGGGTGACTTCGACCAGGTGGTATGTCGACTCCTTCCTGGCTAGAAACACCAGATCGATGGGGCTCTCCTCCGCGACCAGTGCTAGCTCGCCCCCGCTTGTCTTGGTCGGTAGCAGCCCAAAGTCAACAACGGTCGCCTGATTGTATTTCGAGGGAGATGCACCAGTGTCGAGGCTGTCGAGCTCATTCTGGAGCATCAATTTGAAATCGATCGACTCGCGATGCGAGCACTGGCCTGACCAAGCCAGATCCCAGACCTGGATCTGCGCACTAGCCGTCGCAGAGATAACCTGCACCTGTCCCTTCGAACCCTGTGAGTGTGTCCGGACCCCGACAAGATCGCGCTTCCAGCCAACACCCAAGGCGCCTCTGATGCTGCCAAATAAGCCTCCACCATTTCCATCTTTTGACCTGAGGAATTGGGACTGGACCTTTGGTTTGCCTTGAGCGTCGCGAAGGTTGACCTGCGCAATCCGACCAGAGCTAAGGGTGAATATGATACCGGCATGCTCAGCGCTTACAATGTCCGTGACTGTTTCGCCGGAGAAGAGTCCGCCAATTGAACCACTGACGCCCCCATGCCTATCCTGGAAGAGACTGAGAGACTCGGCTGTGTCGACGTTCTCCCAATATGTGACTTCACCAGTGGTCGCGGATACAAGTGCCAGACCTATCGATGAGCTCGCGCCATTTGTGATCAAAAGACCAAGAGGAACAGGTTCTGAGGGTTTGACGTGGTGGGGTACGTCGAAGGTCTTTGGTTGAGACACTGGTGTGGTGGAGGTGTAATCCCAGATATATGCGTGCTCGCGAGTCACGACCAATGCGTACGGAGTAGAAGGCAACACTGAGCCTCGAAAGTCTTGGTATGAATTAGCATCTTGCTCGATTGAAAAGTGAGGTCGTCTCACCACTCGCGCTCCTGCGCACAACATCAGGTGTACTCGAGAGTTGACGAAGTGAGTAGTGCGAATTCAGGGTCTTCGTACAAATTATTAGCCCCATACAAGATAATCATCTCAGCGATCCATACCATCACGGGTCCTGCATCGCTGCGAGAGACTCTTTTTTGTGTTGACTTTTTTGACCGAAGAGGAATGTCAAGGGAGTCGGCAGGTGTCGCGCTCTTCCTGCTCCTTGTCTCAATGTGTCCATTTGTGAGACGGTCAGTAGTGAGAGTCCCATTGGTGATGGTGGAAGCCTCGAATGTCTCGGAGGTGACCTTTGATCTCTTTCGTCGTGGTTGATGGCCGACGCTGTCGCCGTCGGGTCGTGGTCTCCGACGAGGATTGCGCGCAGAGACGCGCCTTGTGCTTTCCGTACCAGCACTTGTTAGCGACATTGTGAAGGATATTGGAGCTTCAGAAATGTCGCGCAGCTTCGCACGCCGAGCGTGTTGTGTATGGAGAAGAAGTGAGTCGGCAATAGCGGAGAAAGGGAGCTTTCATTCGTCCTCGCCAAGGCTTGCCAGTCTTTATCAGATGCGGTCGAACAGGAAGAATTCAAATTACATGCTGAATAAAGACTATTCATATCTTGCATGTTTGACATGCAATCAGTAGTGGGAGGATCCGGTTGTCGAAAATAACGTTAGCTCGTGAGTTGGGTAAACTATTCTACGAAGTTGCCATGCCATCCCGGGCCCTATCCATCACCTTTTCGCCTTCCAAAGATAAATGCCATGCTGATGCTCCATTACCCATCTCCTACAACTGCACATCATTGTTGAGCAGCTTGACTTCCTCTCCTGGCTTGAAAGCTGGCAGTCCAATATAGGGACACCCATCGCACCTGAAAGCATCTCCCAGAGCACAGTTGCCGCAGCTACCGACCTTGCCCTGTACTGTGAAGTCCACCTCAGTGAGATCGTCAGATCCAAGCTTGAGTGACTGCAGACCCTTGTCCGCCTGTGCTCGTTTGGCTTGATCCTCGGCCTCGATCTTCTCCTTGAGTCCACATGAACAATCCTTGCAAGCCCTCCGCCGTTTTCCATTGGGCTTGCACGCTTCAGCTATCATTCAGTCAGCACTGGTCTTCTCATTATCAAGCATGGGGGTTCTTACGAATGATGACTGGCTTCAAGCGATCCTCCTCGGTCAACAACGAGTCCGGGTCAATCATGTCCCCCTCCAACAACTCCTCCCTGCTCGGGATATACATATCGTCGTCCTCCTCCATCTCATCCCCGAAGTCATCACTGAAATCCACAAACCCCACCCCAGCCGGCGCCTTGGGCTCCTCCACCAACGCCCTCTTTGTCCCCTGCTGTGACACCCCCTTGTTCTCCGCTTCGGCCTTACTCGCCGGCACCGCGGCCGCATTACTCTTCTTCCCGAAGCTGAGCTTCACTGTGCCCTCCACAGCAGCGGGCTTCACTACGCCCTCTCCCTCGTCCACGCTCAAGCCCGCCAAGATCGCCTCCGTCCGCTCCTGCCCAGGCTGTGTCGCGAACGTCCCATCCTGACTGCGAAGGCGAGCGCCAGGCTTCAGTGCCGATGCAAGACGGCCCAGTGTGTTGCGGTCTATTAATCTGCTGCTCTCTGATCGCGTGCCGTTTGCGTCTGTGAGGAGGAGGATGAGGTCGTAGGTTGAGGGCGGGAGAGAGACGAGACCGAGCGCGAGACGATCCAGCATTTGAATATCTGTGGCGCTGCGGTCGTGGGCTTCGACTATCTTGTTGAGAAGTTCGGGGTGAGAGGATAGGGACGGCGGGGAGAGGAGCAGGGTCCGGGTTGAGGACTTTGTGTGCGGTGGGGCGGAGGGTGGGCTGGCCATGTCGGAGGACGGATCGATCAGGACGGATGGTGCCATGGTGAGAAGTGTTGTCGAATATGTGTGTCGAGTGAACGTTGCACAAGAGATGCAAGTGGAAGAAAGAGGTGAGTTATCTGGGCTGATTAATTCTGCGACAATTCCGCGGCGCGCGCCAGGGTTCAGGTTGCGATGACGGGCGGCGTGGGGCAGGTGGGGGCGCAAACCCAATCTGCCGGCGCTTCTATTGGACAGAATAGGTATCAGAATCCCAGTGGGTGATGGTAAACGATATCTAATCAGGATATAGGTGAATGTGGTTGTCCAGCATTTACTGATCTGTACAAGAATGGTATTCGCATATGCTTCGTGACACTAGGTATAAAACGCTGGGTCGATACCCAAATGGAGACTGCTTATTACTAAAGTTGGGTCCAAACCCAAGATGTCCAATCACTCTCCTTCCTGATGTTCATAAATCATATCCACCTGCTTCACTGGATGAAGCAGCATGGATGGCAAGCACATTCTTCCCTCCCCAGCCTTCTCTTCCTGCTCACCGCCATCGCCGTCCACCTTGTAGCCAAGCCACCTCTTCCAAAGATTGGCTGGGAACCCGGCGTGGTAGTACCAGGTCACGCCAAGAAAGTTGTGCTGCCTCTCGTCCGAGAAGACACTTGCTCTGGCACCACCAGCAGCGCCATTCCGACCATTGTTGAAGATGGCTGCAAGGTATGATGTGGGCCATCGTCTGTCAATGTAGACCGGGTGAGGAGCATAGACCGCCTTCAGCCCGTGATGAAGGGCACAGCTACCGGGCCACATCTCGCTGAACATGGAGTGGCGTTTGAGAGCAGTTTCGCGGTGCATGGTGTCCAGTAAACGACGGCTCAAACGAGATGCAGTGATGATAGCAGTGCGACGCGGGGGAAAGCCTTCGGATGTGTTGTAGCCCGTGACATCCTCGTTCAAGATCCAATTGGTCTTGTCGGGGTCGAAGAGGGGATTGAGGGTGATGAAGTCAGCTTCTTCGCCAACTCCCCATATGTACTTGTCGTCGGCATAAGGTGTAGGGGGCTGTGGATCCTTGTCGATCTCGAAGTGCTCATCCTCACGCGCCGGCCGGAGTGGCCCCCAGATGGGTGTCTCTGGTCTCTCCTCAGCTTGGTCTGGATGTTTTGGGTCCGAAGACATCTTGTGATACATGTTGCCACGATTGCCGGTGCCGTGTTCTGTTTGTACACGCACCATCTGTGAGAAGTCTTCATAGCTGCCGTGCTCTGAAGGGATGTAGAAGCGGCTGTTTCGCTCCCACAGTCCCTTGCGAGGCTGTTTCTTGGCCCACGCTCCAAGCTTGTCAAAGAGCTCGTAGTAATGGCCAGTGTAACGGGCGTCCATTTCCCAATGCCAGAAGAAGTCGTACTCAGGATGGACGTGTGCAAAATATTGGACGGGCATATAGGTCGATCGGTAGACTCCATGAACCGGCAGGTTTCGATACATCGATTCGGCTACACCGCCATAGATCAGACCCATCTGCCTTTCCGACCACAATGTACCCATGCCGCGGAACTCGGCTGGGAGTGCGTTGTCTACGACGCGCTGGTACGTGTCGTCATCAGACCAGATCTGCAGGTTGTCGTCCTTGACATGGATGAGGAAATGGACTGTATACTCGCCGTTCGACTGAAGCGAAAGCTCGTTGATGAGTGCACGCAGGTAGATGATGTCCTCATCGTCGTACTGGTAGTCGAACCAGGTGCGGATCAGTAGAGCGGTTCGAGGCAGCCGAGTACCGTCGTCTTTCGTTGATTGACCAGTTTCTTTGGTGTTGACGTCGCGGGAGACAACCTTCTTTTGGGAGCCTAATTTTGCCTCCAACTCTCTTGCTGGTGTACCTTGAGCCATTGTGGTGAAGAAGTCGTTTCGCGAGGTGTCGGCCTGCCTAAATCTGTTGCGGTTCTTGTAAGCACAACGCGCCTGCGCATCTGCCCAATTGACCTTTCGGTAGTCGATTTCGATCTTGTCTTGCCAGACGCCCTTCATGGCCTCTTCACGACCTTCGCCTTCCATGCCAGCCCCGGTGCCTCCATATTTCCTGCTATAACCAAAGCCATATGGACCAAGTCTCCCATAGCGATCGAAGCAACCCGAGTTCTGAATGCCGAACATTTCATGGCTGCCCATGACTGGGTCAGGCATGCCCTTTGGCACGCCGTGGTGTATTTGTAGAGGCGGGACTGCTATCTCGTCGTCGGCGTCCAGAAAGCATTGCTTGCGAGGCGCGGATGACTCGCTGCGGGACACTGTAACGAATGCATCGGTCTGAGCTTCTGCACCACGCTTCTGTACGGTCTGCTCTTGCTTTGGCTCTACTTCTCTGCCCTCTCCTTGCTTCTGTGCCTCCTGCTTCTCCTGCTCTTGCTTTTCTTGTGCCTTCTTCCCTATCTCGAGTTCTTTCGAAGCGTCTGGGTATTCAGGCTTGTTTGCGTCACAGGGTACTAAGGTTCTGACACCACCATGATATCTCTTCAGGAATGGAAACTCCTCCCATGGCGCGGGTGGAGGAGGTGGTCTCTCCTTGAGACCTAGTCGTATCTGTGCTTCCGAGAGTGATTTGAGGTGCAACAAGTAAAGGACAAAGGCAACAAGAGCAGTCGCTAATATGCAGGTAAAGTAGCGCGAAAATCGCCTTCGTCGCATTGGGTACGAGAATGAAAATATAGATTTCCGAGTTGGTGGTGGGTTCTGGCTCAGAAGACCAACGTGTGAGCCCGAGACGTCTCTTGAGGAGTAGCTTGATTCTGGCTCCGAGTCCAAGTCGTCGTCGAGCGAGTGTCGCTTTTCTTCGTCCACCAAGCGTCCATCTAGCGCCGTGTATGCTTCTCTTTTGAAGCGGCCCATTGGTGGCTAGTTCTGTGTTGCAGTCTCGGGTCGAGTGAGGAGTGCGTCGCTAGTGCGAGAGGCAAAGAAAAGTGTCATGCGACAGCAGCTCCGCTCGGTGACTCTGACAATTGGTTATCGTACGCGCCGCACGTTGCGCAAACGGCTATCGCGTACAGAGCGTTTAGGGAGATGTAAGGTCTGAGATGTGATCGTGTGAGCGGATGGGCATTCAGACAGTGTCAGGAAAGGTGAGGCGTCCAAGACATGGTTGCGTTCTGAAGCAAGCTTGCCAGGATGTCTTGCTTGGTGTGTCGGTTGCTGGGGTGAGGCGGAGATCGAATGCTCCACTCTGCGCGGCTCTGCTGCATTTGCTGCAAGCACCTGCACGAGCCACAGACTTCCTTCTTGCAAGGCACCATCCTCGCGAGCACTCCAGTGTGATGTCTACCGGCAGTATATACTCCGGCCTCAAAAGCTCAATGATCTTGAATAAACCCTAGGATGTAGGTCCTGCCTTTGTGGGAACATATTTCACACTGCGTCTTGCCGTGAGCCAATGACCTCCGCAAGTCCAAGCACGCTTCCTCGTTTTCCACGGATCAGCATACCCATTGAGCAGCATTGCGGGCCATGAACAATCTTTGCAGCTCATTCAAATACTTCCTGGAAGATGCAGATATGAGCCTGTGGGTTTCTCTGTCACGCACTAACATCATTGTTGCACTGTTGCTCGTTTTCACGTTACAGCTTGTCCTCTCGAGCATGATGCGGTACTCTGTCGGCCCGAAGACACTCCTGCTGTCAGGCATGGCAGCACTTGGATATTCGCAAAATATAAACGATACTGATCTGTCCTGGAAGGCTCCTGCAGCGTCAGAAGTGGATGATCTGTCGAACATCATGAAAGGATCAGGCGTCTATGGCTTCATCTTCAACTCATCCGAGACTCCAGAGTCACTACCTTACTCGACGTACAACTGGTGCAACATGCCACACGTCCGAGCACAAGAATATCCTCGATTCAACTCGTCCTTCAAACTCGAGTATGTCGAAGTCATTCACCGCCACCACAAGCGTACTCCCTACGCTGCCAACACCTTCCCCACCGAGACCTACGGCTGGGACTGCTCGGACCAAGGTCTTTTCTACTATGGAGCTCCCCTACCAGTCACCGACGACACTTCCGCCTCCACCTACTGGTCAGTCTACACCTCCTCCTCCAACCCACTCCGCGCCCCCGGCTTCCCCGGCAACTGCCAGTTCCCGCAAATCACCACCACCGGCCTCCGCGACTCGCACCAACACGGCCTCGACCTAGCGTCAGTCTACATCAACCTCCTCTCCTTCCTCCCCACCACCTACGATCCCTCCCTCTCCGCCTTCCGCGTCACCTCCAACACCATCACCTCGCAAGTCGCCTCCGCCCTCATCCCAGGTCTCTATCCCTCCCTCTCCTCCATCCCAACCCCCCTCCTCATCCAACCCTCCTCCATCGACTCCCTCCAACCCTCCTACTCCTGCCCCGCCTCAACATCCCTCTACTCCTCCTACGCCTCCGGCTCCACCACCCCCGGCCCCTGGGCAAACCACCTCTCCCTCTCCGCCCCCCTCTACACAACCCTCGACGCCCTCTCCACCGTCCCCCCAACAAGCTCCGAATGGCACATCTCATGGGACCACTACTTTGACAACCTCTCCGCCCGCCAATGCCACGCCCTGCCCCTGCCGTGCTCCCCGACCGACCCCACAAATTGCGTCTCCCAGGAACAAGCAGATACCGTCTACCGTCTCGGCCAGTGGGAGTACAGCTACACGTACCGCGCGGCGGGGGAGCAGACGTTGCGCGCCGCGGTGGCGGGGTACGGCATCTGGGTTGCGGAGCTGGCGGATACGTTGCGGGGAAAGGCTGGGTTGGCCAGGGATAAGGGGCAGGCGGATAAGGTCAGGTACAGGCATAATGTCGCGCATGATGGGAGCGTGAGTAGACTTTTGAGTATTCTCCAGGTCGAGAGGATGGTGTGGCCTGGGATGGGGGCGGAGGTGGTGTTTGAGTTGTTCAGTAGGGGCGAAGGGCAGAAGGAGTGGTTCGTTAGAGTGCTTTGGGGAGGACAGGTGCTGAGGAGTTCGAGCCCGGCGTTGGGGGTTATGGATATGGTGCCGTTGGAGAGGGTATTGGCGTATTTTGATGGATTGGTTGGGAGGGGGGCGGTGAAGGTGCCGGACTTGTGTAGGGCGAGCGGGTGAGAAGTGTAAGTTGATGTATAGAGTAAGGATCAATGGACTTGCTAGTGGATCACCACTGACACAGGAATGATAGACAGCTTGATTCGATTGGCTTGTGTACTAGAATACATTTTTCTTTCTCAGATGAAAGAGTTCCGGCTCGTGCGTACAACACAAGGTCAGACCAGACTCCATCTGGTATTTCCGATTCTTTGAAGAAGCCATGAGCAAAAAAGCAAAGCGGAGACCATCAATCGCTGTCGTAATAAGACATTCACAAAAGCAATTTCCTTACGCCATCGTCATCTCGTCATTCCTCCATGGCCCGCATCGTTTTGTCAAGCAGACGGTTCCATCCCGTCCATCACCGGCGTCACATGTCCGTCTGCTGACGAGTCGACGCGGGCTCACTTCTTGTCAACAGCAGCGGCCTCTTCCTCTTCGACAGACCCGCCGGAGCCGGCTGAGGAGTGTGTGCTCTGCTCCTCGAGAGCGAGGTCGTCGGCCTCGGGACCGTGGATGTCTTCCTCAAAGACGGGTTCGGGCTCGATGGCTTCGAACTTTGTCTTGAAGATGTTGTGGCCTGCGGCGGCGCTGAAGCTGTTGCTACGACGGCGGGGTTTGGTCAGATTGTAGTCGTAGTCCTCGAGCTCGTCGCCTTGCTTGCCCCTGCGGTCACGTGTTAGTCAAGGTGGTGTGGTCAAGAGGGTATCGAGATGTGGTGGTGTGAGAATGTCATCAATGACAACGAAGTTGATATGAAACAGAGAAGTGATGGGTCAGACTTACCAGTTGCCCTTGCCGGAACCCTTCTTCTTGGTCGACTTGGGATCGTTACCGGCGTAGCCTTCCTTGGAGAAGTAGCGGGGTAGATGTTCTTCGGGAGCGGCGGTACCGGCAATAAGTCCAGCGTGATCACGGTCGTTGGCTTTGTGAGAACGAGTCACTGAGGATTGCAGTCAGTATCGTTGTTCTCACGTGGTTATACATCATGTTTGAACTGAAGCTAGTCATCAGCTCCGTTGCCGGAGGTGACCGACAAGATTGTACCACACGATAAGATATCACTTACTATTATTATGATGAGAAGTAGTTGGGAGAAGTGATCTAGTAGATCTGTATGGTCAATTGAGGGCGTTGCTGATTGACAGTAGTTGTTGGAGGAGTATTAAGTAGGTGAAGAGGAACAAAGCAGACAGAAGAGCTATCAAGGGAGCTTGGGTCAAGGTCACGGGGACAAGCTGCCGGAGGCTTCCAGGGCTTTGGATAGGTACGGCAAACGGTGCCTGGACTCGACGGGTGAATCACATTCATCGCGTTATCAATACAGTGGATACTAAATACATCATCTTGCCCTGGTAGTGCAATTGACCTCGCTTTATTGTGGACAGTGCCCACCGAGCAAGGCCACCTTTGATGGGAATGTGCAGTGCTTTGCACTGACGACAGATGGTGGAACGATTCTGCAAGAGAGCACGCGACAGGCGGAGGGACCTGAGAGGAATGGAGCTGCAAACCCCGCCTGTCTCAGCCATGCGCGAGATCACAAACCCCTGCTCAAGGTTGCTGTCAGTTCCCTGAAGATCTTGCAATCCGTCTGCTTCGTCAGTGCAGGGATCGGGCATGTTGCTGATCATGAAACGTGTTCTAGTGCCGTGCGTTTGATTCTGCCCAAACACCGATCACCACAGCTTTCTTGGTGCCTTCTTGCTGAAGTCGTGGAAGCTTCCATCATCCGAGAAAGCCCACTCGATTAGCGTCATTTACCCCGGATCTGGCGACTGCGGGGAAGGAGAAAAGTGGGCCGTTCGAGTCTAGCTTCCTGCCTCCATTGGCTTGAGTCACACGTTGGTCACGACCTAGCGTCAACTCAATTGCTGGTCTTACAAGGCCGCTTTGTGTGGACGAGCTGTGAGACCTGATCGTAAACATTTGCCAGCCAGAAGAGATGTACTGTGTTTAGACTTATTTACAGTCACCATGCGCCCTAGAACAGTGGTGGATGCAGGCTTTCTGCAATTCAATCGTGGAAGCTGCGTCAGCTGTCTTGACCTATCTCTGTCTGCGTTGTACCGGGCCTAGTCATCCTCTCATGACCACACACGGAAGTAAGATCGTCTTTCATGGAAAAAGTCGCTAGTATCTCCCTGCAAACAGAAGCTTGTGAGCGCGCTCTCTTATGGGAACTTTTGTTCACCCAGGCAGAATCGTAGCCACATCTCAAGGCCTAGCTGGATTGCTCGCAGCCTTGGTGAATTCGTTTCTGGAAGCACCAAAGCTCTCTATCGCGCCCCTGCAAAAGCTATGTGCCTGGGCAGGTGTTTCTTTGTACATGTCCTCTCCTCTCATGTGTCGTTCTTCCAAAGCATGAGATGATGACTCTTGTTTTTTCAAAACATCCAACAGTCATGTTGACCAAGTCGTCCTGATTCCTCCTACCATTTCAGCTGTTCGCCTCTTCCTCTATATTTTCTGTGGCCTCCAATCCTCTCATCACTTCTTCGACCTCTCTAGGCTCCGATATCCCCCAAACCCCTCCCCCCTTTACAGCTCCCTTGATGCCTACCTCCTTTCCTACCAGATTCCTTCCAACTTTGCCAGGCCCAAGACCAATCCACCTCCTAATCTTCTCATCCTTATCCAGATACCTCAGACTCTCATGCCACTGCACCGTCTCCACCGCCTGCCTAGCCAACAAGTCCTTCAACTCGTCCCTGCTCTGAAACGGCCTCGCACTAACATTACTCACACAAGGGAACAAGCCAGGCCACTTGACAATATCCTCATCCTTAGCCACACTAGAGTTCTTATTAAGCATCGCCCTCGTCAACTCCGCCGCCTGCCTCATCAACGGACTATGAAACGGACTATCGGCCTTCAACCTCACCGCCCTCGGATCATGCCCACTGAACTGCCTCAAGTGCGTCAACAGCTCCCTGATTCTCGTGATGCTTCCGCTCAACACAATCTGATTCTTGCTGTTGATATTCGCAATCAACACCTGCTGCACAGGCGGCAAGTCGCTGTCCGCCCCGCTGTCCGACCTGTTCCCTGGCGACGAATGGCCCAAAAACTCATGTATCGCCTCGATCAGCGGATCCCGCTTGTCCGGCTCCGTCACGATCGCTATCATGCCCACCTCGCTCCCGAACTCCGCCGCCGCCTGCTGCGAGCATCTTGTCATTGCTTCTGCGCGGCGTCGCGTCAGGAGCAGGGCGTCAGCGTACCGGAGATACCCGCCCGCGACCAGAGCCGCGAACTCGCCGAGCGAATGCCCCAGCACCACATCCACGGTGTCATTCGTCTTGAATCCGAATTCTTGCTCGAGGACCCGCAGGACGAGGATGCTGGTCGCCATGATGGCGGGCTGGGCGTTGTCGGTGGCGGTCAGGAGGGAGTTGGGACCTTCGGCGATGATGCGGGTCAGGGGCGTCTTGAGGGTCTCGTCGATCTCGTCGAGGAGCGGCTTCACGGTGCGGGGGAAGGCTTCGAGCCATTCCAGTGTCATGCCGACTTTTTGGGTGCCTTGGCCAGGGAAGAAGAGGGCGGTTCGTGGGCGGCGTTTGCTGGGTGGGGAGATGGTGGAGAGCGAGCGGCGGGAGGGAGGGGCGGGGATACGAGGGAGGAGACGTGGTGGAGGCATTGTTGATGCGCGTGGAAGGAGACGTGGGCTTCGGAATCGAGGTCGTAGTTGTGCCGTATGTCTACCCTCTTGTCGTGTAAGAGGGATGCAGGCTTCTCAGCATCCTGAGTCTCTGCACTGGCTGGCCAACGTCAGCTGTGCCGGCGCGGCGGCTGCGGTGCGGGTGGGTTGGAGATGGGTCAAGAGGTGAAGTGAGCTTGGAAGAGGTGGAGCTCCGCCCATCTCGGCCGTTTCAACCGAGGGAGATCGGGGTTCGACTTGCCGGCGCAATGGAATTGGCCTTGCCATTACAGGACCTACAACAACACGCATACATTGCACTCATGTAGATACTTGTCGCAAAAATTGGTCATCATGAACCTACCGAGTCGACATGATTCTCGTCTTGGGTCTTTCGCTCCTGACAACAGCCAGAAGATGCACCAGATGTACCATTTCGTAATGCCAAATAGCTTGCTCGGCGTTCGGTCTTCGACCTGGAGAGCCTGACAAAGCAGATGACAAGCACATCAATACCCTCCGACCCCGAATACACCACTGAAAGTAATACGTAGCGAGTGATCTGATGTGAGACGGAGGATATTATTGTCCTTCTTGCGGTCAACTCAATTGGTATAAGTATCCATCTCTATCTCTCCAAACAAATTCTCCATCAAGCAAAACAACATCACCGTTTCGGCCCCGCAGTCCATCATCCAGCCCCTCCATCAGCTATCCAACACAAATCCGGACCAAAACTTCAGCACCTGCACTCCAGCTTCCTCTCAACCCCGATATACATACCCCCCCAACTCCTCCAAAATGCCCACAAACCTCTATCTTGCCTACACGGCCCCCATCAACCCTAGCGGCGCCTCCCCCACCCTCACCCGCGCCCAAGTCTGGGCGGGCCTCCAACGCAAGATCCGACACGCCGAAGAGTTCGTCAGCGCCATCTCCACCTGCGACGTGCTCACCGACAACGGGGAGGTCGAAGTGGTGCGCGAGGTCGTCTTCGCCGCGAACCCAGGCAAGCGCGTCAAGGAAGTGGTCAACTCGTACAAGCCATTGAAGGTCGATTTCCACCAGACGGACGGGAGTTTGGTCAGCAATATCGTCAGCGATGGACCGGGGCTGAGGGACGAGGATCTGCTTATGACGTATACTTTTCAGTGGATTGGGCAGGACGCGGAGCCGGGGAGCGAGGAGGAGGCGAAGATGTTGGAGAGGAATAGGGGAATGGCCAAGGGGGCGGTGGAGGGGAGTATTGATACTATAAGGAGGCTGGTGAAGGAGGGGAAGATATGAGAGATATGAGCATTGGTCATGCTTGCTACTATAGAATATTTCGTCGCCCTGCTTTCAGGCGTAGCGCTGCTTGCTGTCGCGCTTGGGTATCTGAAAATGCCTAATCATGTATCCTTGCTGCCTTGATCTTTCTCGAATCTCAGATGATGTGCAGTGACTGCTCGAGCTGGAACCCGATCCACTAGTCGAAGAGATCCTCTGCCCTGCGCCTCTGCCCTCCACGCGCCCGTGGCCCTGTCGGGAACAACTCCTTGCCCGTGTTTCCTCCACCAGCAACCTTGTCGGGGAAGAGTTCCTTGACTCTAGGGTTGAGCTCTCTGGACGCTCCACGAATGGAGAAGTCAGACTGGAGGTTACTTGCGCCTCTAATGCTGAAGCCAGTATCCTCTGTCACTTTGCCGCGACCACGTACAGCAATACCGTCCGGCCCTTCCGTGATCCTGTCGGCAAGACTGCGCTCTATTTATCGTTAGTGTATGTCAACCTCTAGTAGATCAAAGACTTACTTGGGGTAAGGGCGTCCGTCTCCTCTTTGCCTAGTGCATCAGACCTGCGGTGGTTGCTACGACCAGTCTTGTGAGGAAAGAGCTCCCTACTTCTGCTTGCGGAGTGGTTAGGGAACAGCTCCAGCCCTCTGTTGCCGTTGGAAAGTGGCGTCTCTGACGAAGCCGGCGCGCGATCGGCGAACAGGTCCTTCTTTGACTCCGCCGCACGAGACTCACGAGGCAGCCTCTCACGCGGCGGGGTCCAGCTCCTGCGGCGGGCACGCTTCCTAGAAGGTTGCTCGTCGAAACCGTAGCGACCGTCGCCCCCCGCGTCCCTGACAGGTGACCTGCTGCGATCGCGAAGTCTCCCGTCATCGCGCCTGTGCCGCGCTCGTTTGTCCTCGAAAAGGTCGACGTCCTCGTACGACTGCCGCCTGCGGAAGTGCTCGCCTGAAGAAAGACTGGTGGTAGACATGCGGCGCATGAGTTCCCCTTCGTCGGCGGTTTGACCGACTGGCGCATCATCATACATATCCTCAGTGAAAGTCTGTTCTGCTGGTCTCTTCCTCCTCGAATCATTCCTGGGCGCTCTAGGGCCATTTCGCCCGCCGCGACCACGTCTGTCATACCTGTTGTCGTATCGTCTGTTCTCAGGGTCCCATTCCGGGTTGAAGAGGTAAAATGCGCTGCGGTCCTTCGCCCCAGGCTTCTTCTTGTCGCTCACGAGGGCCTGTCGGACCTGGAACTGCAAGTCGGGACGGGCATTGAAGACTTTGGCCGGACGAAGCTCAAGCGAAGCAGGTGCTGTGTCCTGAACGACACTTAGTCGCAGCAGTGCGTCCGCGGCATCCTCGTTCTTGTAGTAGATGATGTTGGCAGAGCTGTCATCGATCCATTCGATCCTTCTCACTTTATGGTCTGGCACATGTTCTTCCAGGAATTGAAAGATCAGAGGCTGCGCGACACCTTCAAGCCCTTTGATGTACACTTTCTCCTTTGCCGGAAAATCAGCATCGAAGTCGTCCTTGTATGCGTCAGGGATGTCATCGTCCTGGGCTGCGGGCTGCTGCTCCGTGATCGTGGCCGTTTGCTTCACCTGTTAGCGAGGTATCAATTGCGCGCGAGAGCTTAATCTTACAGTGACCATTCCTTGGTCGGCTGACTGATCATAATCAATGCCATCACCAAGATCGATATCGATGTCCATTGAATCCTCCATCTTGCCGGCGGTCACTTGCGTGTCAAGCTGAGCTGAATAGCTCTCTCAGCGCGCGGGTTCTGGTGGTAGTCGTGATGATTTATTGAGCCATTATAAGCTGATAGAATCGAAGAGCACGATGCGAGACAGCAGTAAGCTGGCAGCTCGAAGGTCGAGCAGGAGAAGCGGTGTTGTTTTCGAGGAGGGGAAAGAGAGTTGGCGATGTGAAGCTTGTAGAGTCAAATGCCGTCAAAATCCGATGCTGCTTGGCAATATAATCGCAGCTCTGAAGCATGCGTTTTCAGAAGAAAGTCACTTTAGGATGAAGACTGAAGTCAGATGTGGCTCATCATCGACAAACAGAGTTCAATTATGATCTGACATCACGTGCATATTGTTTCGAAAGGTGAGCCAAGTGAGGTGCGAACGCCACAAGCAAGCAATAGGGAACTCATGTAACGATCGAACATTGGCCATGCAGGATCTTCGACACTTTTCATGAATGCTCAAACGCTACATAATCTAACTGCTTCCACTGACCGCCAGCTTCATCAAGTGGTCCATGAAAGTCTGCAAACTGACATCATCTGTAAAGATTGTCTGTGCAGTCTGGCTGACACCACCATAGGCACCAGTGGTGTGGGTGGTGGAGGGGTTGAGCTTCGACAGAAGGAAACGTGCTTGCGATCCACCAGCATCGCAGACGATGAAACGTGGCAGGGGGAATCGGTCCTGGATGAGCTCCTGTCGTGATGTTAGCACATGTACTGTGTTGCTGAAAGCGAGAAACATACCTTGGCGTCCTCCTTTGGAGCCTCGAGGATCTCCTTGAAGTTCTCATAACCCTCCATGTCTTGATAGCCTGCCTTGCGCCATTCTGCCACAGTCTCACCATGGAAAATAAGGATGTGGAAGAAGGTATCGAGGAGCAGGATAGTCTGCGGCTGGATGCTGGTAGAGTCAAGAAGGACAGGAACGCTGCCTTCTTGGTCGAAGGTGTAGCTGTCGAGAGTAGGCTGAATCATGATAAGACTGTTGGAAACATCTTCGTGGTTGAGAACGTGGCGGTAGAAGGCGGTCTCATCGGGCGAGTTATTGAACACTTGCAAGAATTGCGATCTTCGCAAATGGAACATGAATTGAGGGTAGAGCGTAAAGTTCCTCTCCAGACGGAACGAGCTTGCATCGTCCTTCCGGTATTCTGCAAAACGTGAGCAGAGCCTGATGAGCATACGGTCAACCCAGCGCAGGATGTCAGGGCCGTCATCAACTTCCGACTTGAACACAGCTATCCTGGACATAAGAACAGCGGCAGCTTCCTGGTCGAAAGACTGCGCGATGGCTGGGTCACCAGAGGGACCGCTCATGTTTCTGGCGACTGTTGTCACGCGGAGGTGATACTGGCCGGAAGAGTGCTGATAGTATGTGAGGAATTGGATGAGACCCATCTGAGGCCCCTGCTGCATCTGTGAGGGACCACCTTGGCCAGCGACCTCAAAGTAAATGCCATAACTGGCCGCCGGATCGATACCGCACATCTTCCAAGAGCAAGTGTTGCCAATGCCGCATTCTGTCTCGCCAACATTCGCGGACTTCTTGTTCATCGAGATGGCATGGCCGATCAAGCCAGTAACTTTCAGCTCCTTGGTGGTGAGTACCTCAAGGGAGGCGTTGAAACCCATGAGGAGGTTGTCGTTTTCATCTTTGTCGAAAATTCGAACGAACGATTGCTTAAACATGGACGATGTGAAGCTGTCTGTGAGGATCATATGGCCACCAGTTGAGTTGGAAAGGCTTCTCATTTCAAGAAGACCAACCTGGTCAAGACATCCGGCGAAAATGTCGATGATGTGACCATTCTGTGCCGTACGCTTCGCCAGAGTCTCGTAAAATTTGAGCGCTTTCTTGTAGTACTTGATGTTGTCGCGCTCAATGTCGTGGTGGGAACGAATTGGCTCCTTGAGCTCCGGGCCAACAACCATACCAGGGCCTTCAGTAGCAGCACCTCCAGTGAACAGCATGATGCGTCCTCCAGCGTTCTGGAACGATGTCTCCATAAGACCGGTGGCGACGGAAAGAGCGACACCGGTACACCTCAGTGCACGTTTGTCGTTTGCAACAGGCCATGGATCCTTTTGAAGCTGTTCGAGAGCATTCGTCAATTGAAATTCGCATTGCTGAAGGGGCAAAAGGAAGCGCTGAGCTGCTCCCATGGGTTGGGCGGGCGCCGGACGGCCAGGCTGAGGTGCCTGCGCTCCTGGCCGAGCTCCTGCTGCCATAGCGAGACCCAGCATCTCTTGAACCTGCTTGCCAGTGTAGTCCCTACTGCCTCGGAAGACATACGACTTGGCGCATTCCGTGTAACCGAGCTCGTGGACCTGTGTCATGGTTCCGAATGTGATGAGACCAACCAGAGCGTGTGGTGGCAGTAGTTGCAGAGACATGATGATGGAATCCTTGAGTGCCTTCAAGCTGTCCTCCTCTTGGCAAGTGTCCACCACGAAGACGAAGATAGGTGGGACAGGCGCTGGGCGAGCAAGCCTATATTCGACGGTCGTGCTGTTCTCATGGAGCTCAGGAGGCAGTTGATGTTCGGAGATGTCTCGATAATGAGGAGGGAGGTTGTTTCTTTGCAAACAGAATGGGCAGATCCATATTCTTGCGCGCTTGTCCACTTGGCTGAAGCGGAATTAGCACGTTTCCCTTCCTCTCTACTCAATACCTTACCAGAATCTGTTCAACACTGCTCGACATGGCGCCTTGCATGTGACCGGTTCGTACTGCAGAAGAGGATTGTTGTTGATCTTTAGAGGAGTATAGAGTGCGCCGATAGGGACTGAGAAGATTCAGTATGAGCATGTCCAATATCACCGCCAGTACTAATAGCATACCAACAAGTCTCGATGCCTCCTGTGCAATTCATCAGCCGCATGCTCAAGCATAAACTGCCGGGTCAAATCTTACCATTCGAGATGAGGGAAATGTGTTCCAGCTGAGCCTCACGCCATCTCTATCCTCAATGTCCGACCATTGCTCCTTCAGCACCTCATAGTCCACCACGGGGGCCTGCTGGCCTGGGAAAGCAGCCATGTCGCAGCAGCTGACCAGCTACCCCTTTCCGATCGCTGAGGAGTCTTGATAATAGTCCAATTGCGTGCTGAGCCCTCAGTACATGGCCCTCGATGATGATGGAAGCGGAGAAGGTGATGGCGAGCGTGGGTCGGAAGAGTATAATCAGCAACGACTGCCTGGCACTTTTGGATAAGTAGCAACGTCGCAAGTGAGCTTCGAGGTCGCAAAGCACGGGCCCCCACATCTCGAGCAAGGCTATAATTCTTTCCGAGCCCCGATCGTTCACTTCTTCTTCACAGTATCGCCAGCAATTTATCACATTACTATCGACAGACTTGCACAACCATTGTGAGCTTGTTTTCGCGCTGCGCGTAGATGAATGACACCCGTTGCTGGGCGCCCACCCGGATCAGATCGTTCCGATCTTCACGAAGCGGTGGGAATCAGTTGTGGTTAAACTCATGTCATTAATGATGGCCTCGTTGAATATATACGCAATGCTGTGATCCTTCCGAGTTTATGTAGACAGCACACCCCGCTGTATATGCGAGGGAGTCATTCCTTCAGTTCAGTCCCGGTTTCGGACACACTCATCGCCTTCAGCTTATTATCTTCATGCAGCATGTTCGAAGCTTGAGACCTTTTCGGGCAGCTTTCGAGTTCGCGTCCGCCTCCTGACAAACGGAGCTATGATGCTGCAGCGTGACTCCTGCGTGTCTTCTGTTCATTGCGGAGGAGAAGCGATGCTGGTTGTGAAGCCGGTGGCTCGCAAATTACGTGTCTGGCGGTCTGCTCGCTCTCATGTAGTGTCGACAACATCGGATTAGCGCTCTCTTTGGGACTTATCGTGATAAGACAAAATCCGTAGTGATCATGGACCGCCACCCAGTTCCCCTGATGGCACGGCGGGGAAAGTTGCTGGGTTACGAAGTCTCTCCTGGTTCCGCTTGGCCATCTCTGCAGCGCGCCTCTTCTCCAGCCGCATGTTGTAGAAGTTTCTGTTCTTCATCAGTCCGTCAGCCACTGACGTCTAGTGTTAAGACATACTTCTGCAGACGGAAGATGCGAGGACCGTCTTCAACCTTTGCGGTTCCTTCCTGCTTAGATATTGCGTTGATCTATGCAGTCAGTATATAATCCTTAGATACAGAAGATATACATACCTTATCCTGTTTCTCCTTCTCTAGCTGATCCTCAGTCTTCTCTTCATCTTTCCTCTCCTCTTTTTTATCGTCCTTGCCCTTCTTCTTCTCCTGTTTCCGCTTCAACTTCTCTTCATACTCCTTCTTGATATTCTCAATCTCTTTGTCCATCTCTTCCTTCTTCTTTCGCTCCTCAATTGCTTTTGCTTCCTCCTCCGTGGGTAGAGCAAAATTGCGGTCTTTCAAGTGCGCAGGGCAGATATAGAAATAGTCCTTGTTGTCCGGTGTGATGAGCACAGAGGTGCTCGGCTTATAACAGACCATACATGCTCGTGCAGACGCATCGGCTACTCGCCGGTGGTACCAGAGATTCTCCATTATGTCCGCGACAGCGTTGCGCTCCTACCGGAGCCGTCTAATACCAGTCTATACACCAGTCTATGGTGCAGGTCGAAAGAGCGGAGTGTTTGGCGGGGTCAAAACCAGGAAGTCGGGCGTCGGCGATGTCGGCGCCGATGTCGCCAATCTTCTCTATGACTGGGAACAATTTATTGAGCTCTGCATATTCGACTCAGCCATTGATCCTGACTTTCTGTTCCAAACATATCACAAAGCTTCAAAAACTCCTCTATTGGTGACAGAGATCCTACATAAGCAAAATGGCACAAGCTGCACCAGGAAAGAACATGCTATGGGGTGGCCGCTTCACAGGTAGGCCATTGTCCAAGAAGGGTTGATACGAAGATACTGACTGCAGCAGGCGGCCTCGATCCCCTCATGGTTGCATACAACGAGTCTATCTACTACGACCGTGTTCTATACGCCCAAGACATTGCTGGATCCATCGCCTGGGCTCGAGCCAACAAAAACAAGGGCATTCTTACAGACCAGGAGTTCTCCGAGATCGAGCGTGGACTGAAAGCCGTCGAGGCCGAATGGCGAGATAACAAGTTCGAGATCCAGTCGGGTGTTGACGAAGACATTCACACTGCGAATGAAAGACGATTAGGAGAGATCATCGGCAAGGATATCGCTGGAAAGCTGCACACCGGACGCAGTAGGAACGAGCAGGTCGCGACAGATATGCGGATGTGGTTGCGTGACCAGTTGAGAACTATTGAGGGCTACCTGATTGACTTCCTGAAAGTCATTGCAAGCAGAGCTGAGGCTGAGATTGAGCACGTTATGCCAGGCTACACCCACTTGCAAAGAGCGCAGCCCATTCGATGGAGCCATTGGATGCTGTCATACGGCCTGAACTTTGCGACTGATTTGCAGAGGCTCCGAGAGACAATCACAAGGGTTAACAGAAGTCCATTGGGCTGTGGAGCGCTGGCGGGCAATCCATTCGGCATCGACAGGGACGCTATGGCAAAGGAGCTTGGGTTTGATTCCCTCATCTACAACTCGATGGCTGGCGTGGCTGACCGAGACTTTGTCGCCGAGACTATGCAATGGGGCAGCTTCTTAATGATGCACATGAGTCGCTTCGCGGAGGATCTGATCATATACAGCTCTGGGGAGTTCGACTTTGTGCGATTAGCGGATGCGTACAGCACTGGAAGCTCGCTTATGCCTCAAAAGAAGAATCCGGACTCGATGGAGCTCCTCAGGGGCAAGTGTGGTCGAGCGTTCGGGCAGATGGCAGGCTTGATGATGACGATCAAGGGTATCCCGAGCACATACAACAAAGACTTGCAGGAGAGTATCGAGCCAATGCTTGACCATGTGAAGACGGTGGGAGACAGCATTCAGATTGCCACGGGCGTGCTATCAACATTAGCGATCAAGCCTGAGAGCATGTTGAAATCTCTCACGCCAGACATGCTGGCTACTGATCTCGCAGACTACCTGGTGCGAAAGGGCGTACCATTCCGAGAGACGCACCACATTTCCGGCCGTGTTGTGGCGCTGGCCGAGAACGAGAAGAAGCCAATGGACCAGCTCACGTTCGAACAACTCCACGGCATCGACGCCAGATTCGAGAAGGACGTATCCCAAATGTTTGACTACCAGCGAAGTGTAGAGATGAGGAGTGCAAGCGGCGGCACGAGCAAGAGCGCCGTGCAGGAGCAGATTGCCGTTATGAAGGAGATCATAGCTGGGAAGCAGTAGACAGCACCACTCCACTTCTTCAAGCGCGATACCCATGTAGGGCTAGTTATGGCGTTCATAATGAGGCGGTGTGGAATATGAGTGTAGTCTGGATTAATCCTTCACGCCCCTTTGTACTCATACCGCATCCGTTCCAATGCCTCAATGTCCATGGGTACTAGATCATTCCTCGCGACCATGACTACCGCATAGATGGTGCCGGGAACCAGAGCCCAGATAGCGCCAATGACATCCCCTCTCGACCACAGCAAGACCCCAAGCAGTCCCAGAACAGACGCCAGTCCCCCATTCATCCAGGGCAGATACTTCGCCACAGGCGACTCCATGTCCACGAGCATAGCCCGCTGCCGTCGTCCCGATAACGAAGTCGACAGCTCTGGCGTCCTCGCAGGGATGAAGTACATGGTATAAGCGGTACTGCTCAAGCATGTTATCGAAAGGATCGAGATTAGCGCATCACGGGATCTGGTAGTGAAAAGCGATGGGAGGAAGAACAAGGCGGCGACGAGAGGGAGAGCAGTAAAGAGAGTCGTCCATAGTTTGATGGAGCTTTCGTCCTTCTCGCGCAGGCTTGAGATGATGGCTTCTTGCTGCTCGTCGTCTAGCTCGTCTTCTGGGTTGCGGGCGTCCGAATCGGAGTCGTCTGTGGGGTATTTGAAGGTTTTGCGTATACGGGTCCCCATGGTGAGTAGTGAGTTACAAAATTCGATGATGAATTGTGAAGAGGCAAATTACATAGTGTATGTGGGTATTCGTGGCGAAGAGGTAGGGTCATGGACAGAAGTGAAGTTGTGTAGGCAACAAGGTATCCGTGGCTTCAGGCGGGAGAAGTCACATGGATGACCTATATATACAGTTCAAGAAGTAGTCTCACTTTCACGAGGGTTCACGCGATCAAGTACCACAGGTCTGCAAAGTCAGTTTTGGTGTCATGAATTTCTTTGCATTCAAAAGCACCAGTCTAAACGCCGTAGTTACACGCGCATCCCGTGCAGCATTCCCAGCGTATCTCAGCAGTGGTTCCTTTGCCGCTCGCAGACTATGCGTTAGACCTGCTACACACTCTTCTCCTCGTGCGAGCTGCGGTCCTCCCAAATGCAGTATCACATAAACGAAATCATGACCCCCGTCCTTACTTTCGTTCCACCTCTCATACTTGGCTGGTCGAGACGTTTATGAGGTTGGGTTAGGGTTCATCTGGTAGTTGATCAGTATCTGTGTAATCATGCGACAGAGATTTCTATCCTTACCTTCCTCTTGCCGCCGGTCATGGTGACGTTTACGAAACGGCGGGTGTATGTGATTCTCTTCTTCGCGCGGCCCTTGGGGGTCTTCTTCTTCTCCTGGGCCTCGACCTGGAATTATCCTATTAGTCTTGTCCGGACAAAATCTTGCAGGACGAGGTTGATGAGCTGGGACAAGGCACAGCGTCCCGTCATGCCTCCTGTTCCATCTTTTCACATCTCGAATTTTGGGGTATTGGCTGATCGTACCTTGGGGGTCTGAGACTTGACTTTACCAGCACGGGCGAGAGATCCGTGAACCTTACCCATATTGGCGGTTCTTCGAAGTTGTAGAGGTTGGGAGTGTTACTGAAAGTCTCGAATCTGTAGGTGGCGTAGAGAGATTAGCCTGGGTTCCAACACACTGCTCTTATCGTCGCAAATCGAATAAATGGGGGCAGAGCAATGAAGAATGTGTCTGTACAGGTGTCGAGATGACTCACAAGTGACTCGAGGTTGTTGGCGATGGAATCGGCGTAGTCTGTTGGCGGTACTGCTGAGAAGTCGAAATCGAGAAGCAATTCCGAGTGGGCGCCAAGCCACGCACTGACCACTGAATAAGGTTTGGAAGGTGGGGATGCTGCGAATATCTTATCAATCAGATCATGTTCCAAGGTCCATCACTTGCCTCCTTCACCTGTCCAGCTGCGGCGACCCTACTTGTCTGTTGTGCTTTACGCTAAAGGCTTTCAGATCAAGATGCAGTACAGTCTTTGCCTCCTCTCCTTGGCTGTCCTCCAGTCAGCCGCCTCCATCCTCCCCTCAACCCAAGCGATCTTCTCCAACCCATCCCCCGCAGACTGGGACATTCCCACAGTCCACGAGTCCGCCGTCCAAGCACGGCGAATTCTTCGCCTCACAAACCTCGCTACCTTAGCCACCGTCTTTCCCTCCGACAAGTCCAATGTCGACACGACAGAGAATCGCCCCTCTGGCCTCGGCGGCAGCGCGATCGGACTCATGGACTACTACGCCGACTGCGAAAGCTCCGGCAACCCCACGATTCTAGCCATCGGCATTGCGACCTCTTTCAAGAACGTCGCTGCCGGCAGCAACATCAGCATGTCTCTCCGCTGGCACCCACAGGACGGAAAGTGGCACTCTGCAGCAGCGTTACCCCGGTTTAGTCTGCTGGGGCACTTGGAGGACATTAGTGATGAGGAGGTCAAGGAGGAAGGCGTGAGGACGTGCTTTGTCAAGTCGCATCCGGATAGTGTTGCGTGGTTGCCTGGGAACAGGATCCATGAGAGTCACTGGGTGAGATTGGTCGTAGATGAGATCTATTGGATTGGAGGCTTTGGGGATCGGGCATATATCGGGTGGATACCTGCTGAGGAATGGAGGAGCGTGACGGAGAAGGAGATTGCTGGTATTGAGCTGCCGGGTGAGAAGAAGGGTTGGGGCTGGGATGGTTTGTGGTGAATGAGGTATCATTACATTGCATTTATTTCCCCTGGGTATATAATTCATAATCATGCTTCACATTTTGGCAAGCGTCCTACAATATCCACCGAATGTGTAGTAATATCTGAGCATGCGTTCCTATGTGTCGCCTGTTGACCTGCTGTAGTACGGCCACATAGTGGAGTCAACAGATATGAGCGCCATTACTCCAAGTAAAATCGTCGCCCATGAGCTCCGGCATCATCGCAGGATCGAATGTCCAGCCTGCCTCATCAGTGATGTTGGACACCCCAGTGAACGTGTTGTCGAACACGCCCTAGCGGACGGTCAGTTCGAGTCACTAGTAAATTACTGCTTTCGCTTACCCAGTCAAATTGATCGCCTGGCACGTTCACAATGTCGATCGTTGATGACGCAGCATCTCCTACATTTGGTGCATTCACGTTCCATGCAGACAATTTCCAATTCGGGCCCATGAAGGCAAGATCCGGCTGTTGTATAGTCGGGGGATCAAAGGGTGATATTGCTTGTACTAATCAGTGTATGGCCGCCAAAAGGCTCGTCGGGAATCGACTTACATTGATGTGAGGAGGTAGTATTAGAACCTGTCGTAGCGGTGGTGTTGCCACTTGGTGAGAGCATAGTCTCAGCACGGGCTACCATGGCATCGAGAGCTCGAGCAGCTTTTCTTGTCTCGTTGACTACACTCTGCTCTTGATATGTGCCCTGCGCAAAGGAAGGCTTGCGTTGTTCTGCAGACTCGTCGTGAGACCATATTTGCCTGGTCTTCTTCAACAGATCAACCAGCTGCTGCCTCTTGGTATCTGGTAGTATTGTGCCGTCTGCCTGAGATGCCTCGTCGCATTGATGTGATAGCTCTAAGCAAAGGATCATTGCGGCTAGGAGGTAGTCGTGGGTTGAGATTGATCCCATGTACTGTCGCGCAAATTCAAGCTGACCGCCAGACTGGCTGGCTACGTAAACTTCGTGATGATGGCCTAATGTCTGCATAGCTGCATCTACACAAGACTGCCGCGAGGCAAGTGAGAATGAATCGGTCTTCCTAGAAGCCATGAATGGTCGATGAAGGACGGCCTTAGCCTTCAAGTAGAGCAGTCGTATATTGAATGACCACATGATGGTTTCTGGCTTGTCTGCGATATATTGATGGAATGGTCGTATCTGGATTTGTGCGGGCAAGGACTCTTTCGCACATTCCAGTTCGTTATCTATACGAACGACTTGCTCTCGTGAGGGGAGAGTCGCAGCTTGCGATAGGTCGTAGGCGTCCGCAAAAGCTTTACAGATATCTACCTTTGCTATTGCGTATGTCATGGGTGTCAATTCGTGCGGCGGCCTGCTTGGTGGCAGTACTCTCGTTCGTGAAGAGATGTCGCTATCCATAAAGTTGCCAGGTTTGCGCGTGTCACTGGCGATCGATCGAATTATACTTGGAAGACCTAGCTGGAATGAAATGAGCACATCCAGCATGAACATGTTATGCCATTGTCGTCGCCGCATTTCCTGATCAAACGCAGAGATCTCTGGGAAGTGGCTTCCATCTTTGTGAAGACCCATGCGCAAGGCCAATCTGATGACCATTCCGAGCAGGTGCCAGATGTCGACAAAAGCGTTTTGGCTGCGCAGACCTGCCAAGTAGAGTGTCAAGCATTCGATCGTGTATTTCTTCGGTGTCGTGTAGTCTGCCAGAACCGCTGTAGATGCGGCATACTGGTGAAACCTCAATGAGTCCGCTTGCATAGCTTGAGCCGCTGGCGAAGATGGGTCTGGGTGCTGCTGATAGGGGATACTCGCCGAGAGGCTCATCATACTGTAAAGAAGACCGAGCCACATAGTGGGAGTCTGTAATGGCGCTTTCCAGAAATTGGTGTACTCTTCTTGGAAAGTCGGAGGATGAATGACCGGTTTGAATGCATCAGCAGCGTTGAACCACTGATACATCAGTCGGTCAACTTCAGGTCTTGGTGGAAGAGCAGTGATAAGTTCCGCTTTCGACATCCGGGCAGGCGAGCGTAGCAGATTTGCTATCCCCGGAGGCGCACTGTCGTGGTAATCTTCATCCTCTTCAAGCACATTGCCATCGTCATCCTCTGCCTCATCGTCAGAGAGCTCGCGTTTGAGATCAGAAATGCTGTTAAGTACAGCAGTCCAATGCGACTCTCCAACATAACGGGTTTCATTTTTACTGATCCTCATGCGACCGAAAGCCCCTTCATTCGCCCTCTGATAGTCCTCCACTGCAGCAGTAGGGAAAGAGTAGCCATCAGGGTCATGAGGTGGCGTAAGTCCAGATATTAAACCAGTCTGTGGGTCCCGATTTGGGCTGACACTACTTGACGCTGTCGTTCCTTGCCTGGACGAATCGCTCGCAGTCTGGCCTGAGTTCATGAGGTCCACAACGAGCTGTTCCAGGTGCTGAATCCTATTCCGAACATTCTGGCCAGTCTTACTTCTCTGAGCAGGAGGTAAATAAGAACACGCAGATTCTCGAGATCGCTTAAGACACTGGTTACACGGCTGAGAGCGATCGCACTTCAACTTGCCTTGGCGACAAGGTTTGCAAGACAGCTGAGACCGCGCTCTCTTCTGCTTGATCTGTAGAGGATTGTTGCGCGTCACATTGCCGGGCCCGTCGTTCCCAGACATGATGACGGTTTTCTGCTTCACACACTGCAATTGCTGGATCTTGAGTGGCAGCAGTAGGATAGGATTACACCATGCAAAGAGCAATCAATGTGCGTGCGAGTGGACCGTTAACACGTCCATGGGGGAGGTAATACTGGCAGCCTGAGGACGGCGCTTTACCGAAACAGGGATGCTTAGTAATGACCTGAGATGCGACCAAGAACGACCATCGCCAGGTGTTATATTCGAACGAACTATTTTGAATGGCTTTGGTATGTATTAGAAGATTCGTCTATTTTAGAAAACATTATTTGTGGCAGAAGTCGTTGCATGCGTGGCCGAGGGACGATCAAATCACGACAGGAGTTGGTAGGCATCATTTATAAAGCTGTCCTATCTACCTCAAAGTAAAGCCAAAAGACTATTTGATTCCTCTACCGGAACGCCAAAAACACCTTTCCCTAGTCGTGCCCTGGTATCATGCCCTGCGTGTAGATGCATTTTTCGTGATTCGTGGAACCCTGTTACGCCCGGAAGATCGCAATACTAGCGATGTGCTAGCACATTAGCACCGATGCGATAGATGTTCTTCGCCCTTCCCGGCCGACCTCTTGCATTTCTCTGCGTCGTTCCATCCGTGAAGGCCAATTGCCCCTCGTAAATGATCGGCACCACACTCTTGGGCATTTCAAACATCTCCTCTAGACTGTTATATCTTTCAGGCTCCGTACTGTCAAAGTCAATGTCCGCGACGCCATAGTCATTGACCAGATCCGTGTCTCCTTCCGGGCCATCAGGGGCATCTCGACGACCAAGATTTTCGCATATTGCCTTGTATCGCTCGACGGCTGTATTATGACCGAGCCGAGACATGTGATCACCGTTCGGCATCCTCATGCGTTGTTTGCGAGTAGGCCGAGCGTCGATCACGGATTGAGGTACCGAAGGTGCTGTAACAGGATACGAATCGGCGAGTGACATGGCGGCGCAGTTCTGATTTCGGACTCTGATTGCTTCGAGGATACGGCTTTCGCTCAAAGCAGATAGGTTGGACAATTCTACCAGACTGCTGTCGTCACCTAGCATGTTTGCGATCGGAGCGCTTGTTATCGATGCGTTTGATAGAGAGGTCTTTGACGATGCGTTTTCGGTCTGTGTCCATACGCAGGCAGTGTGGGATACCCTGTCCGCAAGGATTGGCTTCTGGTCAGCCACAATCTGCACCGTCGACATAGTGAGTGGCGAGGTCTGTCTTCTTGCAATGGGCGCTTCGTGGAAGATAGTGGACACAGGAACCGTTTGCATTCGGCTGCTTTTATGGCCACCGACTGGGGATTGTATGACCAGCTCTCGGATGCTGCTCAGTGCAAGATCAGTCTGCATCATCGCAGTGGCATCAGGAGCAACAGGCGTCTTCTGCTGCGTGGAAAGGATAGTGTCATCAGTTTTCTCTGGCTCCTTGTCGAGCGCCGAAGATAGAATGTCAGTGTTCGATCGAGAAAGTGAGGCAGTTGACAACTCGTGGGACTGTTGCGTAAGAACCGACGTCTCGGTATCGTGAGGGACGTTGGTCTCGACAGAGGGGCTTTCAACAGTCCGCCGGTTGTATTTCAAGGAGACAATCCTCATCTTCTTGCGTTTCGGTGGGCTGCTCGATATTTTGTCGTTTGTTCCTTGATCTTGCAAGCGCCGCTTGGTTGCAGCTGGCACAGATGTTGGGTCGAAACCGATGATGCATTTCTTCACATTGTCCCACGGTCGGAATGTCAATTCCATATTCGGCAGTATAGACCACCAATCGCCCCCCTTGGGATCGGTTTCTTCGCGAGTCTGCCGTAGAAATCTAGGACTCTTGCCCGTGGACCAGACGCTTAGAGCGTTCGAGATACCACTGCCGAGTTTCGGATCGCGTCTGTGGTAGCCTGGGATATTGTTTGCGATCCAATCTTTAATTGCATTCACTTGTAGACGATGATTCGGTGCCTGCAATAAAGCCATACCAACAAGCTCCTTATAAGAGCATTCGGGCCGTAGACTCCTCTCAGCTTCGTAATTTGGGACGATGTCGGAGGTACGGCTGGTATCGACCAAGGCTTCACCTTCGTCACTGTCTGGTGGAGTAGATAGCGCACTGGTGGACCTGCTGAGCTTTGGGACTTCCTTAAGCTCAAATTTCCGTCGTGCATCCCCTTGATTCGATGGTACAAAATTTGTCGTTGATATTGTGGCTCCACCGTCTAATGACGGTAATGATTGGTGGTTTACTGGATCCTTGACTGGAAGGGCGTCGGGAGACTTGCTGGAGACGTTGAAGACGAGTGAATCCTTTCTCGAACGGTGCGTATTCTCATCCGGCACCGTGATGGATAAAACTTTGTTGGCACTACCAGCGACCCGCAAGGACTCCTGATTGTGCGGCTGGGTATCTGACCGCTCGTTGGATGGTTGAGCTGGGGTAGAAGGTATTGGACTGCTGCGAGTGGATGTATCTACAGTGTTTTTACTTGCAAGAGGTCTTTTTGGATCGCTTGGGGCTCGTCCGCTGACGTCTGACAGTCTGTCCATAGTCTTTCGTTGCCTCTTCCTGCATTTTGTGCATCGCCATGCTCCGCCCGTCGATGACTCGGATCCTGGTGAGTCACATCCCCTGTGGAATGGGCGTCTGCAGCCGGCGCAATTGGTGAGATGGATTTCATCGGTTGGCCTGACTTTTGAGCAGATACGACAAAGCCGCTTCTTTGCTGAGGATACTGAAGAAGATCCGTCCGAGGTCGTAGATGCGCCGCTGGTAGAAACACTGTCACTCGTAACTTGCGTTGTCATGGAGTTTGTGAACCTCGCCAAAAGATCGTTGAGTTTTAGGGCGGTCTTCGGTTGTACTTCATCTGAGATTCTGGTCAGCTCCCGAAGCTCAACATATGCAGGTAAACATGGTATAAAGTGATAGAAAATCAATCAGATCTTTTCAGTTTCGTTTTTACGAAGCATCATTTCGTTCTTTAGCGGTTATGGCTCAGCGAATCACCACAACTGCGAGTCCACAAGCAGGAGATTCGGTTGTTGTTCGTGCACATGTACGCACTGTGTACGACAGTGCCGTTGGCTGCGCGCCGTCTTCTCTCGGTGCGCGGCTCCATTGACTGTCGAGTGATCGATGTTTGCTGCGGACTTGTGGTGTGCGCTCCTCGGTCATCAAGGTGATGCCTGGTGCGACGCAGTAGTCTACTCTTGAAGAGTATATGTTGATTGGAGGGGTGCAGGAGCTCAGAACACAGCGAAAAGAAGATGGTCGATAAGCTCTTTTACCAAGTCATCAAGAGATAAGGAAAGCGGCAGCAGGAATTTATCTGCACTCACCCTTGTTGTGTGCCATGATGGCATCAATGGAGGCGAGATTTGTGGACGACTTCCATAGTCAAGGAAGTGAAGCACAACCGAGATCACGGCGGCAAACGAACGTGGTCAAGCTGCGAAAGGACCTGTATGTGAGTGTGGCGTAAGAACAAGATGCAGACCTGCTGATTCAGATCCACGCAGCTCAAGCGGGTATCTAGATATTTCCTGATTTGTGCTGTATGTTAACAGAAGAAGAAAGAAAAACTGTCTTGTGGTTATATGGGCATATATTGTTTGTCGGCTTGGCACGCATGTGCCCCTCCATAGCGGCTTCCACTTGTCTTTTGATATCCAATTGCGACAATCAATACTATCACCCAAATTGCCAGGAAGCGGACATCTGGACATCTGATGAATGACGAGGCTAGTAGCTGTTAATTACAATTGGTCACACAATGCGCTATCTCTAAAGACCTGGTCTCTCCGCTATGGACTTCCTGAAGTCAGCTGTCGCTTCAGCGATAGCTAAAGGTCCAGCCTTCGGCTATTCATTTGGAGACCGAGTGGACATTGATCAGTCCATTTGGACACTTCATAATGGCACGCGAAAGGTTAGTCTTGTGTCTACATCACCCCGCCAACAACAAGGCTGATCCAGACCATAGGAAGACAGCTCAAAATGCAGTATCTTTTCCTTTGACGTCGCCGCGAATAAGTCACGACTGCCTTTGGCCAAAAATGCATTGCGCAAGTTTCGCACCCTGAGACATCCTGGAATCGTCAAGGTCCTGGATACAGTTGAGGTGAGGTCGATCTAGGAGAGGTTCAGTGATAAGGATGGCTACTTATGGTACACCAAGGCAGACAGACACCTATATCTATGTTGCAACGGAGCGCATAGAACCTCTCGGCTGGAAGACACGACGGAAAGCATTAGCTGAAGGAAGCATCAAATGGGGTCTCCACAATATCGCCAAAACCTTACGATTCATCAACGAGGAGGCGGCATCGGTTCACGGAAATGTTCGAGCATCGTCAATATTCACGAGTGAGAGCGGTGAATGGAAACTAGCGGGACTCGAAGCTCTTAGCTCGATGAAAGAAGACGAAGCAGTCATCTATGTAAGTATACTACGAGTTAGATATTCCTTGTCTTTGGCTGACTTTCTTTAGACGTACGGAAGTTTGATACCAGATTCAGGGCGTTATGCACCGCCAGAGGTTGTCAAAGGTGGCTGGGACAGCATCAAGCGCGGCCCAGTCACTGCAGTCGACTCGTATAATTATGGAGTTCTCATCACCGAGGTCTTCAATGGCGCTTTTAGTGGTTCTGATCAGATCGGTCAAACCAAAGGAATCCCGGCACAGATGCATGCAAGTTATAAGAGGTTATTGAATCCAAGTCCTAAGGTCAGACTAAGCATAGCCCACTTCTTAGAGCAAGGGACTCGCTCAGCTTCATACTTTGATTCGCCACTGATCCAGCTGAGTAATGGCATCGATAACCTGGGTCTCAAGTCCGAATCTGAGAGAGACGAATTTTTGAGGTACACAAATTCCTACTCCTGATGCGCCTAACCGTTTCAGAGCTAATGACCAAACAGTGAGCTTGAGTCCGTCGCAGAATCTGATGACTTCCCGGAGGAGTTCTTCAGAGTAAAAGTTCTTCCAGAACTACTGAAATCTGCAGAATTTGGAGGAGGTGGTCCTCGTGTGATTTCCCTTATCATGCGGTTCAGCCAGAAGCTGAGCGAAGACGAATATACAACCAAGATCACGCCCGTGATCATAAGACTGTTTCAGAGTCCTGATCGAGCACTTCGTGTGGCCCTCTTGGACAGTCTTCCGCTGATGATTGACCATTTGTCTCAGAAGATCGTCACCGACAAGATCTTTCCTCAAATGGTAACGGGCTTCTCTGACCTCGCGCCAATCGTGAGAGAGCAGACCGTGAAAGCTATTCTTGTTGTGATTTCGAAACTTTCCGATCGAGTTGTCAATGGAGAGCTTTTGAGGCATCTGGCAAAAACAGCGAATGACGACCAGCCGGGCATCCGAACGAACACGACAATTTGTTTGGGCAAGATTGCAAAGAACCTTGGACCCAACACACGAACAAAAGTACTTGTGGCAGCATTCACACGATCTCTTCGTGACCCCTTCGTACACGCTCGCAACGCCGCTCTTCTGGCTTTAGCGGCGACAGCGGATCTTTTCAACGAAGACGATTGTGCTACGAAGCTTCTCCCTGCTATTTGTCCATCTCTTGTTGATAAAGAGAAGCTAGTTCGAGACCAAGCCAACAAAGCATTAGATATCTACCTGCAGCGAGTGCGTAAACATGCACAAGCAATGCCGGACAGCATTCTACCACCTCCTGAGGTAGCAGGAGGTGCGCCACGCATGAGCACACCCCAGAACGAGAACACATGGGCTGGCTGGGCAATCTCATCTTTCACCAATAAGTTCAACGCTGCAAGTGGTGAGATGCAGCCAACCAAGAATGGTGTAACTCCACCAGCGTCAAGACCGACTTCTGTACCGCCAACAGGACAGACTGTGAAGCCACCCGCTCTCACCACAAACGCAGCACGTCTGGCGCCTACATCAAACGCTTCATCTCCTGCAGTGCCTCAGATCTCCTTTTCCAGTCCAGCCTCGCCCCAACCCGAGACAGAAGATTTCGGCGCCGATTGGGGCGCCATGGATGATGAAGAAGTCGCCGACGCATGGGGGGCTCCAGAAGACTCCAACCCTGCAACAACGTCAACGAGCGTATCGAAGCCCACGACACCTGCCGCTGCTTTCGACGATCAGGGCGAGCCTGACTTCGAAGGCTGGCTCAACGCAAAGGCGCAGGCAAAGAAGCCAACTAGTAAGCCGCTGCCGAAAGGCCTGGGAAAGAAGACCACATCCACCTCAGCGGCTAAGCCTCTTGCACAAAGGACGACATCAACGGCAACGGCGAGAGTAGCTGCGCAGACTGCTGCTGCCAAAGCGGCGCCGAAGCATGCGGCAGCGGCTAAGCCAGTTGAAGAGAATAATGATGACTGGGGAGACGCTTGGGATTGAGATAGTTGGGATAATGAAGTCACGTATCCGTTGAACAGGACATATTTCTCCGCCCCTTAAGCTGACAGAAGACTGCTAAGCTCTACACTATGATACAACACTAGCCCGCAGTGTCTCTAAACGCGATGATCGCCTCATCGCTCTGAAGAGCTCAGGCAACGACACGTGCCCCTTGCTGCCTTCACACGCCCTTGCTGGACCCCAGCTTCCGCCAAACTCGCCATGTCAGATAGCAAGTCCTGTATTGTGCCGCAAGACATCGTCCCTATGGAGCATGCAAATGCAAATACCTCATCTCATGTCTTTCATGCTTTTGCGGTCGCTACTGCGCCTGCTGCAGGAGCCACACTCTCGAGAATAGCGGCAGGCACTTCTGGCCATGGCTTCTTAAGAGCATCTTGCAACTTGACCATAGCCGATTTTGGACCCGGAACGCAGCCTGCAACTGTCAGTATTGCATATGTGGATCAGTAGGTCTCGCTACCACATACCTTGCACAACAACGATTCCGTTCTCCCTGTCGACCTTCATGATCTTCAGGTTCTGGACTGTAACCTGCTGCCCACCCATCCTGCCAGCCATGTTCTTCCCCGGTATGACTCTGCTACCGCTACCTTGACTTCCACCTGACGAACCCATGGTCCTGTGGTTCAAACTGTTACCGTGACTCTTTGGCTGACCCGCCCATCCATGCTTCTTCATACCACCCGCGAATCCCATACCCCTGCAATCTGCTCGCGCATCGATGAATTGACCCTCCTGGAACCAATTTGCTTCAATCAAAGTCCCGACTTTCGGCAATCCTTTCTCATCTCTTACTTTGAACTCCACGAGATGACGCTTCAACGGTACTCCATTCACGCTGAAGTGACCTCTCTCCGGGCGCGTCACATTTCGCTCCTCTTTCGACCCAGAACCGATCTGGACGGCCCAATAGCCATGCTGCGAAAGTGTCTTGTGGCTGATGACCTGTACCCGGTCGAGCTGCAGGACCGTACATGGCGTTCTCCTTGAAGTTGCCGGATCATACATTGCGGTCATGCCCTTCTTTATCGCGACTGCACCGGTCCTCAGAGGGGTGATGTGCTCTCTGCGCTGGCGTGCTGCCTCTTTTGAGGACTGCAGGAGAGGCAGGTTGCGTTGGGTGTCCCATGGATTTGCCCTTGCGTGTTGCACTATCGATCGCATGGTGCGGATCTGAGTATATGATACGTCGAGCGATGGTGCCAGGAAGGTCGGCGGCAAGCATAGTGCCGACAGCGATGCGCGTGGGGGCATGACGAATGACCAGGAGAGTTGTCGATATTTCTACCTAGCTACACAGGCATTCGTCCTGACAGATGAAGCTCAAGAAAAGTTGATGAGATATCTGAGCGGTTGACCAAATAGAATAGTGTGCAACCACCTCAAGCGGCGGCACACCGTTCACTTGGTCTATGGCGTGCGTGAGAGTCTACCGCACGACTTGTTTGTACTCGTGGCAGGCACCAGAACTACCAGATCACTATTATTATTTCTGTAATCACTCGGTGTATTACCATCGTTAATCATTCTATTGTGAGGAAACATTTACAACTTGGAATAGCAATTGTAATTGTTTAGTCGGTTCAGGTATTCCTAGAGGCCGAGCACGCGGAGAGAATAGGCTGGCGTGGAAGCAGCCGATGAAGCGATTGGCTGGCTGCCCGTGCGGGTCGAACCACAGCTTGAGGTCAAACCAAACTTGCGGCCATGTTTTCCTTTCTCCTCCAAACACCTCTCATATACCAGGCTAATTCTACTCTCAATCCATCACCTTAATCAGTCATCGCATTCAAAATGGCTTTCGCAGGCAGATCTTCCGACATTCCCACGCCTCTCGGCACCAAGGAGACCATCCGCACCTCTGTGCAGACCCTCCCCATCCCAGCTTTCTCCGACCTCTCCAAGGCCGCCAACGACGTGAGTGCGACTCATGCTACATGAATGAGGCCTGGAACTGACATGCATTCTGCGCAGCTCATCAACAAGGACTTCTACCACACCCAGGCTGGCATGACTTACTTTTCACAAGAGCTTGGAGCTGCACTAACGGAACCGTCTAGCCAACCTTGAGGTCAAGCTCAAGGCTCCCAATGGCACCAACATCACTGTCAAGGGCAAGCAGGGCTTCGACGGTGTCACCACTGCCTCTGTAAGATCTCAACTCGCCATGTCGCAGTTTCAATGCTAACAAAAGTCAGCTCGAGGGCAAATACTCGTTGAAGGAGCAGGGTAGGCGTCCACTTTTTCAATACAGTCTGTTCATGTTCAAGTTACCGGCTCCGGCAAGAGAATCGATTGTCCTCAGGCTACTCAGCTATCCCATACGTCGAATTGGCTCGAAAGAGAAAGATGTGCTTGCGGATGCGGAGCTTGAACAGCCCCATGTATCGTCCTTTGCGCAAGAAATATACCTGACTTATCGGAAACCAGGTGTTACCATTACTCAAGGATGGACTACTGCTGCTCTCCTCGACACCAAGATTGAGTTTGCCGAGCTCCTCTCCCAGCCCATCAAGGCTGAGATCCAGAACTTGTGGAACCCCAACGCGCCGGCCAAGGGTGCTCAGAAGCTCAACTTGACCTTCAAGCAGCCCAACACCCACGCCCGCGCCTTCATTGACCGTGGTGCCTCTGGTAACATCAGCGCCATCCTTGACGCTGTTGTCGGCTACGAGGGTTTCCTCGTCGGTGCTGAGGCCGGTTACGACGTCAACAAGGCCGCCATCACTCGCTACTCCGCCGCCGCTGGCTACACTGCGCCCACCTACACCGCATCCGTCACTGGTACCCAGAACTTGAGCGTCATTGCTGCTTCTTACTACCAGAAGGTCAACTCCAACGTTGAGGCTGGTGCCAAGGCTAGCTACGACACCCAGGGCAACAACGCCGTCGGTGTCGAGGTCGCTGGCAAGTACAAGATCGACCCTACCTCCTTCGCCAAGGTACGAAGAATCCGAGTAGATGGTAGTGTAGCTGAAATACTGACATGATTTACAGGCCAAGATCAACGACCGTGGTATTGCTGCCCTTGCCTACAACACCAAGGTCAACTCTGGCACCACTCTTGGTCTCGGTCTCTCGCTCGACACCGCCAAGCTCAATGAGGCCGGCCACAAGATCGGTACCAGCTTGACCTTCGAGGGCTAGATTCGATCAAGAGCGCCTGTCTTCGCTTCAGTCCATAAATTGTCACCACTCTGAATGCCCGAATCAGGTCGTCGACGTGGAGGCTAGATAGAAAGTTTCAGAATTCTGTAAATCTGGGTTCAAATCTAGTTCTACTGGATTTCCTGCCCCGTACATGCCCATTTCCCTGCCAGAGGTACTCTATGATCAAGTCGTCGCGCCGCCGCCCCCTTCTCTCCTTCTACCATCTTCTCGCTTGGACACAGTCGGCGGCGCGAAGAATGCGCTGATAGCAAATACAAAGCCGATCACGCCCGTGACCGCAATGAACGGCCCCAACACGCCCCCACTAGCACCGACCTCTACCTCCTCGTTCCTCGCCCGCCTCCTCATCCTCTCCACGCTCTCCTGCGTCCTATAATGCCCCTGCCGATCAAAATGCGGCACATCATTATCCCAACCTGGCGCAAACCCCCCTGGCCCCGTCCCAGGCTCTTCATAAGCCCAGCTCCCTTTCCCATCCGTCCCCGCCGACCCGGCGTCCGTCCTGCCCCCCGTCCCAGCCCCAGCAGCACCATGCTCCCTCTCCCTGCCTTGATACTCCGCCCTCTTGGCGCCCTGGCTGCCCCACCCCCCGCTCTTGTAGAAGCTAGGCGGCGGGCCCCGGAATTGTGTCCGTCGCCGTGAGAGGCCGGAGGGGGCGCGGCCGCCTGCTGGACCGGCCGTGTGCGAGGAGTAGGAGCCGCTTGGGTGAGAGCGGGATGCGGGCGCGGAGGCCGGGACGATGCTGCGGTCGTATTTGGCGCGCTTTTCGGGCGAGCCGAGGACGGTGTAGGCTTCGCTTATTTTGACGAAGCGGGAGGAGGCGTTGGGGTCGTTGGGGTGCAGGTCTGGGTGGTGCGATTTGGAGAGGGTGTAGAATTGTCTTTTAGGGGAGTGGTTAGTAAGTGGGGGCATTGGGGGATGTTGGATGAGAGGGGGGAATGGCGGGACGTTGGAGGTGGTAGGGATTTGGTGGGACATTGGTGCTTACTTCTTGATCTCTTTGGCTGTGGCATTTGGCTTGAGGCCGAGGGTGTCGTAGTGGGATGGAGGGTCATCGCGGAGTATCTGCGTCGTGGAGAAGAGGCGTGACCGGCCGGGGACAGTGGCCTGACGTGGAGCGCGACATGAGGTGCGTATCATGCCGCATATCGCTTCCCCCGTGTGTTTGACTTGGAATGAGGGAAAGTTCACCTTCGAAAGTGATATTCGGTGACGACACCGCAGGCTGAAGAGAGGAAGTTTTAGCCGGGGCGTAGCTGCATCTGCCAGTCGAGATTTGAAGATATCGCTTCTTCACCCCACTTCACTTTCTTCGACCCCGCTGGTAAGGGCGAAAATTCACAACACAGAATGGCTGCCGCTGCGAGTGGCGTCGAGAAGTTGAGCCTGGAGGAGAAGGCGGACGCGAAAAGCACGAAGGTTGCTGAGACCAAACCCACAAACGGTGAGGCAGAGGCCGAGGATTCAGACGACGGAGATTCAGATGAAGGAGAAGCGCCGGCGAATGGAACCACAGAGGGTGCGGCAAAGAAGAAGAAGAAGAGAAAGCCCAGGAAGAAGAAGAAGGGAGGTGCAGGCGCAAAGGTTCAGAGCGACCCGCCGAGAGTGCCCGTATCGCAGCTCTTCCCCTCAAGCAATTTCCCCGAAGGCGAGATTCAGGAATATAAGAACGACAACACATACCGAACAACCAGCGAGGAGAAGAGGCATCTGGATCGCATGAACAATGACTTCCTTACGGAGTACAGACAAGGAGCGGAAGTGCATAGGCAAGTGCGGAAGTGGGCGCAGAAGAACATCAAGCCTGGCCAGACGCTCACAGAGATCGCGGAGGGTATTGAGAACGGTGTACGGTACTTGACGGGCCATCAGGGCTTGGAAGAGGGTGACAACATCAAGGGCGGCATGGGTTTCCCTACCGGTCTGAGCATCAACCACTGCGCGGCACATTACACCCCGAACGCAGGAAACAAGATGGTGCTGCAGCAAGGCGATGTGATGAAGGTCGACTTTGGCGCGCACATTAATGGCCGTATTGTGGATAGTGCATTCACCATGACTTTTGATCCAGTCTACGACAACCTTCTCGCAGCAGTGAAGGATGCGACGAACACTGGAATCAGGGAGGCCGGTATTGACGTGAGAATGTCAGACATTGGTGCGGCGATCCAAGAGGCTATGGAGAGTTATGAAGTCGAGATCGGAGGCCAGACCTACCCAGTGAAGGCAATTAGGAACCTCAATGGTCACGACATCCGACAGCACAGTATCCACGGTACCAAGAGTGTGCCGATCGTGAAAGGCTCTGATCAGACGAAGATGGAGGAGGGTGAGACCTTTGCCATCGAGACGTTCGGATCAACAGGCAAGGGCTACGTGAGGGACGACATGGAAACCAGTCACTACGCACTAGCTAGCGACGCTCCCAAAGTACCTCTTCGTGTCAGCAGCGCGAAGACACTTTTGAGGAGCATTGAGAAGAACTTTGGCACGTTACCCTTCTGTCGAAGGTACCTGGATAGATTGGGTCATGAAAAGTATCTGCTCGGGGTAAGGCGTTTCGGATCGAATAGCTGAGGCGTGGACTGACCTGGTATAGCTTAACAATCTCGTGCAGAGCGGCATCGTTCAGGATTATCCGCCCTTGGTGGACATCAAGGGGTCATACACCGCACAGTATGAACACGTAAGTGCAGGTCAATCTGCAGCCTTTGACAGCTTACTGATTATGAAACAGACAATCTTACTCAGACCCAACGTGAAAGAGGTGGTCAGCCGTGGTGATGACTATTGAGAGGAGTTGGCGTCAAAGGTCTTGAACATCATGAAGAATGATGCTTGAGTGGGGTGCTTTGCATTGGCACACCCTGGCATTCAAAGATTACAGGTTCAGCAAGGTCACATATTGACGAATTAGAGCGAGTATTTGAGGGAGTCACAGCTTATTTGCTGATCCAGGCGCTCAAACTCTGCTGGGCGTGTGACAGAGAATCAGGGCGGTTATGTTGATAGCATGATGGTGACGACTATAAACGCACTCTCCTTGAGACACCGTCCAAGAGTGGGGTTCCTATACCAAAGTGGGGCGAGCTGAAGATAATTGAAAGTACCCAGCATCGGGTATTAGCCCGGAATACGTTGTACATCTGCAAGCACTTGACCAAGATTATGCACATGTCTCATGTAAGGAACGAGCGATCGTGATACATATCTAGCCTGTCATGGTGACGCTCCCGGCGTGAATGGTGAGATGATGCGCGGGATGGCTGCGCCGCAAACATGCTCAGCTCTAAACTAGCCACCAACGAGACCTTTGTAACAGCCGACCTTCTTGAGCCCATATGCACGATGACCACTATGATTAACATCAAACAAATCACGACACATCGAAAGCACCATGGTAGGAAGAGTTACAGCACTCATCAACGGTCACGTTGCTAATTGAGCTGAGGCTGTGAACATTCAGCTCTGTTTCGAACCAAAGAAAACTTACCGCTATGCCACCGCACACCCAGAGGTCGCAGGCCCTGATAGAACCCTTTCGGTTTTTTTGAGGACCAGATCTGGTACCTTTTGGAGGATCTCAAATATGAGACCGGCAGATGATATGGTTGTTTAACCACTTGTAGGAGCTAGCCTGATGCACGACACCGGCCACAGGGCTCTAGCAATTGGCCGACAAGTGCAATACAGCGCCACTATCGTCGTTGCACGCGGCTGGCTGCAATAGATGCTGACCCAATTTACGGCCGGGACCACCAACCTCGTGGGATGATGAACCCTGATCTTCGCTCCAGCGCCCGCTATTTGGCGAGAAGAGCATCCTGAATGCGGCATAGAAGTGCCTGACGAGAGTCGCCAGAGGCTTCGGCATCAACTTGCCACGACCACGTTCCGATGCGTTTGCGATCGATGGTGTATTGGCAGGTCGTTCACAGGACGTGTCTAAGGTAAGGTTGTGCCAACGTCTACCTTTTGCGGGATAAGCATGATTGGAATAGAAACGGTTCATTCACGGTCCCATGGGAGGAGAATGGCAACGGTGCGACATTTGGTCAAAGTGGATCCCCAATAGGGCCAAGCTTCGGGCCCTTGTTGCTATTTCGAGGCCTTGCGCAGTCCCGCACGCTCCCACTTGTCCTCTCCGGTCAACCTCCCTCTATTCCAACACCTGTGAGGCTGAACTTACTGTGCCTCTCGCCGTTCACAGCTTGCGCCCACGACCCATGGCTCTCAAGCTTGTTTTCGAGGTCGAGGTCGGCGGCTGGTCGTCCGCAGCGCCAGAAGTATGGTACCGGTGAGCTACCCCCCACGGCGCAGGACTCCTCTGCCTGGCTTCTATCAGCCTTTTGAGCGCACGCCTCGCTGTAAGTGATCATGCATCATTGAACTACTGATCCTATCTTGTTCCTCTGTCAATACCTGTCTTTCTTTCCAATTGACAACTATCTCAACCTGTACACACGTGTCCGCCACCACGCAGGGTCTCGGTAGGACGATCAGGGTGTTGTTCCTGGCCATCCTCCTCGGACCCTCGAAAAGCCCCATACAAAGCCTTTCCGCTGTTGGCCAAACTCTGTTGGGAAGGACGTATGTGAAACCAAGATGGCAGCCGTGTCTTCTGCTCTCTGTACTTTCAATGGCTTCACACACGTTGCAGAAATCGACACTCTCACCATCGCTTCATCATGTCATGGCTCTTCTCTCTCCAAAGCAGACCGACCTTCTGTTCGTGCCCGCACGATAGCTAGACGAAGTCATTCGATATTCAGCCGTCAAGGCTCGGTCTATTACGACCAGATGCCTCAACATATTACCGCTGTCGTAAGGACGACTCCCGCCACCAGGAAAAGTGCCGGCGTACGCAAGAATGTCAAACGTCGACCGTCTAAACGAGTGTCCATTCTGCAAGCCCTACCACCCGCCGATACCATCTCACCCACCTCACCTGCGATCGTCAAAAACCAGCCACTGTTGAGCTCTATCATCGAAAAGCGTCCGCCGTTGGAACGTCTTTACCCGTCCTCGGAATGCTTACCGTTATCTGCAGCGGCATTGGAGCGAAGCGTTCCCAGTCCGAGTACCCCGCGTGCCAAAGAGGACTCCAAGACAAGAATTGGAGCGTGGCGAGAAGGCGTGGCCATAAGCAATATCAACGGCGCTCGCAAGACTAGTGGGCAAAAGAAGAACAATCAGGAGGCACAACCAGCTGACTGGCCGCTGCCAGTATCTGAACCAGTTCACAAGTCTCGTCGGAGCTCCAAACCTACTTTGTCTGTTGTCATCCCCGACTCGTGGAGCCCAAAGACCAAAACCCTCACCAAGCAGATCTGCGAGGACCTTGCCGCTACTGCCACCACTCCGGCTGTGTCAAAATTCAACATGACTGCTCACATACTTCCTTCGGCGTGCATTGAGCAACACAACAAACTTGGCTTCACGACGCCATTGGCGGACTTTGACGACGAAGAGGTCCCAATGACAGCCCCGCCTGCCATCTCGCAGCGTGACTTTGCGCCAGATGCAGTCACACCACCTGAACGCTTTAACCCTTCGAGAAACTCTTCCAACGCAAGCACAGATCCATCATACATTGATAGCGATGGGTCAAATTATAGCCGCAAGTCGTCAAAGTCATCAAGAACCAGCATAGACTCGTCGGATGACAGCCGGCCAAAGACTCCTCGCCCGGCATGGAAAGGCACGAGGAAGGGTAGGAAGCCAATGAAGGCAGCCTTTGCAGTGATGGACCCAGCAAAGGCTGGTGTTTTCGATTCACCAAACCCTGACCTTAACAAGCCACTCCCTCCTAGTCCTGGCCCCGAGCCTTCAGTGTTTGACCCCAGCAGATCATGGACTTCACTTCCTCGAAATTCTCCCAAGCCTTCTTCGATATCATCTGCAACTCCCGAGTCCATTCAATCTGCACGGATTCAACATGGCTGGGGCAACTTTCAAAGACCCTACATGAGGCCTACTGCACCTATTGACTGGAAGCCCGTCCGAGTCAAGACGTCCAAGTCATGCAAGTCTCTACACAAGCTCGACATATTTGACAACGAATTCATGAAGACTGATCCCTACGTTTCGTCGACACCAACCAGCCCTACGCTTAGCGACGCTACCTCGGAACTCAAGGACACTCTCTGCGAGATCAAGCCTCTGCAGATCCGACGCAAGTCAAGACCGGGGATGAAGAGATCTGTGTCTTCTGAATCGGTGCTGCCAGCTACTGAGGACGACTTTGATCTTCCAAACATCAAGGTCACCAGGACTGGGAGTGCATCCTCTGAAGTTTCGACTGTGCCTTCTATCCCTCCCAAGTCGACACTCCGTAGTGGTCGACGGGCTTCTGAATTGAGCGACACTATCATCACACCCACATCACCGTCATCACGTCGCCTATCAGGCTCCAACTGGTCGCGAAAATCCAGCGAGGCAAAGCTCAAGGTGTCGACCGACAAGGCGAATCGTCGACGTTCAGGCTCGGACTTCAAGGATACTCTTACACCACTCCGGATACACCACGTCAGCACACCAGTCACTGCTAGACTCATCGGCTCTGGTGCACCTCAGCTTCCTGTCTTCAGCCCCATTCCTCGGCTGTTGTCGCCACGCACACCTTCCGCGCGTATCTCAATCCTTATTCCTACCACGCTTGACGAAGAGAACACTACAAGCCTGACTGGCCTCGACGAGGCATGGCGACCCACCTCGCCCATGAAATTCCAAACCGCCCGTGCCGCAGCTGAGAACGCTCTGCTGAGAATCATGTCGTCTTTGGACTCCTTCGACGACTTGGCAAATACGGCTGTGATCAACAAAGGCATGCGCAGGGTCTATAAGCAGAACGAGTTGTCCTTGCTGAAGTCGGTTCTTCGCAACGAGTCGATTGCGGCCTGGGAACTGCGGGAATGGTCACCACAACCAAGTCCTGAATCCTCAGCCGTGGATCCAGACATTATGGAGACCACTTACACAGCCATCACATACAAGAGCCACGCTATGCGCGACAGAGCCGTTCTGGCTAGCTTGAAACCAATGATCGTCGAGCGATGCGAAAGCTTCTTACGCCCAGAGACTGTTGCGGCTTTGAGCGACAAGGACGATCCCAACGCGGCACGGTTTGAAGAAGCCTTCTACCGAGTTTGGTGTTTCTGCAGGATTTTCGGATCAGGCAAGAATCGCGAGGAGGACATTACTGGTCAGATCGACTGGCTGAAAGGAGGCGTCTTGGCACACGCGCAAGGCTGCGCGGCTACCGTCAACACTAACCTAGAGTTCGACATGAGCTCGGTCCTCCTCAACCCACCCGACTACTTTGGCCTTTGCAACTCCGGTGGACTTTCAGCCGACGAGCTCTACGACATGACCGAGCTGTGGAACTGCCTCGCCGCGCTCCTCCAAGACTACGTCGGCAAGACCTCCCAAGCCCGCACCCACGGCATCTTCAATTCCTCCTCCATCAAACGCGGCGACACCGAGACCGAAGCCCTCGTCCTCGAGGAATGGATCTTCCACATCCTCACTCTCGGCCCCCAAGCTGTTCTCAAACTCGCCGAGCTCGCCCCCAGCACAAACTCTGGCTTCGCCCTCGCCGCCCTGAACGGCTGGATGGACTGGACCGCCCCCTCCTTCAACTCCTCCCGCGGCACCTTCCTCCGTGAACCCCTGTGCCGCCTCTACGAAGAGCGTATCACCGCCGTCCCGCAACCCAGCACCCTCACCCCGAAAGACCAAGAGCGCAAAGAGCTCTCCCGTAAACGCGTCGCCACCCTCGCCGCCGAGATCCGCGCCGCCCGCTGCTCCTCCTCCTACAAGCGCCTCCCCCTCATCGACATGGCGACCGAGCGCCCCATGAGCCTCTTCTCCCGCATGACGGAGAACAGCCGCCGCGCAAGCATGGCAAGCAGCATCACGCTCGTCGGCCGCACCCCTGTCTCCGCCACCCCCACCACAGCCTTCCCCGCCAGTCCCGGCGTGCCTGGCTCCAGTGCAAGCAGCAGCAGCAACGCCGCGCGCGTCGCCGCCTGGACAAAGAAAGTCAGCCCCATTGCCGAGGAAGAGGCCCAGCGCCAGCTTAGCCCCACAGCGCTCAGCCAGCTAGGCCAGTACCAGCTCGGGCAGAAGCAGCTCAGTCCGACGGGGGACGTGAGGGCCCAGCGCAGGCAGAGCGAGTGGGTGCCGCGGCAGCGAATGGAGAGGCCGGACCCGCCGCCGAGGCTGAGGACCAACAGCGCCGATATTGCCATTCAGAACGTGGTGGCGTTGGGGTTCACGCCGAATCAGGCGAGGGAGGCGTTGAGGGTTACGGATAGCGGGGATGGACTGCATGTTGATCGGGCTGTGGATTGGTTGTTGAGGCATTCGCCTTGATTGGATAGATAGATAGATTGGGGAGGGGATAGTGGTCATGATATTTATATACCCTTTATGAAGTTTTCCTTGATTATTCGGTTGATTTACGGGACAGGCATATTGGGATTGATGGTGTACTGTAGCCATTGCATAATCGTATCAGTGAATTTACCCCACTATATCCCTTAACTCAAGTGCCGTCGTCGATCACCTCATCCTCCTTGCCAAAAGACCAATACCACCATCCTACCTCCTCCCAAGCTGCTGCCCCCTGAATGCCTTCAACACCTCCTCGCGCATCACATGCCTCGGCGCCCTCCGTCCCGTGAACAGCTCAAACTGCGCAAAGGCCTGCTCAGGCAACATGTCCAGCCCCGTCATGATGACCCATCCCCGGTGTGCCTGCTCCCTGATCTGGCGCACCAGCGCCGTCACCAGCGGGTTATACGTCAGATCGACGACCACGCCGCCGGAAGGGCTCGCCAGCCACGCGTCTGGCAGCGTGAAGCGCGCCTCGAGGTGCCCGTCCACCGTCTCTGCCGGCACGCTGGAGACGATCATTGTCGGGAGGCGAAAGCCTTCGGGCCATTTCGTGTTGAGGGAGGGGAGGACGTGGACTTCAGGCTTGGACGTGCTGCCACTGCCGGTGTTGGTGGCGCCGCCAGGGTCCGCGGGCGAGACGTCCCTTGTCGAGAGCCACTCGTTGTAGTACGCCGCCAGCTCCTCGGCGCGGGACAGCGTGCGGTTGCAGATGAAGATATTCTGCACGCCCATGTGGATCATGGCGTATACGGCGGCGCGCGCCATGCCGCCCGCGCCGATGATGAGGCCCGAGGAGGTCTTGCGCACGGCGTTGATGGGGGACAGGCCGCGGCGGAGGCAGGCGCGCATGCCGATCCAGTCCGAGTTGTCGCCGTGGAGGGCGAGGATGGGACCGCTCTCGTTGCGGGTGGTGACGATCTGTACGTCGTTGATCTGTTGGGTTGGGGTGAAGGGGCGGCGGATGGGGAGGATAGTGTTTACGGCGCGGATGACGCGGGCGTGGCGGGAGAGGGATTTGAGCTTGGTGACGACGGTGATTTTGTAGGGCTGCGTTACAGCGCTGCCACCGAAGAAATCGTCGAGCATGAGTTCGTCGAGGACGGAGAGCGTGTCGGTGGAGCGAGTGGTGTACTGGTGCGGCATGCCCAGGGCCCGGTAGGCTTCGTTGTGCATTGCTGGGGATAGGGAGAAGTCGACGTTGGCTCCGATAATGCAGAATCGTAAAGGGCTCTGCATAAAGCTTGCAAACATGGCTTGAGTGGCATCTCGAGCTGTAAGTGCGGGTGCAGTCTTTCGGTCCCGTAGTCCATGCTGGTCGGCACCTCTGACTGGGAGAAGCCCTTGGTTGGTGATCTGGGAGTATCTTCCTTGTAGCGAATCGTTGAATGCACTAAGTAGTGGTAAGCTGGTGGTAGCGTCTCGCTGTTTCGAGATCTTGAACCGAAGTGCCTCGAGCGCAGTAGCTGTGGTGTAGTCTGTAGCATGCGAAGTCATCAAAACCATGTCGCAGCCGTGCTGTGCTGCTGCTTGGTACGCAGCATCGAGAGCCGTATCTTCCCACAGCTGACTATGATGGTCCACGTCAACCTTTGCTATCAGCTTTGGCAGTTTCAGGTTCTTTGTAGTAGTTCTGCTCAGTGCAGACAGGTGATCAGAGTTGATGATAAGACCTTCCGGAGCTAGACGGCAGCAAAATTGCCATGAGTGATCATCTTGTATGCCAATCTTGTCTGCACTAGGATCGATTATGATAGGCAGAATGGTGAATCTTCGGACGATGGAAAAGGCGTGACCGATTTGAGAGTACTGCCGGTGTCGTTCTTCTTTGTTTTGTGATAAGGCTGGCATTCGAAGTATGAAGGCATCCACCCCTGTTTGAAAGATCTCAAGATCTATCTTATCGTACAGAACCTCATCCACAGAGACGCTAGCAGCATACGTGTGCTTGCGAGCTCTCAATGGAAGATCGGACAATGGGTAAGCCGATTGCTGTGATGGTGCTCGGGAGTGGTCTCCCAATACAAGACGCAGGAACTTGAGAAAGTCTCTTTCGGTACGTTTCAATCGTAGGAAAGGCAGTGATTGAATGTTCTCGATATCCACATTCTTGTCGTTATCGTTGAATTGAGCGCTGACTGATTGCGAACTACCAGTCTCTTGTCCAGTCTCTGTCCAGTTGAAGTACTCGAATGTAGTACATTCACGTAATAATGGCGCACTTGAGGATACTAGATGAGCAAGTTTATCTCTCTCCCAGGTCTTCATATACTCATGGACGCCCTCAAAATCTCGATTGATGTAGATGACGGGGTGTGTCGTGGCAAATGAAATCAGAACCTGCGTGCCATACTCTAGATCATTCAGTTCGCATACTATCACTGCCCCCGTACTGTGGTCTTTCAAGACCTGGCTCAAGACTTCCTGGCGCTTCTTCCGGCCAGCCTTCCCTTTCTCAGTTTGTCGATGATTCGATAGAGTCTGCCCAGTCCTGTCTTCAAATTGGCGCTCGAATTCTAGGACTCGACGATTATATGCACTAGCCGCAAGGAAGGCCAGACTGGATTTCCCGGCCCCTCTAATGCCAATCAAGACGATTGTGGCATCTCGATGAAAGCCAGGACTGGTAGTTGAGGCTGCCACAGTCTCAATTACGCCACTACTTGCACTACGCGAACCATTGACGGTCGATGGCGTTTGCGTGCCTCGTCCAGTCTCGCGAGCGTCGTGCGCATACTCGTGAAAAGATCGTTTCCGTCCTCCAGTCATTCTTGTCCAGATGCCATATAATGGTTAGATTCCTCCGCAGAGAGGTCGCGAAAGAGCCTGCAGTATCGTACCCACACAACGTTTGCGCGCAATGTTTTGCTGGACAACCAGTCGGATATGCGTCTGAATCCCTCACCACTCTGTCGATGTTGTGAATAATAATTGTGGTTTGGGAAAGGTTGCAATTGAAGGTCGCATCGGCCAAGACTCCGGCAAACGTCGGGGCGCGCGGGTCCTGATGTCTAGACCGCGGGACCTTCTTCCTCATAATCACCACCCGCAGATGGCGTAACAAACATCAATGGATAATGGCGAGGACACTGGACGGGAGCAGAATGTATCGAGGCGCCGTCAGAGAACGAACGACGCGGCGGAGGAGGCTCCAAAGACGAAGAGGCACCGTGTCTCTCGTGCCTGTGATCAATGTAGACTGAGTATGGCTGTCTTTTCCATATGACGTGCAGTTGCCAGGGATCATGCAATACTCGAGTCGCCATGAGGGACTACCGGATAAGACAAAGGAGATCAAATGTCACTGGACTGGCCTACGAAATGTGCTCAACTTCTAGGCTCAACTATCCTCATGAGAGCCTCAACTCTTACACCGCACTATCCGATGACGGAATATCAGTATGATGGCCCTCTCCTCCGCTGCCAGAAGACTCGCAGCGATTCTCGCGACTACCATCACCGTGCTTGACATGTACGTGTGATGACGGCTTCCAGATGAGCAACTAGACCCTCGAGGCTCTTATCCCATAGGAGCGGCCACTAGAAAGCTTATTGGCTCATTCTGAGGACATCTCAACTATTACGCAGCCGTAATTCTCAGTCCATTTCTCGACAATCTGGCCTTCCTTTTGCCGCTGGAGAGGCCACCAGCAGCCCAACGACTAGCCTACCACCAAGCTTGGCAATATCCTGCGCAAGGGCTTTTGCAACGATCTGCTCTGTCTCGGATAGTATCCTTGTCGTCACTCGATTGCATGAATCTCTGGGCCGCTGCATCGCTTTCTTGGTAGCTTACTGACTACGTACAGGTAGGGACAAGTGCGACGGCAAATCGCCATGTCAAACTTGCACAGCTAGTGGGCGTGACTGCAGCTATACTACCAATCCGAAGAAGCGTGGTATCCAGCCAGGGTATATTCGAACGCTAGAGTCTGCTCTTGCGTTGGTCTTCCAGCGAGATTCGGCTGCACAAAGGTTCTTATCAAATCAGCTAGGCAGCAGAGGTCAGCTTCGCCAGGCCGTCAAGGATGGCAACCACTCAGACGAGCTTCATGCTACCTGGACTACCAGCAATGTTTGCAAGCAGATAGATGCTCTGCTTTCTGGCTCCCCAAACGATGTGGATGAGGATGCGCAGACTATCAGCACACCGATCAACGAAGACCTGTCTCTTCCTAGGGAGGTACTACCATCACTACCACAACAACCGCAAATACCATCGAATTTCTTCCAATCTAACTACCAGCACCTCTACAGTGGAGGGCTAGTCTCGCAGGAACCCGTGACGACTATTGACCTACCAGCAGACTTTTGGCCCCTAATGGATCATTACTATGCTTTCACACACAATTGGCTACCCATATCCGAGAAGAATGATGTGCTCAAGACGGCGTATCTCTATCCTATCGCAGGACCAGATGCAACTGTCGAGATGGCTGGCGCTCATGCAGAGCTATGGGCAATCGTAGCTCTCACATCACGTCAGATGGGAGCACCAGCTTCACAGGCGTTGCAGTATATCATGCTCGCTCGAAAATTTATTCCTGACGAGCGCGGCGACTTTGCCAAGGGTCACATCCGGTCTCTGATTCTTCTTTCACTACTCTGTTTGGGTGAAGGCGACACACTCCCCGCGTGGTTCATGATTGGTTACGCGGCTCGGATGCTACTAAATTTGAGACTACACAACGTTCGATCCACCAGGAACGATCCACGGTCTCGTCATCTAGTGCTAGGCTGCGTCACGGTGGAGAATATCATAGGCACGCATCTGGATCTTCCTGTACACCTTACCTCAGCCTCTGGTGTGCATCTGGATAGGCTTGATGAAGACGGTCTAGAGGAGTGGTCTCCATGGCAGCCACCTTCACAGCATGTGTTTCCTGGAGAACAAGCGACGGCAATCCGCGAGCCGGGCCGTTCACTGAGTACTTTCAACATGCTAGCAGATACATTCATGTCAAGAAGAACGGCAGTGACGCAGGAGGCCGCACTTCAGCGTACGCCTCAGCAGCTCCACTACGGCATTATGCGAACCTGGAGTGCTTACAAAAAGGCGCATCTTTCCTTCACAGACTATGCACAGCAAGTGTTGACACTTGTCCAACGATTTGAATACTGTGGAGGAATATCGGCGATACCACCTACGACAGCTCCTCTTGTGCGTGAGATACAAATGCAAGGAGGCTCTCCGCTGCTTGAGCTTGCCCATAAATTTGTACAAAGGTGGAGTTCCCGATCAGGGGTACTACCAGGAAGGCTCGGAGATTCCAATAGCAGGGCGGATCAGGCTGCTGCATCAACATCACCGGCGACCCCTCAGATCTTCGATCATGCAGCGCCTCTCGTGGTTCAGCAACATGCACAACTTGGCCCTTCGCAACAAGTCTGGCAGGCTCCACCTCCAGTCTTCCCGAATCAACATCAGAATCAGAGATCGTACTCGTTCGAGACACGACAGCAGCCGATTCTAGACATGACTGAACTGCCAGCAAGTTCGATGAACAACCAAGATACTCCAAGCGGCATCTCCGACGGCGGCGCGATGAACTCCGAATTCGAAGCCATATTTGAAGAGATCTCCCAACTCGACACCAGCCGCCAGATGAACGACGGCTCCCAATTCATGCAAAACCTAGGTCTGGGCCCAGACTCTGACCTTCGCGCCTTCTTCGGCTCAGACTACCAAGAGACCGACCCCCTCCTTGCCTACCTCCCCTTTGACACCACCGGCCGTCCCCGGGCAGGCTCGTCCAACTTTCCAACCTGAAAGCCCAGCACTGAATCAAGCCTTGCTCTTCTTCAAATACCTCGCCGCAAACTCAATAGCAGCCGTATACCCATACGTGCCCATGCCACAAATCACCGCAACAGCCTTGTCGCTCAAGAAGCTCTTATGCCTAAACTCCTCCCTAGCATGCACATTGCTGATATGGATCTCGACAAACGGGATCGCAACACCCGTGATGGCATCCCGGATGGCGACGCTGGTGTGCGTGAAGGCCCCGGGGTTGATGACGATGAACTTAATGCCCTCGTCCCGCGCGGCGTGGATGCGGTCGATGATGTGGCCTTCGTGGTTGGATTGGAAGGTGGACACGGAGAGGGAGAGCTGTGAGCCCTGAGATTTGGCGGAGGATTCGATGTCGGAGAGCGTTTCGTGGCCGTAGACGTCCGGTTCGCGGGTGCCGAGGAGGTTGAGGTTTGGGCCGTTGATTAGGAGGATTGGGTTGGACATGTTCGAGCTGTAAAGATGCAATCGATGTAGATAGCAATGAGGAGGGCGAATGGGCCTGTATAATAGCTGTCTTCAATCCATTGGATCAATTGAAAATGCCCCGCGTTCCTTGAAAAGACCCCGCAATCGCCTGAAAGAAAATGGCAGAACGCTCATCCGTCCTGTCTGCTCGGATGCGGACGTTTGCCGACAGGACTACCACTCTATCATTCACTAAGAGACAAGACATTGTGCATGCGCATCACTGACCGAGATTATGTCGGGCAATCTGAGCGAAGAGGAGGTTTCCGAGATTTATGAATTTGCAATCCAACTAGGCAAAGATGCGGGCCAAATGCTGCTGGACGGCCAATTTGCTCGTATGGGAGGCGGAGCTGCACTGGCAAGCGTAGAAAAGGATAGCTCCGTTGATATTGTTACAAAGACGGACACAGGCAAGCTTTCTCGCCACCAATCAACTTCAGATGATGCATGAAGTTAACAACTACCAGACGTCGAGACCTTCATCCACAACTCCATCTCGGCCAGATATCCCACGCACTCGTACGGCCCTCTATCCCCCTCTCCCCTCGCCACCCGCCACTAATTATATTTTCAGCTTCATAGGCGAAGAGACCTACTCCCGCGGCTCCACAAAAGAATATCTCCTCACCTCCTCGCCAACCTGGATCATCGACCCCCTAGACGGCACAGTAAACTACACGCACCTCTTCCCAACCTACTGCGTGAGCATCGCCTTCTGCGTCTCCTCCCGTCCAGTGATAGGCGTCATTTCCGCCCCGTTCCTCTCCCAGCTCTTCACTGCCTGCACCGGCCGCGGCGCGTGGCTCACGACGCCCTCATTAGGCAAGGAGCCGCGACGGCTGCCGCTGGCCAGGGATCCCGTGCCGCCTTTGCCACGGGATGCGCCTAAGGGCTGCGTGTTTGGGTGTGAGTGGGGTAAGGATCGCAGGGATACGAAAGAGGGGAATCTGTGGCGGAAGGTGGAGAGTTTCGTGAACATGGCGGCGGAAATTGGGGGACGGGGAGGGAAGGGGGGAATGGTGCATGGGGTTAGGAGTCTGGGGAGTGCAACGCTCGATCTGGCGTATGTGGCGCTTGGGGGCGTGGATATTTGGTGGGAGGGGGGTTGCTGGGAGTGGTGAGTTCAGACAGTCGTGGTACTTGCAAGGCTGTGCTAATGATGATAGGGACGTCGCCGCTGGGGTTTGCATATTGGAGGAGGCGGGAGGTTTGGTAACGACGGCAAAACCGCCGGAGGACATTGAGACGGCCAAGGTAGAAGATGCAGAGTTGGGGAGTAGGCTGTATTTGGCTATCCGAGCTGCTGGAGACTCAGAGGGAGAGAGTGGAAGGCAAGCACAGGAGAGGCTTATTCGGGAGGTGTGGAAGAGGGTACACACGCTGGACTATAATCGGCCAGGCATATAGATATAATCATAATATAGATCACAAATGCCCGTCTTGCAATCCTATCAAGCGAACAGCGGTGGTTCGCGAACGGAACGAACGACTCGTGCAGCGGGCCTGAATAAGCAAACTGTACTACCAGATCACGACTGATACTTCAGCGACAAAGCTGGTATATCTTACAAATCCACCTTGTTTTCCTTCAGACTACCAGCATTGACCTGGTAGTCTCTGCTTTCGTGGCTACTGAGGGGGCACCGAGGAACGATAGCAGAGTAGCACGAGTCTATGCACTCACGTAGATGGGTCAACTAAACCGTAACATCCGGCTTTTAACGTTTTGCGTTTGATGACAAACAGTCTCTGTATGTACACTCAATGCTTCACTGACTTCTCCAACTCCTCCGATATGACCTTCTTCACCTCCTTGACAGGCAAATCCTCAAGCCCTTTCCCAGTCCAGTACCGATCCTGCTCGAAACCCTGGTACATCATAGCCTCCGTTCCCAGCATAACCTGCCAGCCAAAGTCCGTCGACAGCTGAGCAATACCCGTCCACGGCTTGGGGTGGTACGCCATCTCCAGGATAGCGCCCTTGTGCTCTCGTCCCAGGAAGTTCTCCAAGATCTTCCGGGCAGTCTTCTCCTCCTCAGTATTCGGTACCAGGTCCGGTACGCAAGCGACGATGGCACCTATGCCCTCGAGACTCTGCGCCTGCTCTACCGTCTTGACATGGATCAGCCCCTCGCCGTAGCCGTTCTTGGTGCACCAGTCGATCAGCACCTCGACTTCCTTTGGGTCTCGGTTGACGAGGTAGATCTTTTTGGCGCCGAGGTATCTCCACAAGGCGTATACTGATGCTCTTGCAGCGCCTCCTCCGCCAACTACCATTCCTGGCCGGCCCTCGTATTTCGACTTTGGGTCCTTCACGTTCTGCAGGAATGCTTCTCTTACCCCAATGACGTCTGTGTTTGTCCCGCAGAGTACCCGCCGGCCGTCCTTCTCCTTGAGGTAGATTGTGTTGCAGGCGCCACATGCCTTAGCCTCATCGGTAAGCTCGTCTAGGTGGGGAATGATATTGACTTTGTGCGGCATTGTTACTGAAGCCCCATAGAATTGGGGGTCCTGCAGGTAGGGAAGACAGTCAGAGAGGGTAGCCGACTCGAAGAAGAATTGTTGCCATTTCAGGTTCAAATGCGAGTATAAGGTATTGTGGAAGAGAGGCGAGAGGGAATGTGAGATGGGGTAGCCGAATAGAAAGCCATATCTGTCGAGGTGCGAGCGGGAGGGGAGGTGATCCTTCACTGCAGAAGAAGGTGTGGAAGAAGATGTGACGGTCATTGTGCTGGTCATAGTTACTGATTGGTAGTTCGGAAGGAAAGTGGAAGTATGTACGAGAAGAAGTATGGTGTATGGACAGAGCTCAACTTGTCTGGTGTGGTAGTCCTGCTTAAGATCTTACACTCCACGGCGAATGGGAGCAGAGATATTCTTTACTCAAACCGTGGAACTACGGCTCCGCGTACGCCCGTCACGGCACTGTTGCAATGCACACACGGCCTCGTGTCTGTCTTGACTGCGGGGATGGTGTCTGCCCATGGGGATACTTTTTTGGTATGACACCAGGATAGAGGGGCAAGTCCCGGGCGGAAAGAAGGGGAAGAACATTCAACTCACCGGATGAATGCTTTCCTTGAGCATTGGCATTCCCACTCCACCAGTCGGCGTCTCTTCGATTACGACTCAAGGTGGAAATTAATTCTCCAGAAACGCGTTCATGCGGGTGCCGAATCCGTCTTAAGCGGAGCCGATGTTATTCATGTTTGATGAGGCCATGGCATCGTGGCTCGTCCAGGTTGGCACACTCATGGATGATTCGTGCTGGTCGGGATCGGAACCTGGAGCAGACGTTGGACGAAACCGGAGAAGCTCGAGCAAACGGGACAACCGGCTTCCAGGGATGTGGACTTGCAAAATTGAGCACGCATGCACAGAGAAGGATGGAGTTAGCCATCTGTTGGGAGTGTGTCAAGAAGTAGAGCGCCGTAGAGATTGCCCGAAATTGTAACTACTAGTAAGTGCAACTTCGGCCATGGTCCGTAGCCTGCCCAAGTCGACACCAAATGCGCTGCTATGCAACATTACGGCTGGCGACGTCGTAGAATCGCCAATACTCTCTAGACCATCGGACCTAGATGGAAGTGACGCAGGCGTGTACTTGTCAAGTCCTTTGTTTCCCAGATGCGCTCTTGCTCCAGAGCATTTTGCTGACATGTTTTCTCGAAACTTGATGATCCGGCGAAAACGGCGAAAGCTTGTCATGAGGGGTCTACTGGAAGTCCCTGGCAAATTGGGGAAATCAGAAGGACGACGAGTCGTAATGCGGGTGCTAAACCATCTCAGGTAGAGAAGCGGTTGCGCTAATCGGAGTGAAATCTTGTCGCTGAATGCAGAACTACCAGCATACCGAGAGCTCGTCAGTGGTTGTGATTATTGCTTCTTCTTAATGTTTACATAGTATATACACCGATAAGTAGAATATGTTGAGCATTGTCCAAAGTCGAGAGAGTATTGAATCCCACATAGTTTGACTGATGTAATTCATTTCGACCAGAAGCACGAACAAGCCGAGGAGCTGGACTGGTAGTTCTACTAGGAAATGCGTAGATGTCGCGCATCGCGCGTGATGTGCTGTGTAGCTGTGGGTGATGCGGGAGACGACTCGTCGGCGCTTCACACGGCACACTTGTCTTCTGATTTCTGACGTATCATGGCTCATGTGTACGTCCTTGATAGAGATACTGATCATTTTCTCCTGCAAGGTTCAGTGATGGTAGCACCACCAGTTTCTAGAAGGTCAGACATTCTTTGGAGAACGTGGCAAAGCGAGCACTCTCCACGGGAGCCCGAGCTGCTTGCAGCGCTATGATGATGCCCTATTTGTCAGATTTCGATCATCCAACATATTTTTACGAATCACTGTTCTTTGTAAATATGTCAAAAGAGAATTGGTACGCCCGCGAGTGAGGTTAGCTGACCGTGGGAGCCAGCCGCACCTCAAGCAGCAGCACTACCAGCTCCACACTGCAGTAGCAGGCCAGGTGAATCCCGTCTAAACATCCGTCATTGCTCAATCCATTGCTCAATCCATTGCTCCTTGTCGGAGACACAGTATCAGGACATAGAGAGAGGACATAGTGGATTAAACTTTGCTCCGGATCTGGTAGTTTACAGAAAAACGCGTCAATGGCGTGTAGATTGCTCAACAGTATGTATAAACCAAACATGCACATTTTTAAACATCAGAGGTCCTCTCATATCTGTCAAGCTTCTCCTTTGCGACTGAAAGGTCTGCGCCCTCAGCGTCGTGCCTGAACTCGGCATCGCGCTGCTGAACCTCGGCGATGACAATCTTGTTTGCGTTCCAGATTGGCTTGACCTCGAACAGGCGGTCCATGTACTCCAGAGGTACAGACTTTGTCTCAGGGATCAAGAAGAAGACGAAGAAGATCGAGACGATCATCATGCTGGCGAAAAAGAAGTACACTCCTGAACCGGAGCGTCCCATCTTCAGGAACATTTGTGGCTATATCAGACGTCAGCTAATGCTCCAAGAAACACAGGGAGGAGCTACATACCGTGAAACGTGAGATCAAAAAGTTGTAGAGCCAGTTGCTTGCGGACGCATTGGCCTGACCCAATGCACGTGTAGCCGAGTCGAACATCTCAGAGTTCAACACCCAAGGAGTACCGTTCCAAGAGGGAGTGTAGAAAGCGGTCCAGAGGTAGAAGAAGAAGATAGCAGCGATACCGCCAGGTGTCAAGGTAGCGCCCGCGCCAGCAGGGTTACGAGAGGGGTTTGCAATGTAGACATAACCACCGATGATCCACATGCAGATTGAGCCACCTGCAGCACCTAGCATGAGCAACTGTCTGCGCCCGAGGCGATCGATGAGGTACAGCAGCCAGACGAAAGTGAGGACAGTCTTAACTACACCGAAAAGACCAGTGGTGAGGAAGCCTGTGTTTGTACCAGTGATACCAAGCGAGCGGAAAACGGTAGGACTGTAGTAGTTGATGGCGTTAATTCCGGAACCATTCTGCCAGAGCTGGGTATTGTTAGTAAGCTCTCTGTAGGATGTGTGTAGAAATACTTACGAAAAGCATGCTACCAAGGAATAGCCTGTAGAGGACCTTCTTGTCGCGTGCAGCAGCCTTGAAAGGTGCGCCGAAACCAGAGCCAATGCGAGAAGTATCAGCAGTAATGGCTGCGTCAATCAAGCCAACTTCCTCAACAATGTAGAGGTCGTCAGCAGGAAGATTTCGAATCCAGCAAAGGTTCTTGAGTGCCTCGTCGCGTCGGTTCTTGGTGAGGAGCCAACGTGGGCTTTCCCTCAAAAAGAAGGTTCCAATCAAGAGGCATCCACCTGGAATGAGCTGAACAGCGAAGGGAATGAGCCACTGGCTGTGGCTGGGAGCCATAGTGGTGTTGACTCCATAGTTGATCCAGAAACCAACCAGACCACCAATCTGCCAGCCAAGCTCATAAATACCAACGAGACGACCTCGAATGGCGGGTGGTGCAAGCTCCGAGATGTAGACGGGGACCAACATAGATGCTCCACCAACACCGAGACCAGCGAGGACACGTCCGCCGTAGATGAGACCAAGACCACGAGCACGGTTGGCACCCAACATGAGACCGGCACCAAGTTGGAAGACGACGGCGTAAATGTACAAACTCTTCTTGCGACCAAGGTAGTAAGCGAAGACGTAGGCGGAAAGTGCTCCAAAGAAGGCACCGGCTTGATAGACGGAAACAATGTTGGATGAAATAAGAGCTCGTTCAGGCGCGCTCATGCTGCCGAGCCGAAACTCGGACATGAAAGAAGGCAGCGCAAGAGTTGTTCCAATGAAAGCTGAATCATAGCCGATCATGCATGCTGCCCATGAGGCAACTGATGCACAGAAGTAGACACGCCAGTTGTATACGGCCTTTGGCGTAGGTCTGTCCTCTACCAAGGTGAGGAGACCCATGGTGATGGCGGTCGAGGGGGTTGTCTCTACTGAAGATTGGACGGAAGAGCAACACTGTACCCGTAGGAAGGGTAGGGTACAATGGAGAGGAGTAAGCAAGTAATGAGATGGCCTGAAAAAAGAGGACGAATGGCGATTGATTTAATTAAGTCAAGGTCGCGGGGGCGAGTATCTTATGCTGGTCGGTGCAGATCTCGAGACGATGCTTCGACCCGGGGCTCCACGGGGTACCGCGTGTCGTACTTGATGCAAGCCACTAAAACCCGTAGATGTGGTGATTGCTAAGAAAACCAAATCTCTAGACTCATGCGGATGCAGAAGCATCTCTTCCTTCTCGAAGGGAAGAACCTTTAAGACGAACGGTACGGCCGGTGTCGGGGTCTGGAGCGGAGAGACAATCAGAATTTGCTCGTTGTCGATCTACCGGCTCTACCGCAACAAACGTCCCCTTGGTCTCAGTCCAGGCACCGGGGAACCTTTGTCGGCTATGTACTTAACCGGCCGTTCATGAATATTCTTCCAGTCCAAGAACACCACACTCAGTACCTTGCTCCAGGCAATGTAAGGTGATCGGCTCGGACATTCGAGTGCGGCAAACACGAGGCGTATCTTTCCGATTATGCGGTAGTGTATGTGCACAGAGGTAAGGTAAGTAGCCCGCTCCTTGGGGTACAATTGCCTTGGTCGACTTTCGTCACATGTCTGTGGTTATCAAGCGCCCCTTCCCGACCAACCACATATCGCTTACCAGTTGACCTTGCCTACTCTTCACCTCATATTTGAATGTAATCATACATTGAGACGCTCACCTTTTCTTTTCATCACCTACCTTTTTCCGAAACTACCAGATCCTACCATCATGGCCTGCCGCCCAGGAATCTCGTCCATGTCGTTAGGTCGAGCATGGATTCATGGCATGCGGACAAAGTTAGAACAGGCTGCCAAACACGGGTTCGAAGGAGTCGAGATCTTTTATGAAGACCTCGAATATCTTGCTGAATCGCTGCCGGCCGGCAAGACAGAACAAGGTCTAAGGGATGCGGCTCGCTCGGTCAGGAACATGTGTGATGAATTCGGCTTGGTCATTATCAACCTCCAACCATTCAGTCAATACGACGGCCTGCGGGACAGGTCGAAGCACGCAGCTCGCTTGGAGGAGCTCAAGTTCTGGTTCCAGCTTGCTCAGATCATGAGAACCGACCTCATCCAAATACCGGCTTCTTTCCTACCACAAGAGGAGGCGACTGGGGATATTTACACAATTGTCTCTGATCTGAGGATAGTGGCAGACCTTGGAGCACAACAGAGCCCACCCATCCGGTTTGCATATGAGAGCTTGTGCTTCAGCACATATGTCAATACATGGGAGAAATGCTGGGACGTGGTACAACGTGTCGACCGACCCAACTTTGGCGTATGCTTGGACACATACAACATCGGTGGCAGAGTCTATGCCGACCCGGCCTCGCCTTCCGGCAAGGTAGCCAATCCCGAGGAGACTACCAGAGCATCGATCCAGAGACTCGTTCAGACCATGGACGTCTCGAAAGTCTTCTTCATTCAGGTTGTTGACGCAGAAAGACTTTCAGAGCCCCTTGTGGAGGGGCACCCATTCCATGTGGAGGGACAACCCGCTCGAATGAGCTGGAGTCGAAACTGCCGATTGTTCTATGGTGAGGAAGACCGAGGCGCATACCTACCAGTGAAGGAGATCACGAAAGCCATCATTAATGGCCTTGGTTTCCGTGGCTGGGTGAGCATGGAGCTGTTTAATCGCTCCATGTCCGAGCCTTCTCCGACAGTCCCGCACGAGCATGCTCGTCGTGGTATCGCTTCGTGGGCGAAGATCCAGAAAGATACACAATTGGTTGCGCCTCCATCGCAGCCGCGTTCAGAACCGATGCGCATGTCGTCCCTGTCTAGGACAATGATGGCATCTCACAGCGAGCCTCGACTTGTCAGCATACCATGATCAACTACCAGGACTTCACCTCTGGCGCCCTTTCGGAGTTTTGCATAGCGATGGATTAGGGAATTATGAGACACAGGTCAGTAGACTCAACCTTTATGTATATATCCACACGAATCAATAGTTCAATAAAGCACTCAGTCGTCCAGTTAGACGGCTTTCATTTGATTTATTTACATTGTTCGGCTAGTGGCGGCACAGAAGCTTGGACCAATCAGCTGCCGTAAGATGCATCTCGGTCCAATCCAAAACGGTGCTCTGACAGACGGCTTCATGCGGCTATCTTTATTGCTTTCGGCCTTGTCCTTGAATAGTGCAAGCAATTGACGCGCGATCCGGCAGGTGGGGGAACGGGCATGTAAGAGACATCCTGTAAAGATGGCGGGTAGGCTTTTTTTTATTCCTCTTTCTCCTAATCTCTTCTTGAGCTTTCCTCCTGCTCGTGTATGAACGCTGTGCAAAAAGGCGACTTTCTAATACAAGCTACCACCGAGGCCCTATAAGCACAATGGCCTTGCTAGAACTGCCCTTTCTCAAGGGCGCTGTAGTTCTCGCTACTCTTCCTGTAGGTTACCTCCCCACCGGCGGAGTACTCACGGCTGACAGTCATAGTTCTTCGGCATCCTGATATACCGCATCTTCGTTCACCCTCTCGCCAAGTACCCAGGTCCAGTACTCGCAAAGATCACAGACCTGTGGGCAGTATGGCACGCATGGAACGGAAATCTTGCCCAAGAGCTTGCAAGATTACATAACAAGCATGGTTCGTGCAACGTCTGACATGGAATAAGAAAGCAAGATGCTGACTTCATAAATAGGAGAGTTCGTCAGATTTGGACCCAACAGGATCTCTGGAGACACTGTCGAGGCATTAGAAAACGTATATGGCTTCAAAGCCAACACGCGCAAGAGCCAGTGGTATTACACATTCGCAGTCGACCCAGCTCGCCCAAGCACACACACAATCATTGACCGGGCCCAGCATGCCAGGAAGAGGAGAGTGGTTGCGCAAGGTCTATCGACGAAGTCGACAGCTGCACTCGAGGAGCATGTCATTGAAAGCGTAGACCTCCTTAGCAAAGCCCTCGCATCTTCAACCAAGAAGCTCGAATACAACGACGGCTGGACCGACTCCAAGGACATGGCAGAATGGGCAAGCTACTTGACCACGGATGTCATGGGATCCATGGTTTTCAGCAAGCGTTTTGGCCTCCTAGAGACCACAGAGAACAGATGGCTCAAGGATGCTGTGCCCATCGCTTCCCGTAACAAGTATGCCTGTGGTTTCATGCCCTGGATCATTAAGTCCGGCTTTGACACAATGATCATGCCCAAACTCGCCGGCCTTCGCATCAAGCTCAAGGCCTTCAGTATCGCACAATTGCAGAACAGGTTCGCCCGCAAGGATGACGAAAGCCTTCACGACATCTTCCACTTCATCCTCAAGGCCAAGGACCCCGAGACTGGCGAGGGGTTCGGCATGCACGAGCTGGGTTCAGAAGCCAACCTGATGATCGCTGCAGGAGGTGACACCACTTCCACCGCTATTGCCTCGACCTTTTTCTTCCTGACCAAGGCCGGCAATGAGAACGTCCTTAGGAAGCTCACAGAAGAAATCCGCAGCAAGTTCTCCTCTCTCGATGAGATCCGCCCCGGCGCTGTACTCACCTCATGCACCTACCTTCGTGCCTGCGTAGACGAGAGCATGCGTATTTCCCCACCTGTTCCTTCGCCGCTCATGCGAGAGGCTCTGACCGGTGGCGTCACCATTAACGGCAACACTTTTCCCGCCGAGACCGACCTCGCAGTCCCGTCATACGCCATCCACAGAAACCCAAAGTACTATCGCGAGCCACTCCGATTCGACCCCGAGCGCTGGCTTCCCACCAAGGCGGGAGAGAAGGACCAGGCGTTGCAACTCGCCCAGTCCGCTTTCTGCCCCTTCTCCGTCGGTCCAAGGAACTGCGTTGGCCGCAGCGTGGGATACCTCGAGATGTCGACAACTGTTGCCCGTGTCCTCTATGCCATGGATCTTAGACGAGAGCCTGGTAGCACTGTTGGTGAAGAGACGGATGGCACGTACAAGCTGATTGACGGCTTTGTTGCGGAAAAGGTTGGTCCGTTTGTGCAGTTTAGGCCGAGACAGGATCTGAAAAGCTGAGTGGGATTATGGATATGATAATGATTTGAGTAAGAGATGGGAGCTCGCAAATTGGTCTATGGATTGCATACAGTGAGGCGTTGGAAAGCATACTTGATACATGATGGCTTGATACTGTCATTCATTTCTAGCAGACACTTACCACAAATCACTGAAGTATCGAAAATGCTCCCTGCCTGATATAGATATCGAAGTGAGAATCATGTTCAATCAATCATGTGCCGAAGGAGTGGCGATCTTGGATGCATTTGGCAATTCCGAACCCCTCACCTCTCCCGCTTCACTTCCGTAAGCAACCCGATACCCTACAACGTATGCCTGGTAAGTCCACCGCTGGGATATCTGCCTATACAAGATTCACGAAAACGAAACAAGCGGTTGCAGCAAGTCATACATATCTCCTTCATCTAGACCGTCTCTCTCCCACTGCCATCCCATCCCAACCCCACCTCCACTCCCCCAACCATGCCCCTCCGCCTCCCCAAAATCACCTGCGCCGGGACCCCCTACGAAATCGGCTTCGCCCACGGCAGTCTCCTGCGCCTACAAGTCCACCGCACCATCGCCTTCTACAGCTCTCTCTTCCTCCAGACAACAAAAAAGTCCTGGCCAGAAGTGCAGGCCATCGCCGCCACCTTCGTGCCATTCATCCGATCGCACCTGCCGTCCCTTCACGATGAGATGGAAGGGCTGGCTGACGGGTCCCAGACCACGCTCTTGGATATCGTGGCCATTAATGTGAGGACCGAGATTAATTTTGGGTTGTTTAGTGATGGCTGTACGGCTTTGAGCTGGACGGTAAGGGCAGGGGAGGGGGAGAACGGGCAGGGAGAGGCGAGAGCTATCCTGGCGCAGAACTGGGATTGGATGGAGGGGCAGAAGGAAAATCTGGTCTTGATGACAGTGCAGGGGGAAGGTAAGCCGGTGATCAAGATGGTGACGGAGGCGGGACTGGTTGGGAAGATTGGGTTCAATGAGAAGGGGGTCGGGGTGTTGTTGAATGCGGTCAGGAAGAAGGGCATGAGTACGGGGAAGGTGCCGTGTCATCTTGGTTTGAGACTAGTGTTGGAGAGTGGGAGTCGGGAGGAGGCGGTGAGGAGGTTGGAGGAGTTTGGAGTGGCGAGTGCGTGTCATATGTTGGTTGCTGACGAGAGCGGTGGGGTGGGACTGGAGTGGAGCTCGGAGGAAGGGAGGAGGCTGGAGATGGATGGAAAGGGGAGAGTGTTCCATAGTAATCATTACTTGCATAAGGATCTGAAGGGGACGGATACGTCGTGGTTGGAGGACAGTGGCTTCAGGGTGAAGAAGATTGAGGAGCTATGTGATGCCATAAAGAGCGCGGGTTTGGACAGCGTGCAGGCCTTGTTTAGGGACGAGGCTAATTATCCGGGGGCTATCTGTAGAAAGCAAGAGGGAGAATGCCACTCGGCAACACTGTTCAATATCGTAATGGACTTGAAAGCAAGGAAAGCCAAGGTGATTTTGGGAAGGCCTGTGGAACCAGATGAAGAGTTGGAGATCAGCTTTTAACGAGCAAGCATACAGCTATGACGATATGATTGCAACGTAGTTCCATATACCATTCACACTGACTCCCAAGACACCGAGCAAACGTCTTTTGCACCCCATGTCACCTTGCCATCTAGTCGACCTGCTAGACCAACGCTTCGGCAGCTTGGAAGATTTTGAATATCTCTGCATCGTACTTGCGTTCTCGAGCTTCTTGCCGTTCGACCCCAGCTATACCCTCTGCTGCCAGATTGGAGATGTTCTTCCTCAATTCCGTAGTAGATTGGTCCAGTTGAGTTTGGAAGACAGAATTTGGACCTGCCTCATCAGAGCCACTGGCCCCGGTAACAGACAGCATTAATTCCTGATAGAGCGTATCTATATCCTCATGGACTCGATTGTATTCAATCATAAGGGCCTCCAGATTCTTGCGCTTCTCGCTTACGATGGTCTTGAAGTTCTGCATGGCAGTACTCAAAGACAAAGTGGTGAGCCGACCATCACCATTATCAGGCTGCTGAATCGATCCAACTATAACGTTTTCCAATGAGGCCATTGATCTCTCAAGCCCCAGTTGCAGAGTCGAGCAATGCTCGAGTGTAGTCAGCCGCTTTCCGTCTACAGTCTGCAGAACACACTTGTCGAGATCGTCGGACAAGGCCTTGAAGATGTCATTTAAAGCTGACTCTGATGCTATAGCGACGTGGTCAATGTATTCCTGGGTAGTTTCTACAGCTATGTAAGCTTCAATGAAGATACATCAGTATTGGTGCTTGATCGTACCCTTGCATTCTTCAGTGAGGTGATGAGGAGGTTCGCGAATCTTAGCAACGGGCCCTCTTCGCTTCCTAGCACTGAATGATTCTCTCATGCGGGACATGGACCTCTTGATCCCCTTCGCAGGGGTGCGGATGTTGGAGGCTGCTCGGACTGCGTGGTTAGGTGCGCCTTTCGGTGAAGGCTTCGATAGCGCGGACATAAAGATCCGATTTGGTTGATGAGCGAGAAGATCATTCGCATTGGTTTGCATCGTTTCGCTGAAGCCCAATGTCAATATGATTTGGATGGGCGAGTTTTATTATGAAGAAAGGATGGAGCGAGCAGGGTGGATTTCGAAGTGTAAGTGACCTGCCATCTTTTACAATATGACTTTCCAAGCAATTTGCTTACTTGAAGCGATTGACAAGGAATCAGTGTCAGCATTCGAAAAGACAAGATCACAATCATTTTGCAAAAGGGCATGCGTGGAAGAGCATGTACAATTCCAGTCTCTTTATGAACTCGACTCGCCGCCCTCGGCCGGCACAAGAACACCCTTCTCCTCCAACATCTTTGCCAACGAGCCATCCTGGTGCATAGACATCATGATATCCGAACCTCCCACAAATTCCTTGTCGACGTAGAGCTGGGGTATCGTAGGCCACTCCGAGAACTCTTTGATTCCTTTCAAGGTTGTAAGATTCAGTCCAAGCCTGTATTAGCTTTGTCTTTATCTTACCAGCTCTGAGCTCCTCATCCTCTAGCACGTTGAAGGCCGAGAACTTCTGCGGGTCCACTCCTTGCAGGCCGAGGATCTGAATAGAGGCACGAGAGAAGCCACATTGAGGCATCTCAGGCGTGCCCTTCATGAACAGAACTACCGGCGAAGTGCTGACCGCTCTCTCAATAGCTTTCCTGGTGGAGTCGGAGAGCAGTCGCTGCTGCAGGGTGTTGAATCGTGGCGAGAGAAGAGGGTTATACCGAGGGCGGAGTGCGGAGCGGAAAATCTATCAGAGTCAGCAGCTGTAGTCGCATAGCTTCATTTATGACACTCACAGCTCCTGATAATGTTCGCGACGCCATTTTTGGGTATGTAAAGTTGTGTCTTGGAGATTGAGATGAAAGAGCACTGCGAATGGGAAAATCTTCTGAGGACCTCCGCGGAAGCTTCACCAAACACCATGACGCAACTACGGACCGACCAAAGGGCATTTCAAAGCACCTCAGTCATGGAGACTTCACATCTGCGCATCCCCATAAAGTTCATGAAAGCTTCTAGAATAAGTATGCGATGATATGTTCATATCATTGAGCCTGAAAAACAAAGTCAAATAGTCAAACTTCATCCACTTTGTGCAATCCTCCTACACAGGGACATATAAAGCATGGATATGGCAGACACACCTGCTGCCGTTGTTCTCAATGGAGACACTAACAAGCGCAAAGCTGAGGATGACTCGTCTAATGATAAGACAAAATTGCAGAAGACTCGTGAAGAGTTCCGCGCCTCGGACTATGCACTCGACCGAAAACCACACCTGTTGATCGCCGCCACTGGCTCCGTCGCCACTATCAAACTACCACAAATCCTTCGTGCTCTATCGCCTCGCTACCTCTCGATACGAGTCCTTCTTTCCACCTCAGCTGCCAAATTCCTCCAAGGTCAGACCGATGAACAGCCACACCACTACACATTCCTCTCGATACCAAATGTAGATGGTATTTACTTCGACGAGGACGAGTGGGACCCTGTCTGGACACGCAATGCTCCGATCTTACACATTGAGCTTCGACGGTGGGCAGATGCCATGCTCATCGTTCCGCTTAGCGCAAACACGCTGGCCAAGGTTGCGAATGGCATTGCAGATAACCTTGTCACATCTGTGGTAAGGGCATGGGACACGACAGGGCGTATCGATGTCATGAGAGATGGAATCTCAGACAGTATCAGGACTGATACGGGGCTGAAGAGGTTATGGGTGGCGCCAGCAATGAATACTGCCATGTGGCTGCATCCAGTCACCGGGAAGCATATGGGGGTGCTCGAAGAATGGGGGGAGGCGAGGGGAGGATGGGTGAAGATACTGGCGCCGATTGAGAAGACCTTGGCTTGTGGCGATATTGGTGGGGGGGCGATGATGGAATGGAGTAGTATTGTGCAAAAGATCGAGACGGGACTGGCACTTGCAAAATCGAATCCAGCATCTGTCGACGCACAGCTGCAGAACAAGGCGCAGGCTTTACAGCAGATCGATGTGGCCATTGCGGCTAACATGGAACACTTGGGCGAGATACAGCGTTTCTGCAAAACGCTGCACCTCCCTACGCCCAGCATTGTCTCCGAACAAGATCAGGATGGATCGACCTGTTCTGTGGCGCTCGTCTTCAAAGAGAAACCTAATGCTGTACTACCAGAAAAACTTCGTGGAAGGCTATGCGAGGTGAAGCAGGTGCCCTACGGGGGACCTTCGGAGCAAAAGAAGGCAAGGAGGCTAGTTTGTGAGGCGGCGATCAAGCTGCTACGACAGATGGCTGCAGAGGACTGAGTTTGTGGGCGCCGATTTACTTTGTATGATACCCACCATAGCATGCGATTTGTATAAAGGATTCAAGACAGTTGAGGACCTTGGATCTTGAATCTATGCAAGATTGACACAGCCCATATATACCAATGATAACGCTTGAAGAACCTGCGACAAGTGCAAGTACGGCGAGTACGGCTTTGAATGCGATGAACCCCCCGGACAGAGATCCGATCCGGTCTGTCCGTTCCCTGGCTATCAATCATCTTTTCTGAAAATCGGACTATGAGGTTGAGGCAGCTGTTCGTGTAGCCGATACCTTGTAGTCCCTGGTGTAGAAAGATTCAGGGAGCAACAGCAGGTCATACTTCAGGAATATATACTACCTGTGCTACCAGCAACAGACACATTTCTAGCATTAGATCTAACGGGCGTTGCATGTGATCTATCTGACAAGATACAAATACCAGCTGGTGTCCCACATCGAGCATGTGAAAGTTTCCAGGATCGAGCTCCGAGCCGTGGGAGCCTCAAAGTTTGGGTCGCGTCCCGCTGTCAAAGCATGTGGCGCGTTTGATTGGACGGGTGGACCCTTTCGCTGCAGGGCACGTTCTTCGCCTCCAGCAATTTTGTGGAGAAGAATCAGGCGATTCGACAGCGAATCCAGACCTCTCCTTGCATTTCATACCTTCTTCCCACAACAATTGAAGCTTTTCTGACCTGGAAATCGAGCGACATCTGCCATTGAGACATCATGGCAGCTTCGGTGACTACCACGGCAACAGAGACGCGGCCTCAACCAACGATTCGCCTCAGGGAAGATGCAGCACCCAAGTCCTCACCGATGGAGACGAACAAGGAGCAGAGAGACTTCTTGTGGCTCCAGTACACAGAAGAACCCCATAGAACAAGACGGCAGGCAATCATAAAAGCACATCCAGAGGTCAGTCAACATTAGCCCTGTTTCCGCGCCTTTCTAACAGATATAGGTCCTCAAACTCTGCGGGCCAGAGCCCCTCACTGCTCCGGTTGTGCTTCTCGTGGTATCCCTACAGGTCCTCTGTGCATACCTGCTGCAGTCGACCCCCTTCTTCTCACTCCGCTTCTTCCTTACCGCATACATCATTGGTGCGACCGCAAACCAGAACCTCTTCCTAGCCATTCACGAAATCTCCCACAATCTCGCATTCAAGTCCGCCCGCCTCAACCGCCTCCTCGCGATCTTCGCAAACCTCCCCATTGGCATTCCTTACTCTGCTTCTTTCCGTCCATACCACCTCACACATCATAAGAGCTTGGGCGTCGATGGATTGGACACCGATCTCCCCACTTCTCTCGAAGCCGTCTTCCTCGACAGCGTCGCAGGAAAAGCCTTCTTCGCAACCTTCCAAATTCTGTTCTATGCTCTCCGGCCGATGTTCGTGTACAAGGTGCCCTTCACCAATCTCCACGCCCTCAACGTTGCCGTTCAATTGGCATTCGACTTTCTTCTGGTGAAGACCTGCGGCGGACAAGCTCTGAAGTACCTGATCTTCTCCTCCTTCTTGGCTGGCAGCCTGCACCCTTGTGCAGGCCATTTCATCGCAGAGCACTACGTCTTTGATCGCGAAAATGTAGAGAAGCAGTACAACGAGCATTTGCGCAACTCCTCTGCTGCGACTAAGGATGCTCTCAAGAGCGTTCCAGTACCAGAGACGTTCAGCTACTACGGTCCGCTGAACTTCTTTACCTACAATGTGGGTCTGCACAACGAGCACCACGACTTTCCCGCAATCCCATGGACGAGGCTGCACAAGCTCAACAGGATCGCGCACGAGTTCTACGATGATCTTCCGTACCACAAGAGCTGGGTGGGCGTCATTTGGCAATTCATCCTCGACGAGCAGGTTGGACTGTGGTGCCGCATCAAGCGAGCTGAAGGAGGCAGGAAGGTCGGAGCCGGGAGCGGAGACGCAGGTCTTGGAAGGGCGGATCCGATGATTCAGTGATGCGTTGCTCTAACTCTCACAAACCTCATAGGGTGAAGCATTGTATATATAAAAAGCAAAGCGATAGACTCATCTTCTCACGATAGATCTAGACAAATGACTGGGACGGTAGTTTTCGATTCAAACGAAAGAAGAAACATGAAATCATATCTTCGTAAACGATAGTGATGCCCTGCTGTCTGTTCTGCAGCAAGAGCGGATATCATTGCCTCACTTTGCCCGTGCCTCCATGCGCCAAGTGAATGAATGGCCTTACTCCACCTCAAAGCCCTCTTTCCGCCCCTCATCACCCCTCCCAATCTACTATCCTCCTCAACCCGCAACCCCAACTCCCCAAAGCAATCACCACCTCCTCACCTCCCTCTCATTCCCTCTCGCCGGATGCAGCGCACTATCCGGCCTCGCTAAATGCGCAAACTGCGGGTTCTGGTTCAACGGCGCACTGATACTAATCGGCAGCGGCGGCGCCAGGCTGCTCTCCCTCTTTTTCCCGAATGGATGGAAGCCTCCCTTCTTGAAGCACAGGGTAGCGCGCGAGTACCTGCTCGTCGGGGAGGGGGCTTCATCGTAGTGGTTCTGGCGGGTGGGCGGTGGGCTGAGCGTGCTGGCATGGTAGCTTGGCAGTACTGGATCGGGCTGGACGCGGGGGGCGTTGCCGCCGTCGAGACGGTCGTGGATGACTTGGAGCGGGGAGGTGATGAGTCTCAAGGGGTTATTGCGGTTCATAGTGGGCGAGGCCCGGTCGGGCGTGACGGGCGTGCGCAGCTCGGATTTGGGGGACGTGAAGGAGGTTTTCGCGGACAGGGGCGGGGTCATGTGCGATGCGACGGCGCCGTGGGCGCGGACTTGGCGGGCTGTGATGCCTGATTTGCGGTCGCGAAAGAGGAAGGAGGCGACGAGGTTGATGAAGCCCAGGACGAAGATTAGGATGCCGGCGGAGATGACGATGCGCCAGAAGGCGAGGCCGAGGTGTGCAGGGCTGTTGCTGTCGTGGTTGAGTTTGCCGAGGAGGCCGGTGCCGAGGATTAGCATGGCCAGGGAGAGGGTGACGAAGCCGTGCGAGGGGCTGAGGAGGGGCATGTTGCGGGCGAAGTAGTTCTTGAAGAGGTTAAGTTCGGAGAGGAGGAGGAAAGCTGGGCGTGGGTTAATGGTTTGGTTGGGACGAGGGTGGTGAGAGTGCTTACTGGATGAGAAGGCAACCACGACATCGGTGCAGGCATCGAAGAAGAAGTACTAGACTTGGTTAGTCGTGGCCCTCTAAAAAAGGAGAGGTCCTACGTACGGCAGAGTCGGTGGTCGTTTTGATCAGCATGACTACGCTGGCTGCAATCACAGCGAGCAGTCCGATGATGTTCATTACTCTGATGCCATTGAGAATGATGTAGCCAGGACCGGCAAGGCTTTCGCTTGAAAGAGCCATGGTCGGAAACCGCTTGCGAGGAAGGACGTCTAGATATCTGGGCTGTCAACACATACCTGATACCTCACCAGCACACAGACTTACAAATTGAAAGGATGAAGCCGAAGGAACATAAGACGAGGTATTAGAATTATCTGACCAGCAGAGAAGGGAAGCGAGAGTACAAGGCTGTCGGTATGGCGAGTATCGAGAGTTGATCTAGCAGAGAGGCAAGGGAGAAGGTAGAAGATAGGTAGCTGGCAGGCGTCTACGCCCTCTGGCCCCTATTGAAAGAAGTGACAATAGAACAATGAAACAATCGAAAGAGTGAAAGTGTATGGAGAGCAGTCAATTGAAAAGAGCGACAATGGTTCACATATGGCAGACTCCCAATGAAGCACGCACGCGTTTTGCCACTGTGTGCATGCGAGCCCAAGCGCGTGAACGTGAAAGACGTCTGCCTCAGAATAGCAAACCCCGGCGGCAATGGAGGCACGAATAGGTCGAGTACTTGCCAAACAACTTGCACGAGCACGGAGGAAGAGCAGCATGCCTGTCCACTTGTTGTGCTCGGGTTCAACTCAGTCACAACTTGTTTGTCGGGGTATAGAGTGCCTACCAGGGAAGCATTGGTTGAGATTGATTGCATCGTCGGCGCGAAGTCGACGCCTACTGTTTCAGATTCCATGGATCCACGTCCTCGAGCCGGGCCATAAACACACGATCGACACAAGTGGAGTGCCTTCCAAGGGACCATGGAGACAATGAATAGTGTATACCATGTACCGACGATTGTCTCTTATCGTTGCCAGTCTTGATGAATGAATCGTGTCCTTCAGCAGTGATGTGAAGTGCATGTGATGTGCAGAAAAGGTTCGCAGAAGCGCCTCCAAAAATGGAAGCCGAAAAATGGTCTGTGCGCAGAGCCTCATCTCGAACCAGTGAGCCCCGAATGTGGCCTTTTATCTTTTTTTGATCAGAACACAGATCCAGCAATTATCACGAATCACCAAGCACGAGCGCCTATACAACGCACAGACACAGCGTCGTTCCAGGAAACGTCTTATCGGCATAAAAGTTGAAGCAATCTGACAGCAATGGCGCGTGGCAACCAGCGTGATCAAGCAAGAGCCAAGGCTCAGAAAGCAGCAGCAGGCGTGGTAAGCATTTACATTCTCCCAACATGTCTTTTCATGCTGGAACTTTGATGCTTGTATTACACCTCTGACCCTCACTAGAAATCCAAGAACGAGCTGAGTGGCACCGAGCAGCAGAAGGCCAAGGAGAGTGCGGCCGAAATTATGCGTAAAAAGCAAGCCGCAGGTATGATCACCCACCACGCTTCTCCCATCGCTCAAGCTGATACATAGCATTACAGCCGATGCGAAGAAGGCGGAAGCAGCCCAGCAGAAGAAGTGATGCTTGCCCCGAGGCGACTTTCCCAGATCCATCCTTTATCATCAATCTCCAGCATCTACAGGTTGCCTTGAATCGAGTTCAATTAGCGTCACTGGTCTATTCGGAGTCAACATTGTTCCCGTCCCTCTCTCCCTGCGTCCGTACTTACAATCAAGCGACCTCTGTACTATTTCCTGTATCTGGCTCATGTCGTAAGGTTTTCGCACCTTCGACTTTGGTAGACATCCTTACTCTCGTCTGTCCTCTATGAGGCATATAACCCTCATCACTGTCTTCAATTGGGCTGTATGGATCAGGGCCGCTTCTTGCTGCCGAGAAGTGCCATTACGAGGTCTCATCGTTGGACTTGTTGAGCCGCGCTAATCTCTGCATGTGCTTTCTGTTGCCCTTCAAGCAAGCCAGTGTAATAGCCGGCATAGTACCAGGACATCATGAGGTTGCGCATGTTCTCGTCTTGGACTGTGACGGTCAGCTAAGCAAGCCAGAGCGCAAAAACAGCACTAACCTGCTCCAAGCAGTGCTTGCGGCATTTGAGAGGAGACCTGAGCCCGGGGTTCGTAACGTGTATCAAGATTTGATGTAGAGGTGCCCTGCAAAGGTTAGAGATCGTGCTCGGCATTGCTTCGCTTTGTTACATACAGACTGTTCCTGAGCTGCCTGCCCCGTAGACATTCCGTCTGCTTCAGGCATGTATTCGTCTTCATCGTCGTGCCCGTTTGGGAGATCTTCTGCCGGTGGACCCTGGACCGATCTGAATTTTGTTATTAGAGGGTAAATGAGGTTACATACGACGCAAATACTCACGGCTTCTTCTCTTCCTCTTGAAACTTCCTTATAAGCTCATCTACATTTTCTCCCTTCGCCGCTATACTGTGATACTTCTGCTTTGAGTCAGCGTAATGGTGGTTGATCGTATGCTTGACTTACCTTGTACTCCTCGAGAGCATCGTTCCACGAATCAACCAGCTCGGTATCGTCCCATGTCTCTCTTTGACTCCTATCCAGGCCCATCATATTCGTATATTTATCCTGGTCGTCGATACGAGAAACGACCAGTGAGGATGAACTTATGGTAGGGTCTTGGCAATGACTCGCGCTTCTCAAAAAAAAGTCTGGTAATTTTCGGTCCTCCTCCGCTTCTCCTCCATACTCACTTGATAGTACTCCCCCAAAACCCACCAAAGACAAAGATGGTCGACGTAACATCCAAGAAGCGCAAGGGTATGCCACACGATTATGTACGTTGAGCCATCGCTGATGATCGCATAGGCGCACCAGAAGTCACCGAAGCGAAGAAGCGGAAAGTCACTCCCACCAAAGCTCCGCAACCCAAGGTCGAAGCCAAGGTCGAAGTCGCAAAGCCCAACACAAGATCGAAGACCACAGCGACGGTCAAGGCCGCAGAAGCACCAGCGCCAGCGCCAAAGTCAAAACCCGCTGCGAAGTCTGCGCCGAAGAAGAAGACTGCCACCAAATCGGCTCCTGTTCGGCCAGCCGCAGCAACCGATGCCTTTGACGGCTTCTCCTCGGACGACGAAGAGGCGACAGCAGTAGCTCCAAAGATCGCAGACCAGACAGCCCTCCTCGCCGGCTTCTCCAGCGACGAGTCCGACAACGAAGAGCTGCCCCCAGCCATTACACAGCTCCCTTCCCTCCCCGACTCCGCCGACCTCCAGAAGCAACTGAAGAAAGCCGAAGCCGACCCTGACTCGACGCCAGGCACGATCTATGTCGGACGTATTCCTCACGGTTTCTACGAGCCGCAGATGAAAGCTTACTTTTCACAATTCGGCACCGTCTCACGATTGCGGTTGTCAAGGAACAAGCTCACTGGCCGCCCGAAGCACTATGGTTTCATTGAATTCGAGAGCGGAGCGGTGGCGGATATCGCGGCGAAGACCATGGACAAGTACCTCATGTTTGGACATATCTTGCAGGTCAGACGGTTGAGGGACGAGGAGATCCATCCTGAGCTGTGGAAGGGAGCGGGGAGGAGGTTCAATCCCATGCCGAGGAATAAGCTTGAAAGAGGACTCTTGGAGAGAGGCACGGGTCGAAAGGGGTGGGAGAAGAGGGTGAAAAAGGAGGAGAAGAGGAGGAAGAGCAAGGCGGACAAGCTCAAGGAGATGGGCTATGAGTTTGAGATGCCGGAATTGAGGAAGGTGGACAGTGTGCCAGTCAAGGAGGTTCCTGTAGAGAAGATCACTGTGGGCGAGGATGAGGCAGCAGAGGCAGTGGAGGATGTTCCTGTCGTTGAGACGGTCACAGAAGTGGTTGAAGAGGTTCCAGCTGTAGAACAAGCCGCAAAGGCGGGTGAGGAGAACGATGAGGCTGGCACGAAGAGGAAAAAGGGTCGCAAGGAGAGGAAGGTCACGAAGAAAGCCCGGTTATCCACATAGAGAATGGGCATGAAAAAGCGTTTCTTCATTAGATGTTTTCTGATAATATGGCTTTTCCGCACGGATATCCATGCCTCCTGCCAGCTGTCGTTGACGCTCGAGCTCTCGTAGTCGCTCCCCTCTTCTTTGCGGTCAGCCTCTCTGTCTGCCCCTTCGCTTGACGATAACAAAGTCGTTAAGTTGCTCCATACAGTCGGAACCAAAAGTTGGTGCACTGAACTTGCGGGTCGTCTCATAGGTATTGCGTTCGCAGCCTCACTTGACGATAAGAGCTGCGCTCGGGACCAGACCAGCTTCCTTCAACGTCTGACCCATGTCTTGACTGTCATAGATCTTCTTGGGAAAGTTGGAGGTGAAGCTCGAGACCTGGAACCCATTCTCCTGAGCGATGGCTTGGGCTACCTCAAAGAGCGTAGTCTCGACAGGAAAGCTCTTCTGGATGGTGCCGCTTGGCGTCTGAAGTCGAAGACGAGCTTCCGTATAGCTAGCGGCTGGCTTCGGTGCTGAAGGCTTCGATGCCGCCACTGGCTCTGCAGCTTGTGGTACTGGCTGACCAGCACGCGCTGCCTTCTCCTGCTCCGCTTTGAGTCTGCGCGCCTCTTTGTCCTCTTCGATCTTAGCCTTGATGCGCTTCTTCGCCTCAATGTCGGCCTGTTTCTCCTGTCGCTTCTTTTGCGCTTCCTTGATCTGCTCCTTCTTCGCGAGGTCCTCCTTGATGTCCTGCAGGTCCTTGGCCTTCTTCTTGGAGATCTCGTCGTTTCGCTTCTTGTCAAGCTTGTCTTGCTCTGACTGGCCTGCTCTCTTCTCTGCTAGCTTCTGGCGAAGCATCTCCAGCTTGGCCTTTTTCTCCTCTTCTGTGAGCGGGGCGATTTCTTCTGTGGACTCCTCGAAATTCATGTGCTCAGACTTGCTGGCATGGAACTCTGCCTGAGCTTGTGATCGAAATTTTTTCCCGCAGTCCTTGCAGACCAGTGAGCGCGCGCTCTCTGCAGCTGGAATGTTTGGAGCATCTGGTTCTTCTTCTGCCTCTTCGAGAAGGTCCTCCATAGACTTATCCTGGTTCTTTTCGAGCCAGTCAATCGCGCCTTGCAGGTTACCGCCCTTCTTCATCGCCAATGTAGCTTTCTCCTCCTCAAACCCCATCTCCTTTAATGTATCAATATCTGACATGTCGGCGGTGGAGCTTGATGTTGTGGCCTAGTGGCAGTCGCTGCTGAGGCGGGCAACGGATGATGCAGGGATAGATAGAGAAAGACCGGCAGAGTCTCGCTCGCTTGAGTGATCAATCTTGATCAAGGTGACGGATGAAGGTTGAAGAGGTGTGAATGGGCGATCGGAATTCGATATTCTGGGAGTAGCGAATGGATGATGCTAGATTCACATGCACGTTGCTTATGAGAGCTTGCAGTGACGTGTGAGGGGCGGAAGCGAGTCCGTGGAGCCGCTTGAAACCTTGCTTGGCTCAAGCCTCCCCGACTGACGGCATGTGCTGCCACCTTTACCAACTACCTCATTCAATCAATTCTCATCTGCACTCACCCGAACACCGCAAATCTCTTTTCGCAGATCACCTACAACTCGCCTAGAGTGTCCTACTGCCATTGGATCGTCGAACCTTCCGAATAGCGAAACCCGCAACACGCAGCCATGTCTGTAGAGCTTGACCCGAACGAGCTGGGGTTCCGCCGTGAGTCGTGTGACTGGAAACATGCTCATCTGTTCCATCTAACAGAGGAAAGGCCCTTTTACTCAGGAGGTATCGCAGGTTTTGCGCCTTCACAACCCCGGTCAGAACCCGGTCGCCTTCAAGGTACGTTCTGGCTGATTGCGTTTCAAGCCACGAATGCTGACAAAACCCAGGTCAAAACGACCGCTCCCAAGCAGTATGCGCTTTCCAGAATCCAGATCGAGCGCTTGACTAACCAGGAACAGATACTGCGTGCGACCGAATTCTGGACGGATTGAGCCAAACTCAGATGTCGAGGTCCAGGTGCTGTTGCAAGCTATGAAGGAGGACCCGCCTCTCGACGCAAGATGCAGGGACAAATTTTTGGTCCAATCGATCGCCATTGATGCCGACAACGAGTTCTCCAACATCCAGCAGGTCGTACGTGCACATCAACACCCACATAAAGAGGTCCGGCATTAACCATAAGCAGTGGCAGCACATTGAGCAGACTGCGAAATCTGCGATTCAGGAAAAGAAGATCCGAGTTACATTCTTGCCAGCTGACGGCTCAACCGCCGTCAATGGTGTGAGCCATGGCGACGAGTCCTTCTCTCGCGACTCCCCAACTCCCGCACCACGCACGCCACAGCGAGGCTCTGAGGCGGCTCCCGCAGGTCCTGTTTCCGTACCCGAGTCACGTCCCGACGGTAACCAGCACCTTGGAGATGCGGTCAGGTCTGCCCACAACCCCGCCACGGATAGGTCCACAGTCGGTGCTGCTGCTGCGTCTGTGGCAAGCGCTGTCCCAACTTCTTCCGACGATCTCAAGTCTCAGTTAGAATCTGCAAAGGCCCAAATCGCAAAGCTTCAGGCCCAAGCACAGGATTCAGGTCTCCGACAACGCAAGACAGAAGCCGCCAGCAAGGATTCCAAGGATCGGGTTACCAGCGGTCTTGGTGTTCAGCAAGCGCCGGCAAGTGGTGTTCCAGTGCAAGTCGTGGCTGGTCTTTGCTTGCTTTGCTTCCTCATCGCCTACATGTTCTTCTGATCCACATCGCTTTACTTGCGGAGCATTGGCGTCATGGTTCTATGTAGGGACGAGTCGCGACAGAGGCATGCGGTGGTAGACGGGCAGGTCAGCTTGACGTTTTGCAGCCTCACTGGTCGAGTTGGAGATGTTTGTACTCTATCCTCTTCTACCAACGCTTACGAGACAAGGTCTTCTCTTCTAGAGGCTCTTGCATGATCTACCACAGTGCAAGTCAAGGGCAAGCCTCATTAAGATTACGGCTTTGGGTACTTCTTCAAAGTAGCTAGCGATTGATCAAAAATCCAGAACGTGTTCAGTGTTTCAACACGAGCGCAATGTATTGCAGCTATCGGTGACATGCTTTTGTTACACGACCAAATGGGCACGGAGGATAGACAAAGCCAATCACATGCAATCTATGCCAGATTGTGTCCAGAATGTTGCGGCTCTGCATGGTGCGCCGAGATCGGCGTTGAACCCAATGCCAAACGGCACGAGCCTCCAAAAAGTTGACTCAGACTGGGGGGCCATTTTCGCCGCGGATAAGGACAGCATTCACATATATTCACCTGTTCCAATTCATACGGTCGTCCTCAAGCCAGCAGATAAGATGTGCGGAATATTTGCTTGCCATTGGTATGTACTTCACGGTTGTACGCCGTCCCCAGCAACCGGAGACCCCAGTGTCCCAAAAATTGCCCCTCCTTGAGTCACGCGCCCCTCTATCGCACTGAGTACTAACATACGCACAGTCATCCTGATGTCCAGAAATTCAAGCCTACAGCCCTGCGCATGGGCAAGGCGTAAGTCTCATATGTGATTCCTCAAAGAGCTCAACTAACAAGAGACAGTGCCCGCCATCGAGGACCAGGTAGAAAGAGTCGATGCTGTTATATGAACCTGTCCCTGACACATTTGCGCAGACTGGAGCGGTAACCACATTTCCAACAACACCATCCTCGTCCATGAGCGTCTCAGTATCGTTGGTATCGACACTGGCGCTCAGCCCATCTTGAACGAGGATGGGTCGATTGCTCTGGCCGTCAATGGAGAGATCTACAACCACAAGGTTCTGCGGAAACAGCTGGCAAAACCATACCCTTTCAAGACACACTCTGATTGCGAGGTCATCATTCCCCTTTACGAGCAGTATGGCATCGATGCGCCAAGATATCTGGACGGCATGTTCTCATGGGTACTCCACGACAAGAAGCAAGACAGAGTACTCGCCTGTCGCGACCCTTGCGGTGTGACGAGCTTCTACATGGGTCGCTCGAGCGAGACTCCTGGCGCTGTGTACTTTGCTTCAGAGCTGAAGTGTCTCTTCCCTGTTTGCGACAACATTACGCTTTTCGAGCCGGGTACTATCTACGACAGCTTGACAGACAAGGTGACTAGATACAACGACCCCAAGTGGTTGATGGAGCCTTCCAATATTCCAACAACTCCCGTTGACTACAAGCTGCTGCGCACCACCTTTGAAAGAGCGGTGAGAAAGAGGATGATGGCTGAAGTACCATACGGTGTTCTGCTTTCTGGTGGTTTGGACTCGAGTCTGGTGGCCTCTGTCGCTCAGAGAGAGACCTTGCGATTACAGAAGGAGCATGCTAGCCAGATGAACGGACAATCCAACGGTACCAGCACACCTTCGGAGCAAGACCAGTTGGCTGGCATTGATGAGGACTACCGGTTGACCGATGTGCCTGTCCTCTCGCAACTCAACTCCTTCAGCATAGGTCTGCCCGATGCGCCGGATAGCAAAGCAGCGCTGAAGGTCGCTCGCTTCCTTGGAACGAAACACCACAACTTCACTTTCACGATCCAAGAAGGATTGGACGCGCTTTCTGATGTGATCTACCACCTTGAGTCGTACGATGTCACGACAATCCGTGCTTCAACACCCATGTTCCTCCTCAGTCGGAAGATCAAGGCCATGGGTGTGAAGATGGTGCTGTCCGGCGAGGGCAGTGATGAGATTCTGGGTGGCTACCTTTACTTCGGTAATGCTCCGGATAAGAAGGCCTTCCACGAGGAGACGGTGCGCAGAGTCAAGAACTTGCATTACGCAGACTGCTTGCGTGCCAACAAGTCCACTTCTGCATGGGGTGTAGAAGCTCGTGTGCCATTCTTGGACAAGGAGTTCCTCAAGGTTGCGATGAACATTGATCCTCAGGACAAGATGATCACCAAGGACAGGATCGAGAAGTACATTATGCGTAAGGCTTTCGACACCAGTGATGAGCCAGATGCTCAGCCATACCTCCCCGACGAGATTCTCTGGAGACAAAAGGAGCAGTTCTCTGATGGTGTTGGATATGGTTGGATCGATGCTCTCAAGGACAACGCAGAGTTGCACGTCAGCGACGAGGACATGAAGAACCCGAAGCCAGAGTGGGGCGACGATATCCCTGACTCCAAGGAAGCGTAAGTCTGACCATGAACAAAGAGAGTCTCGTGATACTGACTATGAATAGCTACTGGTACCGCTGCATGTTCGACGAGCACTTCCCTCCGTACTGCGCGTCCACTGTCATGAGGTGGACCCCAACTTGGAGCAAACAGACAGATCCAAGTGGTCGTGCTATTGCCAGTCACTCTGCAGCTTATAAGAATAAGGCGTAGGATATCAATGCCTCAACTCGCAGATGGCGTTTGCAGGAAGAGCCTTTTTCTGGATTTGGGCCGGCATAGTCGTAGATCTGTAGCACCATGTAGATTGCAGTGGCTTCCAAATGTTTTTGAAAGGCCATGTTACTCGTCGAGCGTCATCGTCGTGTGGTGGGTTATGCAAAGTCGCAAATATGGCTCAATCAAGGCAGATGTAGGAGAGACCATGCTTCGTCAAAGGACAACTTTTGTTGTTCCATGACCACAAGCAGATACTATCAGACTACACTTGCAGTGATTACCTTTACCAATTCAGTCAAATTCTGCTTCTTGCCATGTAAATGGAGCACTATCAGCTCTGATCTGGTAGTGCAGTCGAATGCGTTGTGAACTCTCTCGGAGGTGAAGCTCTCCCCGCAGCTCATGGGAAACTTCAGCATTCCCAATCCACGCTCACCCCCCCGACACCAACAAAGCATTCTGCACCTCAGATCCATCATCCACACAGAATGAACCTCACAAGCTAACAAACGCCCACAATGCCACCCCGACCCAGTATCCCCCTGGCATTCCCGCGCCTCCTAGCCCACGACCGACCACCATCCATCCCTCTCCTCCCCTCCCGAAGCGCAACCTCAAACGTCAAACCCGCCTCCACCCGGCGCAAGCGCCCTCCCTTCCCCCCACCCCCCGCCTCCCCAACAACCAGCACCTCCTCCCCGCTCGCCGACTCCAACCCCAACAACCCCCCTCCAGAGTCCCCCTCCACCTCCTCCTCCACATCAACCGCAACCGCCAAAGCCCAGCTCGCACAACAATGGGCCCCCCTAACGCCCCGCCTGCGCCGCTCTTTCCCCTTCCTCGCCTCCCTCGTCATCGGCCTCGGCCTCGGCACCTACCTGACATCCTATTTCCTCTCCGCGCCGCCCGAGCCCGGCTCCTCTGCGGACGTGGCGGAGATGGCGCACCTCCAGCGTGCAGCGGACGAGCTGTTCATGGTGAAGATCTTCAGGGGGAAGTGCGTTGCCGCGGGACGAGCGATACGGGGGGAGGGGCCGGAGTGGCGGGAGGTTGAGACCGGAAGAGGAGCAGGGGGGGATGGGCAGGGGGAGGAGCAGAGGGTTGGCAGGGTCCGGGCTGCGGAGTTGAGGTTTGAGAAGGAGAAGAGGGCAAATAGGGAGGTGGTGAGGGAGAGGGAGAGGGAGATTGTGGCTTCTGGTGGGGTTGGGGAGGAGGGGGTCAATTTGGGGAATAAAGGAGGTGAGGAGGAGAGGTTGGAGGGGTTGAGGCAGCAGGCTGGGGCATTGGGGTTGGAGTTGGACTTGGAGGGGGTGGGGGAGGGGAGAGGGGACGAGAGGTTTGGTAGGGCGGGGAGTATGGTTGGGGAAGCGCTGGGGGGGAGTAGGGGCGTGGCAGTTGAGAGAGTGTTCTGGAATGCGAAGGAGGTGGAGCTCGTCGCGGTGGTGTATTTGGGAAAGGCGCTTTGTGGGTGGCCTAACACGGTCCATGGGGGGCTTTTGGCGACGGTGTTGGGGGAGAAGTTGGGTTTGGCGGCGGAGCTGTTGAGGACAGAGGTGTTACCGAGCTCGAGACAGAGGGAAGGTGGGAAAGGACAGGTGCAGGATCAGAGGGATTGGAGGGGGCTTAGTGAGCTCGAGGTGCAGGATCAGAGGGATTGGAGGGGGCTTAGTGAGCTCGAGGTGCAGTACAAGAAGCCTACGTATGCTGGCAACTTTTATATTGTAAGAGCGTTGCCGAGGGTCGGAGAGGACGGGGATGGGATAGAGGTGGAAGGAGTGCTTGAGACTCTGGAAGGGAAGGTATGTGTACAGGTGAATGGCAAGGTCCCTGCAGAAGAGGCAGTTCCCTCGACAGCACAGAGCGTGTCGAGCTGGCTGAGCTGGCTGCGGTGGAAATGAGCGAGTTTCTCCCGACTACAGGAGACAGTAATTCAATCATGCTCTTTGTCCCAGAACGGGTAAGGAAGCCTTGTAAAAATAACAAAAATCAAATTGCTCATTGCGCCTAATCGTATCAATTGTGGTATTTGACATTCGCAAAGCCAAAGGAAACAGCAGACCAAGCTGGATGGACGCCGACCCATTTCGTATCCTCCATCCCTCTTCCCATCACTCCCAACGATCCGACGACTCTCTTCCCTCGCTGCCTCGTACCTGACATGTCCTCGTATCCAGCGCGCGCTTTACCGGGCCTAGCTAACTAGTTCTTCTTCTGCGATGCCATGACTAGGAATGTGTCAGCATACGAGTTCGTCGGACTGTAATAACATGACGGACCTGATGGCACAATGATGATGACAAGCAAGATGATGATGCCTGCGATAATGCAAATCCGCATCTTCATGTCCTTCCACCACATTTGCTTGCGAACTCTGTTGGCTCCACGGCGGAAACCTTGGGCAGATACTGCGAGATTGTCTGTCTTGTCCTGAAGAGAGTTGAGGTTCTCGCCACGTTCCGAGACCTTGTTGATGTTGCTACGCATAACATTAACGGTTGAGTCGATTTCCTAGATAGAAATATCAGCATTCCGGTCATACAAACACTCATGAATTAGATTCATGATGATCTCAGTATGGCAAGGTCGGCGCCATCATGTACAGCGATAGCGGACTCTCGCGCAATCATGAAATCGGGTAGTATGACGTACAGCTTGGAGAGCAGCGGTGCGCTGGTTGGTGTCTCTTCCGCCCTGAGAGGCGCCAGCGCCCTGTCCGCTGGGGATATAAGGGTCGTAAGGGGCGTCCCTGTCGGCCATTGTGAGGTGTTGTGGTTGTGAGAAGGTGATCAAAGGTTGTTGGAAGAGGTTGCCTGCCGGAGTTGCCGCAAGTCGCTACAATGGGCGGGTGTCGTTACTGGGCTATCGATGAGTAGGTCGGAGTGATCGGATGGATTTGGTGGTCCAGTCGAGCGAGATGGTGGACGAGAGATGAATTGTAGAGCAGTTGCGCAAAGGTTGGTTGGTAAGTAAGTGGTGGAGGTTGGTGAAGTGGCCGACGAGTTGAAGCTGCCGAGTGGTCTGTGCGTCTACCGCTGCGGCGACACGCAACGGGGAACAATCTATCACAAGCACCCATTGGTTTGGGAAAGCGGAAAGGCAACAGCTTTTTTTGCTGTGAGGTTGTAGTGTCTATTTGGATATGCAGGATTATTGACTTCACAGGCAACATTCAACTGAATCTCTATCGGCCTGGTTATGAGAGTAACGCCATGTCATCTTCCCAACCATAACTTCCACACAAGTACATATGGACATACCCTGGATCTGGTCACAAGCGCCGTGCGAGTACATCAAGGACTCGGTCAGCCCTGCCAATGACCCTATATCGTATGATTGAACACAATATCGCATTGGTTGGAGTGTCAGGGTTTTCCTTTCAATTACCAAACATGCCTTGAATCATGTCTCGTGTGAGTTTCGGGTTCGTACCCAGCACGATTTATGGGTCGGCAGCCACCAGGTTTTCTTAAAAACTTCTTGACGGTGATCGGATCTCAGCAACGAGAGAAATGTCAATTGTAGGACAAGCGACCCCTGTACGGGTGCCAAATCGCAATATCATAAGAAACGGGCGACATAGCTGCTGGTCCTGGGCGCGAGCGTGCATTCCTTGGATACCTGGGCAAGGATGTCGGGCCCAACGAACGAACACGCGTTCTTTGAGAGTAAACCATCAGCTGTGGGAGTCGTCAAGATGGTGCTGTCCGTGTAATTGGGTGATGGATAGTATTGATACTCTCGAGACCAACCTGTTCATAAGTAACTCTCAAGGCTAGCAAGTAACCACGCTCGTAGCGCGCTCATGGGTGGATGACGTTGCACCCAGAGATGGCCTCAGTAAGCTCAGGGCCAAGTCTGAGGATCGTGGCGGAGTCGTCAGTCTGCCCTGTGCTTCTTCCCATGTCTCTCAACTTGAAGGGGAAAACACCAGCCAATCGGCCAAGACTGGCTCGTCTGCAACCTCTCTCGCGCTCATTCCATCACCACTTCACTCGTCTGACAACCACCTCACCCACTCTGTCAACCATATCTACACTCGTTCCACCCCCCTCGCGAATAATACCAACGGGAAGCGCAGGTCCTTTCCTCACTGTGCGCCGGGCAGCGCTCTACACTGCGCCCATCCTGTCGCTCGATCAAGAATCTCTCCGTCGCACCCACGGCACCCTGCCTTCCGGCTGACGCCTCTTCGACATCTTGTTTACGAGCCCGACAGATCTCAGTAATCTTGTAATACCACGTCACAAATTACTGTCGTCGCATCTTCCTCTAATTTTCGACGCGCATCCCCGCCTTTCTACTTCAACCGTTAGCCGCGGATACACAGTCACGATACACTACATCATATAACCAAATCATGAAGATCTCTGGAGGCTTTGCAGGAGCGGCCTGTACGGCCCTTCTGGCTGCACAGTCGGTTGCTGGTATTGAGTTGAACACGAATGATCAAGGTATGTCCTTTTACAGGCGCTGGAGTGGTAGGACGTTGCTAATTCATCCAAGAATCCGTCAAGCGAGCAGCATCTACCGCCGCCTACAAGATGATGACATTCTACCCTGGTAACAAGACTGGTGGTATCCCTGGTCTGCTTGGAGACCCATACTACTGGTGGGAGGCTGGTGCCATGTTCGGCAGTTTGATCGACTACTATTACTACACTGGAGACACTAGTTATAATGCGGTCGTGACCGAAGGTCTTCTCTGGCAGACGTCCCCCACAAGAGACTTCATGCCCGAGAATCAGACCAGATCACTCGGCAACGATGACCAAGGCTTCTGGGGTCTTGCTGCTATGTCTGCTGCTGAAGTCAACTTTCCCAACCCTCCCTCGGATCAGCCCCAGTGGCTTGCACTTGCACAAGCCGTCTTCAACTCGCAAGCCAACCGTTGGAACACCGAATCCTGCGGTGGAGGCCTGAAGTGGCAGATTTTCACCTTCAACAACGGATACAATTACAAGAACACAATTTCCAATGGATGCTTCTTCAACATCGCTGCCCGCCTTGGAGCCTACACGGGTAACAAGACCTACAATGACTGGGCGGAAAAGACCTGGGATTGGTCTCAATCCGTCGGTTTGATCAGCCCTCAGTACCAGTTCTTTGATGGTACCGATGACACCAAGAACTGCAGCGAGCTTAACCGTATCCAATGGTCCTACAACGCAGGCGTTTTCATGTACGGCGCCGCCATGATGTACAACCAAACCGAGTCTGACGTCTGGAAAGACCGTGTTCAGCAGACCTGGGATGCATCAAAGGTCTTCTTCACTGGCGCCAACAACCAGATCATGTATGAAGTGGCCTGTGAACCGAGCGCCAACTGCAACGTCGACCAGCAGTCTTTCAAGGCCTACCTTGCCCGCTGGATGGCCGCATCCCTCAAGGTTGCTCCGTTCCTGCGCGACCAAATGATGCCTTACCTCGTCGCCTCCGCCAACGCCGCTGCCCAGTCATGTGTAGGTGGCACCGACGGAATTACCTGCGGTACCAGGTGGGATGCCAGCGGCTGGGACGGACTCTACGGTGTTGGTCAGCAGATGAGCGCCCTCGAGACCATCCAATCCACTCTCATCGACTCGGCTCCCGGTCCTCTCTCCAACACCACCGGCGGTACTTCGCAGGGTGACAACACTGCTGGTTCAGGTGGAGACAGAGACCCAAGTCAGCCTGACAGGCCCATCACCACTGGTGACAGGGCTGGTGCCGGTATCATCACCTTCTTGATCCTCGTTGGATTGCTCGGCGGTGCTTGGTACGTTCTTGCCCCCCCCTTCCAATATCTGCACGAACTAACAACCTCGCAGGTGGATGATTGCATAGATTCCCCCGGCTTAGCGCCCGCACAAGAAAGGAGTGTCATAATGAGAACCACGCCCTCCACAAGACCTTTATCGTCATCATAACCATGAAACGCCCCCCCCCCCTCAAAACCGTTAATCATTCACATGCTCTTCCTCTCTCTCTCAATTGTACAGATTAGTCGTTTCCGTTCCACAGCCCCGGCAACCTACCCGGTTCGGCGCCTTCAAACTATCCCACTTTTCCTTCTTTGGTCTTACAAGGCATCAAGGAATTTCATCGTCATTGCTGTCATCATATCAGGGATTGGGAGAAAAGGGGACAAAGGGGACAAGGGGGAACCAGGTATGCAGTTTTTCTTCGCTTGAATTGAATGGACAAAAAGAAAGTTAAAAAATGTCCGTCAGCGAGGATGACCGTGGCGCACCCGCCTCGAACGGACTGCGTTATGCGCCGTCGATTAATGCGTGGGACTTTGTCCACTGTGACATGAGTATATCTTGTGATGATGATATTAGAGTGGAACTTTGTCACGCCCGCCTCGCTTTTTCCAGTAGCAGGTTCGCGGCCCTCAAATATTTTCTTGTTCCGAGATGGATGCGGCGTTGCTAGATTGACTCCCTCTCTGTGTCATGATGGGGTTGGGTGTCTCATTGCGCGCTTATATGCCTTGCTACTTGCTTGTAGATGTGTTGATCTGGGGATGCGAAGAGGGGGATCGAAGACTGTGGGAGCATTTAGTGTCATGGAGGGTCTTGGTGCGGGAGACATGTTCAGTCACACTTATCACGGTATGGGTAACGCGGAGTGATATAGTTGCAATAGTTCAGGAAAAGGACATGGGTTGAAATTGCTTCTTTGTCTACATGCATGAATTCGAAGTTGGGATTGAATTAGTGCAATGGTTTCTCTCGTCCGCAAACGTTTCTCGTCCAGAGAAATCTGTCTGTCTGCAAGGCGTAGGTTTGCACACGAGGAGTGGCGTCTCGTGAGACAGTGCCGTAGCGCAATGATCCCAGACTTTGGGACTGAAGCTCCCGGATATCAACGTCGATATTGCTGATGATCGGCGACATTAAACCATTGCTGAGTTGAAAGACATAGCAGAGATGTAGAAACAGCATGAGTAGTACCTAACGTGTAGGTCACCCGGTCATTTGCTTAGCCGAACGTAAGTCTCATTGACCGTGTGTAGAATATTATTCTCCAAAGGTGTAGCCTAGCTGTCATAGGCGTAGGGGTCCTCGTAGTTAAAGTCGGAAACATGTAATGGCGCCGAGAACTGTAAACCTAAGCAGGAATCTGGGTATGAAACATAGAAGTAGAATCGTCAAACATGTGAAAAGCAGTCGGCGTCCGGATAGTGAGTCCTAGCAGCTCGCAGGAATTGCAGGGGGGCTGCAGTGAGGAGCATCCGTAGTTGTATGGCAAGAGAGTGCCCAGCGCTAGGTCCTGGGTACCAGGCGCTCAACATCATCGTGCTGATCTGCTGCCGTCCCTAATCGTGATAGCCGAGTCCTGTGATGAGCCCGGAGGCAGGTCATATAGGCTTGCTGCAATTGCCTCGCGTGTTTGCCGATCGAAGCGGCGCTCAGAAGGGCTTTCGTCTTGGGTATTGGTACGCAAGTCGGCTCTCGCGTCTTCTCTGTCTGTTTCCTGAAGACTCTTGATGCACTCGCGGTAGATTTGTTCGGCAGCAATGGGTGGAAACGCATTTCCGATCTGCTTCAACTTTGTCGTGAGATCGCCTCTCAGCTGATAGTTGAGTGGAAACCCTTGCAGCAATAATAGCTCATGAATGGTCCAGAATCGCTTGCCGGCCCAGTGGATATTATGACGGGCTTTCTTGCTGCGTCCGCATGTGAAGGTCCCAAGATGGGACTTTCGTGGATCAATCGGAGGGACTCTATCTGCACGACGAAGATCCACTCGATCGAATCTGTGTTCAGGATGGCCTGCTGCAACACGACCAATGACATCTTGTATCGAGACAGTCGGGTACAAGTCTGCACGCGGATTATCAAAGGAAGTGTTGTAGAGTTGCTTCGGTAGCGATGGAAGCTTCTCCCCGGGCCTGTGTCTTGTCAGATGCCAATTCTTCGTACATCAGACACTCTTACGTACGCTGCTCCAAGGAAGATTAATCGGCGGCGAGTTGATGCAAGGCCGAGGCCAAGAAAGTTGACAACACCCTTACGAACGCTGTAATTGTTATTGTGGAATCCAGCAATCACTGCCAGGAGGTGCTGCCTGAATTTGACCCGATCCATGCCGTTGGTCTGCTCGATGACCACCAGGCGCGGCTTGATCTTCGCTAGTATGTCTCCTAGTCCCAACATGCAAACTTCGTTCGCATCATCATTTCGACCCGGCCTCGTGTGTGCTGGAGAGAAGAAAGGACATGGAAAGGATAACATGAGGACGTCAACTTTGACACGGTCACCGTACTGGCGCACAAAGTCGAAGAAGCTTGCGACCAAGGATTTCACATCGTGGTGATTGCAGCGATATGTGTGCATTGCCTTGGGATCGTTGTCGAACGACCACAAAACTTCCAGGCCCGCGGACTTTGCCCCTGCCGTAGCGCCGCCGGCTCCGCTGAAGCCATCACAAGCCGTGTATCGGGCAGGGAAGGGTGTTTCTGGAGTTGGCTGGTCTGAGTGTACCCCAGACTCCTGTCTGCGGGCAGTGCGTGCAATCTGCTTGCGCTGTAACCTGAATAGCTTGTCTTCAATCGCGAATCCTTCGTCTGCTTCCTGGTCTGTCAGGTTCATCCAGGTTTCTTGAACCTTACGTGCTTTTGCTGAACTGGGTCCATTGAAATCTACAACGTACTTGGATCTGCAGATGAGAGTGCCAGCTGGCTGGGACTCGGAAGCTCGAGCCATTTGCGGGAAGAACTCGTTCATGCGACCTTGCTGGTACTGCACAGGCCTCAAGTGATTGGTGAAACGGATTTGTCTCTCCATAATGGGTCGGACGTTGTCAAGCGTGAAGCTCTCCAGCACACGACCCCTCCTATCTCTGATGGAATCAGTGAAGACTTCCTGTATCATCGCGATTTCTGCGGCTTCTGATTCGAGGCCCGGTGACATCTTTGACAGCTTTCGAAATCGTATGCCGCAAAGGACGAGTTCATCCCCGTTGGCAGCATCCTTGTACATCTTTTTGACCAGTAAGTAATCGCCGTCGTATTTGTTCAATTTCAGCACAGTCCCATTACTTAGAGCGTGGCCATCTGCGGAATGCATGTAGATTTCATTCCAGTATGGAGATGTGTTCCCTGTACGATGCGGATGTGTGAGAGATCCGTGTCTTTGTATTCGGGATTGCTGGAATGCCGCCCGCTCGCTGATAATTTCCACATCGTCGTCGTCTGAGATCTCATGCACGATATGGACGTCATCTTCGACGAGGATAGGACCTGTAAAATGTCAGATGTTGTGGACTCATATATGTATTGTGAACTCACTGGTTGCGTCACTGCGATGAGGCTGTCGACGATGGCGGATTGGAGGCATGTTCACTCCGAGGATACCATGAGCCTGCTATTGAGAGTGCCTGCTTAATACGCAAGCCTCGAGTGTGTTGAAACGTAGTGATGTGAAACCAAGGTGAGTTGTCAAAGGTGAAAAGTCGCAGGTAAAGCCGAATTATATTCGTCTGAGTGAAAGTGAAGCAACTAATGCTTAAGAGGTTGATGATAATGGCAATGAGTCAATAATAGTCGTCAGCCGCCTCACTGCACAAGAAAAGAGTACTGTGAGTTGTGGAAGCAGAATGTTAGTAAAAAGGTGAAGTTAAATAGTGGCCCGTGAAAGTGAGTATGAGCTGCCATGAATGAAGACAACGGAAGCTGTGAAAAAAAGCAACTGCATCGTCTGCTGCAGGCTAGTAGATACTTCCCATCAACATCGACTGTCACATGTCCTGGGGGCAAATGATATCGCCGAGCTGTTATGTGCTCTTCCAGTAGAGGTACTGATGAAGTGCATATCAGAGCGTTTGCTTCCAATTTCATCCTTCTCAGTCAGACCTGGACTAGTATTACGATGTATTGCAAGAGTTTGCCGGCTATGTGCAATGGGGGTAAAGCACAATCGGGTGAGGAAGGAGGAGCATCAGACAGACTGGGGTAACATGTAGAGTCTAAGAGATATGCACGAATGTGATCTTCTTGGCCCAACGCGAATTGAGAAGGGCCATATCTGATGCTGTGACATGTGCTCGATCATGTATCGAGTCAAATGAAGTCACATGAAGTGAAAGTGAAGTGGGGTGAAGTCGATTGGAGTCGGCGCGACAGACGCGTGCCAGAGCGCCGGCTTCGGCAGCCGGGCCCCGGAGCATTGGGGAAATTTCTACATTCAAATATCTGAGACCGGCTTTTGAGATCTTTTAACAATGTGTCGCTCAGTATACCAGTGTCGTCCTGGTGGTTCTCTTACGTCCTACTCACGCACAGTAACATGCAAGCCGCAAGCGATTGCCATCTGCTCGCATAGACTTGTGCTTCTCTTGAGACATCGCCCACCCTGAACGATTTGCTCTCACACTATTCACTTCGTGTCCCAGGTCAGTACCGTCGCGTGCTCCCACTTCATACCCTCTTTCTTCTAGGATGAATTGCGAAGAAAAGATGTTAGACTTCAGAATCACCTATGTCGATCCTTATCCGCGCTGAGAATCAAACACAATCTCCTCTTCAACACGCAGTCTCCTGCCCCTCGTCGTTCGCCGGCTAACCGCGGGGTTGTCGCAGATCATAGAAATTCACAATGTGTGGAATCATTGCCGTCCTCAAGGCTTCCAACAACGAATCAGCCGCTGTCGAACTCCACCAGGCCCTTTACTACCTACAGCACAGAGGTCAAGATGCGTGCGGTATAGCAACCTGTGCGCAAGGAGGACGGATATACCAGTGCAAAGGAAATGGCCTCGCGTCAAAGGTCTTTCAAGATGGATCGCGAGTCGCAGAGCTACCCGGTTTCATGGGCATCGGACATCTCAGATACCCTACTGCCGGAAGCAGTGCGAACGCAGAAGCGCAGCCATTCTACGTGAACAGCCCCTACGGCATCACCCTCACACACAATGGCAACCTTATCAACGCGCCTGAGCTGAAGAACCACCTCGACTTTGTCGCCCACCGTCACATCAACACAGACAGCGATAGCGAGCTGATGCTCAATGTCTTTGCCGACGAGCTTAACCAGACCAAGAAGGCTCGTGTCAACGCCGAGGACTGCTTTGCTGCGCTTGAGCGCATGTACAAGCGCTGCAAGGGAGCATGGGCATGCACAGCAATGTTGGCCGGATTTGGTCTCATCGGTTTCCGTGACCCTCACGGTATCCGCCCCATGGTCTTTGGGTCTAAGCCATCCGAGTCTGGAGTGGGCGACGACTACATGATGGCCTCCGAGTCTGTTGCGCTCTCACAATGCGGCTACAGCAACATCGTCGACATCAAACCTGGACAAGCCGTCATCATCGAAAAGGGCAAGGCACCGGTGTTCCAGCAAGTCGCCCCAGAAGAAGACTACGCCCCCGACATGTTCGAATACGTCTACTTTGCCCGCCCCGAGTCCATCATCGACGGCATCTCCGTCCACCGCAGTCGTCAACTCATGGGCGAAGTCCTCGCCCAAACCATCCAGTCTCAGCTCGGCCCAGACGTCCTCAACACGATCGACGCCGTCATCCCCATCCCCGAAACCTCCCTCATCTCAGCCTACTCCGTCAGCAAATACCTCAAGATCCCCTACTGCCAAGGCTTCGTCCGCAACCGCTACATCTTCCGCACCTTCATCATGCCGAACCAAAAAGCCCGCCAAAAGGGCGTGCGCGCCAAGCTCAACGCCATTCCGCTCGAGTTCCAAGACAAGAACGTCCTGCTCGTCGACGACAGCATCGTCCGCGGCACCACGTCGCGCGAGATCGTCACCATGGCCCGCGAAGCCGGCGCGAAGAAGGTCTACTTCGCCTCCTGCGCCCCGCCCATCACACACGCTCACATCTACGGCATCGACCTTGCCAGCTCAACGGAGATGATTGCCCACAGCCGAACCGCAGAAGCCATCGCGCGGCAAATGGGCGCCGACGACGTCGTCTACCAGAGCCTTGGTGATCTCGTGAGTGCCTGCGCGCAAATCAGTCCGCGTGGACCAGGGCAGAGATTCGAGGTCGGGGTCTTCTGCGGGAAGTACGTCACGCCTGTGGAGGACGGGTACTTTGATCACCTCGAGAAGGTCAGAGGCGAGAGGGGTAGGATGAAGTTGGTGGAAGGGGCGAGGGAGGCCGTCAGGTCGGGAGATGCGAGCGAGGAGGAAGTCAGGATCGCGATGACCGGGGGTGCGAACGGGGCTGATCATGAGAGCGGGCCGTATATGGAGGGGGTCAAGAGGGATGCGGAGGAGAGGCCGCAGCCTATTGTGAGGAGTAGTCAGGATATCAGCATTCATAATTTGAATGATGAGAGGTAGTTCTTCGAAGGCAGAGATGAGGATGATGATATGCTTGGGTGGAATATGGTGATAGATGGCGTTGCTTTCGTGGGTTCTAAACGTATTTAGGAAAGACGTCTACATGTGGTTGTAGAGCTGGCACCGCTCAAGCCGCAAATGGCACGATACTTCTTCACGTTCTTCGCTCTGGCGATGCATATTCTGTCCGCTGTTTTGATACTTTGGCAATAACGCTGGAGTAAGGGCCACCTAAGCTCATCTCCATTACTACAGCACATACATCGACATGTCAACGCAGTCTACACAACACTACAACACTTCAATCACCCACCAGTCGAATGCAACGATAGGCAGATCACAGAAATCACATGACCTCCCTCAATCCCCATCATCGCCGGGACAATCATCCCCCGAACTCCCATTCCTAATCACTGACAAAGCACCATCCATTCGTCCCTGCCCATCACCGTCCCGACGTAACCTCCTGCAAATCTAATTACAGCACGTCTGAGCCTCACAACCTTCCCCAAGGATCCCTGCATGACTTTCCTGCCCCCCCCCCGAACCCACGTACCGCAGGGACGGACAGCCGGAGATGATCACCCGATCGCGAGGTCAAATGCAATGGGATGAACATGATCCACCCCACGGTCTGGGGGATCGGGGGGTTTCCAGCCAGGGCAGGCAGGCAGGCAGTCAAATCAGCCAGCGGGCAACACTGCTCCCCTGACTGACCTGACTGATTGGTCTTTCTTGGAAGGTCTCAGGTACATCGATGATGAGTGGCAGGGTTGGAAGGGGTGATTGACGGGCTCGTCGTGCGGGTGATCGTCGGCTATAGGGGCTCGGGGTGCGGCGCGATGCGCGGATCCTGGTGTCGTTCGTGTAGTGCGGTGGGGTGCTTGGCCTTTTGGGCGTGGCCGTGGTGGGAGTGCGATTATGAGGGGGTGGGAAGGGGATTTGTCAGGTTGGTGGAGCGAAGGGTAGGCTATGCATGATGTGGTTTGTAGCGTGAGACAAGGTGAGAAGGTACATACTTTCAGCAGGGGTTGGGCATGATTTCGTGTGCCATAGCTGTAAGTTTGAGCACTTACAACTGTTGACTTTGGAGGGTGCTTCAGCCTCATGAAGCTTCCTCGAGTCGGTCACGCTATGCAGCTGATGATCCACGCGCTGACCAAGTCCTCGACATAGAGGAGGTCACTGGTGTACTGTAATTGGGGTAATCGTAACAACATAAGGATGTTGCGAGCGGACAAGGGAGATGTCTCGCACCCAACACGCGTGAACGACAACACGACCCTGGCCTGCGGAGTTGCTTTGCTCCGGTGGTAATCTGTTCTGAAATTAGCGAGCCGGGGAGCAGCTCAGTTCGACAGTGGTGAAGAAGGTTGCACGTCCCGGACGATCATGAGTTGCAACAGGAGAAGTTTCGCCCACGCTGTCAGTAGAAGTCTAAAAGTTTGAGATTGCGGTGGTGATCGTTGGCGAGGCTCCATGACGTCGTGAACTGGCCGGCTGGGATCGAACACGCTTTCTGTAATCCCTGTCGGCCATGTCGGCGGTGCCGTACGATGCCAATTGCGAAGGACGCCGGCGGAAGATCATGCCAATCCACCAGGATTTGCTGGCGCCTCATCAATCTCGCTGCGGGACTGGGGCACGATAGACGGCATTTGGCGAGCTTCAGGTCGAGATCCAGACTGCTGCAAGCTCCTGTACATGTCCAGTTCGCAGCTCTTGGGTGGCAGGACCCTTTGTCGTTCGGCGCAGGTAGGAATCACTTTCCAACCAGGTTCCGTCTCCCTGAAAGCATGCCTCGAACCGAGCAACGAAGCAACAGGGCCTGTCCTCTGAGACATGGTTGCATGTCCGCAGTCGGCAGGTGAGTTTCAAGCAGCAAGAGCCCCACCTTGCAACAGCAACAAGGTGACAACGTGAGCAAGTGTGGTGCTCCACCTGCATGTTGAAGTGGTCACAAGAGTGCTCGAGCGATGGGAGTCGTGCCCACGAATTTCGAGCCATAAATTCGAATATGATTGGTGGATTTTCAACAACTGCAACAAGTCTGTCGTTCCAGCGGAAACATGCACATCTATTGCCTCTTACGCCTCGTGCGGACGCTGGCAGGTTCCGTCGGGCGGGAAGCGTGGCTGGAAGATTGCGATGCTCATTTTCCAGTTCTGACAGCCTGACAGGCTTTGCCAGGGTCCTAACAAGATCCCCACAGCGGAGATCATCACGGGAGCGACGAGCATCGACTGTGGATCAGTGATCCATGCGCTACGCACGGTGTGCAAACAGCCCTTGTCGGCGGACGACCTGCCATTCTTGCCGGAAGCTTCAGACGTGGTCAAGGGCAGACTCAAGCTGTCAAAGCAAACGTGGTCCGCGTCGAACACTGCGGGTCTGGAGAGCGTCGGAACTTTCGGGAGGATCACTTGACAATGATAAAAGGTCCCGTCGAGGAGGAAAGCTGGCTGTTCAGCTTGTCCGGCTGCTGCTGCTGTCTTGTGGAACGTCATTCCTGGCCCTTGCAATCTATCGAAATCACAGAGTCCAAATACTTGGTTACTTGTCTAGACCCTCGTACGGGTTTTAGACCACCTCAGGACAATCGGAGGCGTCGACTAGTCTGACAGACTGGCAAAGGATGGAGCGGCAGTGTGGTACAGATGACTGTGTCCATGGGTATGCAATAGTTATGCAGGCGACTGTTGCTTTTCATGTCGAGGGAAATTCGTGATTGGCCCAGAATTGCAAAGAGGAGCGCATCGACAGCGAACCAGATTGAATTGCATGTGAGAAGCCGAGGCAGCAATCAAGCATTGGCTGACAGCGGAGCTTGCTGCAATGCGACAGTCAGCAGAGCGGACATGGCGCCTGTACGAACCAGCGTGCAGCAGGCCACCGATTTTGCGTTGTGCTATCACCGCTAGCGTAACCAGCAAGATTTGCCGTTCATGATCGACTGATCTTCACACAGATCGCGTGGCCGATGATCCGCTGCATGGCTTGCACGCCAGGATGCACGACAAGCGTGAGAGATTAACGGGGATCCTTGGGCTGATGCGGTCATTGCCCGACCGCACTTCCTGCAATGCGAGTGTCGTCCACGAACGATCCCATCGCAGATGATGTTGCAGCTGGTGGGAAACTGGCAGGGAGACTTCGCTTAGAACATGTCGTCGTCATTTTCGTGCCTGAAATCTACACAAACAGATTCGGTGGTACGGTCGGGTCATGCAGAAAGGATGCTGTGGTTGGCATTGACCGTGTCAGCTCTTTCGGTGGTAGACTCTCGACCCGAAGCTCAGGGCTATTGTGTCTTCGTGGCGGAAATGAAAGCTTCGATGCTCGTACACGCGCACAGAGCACGTCTCCCTGGACGGAAGGAGAGTTACCATCCGGCCATTGTCCTGGCACACGAGATTCTAGAGACCTTCTAGACAAAAAAAGCCACCGTCGAATCCCCCAGACAAGTTTCACAGCCGTGACAGGGAGCAGTGGGTGATCAGAGTTTAGAGTGTTTGCTAACCCGCCCACCGGCTGAAGCTCGTAGACTGCTGGACTGTGCTCGGGCTCCCTCAAGCCACATAGATCGAGTCAGGGAAATCATGCAATGATACGCAGCCCGCGTCTTCATTTTACCGCGCCTGTCAGGCTGGCCACTGCGTCTTGTCGTGTCTTGTTGATGCTCACGTTGGGTCCCTTGTTGGGTTCCAGCCTGGCGCTCCCGTACTGCCTACCAGAGCTTCTCGAGTTGCAGTCAGATTAGCCTACACTCTGCATGAACAGGTGATCATGTCTGCCGTTTCGCTTTTGGAGGAGCGGCAAGTCATGTGGGATTGTTGTTCATAGCATGTGTTGGCCTCGAGGAACGAAATCGAGCGATGGCTTGCAAGAGACAATGTCGATGTGACTGAAGAGTCAGGTCTCACAGAAAACCAGGATCAAACTCCGGGTCCAATGATCCCAGAGACGAGGAAGAGGGCGGCCTTCCGCCTGCGAGAGCTGCTAGAGCTCATAGTGCATCTGCTTAGGGCCATGTTGCTGCAGGACGCGTAGCACATCCAGCAATAATACGGATCCTCAGACCGCCCTGCCCTCCGTTGAAAAGACGACACAGGCTGGCGGTAAGATAGAGGCAGCTGGCGTGTGGATGTGGATACTTCTTCAGTAGGGACAGATATTAAGCGAAGCATCTATTCGTCACGCTGGTTCGAGGTCGAGTGCTTGGTTCAGTGTCGCCGATCGCCATCGCATCACCGCTAAACACGGGCAGATCCTGCGCCTCTTTCCAAGCAGCCCGCAGCTCGAGTCCGTCCGTGCCTTTTGAGTGCAGAATTGATTGCCAGCAGGGATTGCGTACCTTTCGATTTCGAACGCGCTGTCCAGGCACCACGCTTGTCTGGTCCTAGTCTCCCTGCTTGTTGCCCTGTTTCGTGTGCATTGTCCGGATGGTGCTGTGGATGGTAGGTGTGACATGACTGGTTTGTGCAGCTGGCTGCTGGCAAGATTGAGCAGAGAGCCGCCGTCGTGCTTTCGCCGCCCTGGTGGCTACTCCACATCGTCCTGTCCAATCTGAAGCGATATTGACCACTGAATCGCTAACCTACCAGCCAAGTTGCCTGTACCCGCATTCTGCCGGTCCTGAGTGGGTTGGTATATTGATTGACCTCATGCCGCTTCCACTTCCGTCCCCTAGTCGGTGCCCTTTTGTTGATCGATCGTCGGATTCCTCTCTCGTGCTGCTGATCATCCACTGACATCGCGGTGCCTTAGTGAGGATTAGGAAGCATCTTGTCAACCGGCTGTGGCATTCAAGGGCCTTACGAACCCTCACTAATACGTTCTCATCCCTTCTTACCGATCTGACAACCATTCCTTCTATCATAGTCCCAAAATGGAGGTCGCCAGCATGATGCCAGTTCAGAACTACAACCCATCGCTTCAATATGCTCAATACCACGACCTACGAACACCATTATCGACCTCTGCAATGAGCTCGTCTATGATGGGTGCTGGAAGACAACACGAATTCGCACAGTACCATCAACAACAGAGCGCAACAGTCGACGAGTCTCCTGCTCATGTGCCCACCCCGCCAGAGGACCCGAACAAGCCATCCCTTCCTTCCATCTCTAACTTGCTTGGGATTGCGGACGGAGACAAGAGTTCACAAGCCCCTTCTGAGAGCAGTAAGTAACGCCCTGACATGGCATGCGTCACGGCAACTGGACTGACAGGTCACACAGGAAGCCCGCCACAACAAAGACTTTCTCCAACCGCACAACAACCAACACCAATGGAAAATACACCTTCGGCACACTACGCACCTGGGGAACACATGGCCATGTCCGCTGGTCAGATGCAGAAGCCGACCCTGCCACCTACCCCACCCATGCGATCAGACTCGATGCCAGATGCTGTGCAGAGCCCATCGACCATCTCCTCTCACTCTTCATTCTCTGGCCCCTCACAACACCACTTGGGGTCAGCTATGAACAATGTTGACGCCTCACAACAACGCGCATATGTGCCTGCATTTGCTATGGGAAAACCTGGGCCAGGTCCGCAGAATGTCTATTCGGCTTCACCGTACCCCATGGCTCCCTACATGGCTTCTCCGACGTCAGTTTCGAGCGGCTCATACTACTCACCCGAGGCTGTATACCATAATGGAATGTACCACCAACGACCATTGCCCTCCAACTTCCATCCCGCAATGATTGCTGCGCCGATGCTACCTCCTGGCGTCGTTGCGACCGCAAACCCATGGGAGCACCATCACTACCTCAGTGCTGCCAACCACCCCTTTCCAAGTGTGCAAGACAGATATGTCTGCACCACCTGCAAGAAGGCCTTTTCACGGCCAAGCAGCCTTAAAATCCATAGCCACAGTCACACAGGTGAAAAGCCATTCAAGTGCCCACACCCCGGCTGCGGCAAAGCCTTCAGCGTCCGCAGCAACATGAAGCGCCACGAACGAGGATGCCACACGCCAGAAATGGCTGGATTTGCATCCTCATGATCAAGCTCGATCAACGACCACGACCGCCGGTCTAATGTCTTCTTTCCCCGGCGTTGGATCCGTTTAACCTGTACTATATTGCACATAATGAGCCCCATGACTGGCTCCGTCACTCGCTAAATTTTCTTATCTGTCAAGTCACTCGCTATATACCCCTTTGCGCACACGATACCACTTTTGCGGCCCTTTTCTCACCGGTCTGGAACTTTACACACACATCGAAATACTTGCGCCGCCCGGCGCGGTCATCTCACGGAGAGCTCGGCTTCCCTTTTTTTTTCATTTCTGGAGACAATCGAATTGGTATGGGCAGAATGTTCGATTAGAGCAATTGTACATGGCTCGGGCACACCAAAAACAACTTTTTACTCGATCGCAGACCCCACACACAACCTGCGATGCACATAAGAGAGACCGGGAGAAAGGTAATGGTAAGGAGAGGAGGCATACAATGAGTCTTACAGGACTGCATCATCGCTTGACGGGCTCAAGGCTGGGGTATCCCTATGTACAATAGTCGTTCCTTGCACGCTAGATACCCGCGGCCAATCTGGACCGTTGCTTATGCAGATGAAAGGACTCTTGACACTTGATCTCTTCCAACTGTGAAACATCCAAATCGCTTGATGTTGCATCTCGAACCTTGTGATCTGTGACGCTCTCAACCACAACTACAGAAGCGATGCCAGCCCTCGGTGATGACTCACTGATCATGGCCAGCCACCTGTGGAAGTCGCATATTGCTGAGCCGATGAGCCCGTGGCTCTGTACATTGCAAGAGCTGAAACAGTACTTTCTACAGAGTTCTTGCGGGAAACGAAACACTTTGAACAAAGCGAGCGCTATAACAAAGAGTTCCGAGACCCATAATAGCAAAGCACCTGTGAAGCACACAATCAGATGACAAAGCAACAAAGTAGACGGTAGGTCACAGCGAGTGCTACAAAAGCAGATCGAAACAGAAGATTGGCAAGAGCATCTTGAACAGGGTATCGTATGCCGTTTTTCACAGAGACAGAGCACGTGAGGAAGCAGAGATACAGGACACGAAAGCCAGAAGTCGATAGTGAATTCTATTCAGGCACTAAGCCTTCTGTTCACGCTAAATACAAGGACGAGGAGGCTAATTGTCTACAAGACGGACAGATCGCCAAACTTGTTCTGTGGCAATTGTTAGTAACCGCCGTACTCTCGCAATCATCATTAGACATACCTTGTAGCCAGGAACGTCCCAGCGACCCTTGGCAACGAGCTGAGAGACCTTCTCGTCAATGTCTGGTCGGGCGGCAACGACTTCGTCCTGCAAGCGACTATTAGCATCCATGCCGATACACAACTCCGCCATGATTCTGAATGCCAAGTTTCCTGCCGAGCATCCCTCTGCATAGGTCCATTCCCTCGCTTGAATCTCACATTGCTTGAACAGCAACAAAGAAAATACATACCACAGTGAGTTCCTCAAACTCCCTCGCGCCCTGAATGTTCGCCAACGTCTTCTCCAAATCCTTCAATTCCTGGTCGACCAACGTCTTGGTCTCCTCGGCGCTCTTGACCGCCTGCGCCTCAAACGCATCGATCGCCTTCAACTGCCTGCTGACATCGTACTTCTTGACCGCGAACCCGGACAGCTGCTTCTCCATCTCGTCCACGATGGCCGTGTTCTTGAGCACGCTGCGGTAGTGCGAGAAGTCGACCGTCGTGGGCTGCTCGGACAGGATCTGCACTCGGCGGCGGGCGTCGTCGTTGCGCTTCTTGAACGACGTCAAGGAGTTCAGGGTCGCGCCTTTGAGGCCTAGTTGGGAGCCCAGGCGGGTCCAGTCGAGTTTGGAGGCGGCGCTGCGCTGGGGGAGGGGGTTAGTGGGGTTCATGGGGGCCAATTGGAGGTGGTGAGGTGAATTTGACGTACAGAGACGGCCATGATGACTGTTTGTGGTTTTGTGGTGCTTAGTAGAGGGGAGAGTGCGCTGATGGCAGAGGTTGTCGTTGGATGAGGTTAAAGGAAAGCAAGGCTTGGCGCGACCGGAGATTTTCGGCTTCACGGCTTCACTTCACTTGCTCACGAACATGGAGAGCTTCAAGAGCAATGTTTAGCTTGGATAGAAGACACGTCAATTGCTTTCATCTACAAACATGAGCAGGTCTATACTTCCAATCTCGCAATTCATCGACAGACACATCAAATAATCTTTAGGATCACAGTTTAGAAGCTTTGACGGGTAGCTTTCAAGATGCATCTAACTTTTGCCCCTCTAAACTACACAGACAACTCAGTGCTTCCGTTACGTACTCAGCGACATGATGGAGTTGACAATGTCGTTGTCGTTCTCCTTCAATGCCTTGACAGCCTTCTTTCTGCTGACACTGGCCTGAGCCATGACGAGCTCAATGTCCTTGGTCTCGAGGCCAGTCTCGTCAACCTCCTCGCCATCGTCCTCTTCTTCTTCCTTCTTGGCATCACCAGTATCAATGGCTTTGCCCTTGTCACCGTGGTCGTGGCCGGCGTGGTCGCCGCCAGCGGCCTCGTTACCGAGCTGCTGAGCAGCGGCAGCCTGAGCCTGAGAGTTCAAGTCCTCAATCTTGGCCTCACCGAAGATGCTGTAACTTGTTAGCTAAATCCTAGATGCTCCCGCGCATGTGATCCTTACATCCAGGTGTTGCTTGAGGGCGACTTGTAGACATCGGGGTTGCTGATGACGAAGAGGATCTAGGTTCTGTTAGCTGGTGTGCATTTTGACAGGCTGTGCGCATGTCGTGACATACGTTCTTTGGCCTTCTGAGGGTCACGCGAGTGATACCCTCAACGTGCTTCAGACCGAGCTTGGCAATCGCTTTCCTGGCCTTCTTCTCGTTCCTGGAGTGGACTGCGACAGAGGCTCCGGCGGGGATATTGGCGTCGCCCTCAGCGTCGTTGTCATCAGAGTCAGAGCTGTCCTCCGCGTCCTCGACCTCTGTTATCTTCTTCTCATCCTCGTCTGGGAGCTCTTCTACTCTTGGGTTGGCCATGGTGATTGTATGTGGTTGAGATCTGAGCTGGAATTAGCTACTTTGGCTGCGAACTGGTGCGCAATTGGTCTCTCCGATTGACAGGAGCAGTTGCAACAAACAAGGACCGATCGACGTACAGTAGATTTGGTGGAGGTGGTGAGCTTGAGTAGTCGTCGTGATGAGGACGATTTTAGCAAGGTGCTCCGAGCTTGCCCACCACGATTGAAATTCTCGGCTATACCCGCAGTGCGTCACAGTTCACAGAGCCCGTGGCATTCGAGGTCACGCAACGATTGGGAAAACAGCTGAACGTCACCGCTCTGCACATAGTCAAGTACACGGTTCAAGCAATGCGCAAGTAGTACAGTCGTTGGCTTCTCATGTCATTTTCTGTGCGTATCTGACGAGAGAGGCAAGCACAAGTGCCCAACCAAGTCAATGATTGGTCTTGCTGACGAGAACTCGAAGGAACTGATCCATCCCTTTTGTAGTATCTCGCCCGAAGTCGATTAGCTTTGCCGTGCTCCAGCGAATAGCATATCGCTTCTTTGATGTTGATTGTTAAAAGGCTGGAAAAAGACACCATAAACCCATGCAACACCACCAGTAACCCCCGTCCTCCATCTCCGTCTATGCCTTGGCCTTGGCCGCCGCAAGGGTCTTGCGGACCTCGAAACGTGCCTGTGAAATGTGTCAGTCCTGATGTCCCTCTTAGTGCATGGTCCCGAGTATCATATACTCGGAGACTTAAATACCACTGACCTGCTTCCTCAATCTCATAACCTTGAAGCGCTCAAAGTCGGTCAATTGTCTCCTCTTCAAAGCCGAAGCCCTGTTCTTTGCCCACGTGCTGTTGTTCCAGCTGTCGTCAACGTTTGCTTTCTCCCAGGCGGCCTTGAGTGCTGCGTGTCCGGCGGCGCGAGGGAGCTTTGCGATCACGATCGGGGTGAGGGAGAGATCCGAGAGAGAGATAGCGTGACGGGGGACAACGGCCTTAGCATCCTTTGCGGGACCGTCCACAAGAACCTGTTCATGAATTAGATGCGGTTCGGGAGTGCGCCAGTTCGCATGTCGCATACCCTCTTGTGGTCGATGATCTCAACAATGGCAGCGAGCTTGCCAGCGTTAGGGCCTCTGGTGAAGAGGACCACACGGCCGACCTCTACCAGCCTCCAGTTGCTTGCTGTGACATCCGCGTCGCCCATTGTTGCGTTCTGCGATGAAGTATTCTATAAGCCGACGATCAGCCTGGTTCTCTGAGATGATGCGACCAACGCTGTGAGATTGGTGTTTGGTAGGAGTGAAGGTGTTGTCTAACCTTTGCAGAGAATTTGTCGTCGAGATGCTTGACTGGTGTCGTTGGCGTCGTGCTTCAGTGATTGTGAAGATGGACGATCTAGCGTTTTTTTCGGCGAAACTGTTTTTCCGAGCTTAGGGTTAGTAGTCGGACTGGCATGCGGAAGACGCCAACCTTCGCATCTGCGTGCAAGATAAGTTCTTCATCATCAATATCTACCAACATCATTTGCAAGCAGACCGGTCATATCCAGACACCTTCCTCGTCTTGGGTCATCACCTGTAAGTTTCACCTTCTTCTCAACACATGCGCCAAAGATGCTATAATTTGCGTGTGACACCCGCGACCGGAGGATCACGCCTGGTCTTCTTGAACGGCGTGGGCGATGTGATCGTTCATTTCTTACATATTCTGAGATACCAGCTCCCTCTTGACAACCCTGGACCGGCTATGTATGGGGCAGTATTGACATGAGACAGAACTTGACTTCACTGTCTGTTACCTCTCGACAGGTCTTATGATCGGCTTTACGCCATGACTCGGTATGTCAGAAATTTTCTATCCCATCTCCAATGATTAAAACTTCTACGCACTAGATAGTAATTGACCCTTTCGAGGGCATGATCGTTTTTACACCAAGATCACTGAGGAAACCTGCTCGTCCATGCTGTAACAGATTTCAACTTGGAACATCGCTGACTGTGGATAAAGGGTGCTGTTCAGCTTCTGAAAGCCTTCATGACCTCGTGAATATATCAGTCTCGTCGTCTCTGTCGAGTCGTTATACCTTGCAATGGATCTCACACCCATAAGGATTCGAGGTGTCAGGCACCGAAGCGGCAACAAACCGCCTGGTGTGGATCAAAGTGCAAGGTCCGCCGCTCGTAGAAAGGGTCGATCCTTGCAGGCGCATCATGCCGCTGCTCAGACGAAGTAAGTCATCAGACTCGGATACTTTGGTTGAGTATATTTCATTCACAAACGTTTCAAACTCCACACACGAATTGAACCTCCCCTCCTTTGTGTGAACAACTTTAGCACAACCCCGTCGCATCTAGTGTTCCTATAAGTCGTCATGTCAGAGCATGATTGACTCGACACAGATCCGTCATTAAACCACACCTATCCACCTTAGAGCAGCTTCCTCCCGAAATCATGCAGCTCATCTTCTCCTTCAATCCTACCCACAATCTTCCTTTGGCATCCCCCAGGATAGCTTCCAAGCTGTCCACTGAGCGCATGTTTCTGCTATGTGGACTTGAATCGCTACTGAAACATTCACCACCCAAGCTTCCTGAGGGATCTGAAGAGCCGCCGGAACCGGATACAGACGACCTATCCGTTCCTAGTAATCTGGTGGAGGAGATCAATTCCCTTTTACGACTGCGCTGGGTGACATGGACTAGATTCCAGGTGCTCATGCGCAAGACTCGCGATGCTTTCATCGACTTGCACGAGGAGTCGCAATCCGGCATGATGGCAGCACTCGTTTTCGATACGCCGTCAGAGTCTCCTAACCCCACATTCACCACGCTTGGCCCTGACATCTCGATACCAGAGAAATTGCTCCATAGTCCTTGGTCGACAGACAAGACTCGTTTTCTCTACTATTTGACCTGGCTTGGTATGGGTATTGACTGGGAGAATTCGACATCGGGCGAGGTTGCCTATTCTGGTCTGGAGGACGCTATCAGAGAGAAGAATCGAATCGCTGTTGCGTCTCTGCTGGCAGACCAAATCAAGGTGCAGCCTACACAAGACAGTCTGAGGTCTGCAATCATGCAGCACGGTTGCGATCAGACTATCGTGTTTCACATACTAAGTGCATCTGTACGAGCGCGGGCTCGCAATCGTCGGGCCAACAATAGCTCACAAGCTGTTAACCCCCTCGACGCCTCAATTTGGAGCTGGGTTAAGCGCTTAGATGATGCAGGAGACAAGCGATCAAAATGGCTTAAAGGGGCGTTGCGAGCCGCGTCGGATTTGATGACCCAGTCCATATCGAATGCAGGACGCCTGCATGAGGACCTGATCGACGTCTGCGGTCGTTCATCAGATGGTGTTGAGCAGATTCCTCTTCGATGGGATTGAGAGCATGTCTCGACACACAGCAATGGGGGAACTCTTGCAAGTGAATCTCATGTCGTTCGTAGTCCATGAATATATGATGCCTATGCCTTTACATTTCCTGCCTTGTCAACCTTCCCCTTGACCTCCTCCTCCCTCCACATGATCCTCCCCTCCATCCCACCATCCACACTCATACAGGCCCCACTGACATGCCCCGCAGCCCTCTCACTACTCAAGAATGCCACCATCTTCGCCACATCCTGCGGCCTCGCAATCTTCCTCAGCGGTACCGTCCCCTGACTCTCCATATACAGTTCTCTCTCATCATCCAGCCTATCCCCAATAAGCTCCGTATCAACCCACCCCGGCGCCACAGCATTGATCCTCGCCTTGGGATTGAGCCTCACAATTTCGTTCTTCACCGTCAAGACCAGCCCATACTGCAGCCCCGCCTTGCCCGAAGCATACTCGCTATGGCCCGCCTGGCCAAACTTACCACACTCGCTGCCCGTGACGACGACAGACAGGTTCTTTATCAGCTCGCCGTGCTTGTCCTGGTGGTTCTTGGCGCAGAGCAAGAAGTGCTTGATCGTCAGAAAAGTGCCGCGCACGTTGACCCGGTATACGTTGTCCCAGGTCGTGGTCGGCATCTCCCAGATGTTGGGGTGGTCTTGCTCGTTGGTGATGCCGGCGTTGGCGGCGAGGAGGGAGATGGCGCCGAATCTGGTGTAGGCTTCGTTGATGCAGGTGGAGATGCTGGCCTCGTCCGAGATGTCGCCTGAGACGGTGAAGAGATTGTCTGAGGGCGTGAGGTTGGTGATGGGGCGCAGGTCGTGGGCAGTGACTTTGCAGCCATTTGCTAAGGATTGTCAGCGGCGCATCCTTGAGAATTGAACTTCATGCCGGGACAGTATACCGAGAAGCTCTCTGACTATCTCTGAGCCTATGCCTCCTGCGGCGCCTGTGACGAAGGCATGGAGGCCTTCGAGTCCTAGGAATGACATTGCGACAAACGGAGAATCACAACGATGTAATTGGGGAAGCAGGAACGAAGCCAAAGCTACTTAGCTAGTCTTTAAGTACATATCACAGATGTCGGTGACCATACTTTAGTACATGCATTAGATGCGCCGATAGTTTGATGGATGCACGTGGCGTGGAGGAATAGAAGTTCTGGAACACAGCGCTGTGGGTCCCAGTCATTTATACGTGGATCTTGTACATAAGAGGTTTGAATAGACGATGGCCAAGCTGCTTGACAGAACATATCATATACCTCATGTTGCACTTGACGGCTTGCCTGTCTGTGCCTTCTCCCTCGCAATAACCTCTCCAATAGCCGCAAGTTGCGCTTTGGACAGAGGCGCTGGACCAGCTTTGCTTGCCCTGTACTCTGCAGCACTCTTCTCCATCGGTGTCATACCCAGGATTTTCAGACCTTGCTTTCTCTGCTGTATGCTTGCGGCCTCTACCTCCTTCTGCGCGATGTACTCTGGATCGTGCCGTGTCCTGAACTTGCTGTACTTGCCTCTCAACTCGTCTAGAACTGAGGGGGGCATTGGCGGTCTCTGAAGCGTGGGTGTGAATGTAGCTTCATCAACTGTAAGGCGCAGAGTATCCGAGTCCGTATCCTCTGCTTCATCCTCCTCGGGAGTCTTGTTCTTATCAGGCCAAGCGATCCGTTTCTCTAGGCCAGGAATCCATCGCTCGCCCCTCTCATCTGCATCCTTGCCCTTCCCCTTCCGTATTTCCATCTGTTCTACGACCACATCACGAGTGAGTCCAGCCTGATCGGTAACCCGAGTTACTAGTTTCACGTCGTCCCAAAGTATCGCTCGCTCGCTATACACTGTTGGAGTATAGTTTTGCTTGTCTTCCTGCGCCATCCACTCTGGCACAACGTAGTTGAACTTGATATCGTGATCAGTGAACGGAACGTGTACCACTCATGTTACAGCGAACATACCCGATTGAGACCCTCAACTTCCACAACCTGTCGTTCCGTCTCCACGCTCTTCACTTTTCCGATCTTCCCTTTGTCAGCGCCCTTGAGCAACACCACTCTGTCGCCAACGGCAAACATGGGCTTGGTCCGCCATGGCTCTGGCAACACAGGCGGGTAATCCAGGTTTCTAGAAATGGTCCCGAATGCCGTACGATTGACGCCAATATCCCGTCGGGGTATCAATCTGGGACCAGCATCCCAGTCTTCTCGTCGATTCCTTGCCTCCCTCTTATAATGCGACCTGATTTCTTCGTCTCGAAACCTGGATGACATCTTCCAGTTGGCCTTCTGATCCTTAAATTCCTCCAGCTCCTGGTTCTTCAGCCTCTTGGCTGCATTTCGCTTGGCTCGCGTAGCTCGCGCGAGTATACGCTGCAATGGCGCCTCCATGATCAAAGTGGCGAGTTTGCTTGACAAGGATATAGACAATCCAAATGGAGCTTCAACAGACCAGAAAATGTTCAGAAGCGGCCAAGACTGCGGCTCTGCGGAGCTCACGATCGTTTGTCGATCTCCCGGAAGTCAATGGTCGCCCTTCCGGGGCAATCGCTACTAAACCATCTAACTTCACCATAACTTTATCCTTGACACGTTTGTGCCATCTGGTTATCCAGGGTGACCAAGTGGACAAATGCTAGCGTGACCTTTGTAAAGCTTTTTGCGTTTCTAGCGCGTCTTAGCGTTTCGCGCTGCCATACTGGGATCAGACCTCTTCACAATTTCGACCACATCTTGTTGCACTAAACGAAATGGCCCTGTCTCTCATGAAAGCTACAATTACGATCTTCGCAATCCTCGCGGGGTTAACATGGCTGAGACTGCTGTACATTCTACCACGATTTCGATCCAGACCAAAGCTCCGTAAACGTGGCACTTCTGCACATCTCCTCGTCGTCCTCGGTTCAGGGGGTCACACCGCCGAGATGATATATATGCTGGAGAAAGCTGTCTTCGGACCTCCTTCGGCGCTTCTAGACTCTGGGGCATCCGAAAAGTCCGACAAGCTTGACTGGTCGCGTTTCACGCACCGTACGTGGGTTGTCGGATCAGGCGACGACTTCTCCAGTCTGCGAGCGCGCGAGTTTGAGGGCAGCATTCTCAGCCAGTCCGGAGAAGAAAAATCTGGAACGTACTCCGTAGTCACTGTTCCTCGCGCCAGAAAGATCCACCAACCTCTCCTCACCAGTCCCATTTCATGCCTTCAATGTGCGTGGGCTTGCTTCAACATCCTCACCACGCGACGATCAGAGGCCGATCTCCCGGATCTCATATTGACCAATGGACCTGCCACCGCCACTGTATTGATCTTCACTTCAGTCTTTCTCCGTTTCTTTGACTTCAAGGGATGCCACTCAAGGGGCAAGATGCGGACCGTCTACATCGAATCTTGGGCACGAGTCAAGAAGATGAGCCTAAGCGGGCGCCTGCTGTGCTGGGTAGCAGACCGGGTATTGGTGCAGTGGGAGCAGCTTCAGGGCGCGGGAGGGAGAGCAGAGTATCATGGGGTCCTTTGCTTCTGATCACATGCATCTCAAGCACTCGCATATACAGAGGGCGACAGCATCGATCTACCGAGTCCGGTGAGGCAACATAAAGCATAACTACGGAAGCACGAATGATGAGACAATCGACATGTACATTAGAAATTAGACAATCTATGGCACCCAGCCAACCTTCTTGCCGCACCAACCCGCTCCAGTCGCAGCAGCCGTCACACCACTGAACAATATCAGACCTCCATACCCACTACCCCAAGCAAAGTCAGCATCGCCCTTGAACCAGCCGGCATCAACGATAGCACCAGACAACGGTCCACTGATGACCGACCCAATGCCCTTCCCTGCGGCAAAAAGGGCAATAATCATCCCCGTATCCGTGGCCGGCCACTGATCCCTCAGCACGAGCGTCACGCCAGACCACGTACCCGCGAATCCTCCGGCGAACATCCCATAAAGAATGGCAAAGATATACAGCACCGGGCTGTACACGGCAAAACTCCAGAACAAAAACACCGCGACCACGGTCCCGATGGCGCAAAAGTTGATCGCAGTAGTGACATGATACCGATCGACCAAGTACCCCGTAATGACGGCGCCGAGAATCGTACTCCCATTCGTCAAGCTAATCGCCACTGTCCCCGAGATCGGCGCGAGCCCGACCTCACGCGCAAAACTAGGCATGTAAAGCGTAGGCATGAAATACCCCAGCCCTTGCACAATGTTCCCGCCCTGCAGGATCCAGAACGCGCGAGATCTCAGGAAGCCCGTCTCGACCCGCTGCGGGCCCATGGCGGCGTGCTGCACCGGCAAGCGACCCTTCAGGCAGAAGATGGCGGGCACGGTCAGGACGAAGGTCGTGATGGCCCAGACGCGCAGGGCGGTGCGGAAGCCCCAGACGCGTAGGATCCAGGACAGGGTCAGTGGGAGGGCGACGCCCGCTGTGCCGGCGCCGGCCCAGACGACGCCGTAGGCGAGGCCTTTGCGGGCGAAGAACCATTCGTCGAGGTAGAGGAAGGCGGGGCTGTGGAGGGGTTGGGTCAGTTTCTTGGTTTGCGAGGAGGGAGGGGGATAGGGATGGAGGGGGGACGTACAAGTAGTGGATGCAGCCGCCGATGGCGTATAGGATGCCTTGCGTGCCGAGGAGTTGGGGGATTGTGTTGGAGAAGGAGGCCGAGATGAGGCCGACTTCGAGGATCACGAAGCCGATGATGCATGAGGGTTTACGGAGTCGGGGATAGGCGCGGAGGATGCTGTAGATGACGGGCGCACCGAAGTACATGATGCCTGTTTGGGTGGTGCCGATGGCGGCTATGGCGGAGGTCTGGCCAGCGAACTCGGGGAGGTTGGAGTAGTGTTCGTTGAAAACACCGTAGGCGAAGGGGAAGCCTGGAGTTGCAGGTTAGGGTCTGTTGGCATTGGGGGGGTATGGCTTGAAGGGAAAGAAGGAATTAAATCTGAGAACGGGCTGCACGTACCCCATACTAGTGCCTCGAGAATGAAGCATGCAAAGAGAACCAGCCAAGCGTCCTTGCCTCTGTCTGCTGGAGGGAGAGAGAAGTGTGGACCATCAGTAGGCGTCTGTTGGCCCGATGAAAACGGGTTCTGGAGCTCGATTTCTTCGTCTCGGTCATGGTATGAGTGTGTTCTGACCACTGCGGGGGAGACAGGAGAGACGTTCGCGTGGCCTGCCATTGTTTCGAGCCGTCACTGATGAGACAGTGATGACCAAATGGACTGTATAAGAGAAGCAGAAATCGGACCTACCACGAGCAAAGGGCAAGTGTGAAAACTTATACAAGCTCTATCGAAGATTCCTCACTGTGTCTCACGGATATTCTTACTCATTTATGACACTACCTGCGCAGATAAGGGCGAGGTTCAAGCACGCCCTGCAGGGGCGGACCGTTTGGAAGGGCGCATCGGAAAATGGCAACGGAGTTGAGCTCAGCAGGAGGAAGATGAGCCAGATAGTGGAGTGTGACGGTGGGATTCACAGGCACGACAGGGGACAATTCTGCCGCCTCAAGCCCGCGTTGGTCGAACGCAGCGATGGCGCAACTTCAGGACGTCTCACTTGATCCCCTTGGTTTACACCCTAAACAGAAGATATCTTCCGTGATGTACGGAGTTCGCACAATAGTCAGCAAGAAGCTCCGCGGGACAGACCGCTTCCCCATTGCAGAGGCATTGAAGCAGAGTATAGTGACTGTTGACAAAATTAATTCGATCATAGAAAGCTACGTTATCGCCCATATGCCTTCGATCGAGCCCGTTCTACCAAGCTCTGAGTCCACGAGCCAATGGACCATGCCTGATCCGGTGCAAGATACGTGAATGCCATCCAAAAAGCTATAACGACTGGAAGGATGATGGCACTTTTCTCTGCAAGACCCCACTGCTTGGCCACATGATCGACTCGCTCATGCTCCTGCTTCGTCGGACTATTATCGTCCAACTTGAAGCTCTTACCGAAAATGTCCTCCAGACCAGTCCCGTCATTACTCGCGATGCCGAAAGAATCCAGCTTCAACTTGCCCTCTGCCAACTCCATGTTTCTCTTGTCGGGCTCTTCGACAGTTCGGGTGTACTCCTTATTCGCCCAGCTTGCCTTGGATTGGGCAAGCCCCATGCGCTTGAACCAGTCGGCTTGTTTTGAATCTGGCACAGGCTTGAATTGCGGGGGCTGCTTCTGAGCCGCAGTACGTAGTCTCGCTTCAAGGGATCTAGGTGCTGGTGGAAGACTACCGTAGAATGGGGATGGTCCGCTGGAGAAAGAGGGAGATGGAACTGATGCTTCTACCTGTTGAGTTATTGGTGGATCGGGAACAGGCTCTCTCGCGCGCGGTCGTAGACTGTAATGAGACTGCGAAGGTTCCCAGTCCATCCTATCGTCTTCAGGTTGTCTCGTTGGCCGCGGCTGCGGAGGTCCGAAGTCGGCTCCAGCGAGCTGTGTCGAGTGAGACGAGGCAGTGGACGTAGGTGAGAATTCGCTCCGAGGCGCGAAATTCCTGATCTTGAAAGTACCATTCTGTCTCCTGCCAGGCATCGTATTACTGGTAAAGTCGGTTTGGGGATACTGAACGCTGTCTTCATCGATTAGGGGTTTGTCGAGGCTGCGGAATTCGAACTTTTGCCTCGGCGCAGGTACAATGACGCGGTAAGAAATGAGCAGGCTCATGGCAATTACTGCAAGGGTGAATGCATGTGCTGCTTTGGTGGTCTGATCATCCCAACTATCTCCAGTGCGGCCGAGCACATACCAGGCCGAGAATCTGATGGCAAGTACAGCGGCTTGTAGCCCGTAGAAAGGGACCTTGTGAACAGTTCGAACATTGTATAGTCGGAGCAGTGACGGATTCCACCATGAAATGGCAGCGGCACACCAGAGCGAATATTTGACAGCGATCCAGAATTCGGCGTTGCAGACGGCGTGAGGAGCCCTTCCCTGTACAATATACTTCAGACAGAGGCTGAGAATAGGCATATGGAGACGACTAACACGAGGTACGTCGACCCAAGGGTATTCGATAGTTTGCCTCGCTCCTAATAGATGCCATGCCGCTTGGATAAGACTTGAAGTCCACCACATGCATTCTACCAGAATAAGCAAGGCGTTCCATGACGTTCGCCATGACAGCCCTGATGTGTATGCTGGATCGAAGGTAGCTTTGCGTAGAAGTGATTTTGCAAGAATGTCGCTTTTGGCAGCGTATGAGCTCTTCTTGAGCCGGTCCCGAACTCGAGGTTCACATTTTGAGCACACTGGCGGATACCGCTTTTCCAGCTCTTTCTTGTACTCGGGGTAGCCGGCTTCGAATTCTGCATATCGTGGGTCGTTCTCGGACGGAAGGTAATTGGCCAGGCAATCTGCTAGAAATCGCTGGTTCTTGAGGCATTGGGAACAAAAGAGTCCATCTCCAGAACTGGCAGTCGCCCCTTGCGGGCTCACGCTTGGTTGTCGTACAGTCGCATATCGTTTCTCGGTTTGTGTGGGCGTGCCTATTGCTTCTGCAGGAACATCCGTGATTTCATCATGCTAGATTCAAGTCAGCATACCCAGGTGAATTTGCCAATCCAGATTCACATACTTCGTCGAGGAAGTTTGTTCCTTCGCATTGAGCGCACTGGAACCTTGCGATCTTGTCTCCTTTCCGGTGCGGAGACTTACTGCCACAATAGAAGCAGTATAGTCTTTGTCGCAGCAACGATGGCATTGCTGGGTGTTTGTCTGCTGGTTGAACAAATGTATATCCTCAAGCGGAGTTAAGGGAGCGAATCCGGGGGCAAGTAAACAGACGAGTAGAGTCGTAGGATCATTGTACGACCAAACTTGCCTCCGAGTCGAAGGATGGTTATGTGAAAAGGAGAGGATATAGACGGTCTTTGTCTATGGCTCTTGGTGCCAGTCTCGGTCTTTAAACAGCATGGCGTGGTGAACGAGGTCTTGTTGTTCCCTTTGTCTGATCACTGTTTTGAGCATCCGACAACTTTAGCTGCCGGATTTGGAAGGGCGCCGGCGCCCGCAGAGCTCTGGCAGTCGGAATGGACTGTCGATCACAGGCACAGTCCGCATGCAAACACTCCTGTACAGAACCTGTGTCTTTACTTGCGACCCTTCGATTGCAGCGAGTCTCGTGACAATCCTTTACAACTTCAAAGGATTCTGGAGTCAGCCGGACTGGTCTCTAAGCGGATGTCAAACCCCCAGGTCTCAAGCGGCAAGATCACGCTAATTCCGGATTCCATGTGCTTCTGATTGCAATGTCATCATTCCCCAGCCATCTCGCGACCTTCTCTCTTGTCACACACCAGCATGCGGGCTGCTTGAAGTGAAGCGGGGTCTCGTAACGCACACTTATGGATCGCTTGTCCGACCACGACCCTCTCTTTCACTTCCTTCTCTACGCGTCGACGCTGGCCGTCTGCAGGCTACACTTTCCAGAAAAACACTAGGCACCAGCAATGAATCCCGACCAGGCGGCCACACAGGCCTCCGAGGCCGCTAACATGAACATGAACACGAACAACCACGACAACATGACTTCCACATCGCCAGTCGACCAGGAGAACGACCCTCTCGTCGCTTCCCCTTCCCTCATCATGTCCGACGACGCCAAGCGGGTTTTTGAGCCCCCCGCGCATATCGCCGCACGCTTCTATCGTAGACCTCTCAATCGCCGCAAGTCCTCCGCGGCCTCTTCCAGACGGAACTCGCTCTCTTCAACCCATTCTCACACCTCATCCAGGTCCTTGCGTCGTGCATCCTCGCAACACCATGCTATCGCCCAGCAGCTCCGCAGGGCCTCCATTTTGGAATCTCGCAAGGCACGTCTCGCTGACCGTGCTGCGCACTGCGAGCAGGTCCGCCTAAGGGCAGCACTTCTCAAGTCAGCTCCCCGTGGAAATGGGATATCGAGCGAAGAGAAGGCCCTGGCTGCCCAGCTGGCTCGAGAGAAGTACTTGGCCAAAGTCACTGCTCAATGTGCCGAAGAGGTTGAGCGGGCCAAGCAGAAAGCGCAGGACATGAAGGCGAGGAAGTTGGAAGAAGAACGCAAGAATAGACAGGACATGGAGGATCGGCTTGCCGAAGCTGATAAGAGAAGAGCTGAATATCAGAGGAACCTCCATGCACGTCGCATGCGTAGAGCGAGTAGCCAGGAGAAGAAGCTCGCCTCAGTTGCCGAGGACATCGATATCGATAAAGCTGGTCCTGCTGTTGTCCTTGATGAGGATACTGCAGCTAGGAGGATCCAACGCACCTGGAGGTACCGATGGAGAAAGGCAGTCGTGGAGGGCTGGATGTACTCCAACATCACGATTGAGTACATGCGTCTGTTGTCGTTCGAAGACGTCAGCAGATTGATCACAGACGACAAGATCCTTGCTGCGACTGACCGCATCCTCACGCTTTTCGACCTCCTATCCACGCCTGATGAATCTTCCAAGTCAGACACCCGCTCATTCTTGAGTGCTTACCTCCTCCTGGCACATCCTGTTTCTGTTTTTGGCAAGCTAGGCCAACAAGAGAACGACCTGGTCGCCAAAGCCCAGGAACTTGTTGTGCTTTTCGAGACGGCCGTATGTCGTTTGGCCCGATGGAATAGATTCTATCCTTCCCCAACCCAGACACAAGAGTTGTCGCAAATTTATTCGACCTACACGACGGCCTTCACTGCTTGGAAGGCTCGAGATTCTTCCACACTTATAGACACGATGATTGCATCCTTCGTTGAGCTCGATGCCATCTGGCAGACAGTTCAAGATGACACGCTTGGTAATGTTGCTGATGACTATCGTGAGGGCATTCGAGACAATCAAGTCATTCTTCTCAGCCGAATCAGGAAGCTGGCTGGACCGGATCGAGCAGATGTTCTCATCAAAAAGGCCATCCGGGAAAGCAGGCGCAGGAAAGGTAAGCGACGAACGGCCGCTGAAGTCCGTCCGCGTGTGGCGGAGAGTACTCCTAGTGATACGGATGCTGTCGCCACAAACGAGAGTGCCCTGGATGGTGTACGGCAGTTGTCCACTTCAATGGAGACCGCTACGACGGGGCCACAGTCTTTCTCCGCACTCTTTTCTCCCATCCCGTCTAACAGGGTCATCACCCATGAGCTGGCGATCAACAAAGAGTACCGAGTGCCAACAGCAAAGCAATCGGAATTGAGAGATCAGATCAATCGCAGCCTCTGCGATAACATGAGAGACGGGATAGAACGTGGGGAGACAGCGACTTGGACCACAGCCATGGCCGAATGCATCAGAGGGAAGCTCCTGGGCATCCTCAAGCCCGGCAATTCTATGCACACCTTAATTTCCGAGGCTTTGGAATCCGATCACGTTTATCGGCAATGCACCCAGGGCATGTTTTCATATGCCAAGTTCTTTGAATTTATGGCATCGATCCTGCCCAAGCTCTGTGCTCCTTTCCGCGACGACCAAGTCAAGGTACTTGTTGAGGATCTACAGAACTCGACAGACGACACGACTGAAATGATCGAGAAGCTTTTCCGCCTGCTTCACTTCATTGACCTTCTTTCCCTCGACTACTCCAACTTCTTGCTTATGAATGCAGCCCCTATCCTCATTCGTGAGGCAGCAGGATATGAGCAGAGAATGTTTGCCGAGGACCTACAGTCTGGGAAGATCACTTTGGCGAACACAATCCGCTGGTGGCGCAACTGCAGTGTGAATGCTCTTACTGAAGCAGATCGACGTGACCCTGAGCAGATTCGCCTGGCGATCGATCGGCCGACCCCTACCAAGATTCATATCCGTGGCCTGGTAGATTTAGCCTCGTCTGCCACAGTCCTCGAAGAGTCAGCATGGCCGGAGACACTCGCATTGGATCGCGAGAGGCTCTTGCACATCAGGCGCAACTTTTACAGACTTGTCTGTATCGGAGCATCACTTCTTACGACCAAGAATTTGATGAAGCGAGACGTGCGCGCACCGTGGAAACCAGAAGCTTCTCGGTTGTGGGACTTGACTTCTAAGCTTGGTCTTGAGTCAGGGGACATGGCACAACAAGTGTCCAGTGTATTATTGTCTTCTCGAAGCATGCCGGAATCTTCTGAGAAATACTTGCAAGCTGCAGTCACTCGCTTCTGCCAGCAATCCAGTTCAGGCAGATTGTCGGACCCGGTCTTGAAGATCCTTGCACAGAGGCTGCGGACACATATCTTCATGCGTATTTCGGCTTCGACTAGTCAAGAGAGGGTCAGAGCTGCCAGCACGGCTAGTGAGAGCCTTGCGAGCGCTGGTCTTCCTGAGTTTGTTGGTCACATTAGCGATATCGTCGACATTATGGGTCGGCTTGCTGACGTTGACTTCAAAGCCCATGGCGCATGGTATGACCGGATTGCTCAGGAAACACAGAACGCCGGAGATGCTTGATGGATTTCTCTCGATGCAATTATTCATGGTTCGATTGCTTCTTGCACATGCTTTCATTATCGATTTTGGGGATACCTGCATTGGTTGGTGGGATGAGGCGTTTTGCTTTCTGGTTGGCTTGAACCTTACAGTATGTACTCCGGGACAGCAACTCTAGCTTCAAGGCAATGGCCATATCTATGTGCAAATATCCTCCATCCCTAGTTCTCCTCCAGTGTAGACTTGTCGGTCATCAGAGAGAGTGGTCCGTCTGTTCACCAATTAGAAGCGCTCCATTTGAATTTGTACCGATGTCGGGCTGCTTCTGGCCGAGGCCTATGAATTTCTCCAGACTCCAGATCTCCCTACCAAACTTACCTTTCCCACGTGTTGCTCTTGAACATAAGGCGTGACCTGAAACAGCTCTCGCAATGGTGCACATGCATGCGCTCAGGGCGGCTGCGAGGCCTGCCACCAAGGTTCGCAGCATTCGACCGGCAAGACCAATCTAATATCAGGACTAATTTGTGTACAGTCAGCGGCGCAAAGGGCGACTCTCTTACGGTCTCAAGCAACCACACGATACCTTGCCACAGCTACCGATACCTCTTCGACCTTGTCAGACAAAGAACTTTCGTCACGGACGCCGCCCTACCCAAAACTGCTCAAGAGACTGCATGAGGTCCGAAGACTGCTGCCCACGCGACCCCTCACTCTCGCTGAGAAGATCCTCTACTCGCATCTTGACAACCCGGAAGAGTCACTCCTGACTGGCACGAGTAATGGCGCAGACATTCGAGGAAAGGCCAACCTCAAGCTCAAGCCTGACAGAGTGGCTATGCAAGACGCGTCCGCGCAGATGGCACTTCTTCAATTCATGACCTGTAATCTCCCCACCACAGCTGTGCCTGCTAGCATACACTGCGATCACATGATTGTCGGAGAGAAGGGAGCGGATGTAGATCTGCCAGAAAGTATCAAGGGAAACAAGGAGGTGTATGATTTCTTGGAAAGTGCGGGATTGAAGTACGGGATCGAGTTCTGGCCGCCAGGAGCAGGTATCATTCACCAGACTGTGTTGGAGAACTACAGCGCGCCTGGTCTCATGATGCTGGGTACTGACAGCCACACGCCTAATGCTGGTGGACTAGGAGCCATCGCTATCGGTGTCGGTGGTGCTGATGCGGTTGATGCGCTTGTCGATGCGCCGTGGGAGCTCAAGGCACCAAAGGTCCTTGGTGTGCGGCTTACCGGACAGTTGTCTGGCTGGGCGAGCGCAAAGGACATTATCTTGAAGCTTGCTGGGCAATTGACTGTGAGAGGTGGTACTGGTTTCGTTATTGAGTACTTTGGCCCTGGTGTGGAGACTCTTTCATGTACTGGCATGGCCACGGTGTGCAACATGGGCGCTGAGGTTGGCGCGACGACTTCAATCTTCCCCTTCTCTCCCGCTCACATCCCATACCTTCAAGCGACGAACAGGGGCCCCATTGCCACGGCTGCAGCAACAATCGCATCTTCTCCTGGACCTCACAACCTCCTCCGACCAGACTCTGGCGCCGAGTACGACCAGGTCATTGAAATCGATCTTAGCACGTTAGAACCACATATCAACGGACCCATGACACCGGATCTCTCAACGCCACTTTCGAAATTCTCAGATCTTGTCAAGAGCAACAAGTGGCCCGAGACATTCGGCGCCGGTCTTATCGGATCATGCACAAACTCATCATACGCCGACATGACAAGGGCCGAGTCACTCGTCAAGCAGGCATCAGCAGCTGGACTCAAGCCCAAGGCAGACTTCTACATTACGCCAGGCAGTGAACAGATCCGCGCGACTTTGGAGCGTGACCAGACACTCGACACCTTCAGCTCCGCCGGCGGTGTCGTCCTCGCCAACGCCTGCGGCCCCTGCATCGGCCAATGGAAGCGCACCGACGGTGTCTCCAAAGGGGAAGAGAACGCCATCTTCAGCTCCTACAACCGCAACTTCCGCGGCCGCAACGATGGCAACGCCAAAACGATGAACTTCCTCGCCTCGCCCGAACTCGTGACCGCAATGTCCTACGCCGGCAGCACGACCTTCAACCCCATGACCGACACCATCCCCCTCCCCTCGGGCGAACCCTTCCGCTTCTCCCCACCCTCAGGCCAGGACCTGCCCACCTCAGGCTTCACCCCAGGCAACCCAGCCTTCTACCCCACCCCGGCCGTCCCCAACCCCTCTCAACCCGTCAAGATTTCCCCGACCTCCACCCGCCTCGCCGTCCTGGACCCCTTCCCCCCCTTCCCCGACACCGAGCTCTCCTCCCTCCGCATCCTCGCCAAAGTAAAAGGCCAATGCACAACCGACACCATCTCCGCCGCAGGCCCCTGGCTCAAATACAAAGGCCACCTGCCCAACATCGCCGAGAACACGCTCATCGGCGCCATCAACGCCGAAACGGGCGAGACGAACGTGGTCTACGACATCGACGACGCCACCGCCCGTTCGCAGGGGATGGGCATCCCGGCGCTGGCCAAGAAGTGGAAAGCAGAAGGCAGGGAGTGGTTGGTGGTCGCGGAGCACAACTACGGCGAGGGCAGCGCGCGCGAACACGCTGCGTTGCAGCCTAGATATCTCGGCGGCAGGATTATTCTGGCCAAGAGCTTTGCCCGCATCCATGAGACGAATCTGAAGAAGCAGGGCGTTGTGCCATTGACGTTTGCTGAGGAGGCGGATTATGATGCGATCAATGCGACGGAGGAGGTCAGGACCGAGGGATTGTTGGATGTGTTGAAGAGCGGGGGGCAGGGGGAGGTGGTGCTGGTTGTGAAGGGTCGGGATGGGGAGGAGAGGAGGGTGAGGACTAAGCATACGTTGAGTAGGGATCAGTGTGGGTTTATCCTTGCTGGGTCGGCGTTGAATCTGTTGGCGAAGAAGGCGAATGAGGGACGGTAGGTGGGGTGAGATGAGATGCATTAGTGGTGTTGGGAGGGAGCGGAAAAGGGTATTAGACGCGGTTGTGTTGCTTCGATATATGTACATTTTTTGAACGATTGCTTCGAGCTTCAATTGGCAGAGGGAGGATGTGCAACGGTGTCGGGGTTACGTGTCGCAGGCTATCGTGTTGTAGTGCTTCTAGGCAATCGCATCAACGTAAACCAGGCAATGGCACTCGGCATGGACGTGACTGACACAACACGACGAAAGCGACGCAAGAATGCTAACATCAGTTGCACAGGTTGCCATTGAGCGCTCCAGCGCCACCACAATATACACAGCGACTAGGCAGTGCAGCCTCCCTCTATTCCTCAACTCAACCCTGATGAGCCGAACGGTCACTGTATGTACGACTGCTGTCCTCCTGCCCCCTCCCATTCCCTCCCCACGTCTGCACGGGAGGCCAATACCAAGCCCCGGACCTCGCAACACTACCGCTCTGGCGACGACTCGGAGTCGCCACGTTCTCAAAGCCAGGAGTTACCCCTATTCACACCGTAAGCATCGTCCCCTTTCCACATCTGCACTCTACCCAATCATCAACAAGCCCAAGCGATCACAGAAGAATCCAAGCTGAGAAGTCTGAGAGAGATTGAACAGAGAGAACGAGACGCCATCTATCGTACATCCACCATCAACACCTACTCACCCCCCGAAGCAGCGGCGCTCTTCCTCTTCCGTCCCTTCTTCTTGGGCTCCTCAACCTTCTCCTCCTCCGCCGGAACCTCCGCCTCGGCCTGGACCTCCTTCGCCTCTTTTCCCTTCCTCGCCTTCTTAGCCTTGGGCTCGTCCTTCTTCTCCTCCTTCTCAGCGGCGGCGGCACCACTCTTCCGCTTCTTGCTGGGCGTGTCGGACTTTTCCTTCGCGCCGTTCACCGAAGTAAAAGTCTCCTTTGGCTTCTTGTTGGTGCGGGGCGGGCTGCTGGCGAGCGCGGCCGCCGAGGTCTCGACGGCGGCGGCTTTGGCGGCTTTGGCTTTGGCCGCGGCGGACTGTTTGGGGGTGGCTTTCTTGGTGGGTTTGGGCGTTGGGGATTTAGGCGGTGCAGGCGCTTCTGGTTCGCTGTCTGAGGAGGAGATGACGGAGGACTCGGCGTCCAAGTCGGTCGAGTCGTCGGCGGCTTCGGCAGTGGCGGCGGGGACGGGCTCGGGTTCGGGGGCAGCGGCAGCGGCAGCGGCGGCCTTTTTGCTCTTCGCCTTGGGAGCAGCTTTGGCGGCGGGTTCGGGGTCCTTCTCGATGGGGGCGCCGAATTCGTCTAGCTCTGGCTCGTCGGCATCGTGGGCATTCAGCGGAGACTCAGGATGCGCGAGCTTGTAGGCGGTGAGGTCCTTCTGGTACTGGGCCCATGCGGTGTTGTAGCGGTCCTTGTAGCTCTGCAGACGAATCAGCAGGATCAGCAAGAGGAATAGTAGGCAGACAAACCTTCTTGACATCATCACTCAATGTGTTCCAGCGACGAGTACCCTCAGAAGAGATGTCACCACGCCTCTGGTCGGTTCCAAGCTCTCGCTGGATGATTGGTCGCATTTCCTCGAGGTACAAGAGGTAGGCAGTCAGGGGGCGCTTAGGCGCATTGGGGTCTTTGGGCGCCTTCGCCCGCTTGCGCTTCTTCTTCTCGCCATCGTCGCCCTCGAACTTGATTTCGCGAGGACCAGTCTCGGTGCTGGGAATAGCAGCGTCGGCAGGAGCAGCGGCAGCGGCAGCGGCGGCAGTGTTCATAAGAACGTTAAGGCCACTTTGGTCAAGAACCTTTTCACCACCGAGCACGGAATTAGAATGGTCAATGTAGGCCTGAATGGCTTGCTGGAGGGCGCCATGGAGTCGCGTCCATGATGTGATTACCTGGCGATGTTGTCAGATATTGTGCATATGATATTGACTTATTGCGGTAATAATCAATGTCACGCAGTGTCGGGTTTGGTGAAGCTCGGAGCTTGACGCGGTGGACGCGTCGGGCGGGCAGAGCATCAACAAGAGCTCAGTTGAAGCTCACCACGGTCGCACAACTTTCGAGTCGCAAGCAGGAAGAAGAGTACCTACAGCGTCACGAGTGCGTATGAATTCAGCTTCATCGACGGCGATCTGCTTTGGGCCAGTTTTGGCGACGGGCGCAGCGGATTGCTTCGCCATTCTTGTTTGCGACAAATTGTGGACGCGATTTCTGGTTGAAAAAGAGGTCGAGTTGTGGTGAAGTCGGAGGGGAAGTTGCGGAGCGAGTGGTTGAAAATTTTCGGGGACCTGGGGCTCGCTGGACCCCCGAGTTTCTGCTCCAGCGCTGCGCTGCAGAAGAGCCCCGCGCTGGACCTCGAGTTTAACCAGATGGTGCAACCGAGGCTGGTCAATCAGCCCTGCCATCCTTGAACATGCCACTCCAGCCAGTCAAAATGGCTCTGCAGCGGATCGTGAGAGCCCCCCATGCTTTGCACGCCCTGCCTCCCCTGCTCATCAAACCTGGGCCCATGGAGCGTGTCTGCCATACCATTTATCGACCTCGATATTTGCTTTCTCGCATTGCGCGCTTGGAACCTCGTTACAAGTCACTGCGCACGCGTGCAGGACATATCAACTGAAAAAATTATATTGATCGAGTTAAGTAGTACTACGACTAGGTATCATCGCGTGCTGCTGAAGTCATGGTCGCCCATTAAACGCCGCCAAATGCATATCCTCACACAGCCCCGGCTGCTTCAGGCATAATGACCCCCATCCTGAGGTTTACCTCCCGGCGGACCTGGCGGACCTCCGTTATGCCCACCTGGAGGCATGGCTCCTAGTTGATGAGCACCGCCTGCGCTGCCATTCTGCACGTCTGGTCGATATCTGCGGGACTGTTAGTGTCTTCTTTCACTCGCAGTTGTGAGTATAGCGCACTTGATGTCCTGGTAGAAATTACATATATGGCAGCCGACTTCGTGCCATGGCTTCAAGCTGAATGGGATGAGAGGCTGTAGACGTAGTGTTAGTGGGCTGGTTTCCATGACGGATAACATGCTAGGGCGCATTGTGTCGCGGAGAGCCGTTGCGCGCGTCATGAAGCATGTCATGAACTGGCGATACTCACAATCCAGCAAATCGTAAACCATTGCCTGTAGCCATGTCAGATCGCATTAAGCACGATCGCGTCAGCCTTCAAGACTCACCATCGCTTGTACACTCTGCCGCTAAAGTTTCCGCAGTTCTGACACTGCACCGTCATGTGCTCATAGCCAGCGAGTTGGCTGGTGAAGGTGTGCGAGCCGCAGACGAAGATGAAGGCCATCGCGGTAGTCTTGCCCTGTCTTTTAGTGGATACGATACGAAGCCTGGACAGTGACTTTGTGTTTTCGAGGTTAGAATGAATCCCTGGAAGAATCTGGTGTTGAAGATGCTAATTTGGTCGCGTTTCACATCAATTTCCAGCTCTTGAATCTCATCTTCGCTGTCTTGGCTGGCGCGTCACCATTCATGGCCACTGCTGCGCCACTTTTGGCTCCGAGCGTGATGGAAAAGAGCCTCAACAGAGCCTCAAGCTTGGTGGTAGTTTGTCGTTCTTATCATCTTCAAATGCGATCTAAACATTGGTGAAGCGATCGAGCTCTGCAAGACCATTCGTTTCGCATGTTGCTCGTTCTTCATGCCATTTATGTGTGCACCTGAATTGTGCTCGTCCTGACCGAGCACCCTTGCTGGGTTGGTGGAGAGTGATACTCATGACTGAATATGTTCATGAGAAAATATTGCGTATCACATACTCTACTCGTGCTTTCGCTCGACAATGATGAGACATCAACATATTGATAACCATCATGCGCTACTCAATCTGCTCGCTGTGACGTTGGTCCAAAGGCAAGTGCTCACCAGCATCTTCAGCATCCATACCATTGCTGCAACTAGTGTCTAAATCGACATTTGCTACACTATTAACTGTAGCAGCCGACGTCATGCTATACCAACTCCCTACTTTCCAAAAAGGCAGTACCACTCTCTCCTCCAACCTCCATCCCGTACTCCAATACAAGACACTCCCTCCCCACCACATACCTCAAATCACCAACACCTTATTCCCCTCGTCTCACTCTTCAGTCGGCCCTATCACGACCTCTGACGCAACATCAGCCCTATCATTGCCCCTCCCCATCCACAACGGCCCCTTGCAAACGTCCTGACCTCTCAACGGCCCACCAGAAAGAGCGACAGGCCCAGAGCTGTACATCGAGGTTGCCCCCAACGTCTTTACTGCCTGTCTCTTGTAGAACCGGACCAACGGTCGCCATGGTGGTCTGGCTGTCTTACGTACGTATGCGATGATCCGTGGGAGGTCGAGATCGCGCGACAAGAGGATGAGACCAGGTCAGGTAGGTAGGCATGAGGGGTGAAAGGGATTACGGTGACAGCCATGGATTGGTATGGGTGTCTGTATCTATCTTTTTTGTAAAAGTGTGTAAGTTATCTTATTCTGTGGGTATCCTGTCACTGCCCCTATAGTGCTGTATATACCACCGACTGTCCGGTCTGATGCCTTGTCCATGCTATGCAAAACCCCTTTTCCTCCTACTTTGATGCAAAACGCCTCGCTAAATGTCAAAAATTTCCCAATTTGATAGAAGAAGGAGGTGTCGAGGTGGTGTTGCTTAGACGCGGAGCATCCTCGTCTTGGACCAGGCTGAAAACTTGCTGAGCTTGCCCTTGGCCTGCTTGGTCTTGCTCAAGCGGCGACCGCGGCTGTCGGCGAAGCTGCTATCGTCTCCGTCCTCGCCATGGCCGGGTAGCACGACCTGGTGGATCGGCATGCCGTACTCGTCGTACATCTTGCCGTTGATGTTGTAGATGGCACCCTGCTGGATAGGAGCTGGAGGAGGGAAGAGGCCGCCCTCTTGCTCTTGGTCAGGTGTGGCACGCATGGGAGGGAAGAGACCACCGTCCTGTGCATCCTCCTGGTAAGCAGCGGAGAATAGAGAGTGGTTGGGCTGTTCTGTCTCTTGGTAGGCGGGGAACTCGGCAGACTCGGGGGTAGAATCTTGCTCCGGAACGCGGGAGAGAGGGTCGATGTCGTCCTCCTCGGCAGGAGAGAAAAGGGGTCGAGAAAAGTTGATGCTGTTGCTGCGTGAGAGGCTGCCGGTGCGAGCGATGCTGCCGTTGCGGGCGATGCTGTTGCTGCGAGCGACCTGGTAGGTGGGGCTCTTCTCCTCAGCGCTGTCAACGGCGGAGTCGACAGCGTTGCTGGGTCGTCTTCTCCAGAGAGGACGGTCATGGGCATCTGACTTGCGGCGTCTCTCTTCCCTCTTAGCCTCCTTCTCGGCGAACATGCGATCCTTAGCAGCCTCCTTCTCTTCAAAGGCTCTGCGGGCAGCGGCGATGCTAGCACGGCGAGTGACTGGATCTTCATTTTCGACACTGCGGCCCAGCATGTTGAGTGCCCTGTCGAAGGAGCTGCGGACTGGCGACGTTGGTGCGGAGCCGTTGTCCTCGGAGTCCTTTGCTCGCAGACGCATGCTGAGAGAAGACTTTCTCGACCGCAGTGATCGTCCAGATTTGGAAGAGTTCTGAGACGAGGAGTCGTTTGGTGGAGTGGGCAGCCGTGCCGGCGAGGCAGTGCGACCCGGTGACCTCTCGCCATCGTGAAGATCATCCTGCTCCTCGATGATGGTAGCAGGCATGTCTTCTGGTGCAAGATCGCCACCAGCCATCTCCTCTTCCTCCTCGACAAGCTCGCCATTAGGTCCAGTCGATGGGCCAGAGACAGAGCCGCCGTTGACGGACCAGCCGGACTTCCATCCGCCATCCGAGGTAACACTGTTCATACGCTCGACGACGACATCGTCGTCTTCTTCCTCGTAGGTAAGACTTCTTTGCGAAGCGTTCTGTGACCGCGATAGCGGTGTGTGTGTGCGTGGTGCCTGGCGGTTAGGGTGAACAAAGTTGGTAGTGTTCTTGAAGGTAAAGCCGACACCATTGCCGAGAGAATTTCCCTTCTTGGACTCGCTGCCAGACTTGTCGCTGTTGATGGAGCGAGCTGAGCTGGCGCCAGATTTATTCGAGAAAACGGTAAGTTGTGCCATGGATCGAGATTGGTGGATTCCGAGGCCCATCATCTGCTTCTCGTTGTCTGGTGTGAGCAGACCGTCTGCACTTCTTTGCTGAAGCATTGAAGCCATTGCTTGACCAGGCATGGGAAAGTTAGAAAGAGTGAGAGAGGAAGCAGAGCCCTGCTTTTGCAGGCGGCTGTGACCCGAGAGGGCTTTGGCAGCTGCAGCGGCTGCGTGACCTTGGCCCCCGTTCTTCTTGGGCTGCAGGTTGGGACGAGCAGCTGATGCTTGCCATGTCGGCTTCTTTGGCGCAGGTGCTGCAGCAGCAGCAGGCTCGGGCTCGGGCTTTGGTACCTGGATAGAAGCACGAGCAGGAGGGTTAGAGAGGAGAGGATTGACGTTCGTGTTAAGGTTGTGGAAAGCTAAGCCTGAAGCCATTTGGAGAGTGGTTTGGTGGAAATCTGGGGTAGCTGACTTGAAATGGTGGTAATCGCGGAGGTGGCAGGATGAATCAAGATACTGTGGTTGTGGCTTTTGATTTACTGTCTTGCCATACCGATATGTATATTGTATTCCGAGTGGTTTAGAATATTATCGCGAGAGCAAGTCCAGCTATAACGCTCTAGTCGAGTCTGTACGGCTGTTGTTGGGCAGACTGGCCGGGCTTGGTTGTTGATGTCACTCGTGATGCAGGTCCGGAGTCAGCCGACGATCCGTAAAACAAGGCACCTCAGGCAGATGATGCGTATTGGTGGTGACCAAGAACTGGTTTCTAGACGACTGGATTTTCAGCAGCAAGATAAAGTGAAGAGTGACGCTGAAACTAGGCTCGTTCACCGAGTGGTGATCGCAGATTCAAACGTCGCGGTGTGCAATGCCCCGCTGATAGAGGAGTCGTCGATCAGGCAACCTGGAGCCTCGTGGTTGATCCCTGTGTTGCTTCGTCTATCTGTGACACTGCAACGAGCCTCGAGACTTGAAGTCGACTGACAGGTTCTAAGACCTTTTGTTCTTGGAGCAAACCCGGATGCAAGAGAAGAAGGCGTGCGTCAGGTAATAAACTTGGTCTGCGTTCATCGAGTGAACACCGCTATGAGCATCAACGTAACGGTCCAGCACAGGGACTTTCCAGGCCCGCCGTATCTGGATCATGGGCTGAGTTGGGCATGTGCGTTCGGTAGCTGTTGCAGCGGCCATGCAACGGCTGTAGAGAGTCCTCTGTCATACAGCGCTGAGCCTCTGTGCTGAGAGTGCCCCGGCATTCCAAATGCGCCGTCCATAGCTGCACCGGTGAGGCTGAAACGGCGTATGCAAACTGCTCGTCTCTGTCCAACGGTCCGTCGACTAGTGACTTCAATATTCTTCTCCACTCCATACCTTTTTCCGGCTATGCACGTCAGTCATTGGATCGTGGACGCCATGCCGCCGCCTGTATGAAGCCTTATCGGAAGGACGGGCAACGGGAGAAGGGAACACCCGCTGATATGAAGACATTGTCGTCATGTCTGAGGCATCTCGAAAGTCTGATGCATGTCGTAGCTGTTAGTAGAATGTATGTCACTAAGCCAGAATCATTATTGAGTTCTGTTCTGCTGGTCCGACAGTCTCCGGACTGTCTTGGCTGTTGATAGTATTTGATGTATGGGTCCAATAAGCAGACGTCGAGATCGAGTTTCTGATGGCCAAACGGACAACCGCAGGCCCAGAGACGGCCGTCTGTCTACCGATACGTGCTGAGTGAGACCTCTGGGGTTCCAAGGTTGGCATCGGATGAATTCCAGAAGGGCGTGGCAATTGTGTCAAGAAATAAGCTCATTTGAGACGCTTGAACGGTTCCCAAGTTTCGACATCAGACACCCCGATCATCCTCCACGATTGCACTATTCCACTGCTTAATTGACAGCCACAAAACACCGTTGGCATCCAGACCACCGTGACACGGAACATGGATCCTCAGAACTGCTCCCCGGAGATCCATTATGTTAGTCCGACCACACATGTGCCCAATTCACGACTGCCGGTCTTGGTCTATCGAAATGTCCTGCCAAGGCCACATCATCAGCCATCTGCAAGAGCGGCATTAGAGAAGAACGATTGGATCCAGGGTGGCGTCTTCAAGCATTACCCTACTCATCATTATCACACCGTTACACACGAGTGCTACGCCGTCTTCAAGGGCAAGACCCGGTATCTAGTCGGCAAAGGTCCTCTTGACAAGGCAGTGAAGGGCATCGAATTCGACCTCGAGGCCGGTGACCTGGTTATTCAGCCGGCAGGTGTAGCTCACTGTAACTTGCAGTCTAGCGACGACTTTGAGTACATTGGCGTCTACCCCAAGGTGAGACTCATCTACGTTCGCATACCAATCTACTTCAAACGATCTTGTCTAATTGCCCGTCGCCCACCACGATCTCCATCAGCCGCTAACACATCATATCATGTATGAATAAACCATGTGTCTAAAAGCCACAGGGTTCACCTCACTGGGACAATAATTGGTGCAAAGCCGATGCCGAAGAGACGCAAGAGAAAGCCCTCACTGCAGAGCACATTCCGATTCCATCGACTGATCCAGTATACGGCACCAATGGGCCTCTTGTCAAGATCTGGACCCGGGCGTCGGCAGCAACGGGCTAAGTATAGAAAGCCACATGAGGGCACGGAACTCAAAGGTATTGCACTGTAATGTTCAAACAGTAATTACAAAACATCTACAATATACTTCACACCTGCCAGCCACGCCGTCGTTCCTCATCATACGCTCGAAATGCTCACTCCCTTGTATCAAAATTGAATCTTTTCAGCCCCATCGGCACACCGTTGACATCTCAGCACATACCACCCAGCCAAACCATGGCGCTAGTGAATCACAACGTCGATACAGAGATAAGTCAACGGTTCTCCCGACGCTCCCGGAAAACTCATTCTCTGCCAAATTATTCTGGACCCTCGATGAGAATCTTGATGCCCTTGGCGGCCTTGACATCCTCAAATGCCTTCTCTGCATCCCGGAATGACACTTGGCCAGTGATCAGCTCCTGCACACTGACCTTGTTAGAAGCCAACAGCTCCACCGCGAGCTTGTAATCTCCAGGGCCATATCTGAAGCTGCCCTTGACGTTCAACTCCTTTGCGCACATGGCCATGATCGGGAAAGTAATATCTGGCTTGCCCATGCCACCCTGAATGTAGGTACCGCCTGTCCTGAGGACGTGAATCGCCGTCTGGATGCAAGGCTCTGCGCCACTGGCATCGATAGCAACATCACACCCACTGCCCAACTCGCACTCGTCGATCAACTTCTTCGCCATCTCCTCCGCCGACACCCTCTGACTGACCACGGTGTGAGTAGCGGCATACTTCTTCGCAAACGCCAACCTCTCCTCATTGATATCGATCGCCACAATCTTATTCGCGCCCAACGCCCTCGCAACAGCACAGCACAACAACCCCACCGGCCCAGCGCCAAACACCACCACGCTCTGCCCATGCTTCACATCCGCCTGCGTCCTAGCGATATGCACCGCGACAGCAAGCGGCTCGACCAACGCGCCATGCTCGAGCGGCACGCCCTCAGGCAACTTGAAGCAAAAGTCCTCAGGCAAGCGGTAGTACTTGGCCAAAGTGCCATCGAAAGGCGGCGTCGCGGCGAAGCGCATGTCCGGGCACAAGTTGTACATGCCCTCCTTGCAGCGGACGCAGGCGCGGCACGGCACGCCGGGCTCCATGGCCACGCGGTCGCCGACCTTGAGCGTCTTGACGTTGGAGCCGACGCTCGACACGATGCCGGAGGACTCGTGGCCTAGCACCATCGGGTCCTTAACGATGAAGGACCCGATCGCGCCGTGCGTCCAGTAGTGCACGTCTGACCCGCAGATGCCCGTGTATTTGACGTTGACGATCACATCGTTGGGGGTGCTGGGGTCGAGGTTTGGGACCGGGCGGTCTTCGAAGGTGACGGAGTGGGGCTTTTGGAGGACGAAGGAGAGGTTTTGCTTGGGCATGTTAGTGCGCACTTGAGGAATGAGAAGGGGTGGACGCACCTCGTTGCCCATGGTGAAGGTAGGTGGGGGGATTTGCTAGTTGAGGTGCTTGTCGTTCTGCTCGGAGCTTCTAAGCTAGCTGTGAGATGACTCTGTAATCGTCTGTTCTTCTCCGACGCTGAACAATGAGAGAGATAATCAATTGACAAGGGAGAGCTTTCGTGTAAAAGTCAAGAAGAGAAAACACTGGAGAGTCGGTCAAGATTATGAAATTGTGATCATGAGCAGGCAAAACAGTGCCCCGCGGTCACCCCGCCAAAGCCGAACTTTTTGTCTGAGAGCCAGAGCTCGGGACAAGCACCGAGCTCGTTTTACCCGGCACAGGCAAAAGCCGCCCATCCACTGCTCCGGTGGGGGGCATCATTTTGTTAGCAAATCTGGGAACGAGGCGTTGATGGCGACTACATGTCTCGTACGACTGATCAAAGGATACGAGCAATAATGCCATACTCAGCACAGACATGGCATACCACCTTGTGAGCTGCTGATGGAGTCACATATTCGAAACGGCATCGGCAAGAACGAAATTGGTTTGAATAAAGCGCTATAGCGCAAGACTTTTAATTCTATTCATGACACTTTGATTGTATATGATATGAACACGCCGAAACTCAAGAGTAGCATCCACAGCTACTTGTCAGCAATATCAACAATGCCCATGCTCTTCATCACCTGCTCCGTTGGGCTCACATAGCCTCGTTTGCTCTTGATAAACCACCAGACCGAGATGAAAAGCGTAATACCACTAATAACCACAGAGACATAAGTCATAGTCGCAGCGTCGAAGGGAATCCTAATATCATCAGTCAGCCACTGTCAAGACCTCAGCTGAAGAGGGGTAACTTACGCCGCAGGGAAGCAGAAAATCACAATAAAGCAAAGGATGTACCCATTCGCCACCGCCAGCATCGGGTAAGCCAGCGCATTTGGCATCCAGAACGGTCCAGGCACGACATACTTCCTTCCCGTCAACATGTGCGGTAGCAACGCGCAGACGAAGCTCGCGGTGGTGAGCACGACGAAGGAGCCCACGAATGCTGTGAAGGCCGTGGTGTTCACGACCTGGATGACGGCCAGCAAAGTGCAGATGACAGCGCACACGATCGTCGCGTTGAAGGGGTTGCGGAAGCGAGGGTGGATCTGACGCACCCAGTTCGAGTAGGGGACTGCGTCGTCCCGTGCTAGTGTGTACAGCATGCGGCCGGCGGTGAAGTAGCCGCCGATGCAGGTGCCGAGGGTGGGGAGAAAGATGACGATGAGGAGACCGAGGGCGCCGCCGCGGGAGTTGGTCGCTTGGCGGTAGACTTCGCCTAGGGGGTTGGGGAAGCCGGCTTCTGTGACGGCTGTGAAGTCGTTGATGGAGTAGAAGATGGCAATCAGGTAGCAGATGGTCGTGATGAAGCCAGTGAACATCTGGATACCCATGCCTTTGGGGATGTTGTTCCGCGGGCGAGGGATCTCTTCGGCAATGTGCGTGATGCAGTCAGGAGTACCGACTGCGAAGGCTCCGTTCAGCATGCCGGCGACGAAAGCAAATCCGTCGGGCCAGCCAGTGCCATTCTGCCAGTCGCTCCAGACGGCGGCATTCGAGGCGTAGCCAGAGCCAGTGGTCGAGGGCATGATCGCGCAGGCCATGATGGTTACGAAGACGCCTGCGAGGATGAGGAATAGCATGACATTGTTGAGGGCGGGCAGGCCTTTCTGAGCGAAGAGGACTGTAGCAGCGCATCCCCAGGTTATGATGATGTAGACGATGAATACGTGCCAGGGCTGTGGGCTGTAGTCTGGTCGGAACAGCATCCACATGGTGATGACTTGGTTCGCGAGAATGCTCGAGATCGAAGCCGCGTTGAACACCCATGCGAAGAAGTTCCACCACCCAGCAAACCAACTCAGACTTTTCCCCCATCGCGGTCCACCCGTTACGGATGCCCAATGGTACACTCCTGCACTGGATGGGATGGCGCTGGAGAGCTCGGCCAAGCAAGCTGCGATTATCCAGTAGAAGAGCGAGACGACGATGAACTCGTATATGACACCTGGAGGTCCGCCATTGTACACAGCCAACGCGATGGATCCACCTAATGCCGACCAGGTGTTTCCAGTCACGATACCGACAGCTGAGATGGAGAGGAGGGAGAAGTTGCTATAAGCGTGGTCAGTTGCTGTTCAGTCTGTTACCGTCATGCAACATACCGATCAAGTTCCTGCTTGTGACCAGAGGCATTGATGACTTCTCCCTCGGCTGTATCCTCGTCGTAGGTAAGGGCGCCAGCATGCGCTTCTTTCGATACCTTTTCTTCGTCCTGGAAACTCATCGTGAGATCTGCCCGTATCTTGTACCGTGAGCACGGGCGTGGCTGCAAAGCACTCCGCAAAGCCACTCTGCTAGTCAGATGATGTGCTATTATCAAAGGCCGAAAGTTATTCGAAAATGGACAGAGAGTGGTACAGCGTCTTCAGCAAGTGTTCTTCGTGAGGAATTGAGAACATAAGAAGTACAAAAAGGCTACTTAAGAGAAGGAGAGCAGTCTCTATAACAAAACAGTTGGGAATAGTGGATAGAGGAAAAATGCACCACCTTGGGGGTCTAGAATGGTAGTGCGGCATGGCTGCCACGAGAGGGACCTGCGATGTCGCCTCTGCCATGCAAGATACAGCACAAGTGCCCCAATGCCGATACTGACAAGAGAATTCAGTCATGCTCCCGTGTCATCAGTGGCGTGAAGCTGATCTTGTCGTGACAGCGTATCTGGGGTTAGATAAGCTGTGGACTAAGAAAGGTTTGGTTACAAGGAGTTCTAGCGAGAATTAGTCGAAGGATTGGCACATGGAAAGGTACCGAGAGGCTACAGATAACGGACCCCAGTTCGTTGATAGTGGACGAGGGTGAGTAGTCAGCATGATTAAAAATGATCGGCCTGGGCCAAATTTCTCGGATGGGACCGGACTTGGTTCTGCTCCACTTGTGGTTGAACGACGCCAGGACTTGGCTGGGGTTGGTTAAACTCTTTTCTCTTCTCAATGTCTTTGCTCCTTGGATACCAAGATCGCAATATCGCATATGCTCGTCTATATAGAATGAATTACCTGCCCTCACGCGCGGTCAAATTCCCGATTCGAGCCGGACCAACTTGACTTTGACAGGCCTCGTCTTGCGAAAGGTCGACCAGCAATCATGGCTTATTGCCGGTACCTCATGCCTTGCCCAAATACTGGTTGAAGATGTTGTTGATCTCCTTTGCGCTCTTCTTTGGTATCCTCTTCTGCCCGTTCTTGTAGTCGACAAATGTCGTGCCGAATCTGCACGCATATCCCTCAGCCCACTCAAAGTTACTGAACGATTGTTAGCCACAACAAGACAAATCGACGACAGAACGGGCACTTACTCCATGAGACTCCACGCCATATACCCGCGGACGTTAACCTTGTCGAGTGTAAAGGACTCAGCCATAGCCTTGATATAGCCCTGGTAAAAGTTGAGACGGAAGTCGTCCTCAAGGATCTTTTCCACAGGGAGCTCATTCTCGCCCTTGATACTGGTTCCATTCTCGGTCACGTAGATGGTAGGACCTCCAGCTCGGTCGCTGATCCACTTCAAGAGGTGCCTGAAGCCAGCAGGGTTGGGCCATAGCCAGTCGCTCTCAGTCTCGGGACCAACATACTCGCCATTGACGTTGGTCGGCAGCTGTTCGGTGTTACCAAGGTGGTCGGCGTGCTCAGGTGGAGATGTCCTGTGCTTGATGTAGTGTGCACAGTAGTGATTCATGCCGTAGAAGTCGTTGCTGCCCTTAATCAGGGATCGCTCTTCAGCTGTAAACTGAGGCAGACGGTCGCCGAGCTGTTCTCTCATGCTATTCGGGTAATCGCCGTGGTAGATCGGATCCAGAAACCAGCCGATCGTGAATTCGAGCTTCCTCTGAGCGCCGGCCACGTCTTCTGGGTCATTTGGATCCCAAGGATAAGCAAAGTCGCCTGCACTACATCAGCACTGCTCCCAATCTCGTGACTACGGTACTCACCATTCAGCACAATACCAATCTCCCCTCCATTCTTCTGCTTAAATTCATCCCTAAACACCTTGACAGCCTTCCCGTGCGCCAACAGCAACGTATGACCCACAATCCAAGGCTCAACACCACTGTCTCCAACCTTGCTCTTATCCCTCCTACTCGTGTGCCCCGGCGCAAACACGCCAAACCCATACCCAAGCTGCGCACTACACCACGGCTCATTGAATGTAACCCAATACTTGACCCTACTGCCCAACTTCTCAAACACAACCCTAGCATATCTCTCGAAATCCGCGCTAAACTCCTCCTTATTCAACAAACCCCCATACCTAACATCCAACTCATTGGGCACATCCCAATGCAACAACGTGACCATAGGCTCGATCCCCACCTTCCTGAGCTCATCCACCAAGTCACTATAATACTGCAAACCCTTCTCATTCACCGGATCCCCGCGCCCACCAAGTGGCACCACCCGACTCCACGAGATACTGAACCGGTACGCCCGCGCCCCCAACGACTTGAGCAGCGCCACATCCTCCCGGTACCGGTTGTACGAGTCGCACGCTACGCTTCCGTCTTCGCCCCCCTTGATCTTGCCCGGGATCCGGCAGAAGACGTCCCAGATGCTGTCGGCGCGCCCGTCGGCCGAGACGCTGCCTTCGATTTGGTACGAGGCTGTCGCGAAGCCCCAGAGGAAGTCGGAGGGGAGACCCACGGTGGATTGAGACATGGCGGAGAGGAGGTGGGTGGTGGTGGTCGGGGAGAGGGGTGGTGGGGCCAAGGGGGGGTTGTTGTGGGGGCGGGGTTTGGTGGGCTTCTGGCGTCGGTGGGTGGAATTGGGCCGCGAGGTGCGAGAGAAGGTGGAATGTGAGCGCAATTTTGGGCGAGAGTTTGGGGGAGGTGAGGTGGTGTATGTATAATTTATACAAGGAAGGGTGGAGGAGAGTAGGGCAGGGCTTGGTAGGTGGGTAGGCAAACAAAAAGTTCTAGGAATATTTACGTATGCGGTACTGTGATGGATAGCTCAAGTCTGGTGCTGGTGGAGGCAGGCTAGGCGGAATAGACACGGACGACTGCTCCGGTTATATTTGAGTCCTGGACGACACGCCTGACGGTCCGCAGGAATCAATTGCGCGAGTTCTTAGACAGAGCTCTCAGTTTGGTTACCAACCATTGCAATTCTTCCGTTCTGAATGCGGCTGCTCGGCTAAATGCAGGGCCTTGGGATGAGCTTCACCGCATCGAACCGTGGGTATGGTACGGCCTGTCGGACCGGGGGAGACGGCGGGTCTATTTGGGGAAGACAACTTCCAGGTCAATCTTCATGACACGACAAGGGATTATGCTAGCGACAACTGCACGATGTCGATCTCATGTTGATGCCGTGGTTCGACCGGCATTGAACCGTGCCGTATGTTTGTCGGAGGCGTCGCGGAAGTGCCTAGGCAGGGTCGGAAGCTATAGCTTTGATTCCAAAACAGCTCATCCAGTGCTCATGCATTCCAGGTGAGGCCAAAGGTTCGCAAGCGCTTGTCACTCAACCCCTTGATCGTTGACGCCGGACGGCTCAGTGCTGCCCCCCAGCCGGTCAAGCACGAGGATGCGAATCACCTCCACCCGCTGCATGGTCAGGATTGTGCTTCGACACGCACCAGTCCGGATTCCATGGACAGCGATCAGAACGTTGAGAACATTATCATCTATACAGCGAGGTTTCGTGAAGCTGTGTTACATACATCGGTGAATCTGAACTTTCACCCTTTGCTCGGGGATCTCCCCAGTCGGCGATATGCTAGCTTGAAGCTATGCCCCTAGATTCTCGCGGCGAACGGAATGTTGACCTCCATGATGTCCTTTCCAGCTTGAATCTCCTTCTTGCTGGGCATGGCGCCTCTCCTCATGAGCTCGGCAGACTGAGTCATGTAAGGATCCTTCATCATGCTAGCCACTGCCACGACCTCATCTCCTAAGGTGTAGTAGGCAACCCAGCTAGGTCCGTCAGGGTCTGTCTTGCCTTGAATGATTACGTCGTCATAGCCGTTCGGCGTGTGACCGCAGTATCGCAGCTGCGCACCAACAGCACTCCAGAAGACTGGGATAAAGTGTCGCGATGAACTGCGAGGCTCCTTGGTTCCGTGGAGGATGTGCGAAGCGACCGCTCGACCGGCATTTTGGGCGACATCCCAGTGCTCAATGCGTACTGGCTTACCGCCTCCGTTGGGGCCGTAGTAAGGGTAGGTGGCGATATCTCCAATAGCGTAGACATCCTTCTGGCCCGAGACGAGGAAGTGCTCGTCTACTGACAAGCTGCCGTCCTTCTCGAGCTGGACCTCCTTGGACTCGGAAAGGTAGTCGGTGCTGGGACGCACACCTACACCCTCAATGACGAGATCTGCTTCGAGCGTCGTGCCGTCCTTGAGGTGCACGGCACCGACCTTAGAAGAGTCGGACTTGCTGGGCGAGGCCTTCTCGACGGATGCTTCCATGCGGAACTTGACTCCATTCTTCTCGAGGAGTTTCTGGAAGATCGCTCCGACCTTCTTGCCCATGATGCGCTCCATTGGCGCAGACTCCATACCAATGATCGTTACGTTGTGCTTTTGACTGGCCAGGCAGTTTCCGACTTCCATACCGATGAAGGAGCTGCCAATGACGACAATCTTCTTGCCGCCTTCACTTCCCGCGGCGTTCATGATAGCTTGAGTGTGTGGCAGAGAGCGAATGAGGAAGACGTTCTTGAGATCGCCGTTGAGACCCTCCATAGGCAAGTACTTTGGTGTGCCGCCGGAGGCGAGAATCAACTTGGAGTAATTGTACGACTTGCCGTCCTTGGTGGTGACCTTGCGGTCGGCGAAGGAAGCCTCTGTCACTTCGCTGTAGACCAGGTCGACGCCGCCCTCCTTGAAGTGACTCTCGTCTCGCCATGCAACCTTGCTGGCGTCTGTCATGAGTGCCTTGGAGAGCTTCGTACGGTCGATGGGTGGGACGCCTTCGCGGGAGATCATGGTGATGTGACCATCGTATCCACTACCACGAAGGGCTTCAATTGAAGCAATGGCACCCGCGCCTCTGCGAATGTCATCAGCATTCATCCCGGACTATGCGCAGCAAATGTTACTCACCCTCCAACGACTACGATACCATCCTGCTTCTTTGGCGTGCACTTGATGCTAAGTTGTCTTCTTTGGTCCTTGATCTGCTTCTCTTCTCCTGACACGTAGACGGCACCATCCTTCTCGGTGACTTTGAATCTGTGCAGCGGGTCGAGAGCAGGGGCATCCTCAATGTCACCGGATCGAGCGTTAAAGCAAGCTTATTCATGTTAGCATAAGTTCCTAGAGTAGCTGCAGGGCATGTACATACCGCCGTGCCACGGACATGTCAGACGTCCTTCTGGAGTGAGTACACCCTTTGCAAGCGGAGCTCCGTAGTGAGTGCAGTTGGAGTTGAGAGCGTGGACTTGGTCGTCAAGCTTGACAAGGAGGACCTTTCCACCCTCAATGCCTTCAACCTCTACTTCCTGCTTCTGACCATTCTTGAGGTTGACACTGGTCAGGTCCTTGATCTTGAATTCAGTAGCCATAGCTCTGAAGGTGGTGCTGAACAGCTGTTTCCGAACTGTGGGGTAGGTGATGCTAGTTCCTTGAAATTGAAATGCTGTGCGGGAAAATTGGCGGAGAAAGTGCATGTATGAGGTATGTAGACCTCTGTAGAATGTAAGAATAATGATTTGATTGTTCGAGAGGTCATCCAGAGGGTGGAATGGTGGATTATGTATGAGATGCAGATGTCGACATCACCGCCATTAGCGAGCTGCTGATTGGGCCCCGCGTGGGACGAATCCGAGCCAAACAGTGTCATCATCCCATCATCAAAAGCTCAAGCCCAAGATCCCGATCTGCAAGATGAACACCAGGTCAAAGCTCTATGTACTTCTAGCTGCACACTCGAGACTCTAGACTTCATCTTCCACACACTCTGGCTGGCATTGTTCTCAATTCGAGGTACAATTGTCACGATTTTGCCCACGTCACATTCCGACAAAAGAGCAACAAATTTCTGACTCGACCTGTATACCCCGCGTTGTACCCCGCACCAATTGACGAACGCAAACATGGCCCGTAGGTATCCAGCACCAAGCACATAACAAGGTAGGTCTCACGTCCCACAGACACATCCTTCCCGACCGACATCCCCGTTCCCACCGACGACGGCGCCTGCGCCCACCTCCCAGGCACCACCCTCCCCTCCCTTTCCCTTCCCACCACCTCCGACAAGCCCACCGACCTCTCCACCCTCCCCTCCCCAACCATCATCTTCTGCTATCCACGCACCGGCGCCCCCAACGAAACCATCCCTCAATCCTGGAACGCCATCCCCGGCGCCCGCGGCTGCACGCCCCAAGCCTGCTCCTTCCGCGACCTCTTCTCGGAACTGAAAGGCAAGGGCATAAAAGCCGTGTACGGGCTCAGCACACAGGACAGCGCGTACCAGCTGGAGGCGAAGGAGAGGCTGCATTTGCCGTATGAGCTATTGAGCGATGAGCGATTGGAATTTGCGAAGGGCTTGGGGCTGCCGACGTTTGATTTCGAGGGGAGGACGCTGATTAGGAGGTTGACGATTGTTGTCAGGGAGAGGAAGGTCGAAAAGGTCTTCTATCCTGTTTTCCCGCCGGATAAGAGCGCGGAGGAAGTGTTGAGGTGGTTGGAGGAGGAGAAGAAGAGGTAGGAGCGGCGCCCAGTCTAGGTCTATGTTGTGTCTTTTCAATCTACCTTGGTTCTATAGAGGTGGATAAAGATGTAAGGTGGAGCGGCTACATAGTGTCTGCCGCGCCCCCACCCGCTTTTGTGTCACCAGGCATGACCTCGTCCGGTTTGCCAAAAGCTTCTACTTTTCCGTCTGCCAGCTTCAGGCATACATCCGCGCCTCGGACTGCACTTGGTCGATGTGCGATCGTGATCACAGTGCTTCCCTCTAGCTCCTCCCGTAGCACCCTCTGGATGTCCCATGCTGTCTGCCGATCGATGCTCGCTGTCGCTTCGTCCATGATGATAATGCTGCTGCGTCTCAGGATAGCTCTGGCCAGTCCAACAAGCTGACGTTGCCCTTGACTCAAGTTCTTCCCACCCGTGTCGATCTCCGTATCGAGCGTGAAGCCATATGAACCGCACGCGCGCTCCAAAACTGCCTTGCACTCCTCGTCCGTGTGCTCTTTCGTCGGGTCGAGGTTGTGACGGAGAGAACCTGGGAAGAGCACCGGATCCTGGGCAAGGAACGTTATGCGGCTGCGTAGCGCTTGCTTCTCGACCTTTGAGATATCTACCCCGCCAATCAGGACACGACCTGATGACGGGACTGTGGTGGCTAGCAATGCTAGAGCAAGTGTCGATTTTCCAGACCCAGTCCGGCCAATAACGGCTGTTGAAGAGCCGCCCGGAATTGTGAATGAGATGTTGTTCAAGGCGGGTTCAAGGTGTGGGGCGTAGCGAATGGTCGCATCCTCGAAGACGATGTCGTCTTTGTTTGTTGGCCACGATGCTGGTGGTTGGAGGTCACCCGGTGCTTCTTGATCAAGATGCATCAATTCGACGACACGCTCCACAGCTACGAACTCCAGCTGCAGCCGTCCATACTGGCGGCACAAAGCATGCGTGGCTTGGACAAACTTGCCTGCAGCTATGAGAACGAAGGCAGTCAAGCCAGGTGAGAGGCCAGAGTAGATGGCAAGAAGTGTCAGGACAAGCGTCGATACAGCTGAGAGGAGATCGAAGCGGAACATGAGCCATGCTTGTACGCTCCAATAGAAGTGGTCCATTTGCTGGAATGCATCCGTCGTGACTATGATGCGATCTTGGAACTGCTCTTGTGCGCAGAATGCTCGCACGATCATCAATCCTTCAAGCAAAGCACCAAAGTTGGACATTAGTGGACTGAGTGAGACCATCTCAAGTCTTCGTAAGCTCTCTGATGTAGGGATGAAGCGGAGGAAAATGAGCACGAACAAGGTGGTGAGAGCGACCACGGCGACGAGGAACAATGGCGTTGCAAACGCGATGATCGAGACGGATGCGACCCATGAGACGATGTGCCAGAGGCAGTACAAGAACACATCTGATATGCCGCCATCAATCGTACCCATGTCAGAAGTCAGCCTGTTCATGAGCCGACCAACCGGTGTGACATCGTAGAATCGGAATGTAGTGCTACTGACTTTTGACATGATCGTGCGAAACATTGTTTTGCCTGACGTGTACGTCAGCACGATGGAAAAGACCATGGCGAATAGGTAGAGGAAGGCGTCCAGCAGGACAAGGACAAGGAAGCCTAGAAGCCATGGGTATGGATTCTTGCCTGGGTCCGGAAAGTTTTCGAAAAGACGACTTAGGGGTGTTGAAGGGTTGTCGAACGTCGTATGTTGATTCTGAACAATGAAAGCTCGCAAGACGGTATCGTTGTAAGCTTCGGACCATTCCTTGAGGAACCAACTTTGACCAAAGATTATCAGACGACATGCCGCTGAAGACAAGAACACTGCCGCCCACCAGCCCAGGCGGCCTGCTTTGATGTATTCCCAGTACACTTTGGCTTTCACACCGCCATGGGCACGATGCTCTTCGTCTTCGAATTCGTCAGGGACAGCAGCAGCTTCGTCGCGCTTTTGAGCCTCGTTGTCTGCGTCTGCTGCCTGCTGACGAGAGGTGGTTGGCGATAGAGCGTACTCAGGGACTGTTGCACCACGACCATCTTGTGCCTTGGCCTCTCCGTCGTGTAGTTCAATGGTTTGCTCTGCTACATCGATGCAGAGATCTACTCTGTGCGTCACCAGAATGAGGGTGCGTCCCTTGAGTAGACTACCACGGAAACAATGCTTTACAATGTGCTCGGCGGTTTGTTGATCCAGTGCACTGAGGGGATCATCCAGCAATAGTGTGTCCGCTCTAGAATAGACAGCTCTTGCAAGAGCAACTCGCATCTTCTGTCCTCCAGATAGGCCAATTCCATTCTCGCCGATCGGAGAAAGGTCTCCGTGCTCGAAAGCCGCAAGGTCTGGAACCAATGCACAAGCTTGCAGCGTCTCTTTGTATCTCGAATCATCGTAAGGGTTACCGAACAAGATATTCTCTCTGATACTCATACTCTGGAGCCAAGGAGTCTGGGAGCAGTATGCTACAGCAGATCTTGGCCGAATCAACTGCCCGGAATGGAGGTCGAGCTCTCCAAGAAGAGCTTGCAGAAGGGCTGACTTTCCGGAAGCTACCTGACCATAGACAACAGTAAGGCCACTTGGAAATGTCAATGTCACGTCCTTGAGGACGGGCTTTGTGGTACCCGGCCATGCGAAATATGCCTTCTTCGTCTCGAGCTCCTCACCAAAGTGCTGGTTCTCATTCTCGGTCTCATCCTTATCCGGCTCCGCCATGAAAGACTCGATACGGCCAACAGCCACGTATGCATTAAGAAGCACAGTGATCAGGCGTGGAATCTCACGCAGGTTGCTTTGCAGGAGCCCGAATATTTGTAGAGCTGGAAAGGCGATATCAACAGTCAGCCTATCACCTTTAATCGCTGTATATGCCCAGAACGCCGTGAGTGGTAAGACTCCGCTGGTCATGATGTTCACGAATATGATGGTAGAATTCCACAAACTCGTGACGATTCTCAGATTGAGTTCTTTTTGACGAGCTGTCATGATACGTTCCAACCAAGATGGGTGCCAGGCGTAATATCTAAGATGTCGGATTGCCTCGATATACTGCGAGATCTGCTGCAGCTTATCGTCTGTTGCTTTTCTTCGTGTCGTTTCCCAGCTCACCAGAACCTTGGCGAGAATAGCATTGAGTATCTGCGCAATTAAGACTACTGCGATACCGAACAGACAAGGCCAACCAATAAGTCGCCAAATGAGTACGAAAGAGAGAATGAAGCCGATGGGCTGGTTGATCAGAGTAGGAAATTCCCAGAATCGCTGCGCCACTTCGTAGACGTCGTTACGCATCATGTTGAGAATCTTCCCCATGGATGCCGGGCCAGTCTTTTCTTTGGTTTCCTTCTTCCGACCACTCCAGAGTATCAATTTGCGTAGCTTACCCATGATTGCTACGAATCGGGTCTGAGATGCGGCTTCCTCTTTGGCTTGCCCGTTCAGCAAGGCTGTATTCTCGCCATCCTCTATTTGAGCACCGTCATTGGTAACCTCCAGCATTTCGTCTGCAGGTGCACTGCTCTCCGGTGCTCCATTGACCTTCTTCTCTTCATTGCTATCACCAACAGCACCAATAATCTTCCGATGGAGAGTCTTCTCGTAGATCATTGTGATCATTTCTCCTCGAGATCTTTCATAACATTTTCTGGAATACCACAGACTGAAGACGGAACTCTGCGTTGCTACATAGCGGACCAGCAAGGTCAGGACGGCGTAGAATATAGCTGGCCCCTTGTCTAGTGATATCCGCTCCATAGCCTTCAATAAATATTGCAGAATCAAAGGCGAAGCATAATTCGCCACTAGCTCCACTAGTGCGATGGAACTAAGGATGACGAGATCGATCCAGTTTGCCCGAATTAGTCTGCGGACAACACTTCCTTTCAAGGCCCGAAAAGCTTGGTGCAAATGCTGATGTTGGAATACGTATGGAAGCTTCCAAACGTCCTCGGAATTCAACTGGCGTGCACATCCAATACTGATCAATGGTGACATCCAAGAGACGGTCATCCACTGCCACAGCGTAAGGTCATCTTCCGGAGATCTGCTTTTATCGCTAGGCTCGGTGAATGGCTGACTGATGCCTTGACGGGACAGTTTCGGATCCCTCATTGGCATGTTGATTAGTGCTGCGACTTGTGAAAAGGAGCAGAGCACAGCGACGCCGCTTAGAACAGCATACGGTGCAGGCGATTGCTTGTGTCGCTGTGAATACAGATTGAAAATCTCGACGCAGAATATGATTGCTGATAATATCGTAGCAAAGACAGAGGATCGCCGAGGTCGTGCAAGAATCAAAAAAGCGAAGAGGACTATCCAAAGGACTAGTAAAGGAAGGCATTGCAACGAGTATGGTACCGTGCCAGCTTGAACTCCTAATCCGACAAGCGTCAAGATACAGAGCAATAGCGGGTATTCGGATCTTCGTTCTTGAAAGTCGACCTGTTTGCTATACGATTCTTCAACGAATGGTTTTGTCCATGGCAGGACGCGGACGGCGTGGCTTTTCAACTCCATGATGACAGCTGTTCCAGTGCAGGAGATCCGTTTCGATCTTTGGACGTCGTTCAGAATTCTCTCAGCAAGGTTCGACGGAGCTTATGCGGATACAACTAGGTGAACGAGTGACTGATCGGTCCAGTTGATAGGGAGTGCCGGCAAACAGTACGAAGTGAAAGACGCACTGTCAGCGCATTCTTGCAAGGTCCCGTCACAATAGACCGATACGTCCAGACCGTTGGTATTTCCAGCACGACGGAACCCCAAGATGACCTGCAATGCGAGCACTAAACATGAGAAGACGACAGAAGGGCCACATCCTGTTCCTCAGGGAGTGCTGTGGCGATCAGCCCTACACCAGGCACCGAACGGTTGCGTCCGCAGAGCCGCACGCAACAGTCAGCGTCACTGAGTGGCCTTGGACTAGAGACATTTACTTTAGTAAAGCGGCTACTACATCTCTGCCAGACGTCTTTGGATATTCCGAAGAAGCATATGGCGAGTGTACCTGGTTATTCGTATGCTCCTTGGGCAGTCAGCCCTGTATGTCGCATAGACACCGTAACGCGACCTAGCCTGCGCAGTCAGGAAATTTATTCTCAACTAGATTTTGCCCTCTCCGAAACTCTGACAACGGCACTCGTCTCCCTGATCGCAAGCACCACATACGCCATCACTGGTTCTCAAAGCGTTTGCACATGAATTGCGCTGTAATGGATCCCAAGGGCTCAAACGCGTCTTGACTCATTGCAGAACGCGTTCAGACTTTCTCGAAGCCTGCCTCGGATTCGGGAACATGTTCGGGGATTACGATCGCCTGATAATGGGGACTCGATTACTCAATATAGATTCGAGCCTGTCAGGAAAGGGTCGAGAGTTCAAGTTTTCTCAGCCGAGCGCGGAAGAAGTCTCATTTGGGAACTGGCAAATGAGCCGAATATTTCTTTTCCATCATGTTCATGAGCTTAAAAGCTTGAGTGGGTATCAACAAACAAAACGTCCTCGGTAAGAGGTGCATGAGACGCACCTCTGTCGTCCAAGCGTCCGTCTTTTTTCGGTCAAAGCGTTGGCCAAATGGACAGTCACATGGCGCCCAATTACGTCTTGCTTGGCGGAAACACAACAAACTTGAAAGGCTGCCCGGCCCGCAGCGAATCACTTTGGTCTGTCAGATTGTTTTCTCCCCACAAACAACCTCGAACCTCGCCTCTTCCTTCTGTCATGTGAGAGCATCTTCGCTTTCCCCGTTGCTCTCTCTTCGGGTCTGTAATTATCAGTAATGCTTGGTTCGAGCCAAAAGAGCGCTTCTTCATCTTATCGTTACCACCATGGCGGATAACGGTGGTCCATTACCGCAGGATACCGGGCCACCACTCTTCGATCAAGATGAGCTTGCCGACTACATTCCTCACCTGCATGAACCCTCATGCTGTTGCGGTAACGTGGCTTGCACATTCCTGAGGGAGACCCAAGCTGCATTCGATCGGTTGGATGAGAGTCTTCGTACTGCCGGGAGACTGGGCCAGGTACGTGAATCTGACTCTTTACATCTTCTCTTCCTTCTTCCACCCGCTCGTCTTCCCCGTTGCGCCTCATTTTGATATCACTTCACGATCACCGTTTGTGATCTTACATATCGATATGGCCTGTTGTTGTCACTTTGACTACACTGCCTTTACCTTCCTATGAGACTTCCTCCATGTTACTCGCCGCTGCTTCTCCACCTCACTATCACCACTACCTATCACCACCATGTCGCTGACTTGGTCACTCCAGGCGCTCTTAGTCAGGCATGAAACATATGTCGCCGAGGCAGAGTCTGAGCGCAAGCAGATGCGCGAGGACATTGACCGTCTCACCGCCGACAGAGATGCCCTTCAAATCGAAAACAATTCTGTCATCGAAGAAAACCGGATACTCCTAGATCAACTCGAGTCGGCCAATGACTCTGTGACAAGCTCTGACTCCCACGTCAAGTCGCTCACTGCCACCCTTCAGACCGCACAGCAGGAGATCCAGCGATTGAACATCCTTTCCCGACGGACCCAATCTCTGGAGAGAGAGCTAGAGCAATTCGAGCTTGAGCAATCAAGACTTCAAGCTCAACTAGCCGTCAAAACAGAACAAGAACGTGCTGCCAATCTCAGGTGGCAGAACTCTGAACGACACCTAGCTGCGATTGAAGAGCGCGTAGAAGCCATTGAGCAGGAAGCCAGAGCAGAAAAGGAGAACCATGTCGAGATAGTAAGCCGACTTGAACGACGTAGGGAAGTCGAGAAGGAACTTGACACAGCCGCTGGCCGACTCAAGGGCGCCGCAGCAGCCAAAGCGGGTACCGATGCTGGCGGCACTGGGGTCATCTCACATTTTGTAAAGGACATTCTTCAGGACAACGCAAATCTGCAAATGAATGTGGTGGAGCTTCGAGAGTTACTCACATGCGCCAACGAGGAAGTGGAAAGGTTACGGGATCAGCTGCTTGATCACCTCCCGTCTTCAGATCAGAACACTACATTACCAACCGATGGCAAGGTAGTCACTCCACTCAGTCAAGAAATGGCTCGAGCTGCTGCACAAGAAGTTCACGTACATCATCACTACCATCCCCCAGCAGCCAAACCAGAAATCAATCGCCGACACAGTCAGACGGTCAAGAGGCCGAAACGTCGACGACAGGGCATTTCCTTCGGTCACTTTACACCTCCATCTGGCCACCGAACACCTTCAAACTTGTCGATATCGACGGCAGGGTTTCCCACACCTGCTTCGACTATCACGCCATCACAAGCTACTCCCTCTACAAGCCAACCACCAAGCCATCGGTGGTCAGTCTATTCGGCGGCGACTCAGTCTTCAGTACCAAGCTCACCACGCTCGTATCGCAGCCCTTCGCTGTTTGACAGACCGTTCAGTGACGCGGACATGGACTCGTCGCGGCCGACGACACCTGGTACCGAGACTAGCGATTCTCCATATTTTGCAGCGTTCCATCCTAAACGCGCCTCGGGAGGCTTCTTCCAACCTCTCGACGAGACCATTAATGAGGACACGAATAATGATCCCGACGTAGGAGACACACCTACCAAGCTGTCGGATATCCGAGACAGTTCAAGAACACAACGTGCGGACAGTCCCACATCGAACAAGGGCATGGACGACGATGAGGAAGACCCAGAACACTCACTTGTCGACTTCACACAACCTGTCCCTCGACTGCGACCCCTACGAATGAGAATGGGCCGGCCGAAATCGTTCACAGATGAGGATCTCCCTCAAGATTCTGGGGCTGAATATCACACGCATTCACTTCACCGCGCTGCTTCTCACGAATCACTACTTTCGGTCTCCGGCATGGACATTCACACGCTCAAGTCAAGACCGTCACAGATGCTTACTGGCCAAGCTGCACGATCTTTCTCAGCCGAAGCGACTCTCACTTCCACCACGGTCCAAGCACACAGACCAGCACTGAACAAAAAATCCAGTCATACATTACTTGCAGATGTTGAACAGCGGTCTGGCAGTATACAGGCGCCTGCAGCTGGACTTGGCAAAAGAGTTAGTGGGTGGATGTTTGGCAGATGGGGAGCATCTCCACAACATTCCAGTCCTCTCAACCCTGCCAGAAATCAGAGTTCAACCGAGTCTACAGCATCGGTAAAACTCCAAGAGGTACGGACCCAATTCAAAGTCCGGCCGCCCGGGATTAATCAGCCGGGCGCCATCTTAGGCTTCCTGGCTGACAACCCTTCCATTAGGCAACGTCCGACAACTCAATTGACGAAGACGACCATTTCGAGGGAACCAGTGATGCAGATACTGAACGAGGAGGAACTGAGGCAGAGCTTGAGCGAATGCTAGAGCAGCTCGGTCCGGATGACCCACGCCGCGCTAGCATTGAGCGAGAGTACAGCCGACTAATGAAAGACACGGATTGGCGTTTCGGTATTTGCAGCCCTTTTGGATAGTTCACAGCGTCGGCCTGATACCCCTTCCCTGCCACGTTATATCTCAATTATAATTACTGCTTACTCGACGAACTTCCCTTCGACTTCCGAGACCTTGCCATTGTAATGGGATGTTCTGGCCCGCAGTAAACGAATGCTTGCGTACTTCCGGCTGTTGTCTGCGAACGTTTCAACGGCTGCCCGAAATGGTGCATGAGCTCTCGGTCTGATCGCTCTGACCCTAATGTGCGCGATCTAGATGCAGGATTCCTTCTTCGAATACACAAAACATCATAATTATGTGCACTAAAGTTGGTACTACCACGCTGCGACTAACAGACGAAAATCCAGTAGTATAACCACAAATAACCGACTGAGCCATATCCTTCTAGATGGATACCTGCGAAACGTTGCAACTCCAATTTAGAGGCGGCGGTTGTTTGTCAATTCCAAGCTTCGAAAACAGTAACCATACGAGCCAGTCCATATCCACGGGTAGTGGAAAACGTTTGTGGACTTGCACCGCGCCGTAACTACTCATCGTTTGAAATCTCGCCAGCAAATGCAAGCTACATCTAGCATCTATCATTTCATGCGATGGGCATGATTCGCACCACATCTGACACGCCCGCCTCTACTAAGATGATCAATCGGCGGCCAAGTCTTTTGAGCAAATTGTCCGTATAGGACCACGAACGATGGAGCGTGTGCAGGAGAACTCTCAACAATCACGGAATGCTCACTTTGCTGTGTTCACTTCAGTATGCACAATACTCCAATTCCTCACGACCATAGCTCTTGCGGCTCGCATCTATGTCCGCATCAAAATCACCAAGAACATGGCGAAAGACGACTGGATGCTAATATTCGCCCACACTTCTAATATCATGGCCAACGGGGTCTGGTTAAGCAATCGGGTCAAATCTGTTAAATTCATTCCTGGATCAATTGAATTATTCCAGGCCTTGATTGCGGTGAGTCGTCCGTCCTGCCTTTGCAAGCCCTTCTGACATGACGCAGCGGTACTGGGTAGCCATCGGACTGTATGTGACTGCCGGCATTGTCACGAAAGTCGCGATTGCATTCTTCTTCCTTCGTCTGGCTCGCAGGGGCCGAGATCGAGTCATAATTCTTCTGCCTCTGATGGCCTATATTGTCGCATTGTCAGGTTCAATGACGGTCATCTTGTTCCGCTGCGGATTGCCCTTGAACGCCATCAAGGTCATCCGTGACGAAACTTGCGCCATTGGACCTCGAATCGTCCACCCACTTGGCTACATGATGGCCGTGTTGAACACTGTATGCGATATGACCTTCTCTGTGGTCTCCATTCATCTACTTCGAAAAGCACACAGCATGAGTAGCGTCAGCAGGACCTCTGCTTGTCTTGTTATAGCTCTCGCCAACTTAGGTACAGTCGTCTCCATCATCAAAATACCTTTCATCAGCAAAGCAACCCTTGGAGCAGGGGCGTTTGAGGACAGTGCACCTGTGTTTATGCTTTCGGTCATCGAGACTGCAGTTGGCATCATGGCGATATCTATGGCGTGCCTCAGACCACTCTTGAGAGCACTCCGCATCGGCTCGTCTGCACCGAACTCGACATCTCCGGACGTGACTCCGAACGACCAAGGGAGGGTCACTGTACAAGTCAAATCGAGCATCATGTCTAAAATCAAATCGCTTCAGATGGACTCCAGAGTGTTGGGCGGCATCGGCATATTACCAAACTCGACAGTCAACAGTTTCGGCTTGAGCTCGATTGACAGCGAGCGGCAGGACAGTGGCGGAGTGCTGGACGAATCGAGACCGCAGATGCGGAGATCCCAAACGATGCCAAAGGGCATGGCTTCTATCAACGAAATCATCTATAAACCTGAGGATGGTGCACCCAGGAGAGAAAGCTTCAATGTCTGAGACCTTGAAACTACGGACTTGCAGTGGCTACACGTTTCTGGAAATAACGTTCCTCGCTGGAGAGCTGGAGCTGTGAGACGAAGATGGTGTTCTGCGGATATGATACATTGCAAGGAGCCTGCAAGCCAGCCGCAAGTTGTGTTGTTTGCCACACACCGGCCTCATTCTCACCTGGAGATTCAGTACCGTCGGGCGCGGGGCACTAGCCCTGTGCATGCTCCATATCGACAATTCGCACGCCAAGCAGATCAACTAGCTCTAAAGACTCGTGCCACAGCAGTCTATCACTGTGCCTACTTTCGGCGAGGCAAACAAGGTATCCAAGCACTTCTGCTTCCAGGATACAACGATTTAGTACGATTTTATGATTGAAGATCGGCATAACTTTCGTCAGATACGGCCTGCCATTCCGTCGTGCACTACGGCACAAGCACATGAACAGGCTATGGAGGACATCAGTAACGACTCTACATAAACGTTGGCCACCACGCTTAGCACGTCATCTTAGTGTAAAACGGTAATGCATAATTCATCACATCCTGGCACTCGGTCGAGCTTGGTCTTGGAGGCTGGTATCATATTACTACTGGCAGTCCGGCATGGTGTGAACGGGCCTAAGCTGGGAATCATGGCAGAACAACATCGACCAAAGGGATTTGCTTCTGTACTTCGACAAGCCGTTGAAGCCCTTGCTCAACTGTCGTTATAGGCATCTCGGGTCGACATAGCACAGACGCTATCAGGTACCCTGATGTATAATCATGTATGAACTAGCCGATGATTCCGTTCCCATCCGCCTGTCGTGATCAACGACAAGGCACGTGGTGACGACAGGTAGGTATTCTTGGGGAGTATCCGTTGAAAACCGTTGGCGGCTTGTGTACTATCAAAACCGTCACCGCGAGTACGACTATTGCTTTCCAACGGCGGCTTCAGATCTCACAACACCGACGCCACATGTTCACCTTCGAAAGACACCACAATGCTCTGATCAAGACGCCGCCCCAGAACCCTGGTAGAGGACAGTCACCAAATACGGTATTCATGACGAGACTGGACCAAACACCAGTGCAAGATTGTCAGCGCAGCTGAGTTCGTAGGCCACAACCTCAAGCTCAGCATGCAAGATGACAACTACCAGCAGCCAGACTCAAACTTTACGCTCTACCTGGCCTTGCTATGCGTCTTGTTGCCAGTCACATCGATAGCTGTAGCTTTGCGAATCTGGGTACGGACTAGATTCACAAAGACTTTTGGGGTCGACGACACACTCCTGATTATTTGCCACATCGTCAACACAGCCGCTTCGATCATATGGCTTATCATCCAGGATCAGCAAAGATTTTATGAACCAAGGACACTGGCGCTGTTTCAAGCTTTGAGCAAAGTAAGTAGGCTCAGGAGCGAGCATGTGCTGCAGTGACTGACTTCGCCCAGCTGTACTTGATCTCATTCTTCATGTACATCATATCCGGGGCTCTGGTTAAACTAGTCATTGCAGCATTCTTCATCAAAATTGCACGCAAGACATGGCAACGCATCCTGATTATTGGACCGCTCGGTGCATACCTCATTACACTTACAGTGGCATTGTTCATCATCAACCTACGCTGTGGCATCCCAGTCGATCCCGTCAAAGTTCTCACAAACGAGACGTGTCCTATACCTTCCGCGGGAATCATCAAACTCGGCGTCGCTATTGCCTCCGTCAACTGCGCATGCGATTGGATCTTTGCCGTGGTACCGCTACAGATGCTCTGCGCCGCAAAGGGTCTCAGTCGGACCTCTCGAATTTCAGCCGGGTTCGTGATTGCACTAGCACTTGCTAGCAGTGCGGTGTCCGTCATTCGACTCCCTTACTTCAACATGCTCTCATTCACACCAAAGTTCTTTGAAACTATCGGTGTTACATATATTCTCTCACTCATTGAGACCACCGTGGCTGTCATGGCCGTGTCTCTGGCTACACTGAAGCCACTTCTCAAGGTCCTGCGGATTGGGTCTTCGTATCGGACGTCATATATTGAAGAACTGCAAGATCCTCCTCTGCGCAGTCCGAGTGAAGCAGCAGATCCGAACTACAAGCCCCCACCACGTCGGATAGTTCGGAAGAAGAAGTTACGTATCGACAGGTCAGCCATGCGTGGTGTTGGTATTCTGCCTACCATCACACTCAACACCGAAGATGACGAAGAAGACGACGTGGATGGCGAATTGGGCCACGTGACAGTCGTTCAAATGCAGATGCCCAAGACCTTTGTGTCAGCAAGAACGATCGCCATGACCATGTCAGGGGTGCCTTCTATCAATCAGGTCTTATCAGAAAATAATGTCACCTGGCAGCCGACGATTCAAGAGGGCGTAGAGGAAAAATAGAGTCGACGTCTAAAGCCGATATCGCTGATGATCGGCATTTGAGAACCTTCATTCGCATGATCACAGTACCCGACACCCGAATGTACATAATCCGTCGTATCTATAACCCACTTCCGATGTCCACCCCGCTACATTATTGCTCCGCATAGCGAAATCCTGCTCCGCGATGACGGGCGGGGACGTGACAAGCGGCTGTGCCTGAGCCGTACCAAGACTTTTATAGTATTGAGTATATATACCAAGGTAGGTATGCTTCATGTACGCTGGATAGGCACTCTGATGTGGTCTACGTCCCAGCACCTAGTCAACATGAATTTCGCCGACCTAGCTCGGCACTGCTTGGCTGCGTTTGCGATTTACACTACTATCGGACGTGCCTCGATGGTGACACTGCCTGGTTATGGTAGCTTCGTCGGCACCACTGTCAGTCAGTATTTGACTAAGAGACCTCTACCCGCTCCTGTCGATGCATGGCTCGGTATCGACTATGCATCTCAACCGATTGGCAAGCAACGATTCGCACCCGTTGGATCTCCAGAGCCCTTTGCAGGAACGAAGAACGCGACTCAGTATGGCTTTGCTTGTATTCAGGACGCATCGATGGTGTCGTACCCTCAAGATGAGGCGTGCCTGAACTTAAATGTCTTTCGACCACAGAATGTGTCTTCGAATGCAAAACTACCTGTGCTTATCTGGATTCATGGTACGTTTGATCAAGCGTCAATTGCTACATTCGAACTCAGCTGACTTCATCAGGTGGTGGATTCGTCTCTGGTTCTGCTCGGAGTTTTGATGGCCCTGCATTTGTGGCCAGCTCGAAGGAGCCCCTGATAGTTGTGAATCTGAACTACAGAGTAACTAAACTAAATCTCAAGTATACACGAGCTGACTAAAGACAGCTCAATTCTCTTGGGTTTCTCCCTTCTCCTGTGTTCCATCGACTGGGTCTCCTCAACCTCGGGCTACTGGATCAGCAACTGGCCTTTGAATTCGTACAGCAACACATCTCAGCCTTTGGCGGTAATCCTGATCGTGTCACGATCGGTGGTCGCTCTGCTGGTGCTCACTCTGTCGGCATTCACCTCTTCCACAACTACAATAAGACCGAGGGCGCCTCCCCGTTGTTCTCTCAAGCCATCCTGCAGTCCGGCAGTGTCACTGCACGTGCCTTCCCCAATGCATCCTATCCGCTATATCACAGGCAATTTTCACAATACCTAGAACTCACAGGATGTGGTGCTGTTGCCAATAGTACCGACGAGGACATTCTTGCATGTCTTCGCGCTGCCAACATCACCCTGATCCAAGAGGCCAGTAACAAACTATTCTCCGACTCCGAGTACAACATCACCTGGCCCTTCCAGCCCACTCGAGGCGGGCCCCTGCTCGAGGAAGCAGGCTCCACCGCCGGCATCAACGAGCAGTTCTTCCGCATCCCCACTATCACAACCAACGTGCGCGACGAAGCAAAGTACTACAGCCCAGGCAATATCAGCACTAACGACGACTTCCTCAACTTCTTCAAGAACCTCATCCCCGGCCTCTCGTCCCAAGACATCCTCGACCTGGAAGCTCTCTACCCTGACCCCACCAACGACCCCCACAGTCCCTACGCTAACAGCCCCAACTCGACGCAATACAACCGCATCTCCGCCGCCCTCACAGACTACATGTACGCCTGCGCCGGCCAAGAGACTGCAGTCCGCATGTCCTCCGCAGAGGCGCCAGTCTACAAAATGCTCTGGGCAGTCAAGAACACGTTCCCTGCCTGGCAGGGCATCCCGCATACTGCCGACACGAAGTACACCTGGGCTGAAGGGAATGGTACTGGCGGCGTGCAGTATCCTGAGATCGGGAAGCAGCTGCATGCGTACTTCTCAGACTTCATCGTGTATGGTGATCCTAGTGCTAGGAATAGGACAGGACTGCCGGTGTGGCCGAGGTATGCGGATAGGAACGAGGAGGGAAGGCCTGGACTGCAGTTGAGATTTGAGCCGTTTGGGGAGACGAGGGTGGAGGGTGATGCTATTAGGAGGAAGCAGTGTAAGTGGTGGCGGAATGAAGGCAGGGCTGTAAGGCTTGAGAAGTAGGGCAGAAAGTAAGTTGAGATAGGCAGATAAAGTGTAATGTGCTTTACCTCCTAATGCATTAGACCTCTAATGTACTACTTTCTCTATACAATAGCTTATGTCTCTTTAGTAATTACCTAAATGGGTATAAAGTTTATAATACATACAACATAACGTGCTTTACCCCCTAATACTATGGACCTATAAATGCTATACAAATTTTAGAACTTTTAGTAAAACAATAGATTTCTTAGCCAAACTAAGCTAGTTCATCTTTAGAATTAGACTATAGACTAATAAAGTCTTTATCTTCCTCCTCTATTAATTCTAGTATAATAGAACGTCATAGTCGTTTCCTACTAGCCTTTCTAGTAGCTGTTTCCTCCTTAGCTTTACATATTAGTTCTACTACTTCCTTACTACTAAATATAAATTTGCCCTTTATAGCTAGCTGTTTATCCCTTTTCTAAGCCTTTCGAGTCTCTAGAAGAGCCCTTTAATTATTATTTTCTTAGTAGAGTAGCGTATTCTTAGCAATTATTATTTTAAACTAGATATTAATTTAAAGATATAATGCTTAATAGATGTTTAGATAGCTATAGTTTAGATAACATTGTTTAGTATTTAATTTGCTTATTATAGCTATTAACTAGAAGGTAGAGAAGAGCCTAGTACTACTAGATAAAGTAAATTACTATTATTTAGTAGTATAGTTAGCTAATTATGTAATTCTAGTAATAATTTTCTAAGGATAGTAATTAGACTAAAGAGGACAATTCTAGAATAACAAAATCTAGATCTAGCATTTATAGGCGTTAGACATTAAGCCCTTACATAGATATGGCATTCTATCTACTATACGTATGCTATTTAGCTATAATCTAGTTATAGAAGCTAATTAATCTTACGTAACATTACTATCTTTAGGAGTCTAAATGTGCTAACATTAAGGGGCTAGAGCATAAATAATGTATAGGGTAGTAAGATTACTAGATTAATCTAATGCCTAAGGTAAAAATAGATAAATTAAGCTATTATATGCAAGTTATAACTGTTAAGAATAAGGAGGCACTATTAAGGGGGTTCTAGCTATATATTAGGCTTATATATCTTTATTAGCTATTCATAGCTATATGAATTAGATATCTAGCCTTTATTTAAAGTAGAAAATTCCTAATTAGGCAGTCGTAGGGTAGGAATCTAGCTAGAATTAAGGTTTTAAGCCTTAAATGTAATAAGGAGAGGTAGGATTATACTATCCCTCTTAATATATTTAACTATTATTATCTACTCCTAATTACTAATTATATGCTTAAAATAGGATTTAGCTAAATTACTAATAACTAATACCCTAGTAGATTGTATTATACTAATAATAAAACTAGATTTGTCTATATTAAAGACTACTAAAGGTAGATAGTTATGTTTAAGGAATAAGTTAGTTAAAGTATTAAAGTATAGTTTTATAGTATTATAGTAGTAGCTTTAAACCGACTAGCTTCTAGTTACTATAACCAAACGCTCCTAAGCTTAGGATGTCGTTTTCATAGTCCTTTTAACTAATTCTTGCTAGGAGGGTATAGAATAGCTATCTAAGGAGGAGGTCCTCTAGGCTAGCTTTAGCCTTAAATTATTTTAAAAGCTAGTTTATAAGTAAACACAAGTAAACGCAAGTATAATAAGACATCCTAGAGTTAATAATTTAGTAATATACTAAATTAGGCAAGTCTCTTTAGCAGGTGAAAGTAATTAGTTTAGTTAATTAACTATAGTATACGATTGTTGTCTAGCTAATCATTATTTAAAGGTAGAAGGCAGAATATTAAATATACTAACGTGTTTTATCCCCTAATAGAACAGACCTACTAATAGAATACTAAATCTTAAACTTTAAGGTAAAACATTCAATTTCTTAGCTAAACTAAGCTAGTTTGTCTTTAGAATTAGACTATAGACTAATAAAGTCTTTATCTTCCTCCTTTATTAATTCTAGTATAATAGAACATTTTTTATACTTCTTATTAGCCTTTCTAGCTACTATGTTCTCCTTAGCTTTATATAGTAGTTCTACTACTTCCTTACTACTAAATATAAATTTGCCTTCTATAGCTAGTTGCTTACCCTTCGGCCGAGCCCTCTAAGTCTCTAAAAGAGCCCTTTAATTATTATTTTTATGTTAGAGTAGTGTATTTTTAGTAATTATTGTTTTAAAACTAGATACTAATTTAGAGATATACTGCTTAATAGGTGTTTAGATAGCTATAGCTTAAATAACGTTATTTTATATCTAATTTACTTATCGTAGCTATAAACCAGAAGGTAGAGAAGAGCCTAGTACTGCTAGATTAGGTAAATTACCATTATTTAGTAGTGTAGCTAGCCGATTATATGATTCTAGTAGCAATTTTCTAAGAATAGTAATTAGACTAAAGGGGACAATTCTAGAATAGTAAAATCTAGATCTAGCATTAGTAGGGGTCAGACTTTATGCTCGTGCATAGATATAGCATTCTATCTACCATACGCGCTATATTTAGTGCTAATCTAGTTATAGAAGCTAATTGACTTCCTTAGTTATCGTAGTCTTTAGTAGTCTAAATACACTAACATCGAGGGGCTAAAGGATGTGCGACGTAAAGGGAGGTAGGACTACTAGGTCAATTTGATGCCTAAGGCAGAAATAGGCAAACTAAGCTATTATGTACGAACTATAGCCATCTAGAATAAGGAGGCGCTATTAAGGGGGGTTTTACTATATATTAGGCTTATAAACCTTTATTAGCTATTTATAGCTATGCGAATCAGATGTCTAGCCTTTATTTAATGTTAAAAATTGCTAATTAGGAGGTTTTGGTTATAGAATCTAGCTAGAATTAAGATATAGAGCCCTAAATATAATAAGGGGAGGTAGGATTACGCTATCTTCCTTAATATATTTAACTATTATTATCTATTCCTAATTGCTAATTATATACTTAAAATAGGATTTAGTTAAATTACTAATAACTAATACCCTAGTAGATTACATTATACTAATAGCAAAACTAGATTTATCTATATTAGAGACTACTAAAGGTAGATAGTTATGTTTAAGGAATAGATTAGTTAAAGCATTATAGTATAGTTTTATAGCCTTATAGCTAGTAGCTTTAAACTAACTAGCTTCTAGCTACCGTAACTAAACGCTCTTAAGCTTAGGATGTCGTTTTCATAGTCCTTTTAACTAATTCTTACTAGGGGGGTATAGAATAACTGTCTAAAGGGGGGGTCCTACAGGCTAGCTTCGGTCTTAAATTATCTTAAAAGCTAGTTTACGAGTGAACATAGGTGTAACAGGGCATTCTAAAGTCAATAATTTAGTAATATACCGAATTAGGCAAGTCTCTTTAATTAGTAAAAGTAATTAGTTTAGTTAATTAATTATAGTGTATGATTATTAGCTAGCTAATCGTTTATAAAGAGTAGATTTAAGAATATTAAAAGTACTAGCAGCACTTCTAATTAAGTTATAATTACTATTTCTAAATGCTATAATAGTATTAGAAAGGTCAGCTTCTATATACATGTTAGAATTATATATTTAGATGTTGTTATTATATAAAAAAGAAGGGAAGTTATGAAATATATATAAGAATTTCTTAATGCATGCGTCGTTTACAGGTCTGTAAGGCCTAAGATTTTGGCACGTTTGTAGGTCTGGCTCGTTTGTTAGGGAGGCACGTTACTCTAAATGCACATGAAAATCAAGTAACGGTGTAAGGACAGTGCAGTTCAATGCTGATCTATATACACTATGTTCAGAGATCAACAGCGCAACAGTACAACAGCCAAAGCAAACCAGTCCATAAAGCTATTTGCAAAATGCAAACACAGAGACAACTCGCACAGCGAGGCAGAAGACAAGAGGGCAGCCAACAGTGCAGTGATTCGTTAAGAGACCAGGTCTAGTTGAGCAGAGAGCCCAGATTCATCGACGGGTTCGACCCGCCCAGTATTGTTAGCTGGGCCAGGTTCGAGGGATGTCCGTTTGCGAAAAGTCCTGGTTGAAGTCAAGCGGCTCGGTGGTGTCGACACCGAAGAAGGGGTCTTCGGGGGTCTGACGGTACGTAGCATTTATCGTGTCTGAGCCGAAGTCGAAAGCGTTTGTACTGCCGTCAGTGGACCCGCCCATGGCTTGGAAGTCGAAGACCTGCTGATTCGACATGTCTGGGCTCCACTGGGTCTGATTGTTGTCAGTGAAGTTCTGCTGGGCGGCGTTGTTGTTTGGGACGAATGTATTGTCGACCCAGCTGTTGAAGCCGAAGTCCTCAGGCGGCACTTCCTGTACGTTTTTCGACGAATCCATTCCCATGTTGTTGGTGGGGAAAGCCTGAGTGAAGTTCAGTGCATTGCTGCCAGAAGCGGCCCAGAACGACGGCGGTAAGCTCCAACGATTCTGCTGATTGTCGACCGTCCGATGTGGGAGAGGCTGGAAAGAGGCTTGTGTTTCTGGTATTTGTGCAAGCTGAGCAGATGTCTCGTTAAGCTTCCCTGCAATGTTGTGGTTCGCGAACATGGTACCATAATCGTCCGGAGGGGTGTGCTCGCCAAACTCGGAGATGGTGTTAGAGGAAGCATATGTCAAGGCAGGTTGTGCATTGCCCATGCCTGCCAGCGAGCTCCAATCGAAACCAGCCCAGCTCATATCGTTACTGAGATCAGCAGACATCTGTGGTTGCTGAAAGCCACTTGTTGATGGAACACTTCCGAAGAAGTCATCGTTGCCACTGGTAACGCTGGCATCTGCGGGGATGGTGAAGGCTGCGTAACTTGATTGTGGTTCGGAGACCGGCACAGAGGGCGTGTTCTGGCCAGTCGAGGTTTGACTGGTAGACGCTTGTGGTGTAGAAGCCATTTGCTGGAGTGTATCGAGAGAGAATTTGCTGGACTTTTCCACAGATGCGAGACTGTCAACAGATCGTCGACCTGCAGCGTGAAGTCCATGGGCGGGGTGAGCACCATGTGGCTTGTGGACACGGTACGGAGCGTTCACATCGTGTGCGCTGTGATTACTGCGGTGAGGCTTGTGATGTGCGTTGGCGAAAACGCTGAGATGGCCTTCAGATCGAGTTGAAGTCAAATGTGATTTTGGGCGAGCCGAGTGTGGAGCGTGGTGATCGTCCTTCGTTTCTTTCTTGACAGTGGAACACGTGCACTTTTCTCCATGGTGACAACAGCACGTGTGCTCATCAGATTCCTCGCTTTCTGGCACAGCACCAAGCTCTTTCCTCTCGTGTTCGCCGTGAGGAGTTTCACTGTTTCGAAGGTGTACACACTTCTCTTTGGACGAGTGCGTCTTCTCGCCACAATCACACTTGACGTGTGCTGATCTCTTTTTCCGTTCGACGCGACAGTGCTGGCACTGGGTTACAGGTCGACCTTTTTTCGGTACGAACTGAAGTGGTCGATCTGAGGAATTTTAGCAAGGTATCAGCATGTCACACAGGGTAGCACAGACCAGTATGGGTGCAGCCGCTCACACGGTGCCCCTTGAGGCATGATTGGCATGCCCATTTTGTCCCATCTTCCTTGATTACCATCCCGGGGTACAGGCGGTCTGTGGCGGCCGTCTGTTGTCCTTAGATAGGAGATCGAGTAGGATCGTTTAAATGTCCGTAGACAGAGTATAATTAAGCTGTGGCTGTGGATGAAAAGAATAACGTAACAGATGTTCAGTGGGTATCGTAGTCTATTTGGGCAAAAGTCGAGTCCTGGGACAATCAAAGTGTGACGAAAAGGTGAAAAGCGCAAAGGCCTGACACAGCGACAAAGCGCTGGCCGTAGAAATGGCCTGGTGTGGAGTCGACGGGCGACCAAAATCGCGGTGTAGTCCAGTCTTGTATACCAAGTCTGTGTTGGATGGAAGTGGGAGAGGTGGGATGTGCAGCGAGCGACGGCTGGAAAGTGCGTGAGAGACGCTTGGGCCTCGGACTAGAGGGTGCCGTGGACTGGATGCGGCCAACTCGCCAACCACCGAAATCTTGCATCGAGCGAGGGCGTTTGCGTGGGCGTGCGGCGTCACCGTCACACACTTTCTCGTAAATCGTGCCGGTCGGCAGAGGCACTCGCCAAGACGGAGTCACTTAGGTAAGCAAGCCTGCTTCCTATTTTGGGACTTGACCAAGAACCTGTCTCACACGGTCGTGAGACCTTGAGGCGTTCACCGTTGCCTTCTTTCGAAAGCCTCCTCTGTCCATGGACTCGAAGACATGTTGCATTCGATCGCATATACCAGTAATGAGTTCATCATCTGGTCACAGACCCAATTCGTCTGGCCTGCAGGGAGGGGAACGGCACGAGCACTGCCTCAATGCGGGTACGCGAACTGCGGTTGTGCTTGTATGCAAGCCATGACTTGTGCACTTCCTTCGACGGTGGGGGCCCGTTGTGACAACGGTCCGACAAGCAATCGATACTAGAGAATATGGTTTGGATGGAAAATCTGTCACATTGACAATGCTCACGCAGTAATATTTACACCCTTGGCCTCTGCATCCTTGAACGCCTTTCTCATCAGTGCCTCGTGCTTCTTCGACCTCGGTGTGATGGAAACATCAAAAGGCTGGGGAACGCACATCCATCCCGGCACATATGCATTATGCGGCTCAACTTCCGAACCGTCTGGACCCCTAGGCTTGCTGATGTTGAAGCCCCAAAGTTGGCGAGCAATGTTGATGAAGAGTGACTTCTCGGCGAGGTGAATTCCTTGGCAGATGCGACGGCCTGAACCATACGAGAAGTGGTCCCTCTCATATGGATCATTGGCATTTGCATACTCTGCAGCGGATAGCTTGTGGTTGAGGTAACGAGTTGGGTCGAACTGCATTGGGTTCTTGTATCGAGTCTCATCTCTGTGGATTGCCCTTCACATTGTCAGCACGACTTGTGATGTAAACATGCTCAGCAGATACTCACCACCAGTTCACCATAACGACAGTCCCCTTGGGGATGAAAAAGCCTTCGTACCAGTCGTCCTCGCTTGAAGAGTGGCCAATACCGAACTTGTTGGGTGGTCGCTGGCGCATCACTTCCTTGATCAATGCACGCACATATGGTAAGTTTGGTTCATCCTCCCAGACTGGCAACCTATCCGAACCAACCACGCGATCCAGCTCTTCTTGTGCCGCTTTGACTGCGTGCGGATTCTGGGTCATAAGGTAGGTGAAGTTGTTGAGTGTGCTCGAGGTCGTCTCTGATCCGGCTTCTAACATGCCACCACACATGTATGCAGCTTGAAGGTCGTCGATGCCTTGCTTCTCCAAATCACTGAGGTAGTAGTCCTTGCAGAAACATTCCTTGGCTGTGCCTTCTTCAACTTGCTTCTTCAATTCCATCCAGAGGTCAAGATAAACCTTGCTATGTTCCTCGAAACACTCCTTTCCGAACTTGCGCCAGTTGCCAAGCATCCACGACGGTAGAGCGGCGAGAGATGGGAAGCTGTCGACTGCATATGCACCGGGCGCAGACATCTTCGTGAAAGATTGAAGCACAGCATAGATTTGTTTGAAGCGGGGGTCGTCAAATGACTTGATGCGGTAGCCATAGGTCGTTTGGAAGATCAATGAAGAGCTGTAACGTCGGTTGTGATCATAGAAATTTTGAGGTGAGTCCAATAGGTCCACCATCAATTGCTTCGACTCAAAGTCCTGGATAGGCTGGTACTTGACCGCAGCGTTCAAGTTGAGAAGTACATGTCCAGATTTGCGAAGACCTCTCCAGTGAGGACCGTATGGCAGGAACAGCTGGCGCTTCCCCGCGCTACCAACATCGGAAGCTAGAGGAGCAGGCGGTCTTGATGAGTAGATAGAGGATCTCTTGTCCATGATGTCCTTGACGGCCTTGGGTGTGTTTAGCCAGATCCAGTCGGTGCCGCCCATTCTGGTGTAAGTAAGATCTCCAAAGTTCCGGCCCCATTCAACAGCCTTTTCGTGGAAGTTCTCGGCATCAGCCATGTCGAGCAGATTTCCAACGAAGGGTAGACCTCCAGGTCCAGGTGGAAGATTCTTTCGTCGCGTGTCCTGAGTGCATTAGTTCCTCATTCGTAATACGAATCGGGCAGCATTTACCTTCCATGTTGATGGTGTGTTGTAGAGATAGAAACCTAATATAGACAAGATAGTGGTAACAAAGACTGCGCCAATGACCGCTGGCACATTGCTAGATAGCGACGCTACTACAGCACTGATTGTCGCCATGTTGGCGGTAGTGTGTAAAGAAGCTCAGAAGACCTGAAGGTAGATCATGTGCTGCAAGTGATGGCAATTCATATCCAGAAGTATAAAGTTACACGATCGCGCCCCTCATTATTGGCCGCCGCAGAGCTGTTCCACCGGCCTGGGCCTGAATTTGGGGTAACGTTTGCATAGGAGAGGCGGATGTGGGGTTTGGAGATCGTGGGGAAGGGAACCCCGCAGCTCTCATATGCTTTGCTGAATCCGACATGAATGCTTAGTCATGCTCTATCTTCATCTGATCGAATCCCTAGCAAGATATCTATGCCGTTGTGCATTTGAATCGTCCTCAAAACTTACTTCTCGTTCGAGAGTAGATGCGTGGAGATCGGCCGCACCTCTTGCGGCGTCGAAAAGAGGTGACTCGTCGTTCAGGAATGGTGCTTGTGATGGTTTTATCTGCGCTCGAGCACTTTGAACGACATTGGTGAAGTTGGACTGGTCAGCGGATTCGCCAAGAAGGACAATATTGGTGATGGAGTATTGGTCGCTCCAAAATTTGATGTATCGGTGCATCCAGTTTCGGAGGAGATTCCAATAGGCCTCTTCACCTCCAGCATAGTTCAAACGAGCATCGAAACCCATGTTAGGTGCCACAAGCCAGTCACCAAATTTGCCGACATCAGTTCTACGATCATCTCTGGCTTCGTGGAATCGCTGGTGAAAGGTATGCAGTGCCGTAGCAGAGTAGAAGAGAGTCAGTACGTTTCTAGATTGCCTCGTGCATGTAATATTGGGCTCTCTTGATGTGCAGAAGCCAAGACGGTATCTGACAGAGGCGCTTGTTGCTATTGCATTTAGTCCAACGATTGCCATAGGCACAGTGGTCAACTTACTTTCGTCTGGTAGTAGCGGCCCTACATCGGAGCTCGGAAGGTTCAGACCGGCGACGGACATGGCGATCTCAAGATCTTGTTGTGACACATCGGCCAGACGGGGCACTGTCGGTACTGCAGTCTGAATGCTGTGCCCTAAATGGGTTTCTACCCTTTTCCGCAGTAGGGATATCATATCGGCAAGGACAGCGATATCGTGGGATGGTACCAAGCCCAGATATGTGCGCAGCCTCCGCATAGCCTCATCGAATTTTGCTTCACATCGATCAAGATGGGTACTTCGGACTTGAAGGTGTGCTTTTGTGTCATCTGCGTTGCTTGCGATATGGGAGGTCCAACGGTCCAATAAGCTACGATACGAGATGTCGCCTTGCACGAAGGCAACGTCTTGGTAGGTACCATCGCTCAGAGCCAGAGATGCCGTGCTTCCATGGTCAGTCATGCCCACTTGTAAAGGTCGCTGGACCACTCACCCATACGTCAAGGACAGATCCAAACCTATGCCTACTACCTTCGGTGGGGTTTCTGAGTTTGCTGTCGCCGGCTGGATGGTCGACAAGGTCGAGATTATTCTCTGACCCGTGTAATCATGTATAGGAAATGGGTATGCCGCACAGAAGGCCTCAAGAAGTAAAAGACCTGCCAACGGGGCAGCAACGGCAATTCGTACCATACTGAAAAACGTATAGGTACGGTATCAAAAAAGGTCAATGAGGATCTTTGTGATGGAGGAGACTGAAAGGGGATGATGATGTCGGTGTGTTCTCCGTCTGCACAATAAATCTCCTGGCAGTGATGGCGGCTGATGCAAGGTCGAGCCTGCAGACGTACCAACCTTCTGATGTACCATGAACATGACTTCGTCCTCACGAAACTTGGACGTGCGTTTGCAGGCCTAACAAAAGACTATCCTTGGAAGTTATGAGGCAAAATTGCAGGGCAACTGTACAATGTCTGAACCATCTCGACAAAGTTGTGAAAAAGGCTGCAAGTCGTTTGGGTTGGAAGTTGACAACATGTTGGCCCCACTTCTGGTCAACACGCCGTGATTGGCTGCTGAAGGGTGCCCTTGCAGGACAAAAATACCAGCCAACATGCTTGGCTACGACCATCTCCTGGCAGCGCTCTTGGGTAGTGCTAGAGATCAGGTACCGATGTCGGATATTCAGACGAAGTTGCAATATATACACTCAGCTAGCGAAGCTGAATGCTAAGGCTCAAGTTATGGGTGTTAGGGTATCATTTTCTTTTGTCCAGCATCAACATATCTGCTCAACTCTGGACCCATCCATTGCGGCTGACTGTTATGCAACTTCTCTTCTAGCTCGACGATACTGTTGCCAGATACAAATAAGGTACTCCCGTTGACGTCTGGCCTCGCTATAGGCAATAAGAGTGCACGTGCTACTCCTTCAGTAGTATTTACTGGCAGATTGCCCCATTTCCACTTGTCAAGCGTCGACTGCGGAAGTATGGGGGACACTATGACGAGTTTAGTATTTTGAGACACTATGAGACTCTCTGAAAGACGTACCAGTCATCCAAGGAGCCACCATGTTCACCGATGTACCGTTCTTTATGAGCTGCGTTCGGAGCGATCTCATCAGACCGAGGACACCTGCCTTTGCAGCGCTGTAGAAGTACAACGGCGGCGTGTCGATTATACTGGCGCTGGAGCCAGTCAGAACGATCTGGTGTTTGTCGTCTGGGTTCTTCTTAAAGTAATGCACAGCACACTTGACGACGTAAAGATGAGAGTTCAGGTTGACCTCGATGCTCTTGAGATTAGGCGCTTTCAATTTTCCAATTTCGTCATACTCGTCGTCAAGAAGACCTTTCGTAAGCTCGATGGCACCGGCATTCGATATGACAGCATCAATCCTTCCGAATGTCACTTGGCCTAGCTGAAAGACCTCGAGGACATCGTCGAAGTTAGAGACATCGGTCTTGCGAAAAACAACGTCTCTGTGATAATGTCAGTTTCGAATGCATGAGCACCATACGGGAGTGATCTACTTGGAGCCCAATTCTTCTATCAGCTGCTGTGCATCCTTTTCGTTCCAGTCGGCTAGGATGAGCCTTGCACCACTGGCTGATGATCCATCAGAACACCAATACTGATCAGAGAAGCAGATTAACCAACCGTGAGCTTTTCTCGCTGTGGCATTTCCTATGCCCGTAGCACAACCAGTGATCAATACTACCTTGCCTTGAAGCCGACTGTACTCGGATTCAGCAATCTCAACGGTAGTCATTTTTGAGTCGCTCGAGTGTTATATCCAGTTCTGTAGAATGGCCGGAGTGTGTCAACATCATGTAGCATTTCCATAACGTAGACCCCCACTAGAGAGATACAACTTTTGTCAAAGGATTGGTTGTCATTGAACGTGTGGCATGCTGCCAGCCAGGGACCAGATTGGAGAAAAGCACGGCTCACGTGGGAAATGCGGGGACAATCTGGAGTCTCCACCGCTCCTACACCCGTTTGTCTCTTTTCCCCATCGCCCAGCGCCTCCTTCTCGGCAGCCATCACTCAATGGCATTTGCCGGCTCTGGCCAGTCAGACTAGCCCGGATTTCAACCATAATCGAACGGCTGTCCCAAACTCTGCCCCGCCTATTGGTGGCTCGCCTAGCACACGGAGATCGCGGAGGATGAGGGCTCGGCCTTGTCTTTCCGAGACCTCTGCGTGCCCATGCCAAAGCAACGGGGAATCAATCAAAGTCGTGTCGACCACGCGGCGTTCAGGGCTAAGTATGGGGATTACCGCACGTTGCCTTTGTCTCAGAACCCTTTCCCTGCTCTAGTCACCACAGTGTGTTCTCTTCACTTGCTTTTTGTCCTTGAGATATCCTTCAAATACCCTGTCACAGCACTCGGCAATCGTTCTCATGGCAGCAGACGCCGAAGTCTCCGCACTTTCCCCAACTGATGATTCTCAAGAGAGATCGCATGTTTGCAAAATATGTTCGAGAGCTTTCAAGCGCAGTGAACACCGCATTCGTCACGAAAGAATACGTAGGGCTAACCCTCCTCCACATATCTTTGCAATGCAGAGCTCTGGTGCACCAACATTGTCTTTTAGACTTCTCTAATTCCTTCATTAGACACCCAAGAACGACCATACAGCTGTCGCTTTTGCTCGCGCGGATATGCACGGAAGTAAGAGCTCCGACAGTTTTTGACGATGCGTGGCAGCTGACGAACCACCATAGAGACTTGGTTGTAAGGCATGAAAGGACACTACACGCAGATGAACAGGCATTGCAAATCGAGGCTGCACAGTTGAGCCCGCCAGCTAGTGGCAACGGAGAGAAACCAGCCAGTCAGTTGATCTCGGGCCTCGAGCTAGACTACGAACTGACCGATATTAAGAGCGAAGGAAGACTAATGCGTCGAATTCTGACACAGAGTCACGGCGTGGCTCCATCGCTGGCAGTCAACATGGCACCATTATGACCGATATCTTTCCAAGTCCGGACTCATCCAACGTGGTGGATTTCTTCGACACAGACACCAATCATGAACAGGGACATATTTCTCTCGAAGGTATCGATGTATTTGACAGCTCGAAAGACCACACTATCGTAGTCAATACCGACGACTTGTCCGCAAACCAAAATGAAGCAACACCACAAGGCGTGGTAGCCCCAGATGCAATGGATGTGCAGCAGGGAGATCCTACATTTGATTTCTTCCCAACGGATGCCTTCGACGACACTGGACTGGCCAACATGGATTTTGATGGCCTAGACATCTTCGAGCTTCTACCGAGCATACAGCAAGACGTCATGGCCCAATCAAGAGCAAGCCAGACACCCCAAGAAGGATCTCACGAGGCCTTGGTCTTTACGCCATCTCCTCTTCCGAATGAAGCTCAACTGCCTGCGAAAGTAGCCGCACAACCTACGGAGACAAGACCAGCGCCATCAACCACATCAACGGACAGAACAAGACGAGACAGCACCGAGACGACCTCCACGAAGCCGATGTCTGAGAACTCACTACCACACATACAGAAGCACCCTTGTGCAAAGGCGCCTCCAATTCGAATCACGCCCCAAACACGGTCAACCATTGTCCACGATCTGGCCACTCGCCTCGGGCCTGGACACAGTGCAGAGCTACCTTCCGAAGTGATACTCGAGAAATGCCTCCGTGCCTATCTCGACTGCTGCCACATCCATATGCCCTTCCTGCATCTCCGAACTTTCAAAGTCAACAAGTGCCCCTCACCTCTCCTTCTAGCCATGTGCGCCATTGGCTCTCTCTATCGTCTCGAACGCAATCTAGCTGGCGACCTCTACGACAAAGCTTCCAAAGCTCTCGAGCGGACTCTCGCCAACCAAGCCCTCAAGATGAATCTCGGATGGGTGAAGCCTAAATCCAGTGTCCCTAACGCAGACTACCACCCACTCTGGGTCGCTCAAACTCAACATCTCATCATCTTCTTTTCAACCTTCAGTGGCGACCCCAAAGCTGTCCGCAAAGGTCTCGACACCCTCCCCCAACTTACAATGGACTACCGCTTCCGCGCCGCCGCCCTCTCCCACCAACGCCAGACCGCATCCGACAGTCAAAACTGGCACGATTGGATCGAGCTCGAATCCTCAAAACGCGTCCTCTACGCCACTTTCGTCCTCTCCAGCCTACTGACCATCACCTACGGCATCCCCCCAGCTCTCTCCATCCTCCAAGACGGCGAAGTCGACATGCCCGACGATGAAGCGCTCTGGAACGCCCCAACGCGCGACCAGTGGCGTCTCCGCATGGTCGTCCGCAAGCCCCGACCGCGCTTCACAATGCGCGACGCAGTAGTACAGCTCATGCACGGCGAGACAGCGGCCAACGGCTCGCTCTTCACAGACTGGAGCCCCCTGATCGCTACGATCGCCATGCACGCCATCAGCGTCCAGATGTGGAACGGGATCCAGTGCGTGCATCTCTACGAGGAAGGTAAGACGCTCGCCAGCGTGATCAGCTCCGTGCCCGACCCGGAGAGCGCCACCTTCGGCTACGACTACATCCGCGTGCGCAGCTTCCGTCACTTGGAGAACAGTCTCAGCCGGTGCAGGACCATGATCACGCGTAGCAATAGCGAGGGCGAGACCACGTGGAGCGACTACGACGGGCCGTTGCTTTTCAATTGCGCTGCGTTGCTGAGGATCGCGTACGCGCGGAGCCTGACGGGTATGGGGGCGTTGAACCGCATTGTGCTGCTTAGTGGCGACGGGAAGTTGGTGGAGCGCATGATCGCGGACTATGTGGTTGCGGCGCAGACGAGGGGTGCATACTGGAATAAGGTAATGGGGCATGTCTTTGATGGGTTCTGCACGCCGATTAAGGCAGGGATGCTGCTGACGCAGAAGACGGCGGCGTTGACGTGGAGTATTGAGCATGCTATTGCTGGGTGGGATACGGTGTTGCTGTTCACCAAGTGGGCGCATAAGCTGGAGGGAATCCAGATGAGGTATGAGAGGAGTGGGAGCAAGGGGTTGGAAGAGGAGGAAGTGGTCATGTTGGATAAGTTGAGGAGGTTGTTGAGGGATGCGTGTGTGGATTTGGAGAGTAAGAAGGTGACAAGCATGGCGGGGGAGATGGCGAGGTTGTGGGCGAGCTTTTATGATGATACTTGGGTATGGGGAGGTCAGTATATCGTGATCTGCCAGTGGGAACTCATGCTGACATTCCTGCAGTGACGCCTCGGATCGGCTGGGTATTGAGGGAGCTGGCTGTTGCATACGAAAAGGATCTGACTAAGACGGCAAATGAGTTGGATAAGGTTGCTGCTGGGAGCTGATGTTGAGGCTTGCTTGTTATGATAGATTCAACGTCTCTCAAAGGCTTAGCTTGACGATTCACGAAAGTTGATGAATCACGGCTCTACACAATTCTATGAACTGGTCATCACCGTGAAGTCGTACTAGACCGCCTTCCAGCTGTGAAATTCACCCGTTGCCATGGCGCTCGACAGTGCCACGTTGCCCATCAACTGTGCGAGTAGGGCCAAGTTGCAGGCTTTGGCAAGACACACAGTCACAGACTCATCACGAAGCGAGAGAGATATGAGCCAAGCATGAATTAAATCTGACGACTATGCCTGGCTCTTTAGCCAAAAGTATCTACAAGACAATTCGACAGAGAGACCTGTCCCTATTGAATCAAATTGCAAGCATGTCCACCACGGCTATGCCATATCAAACCCCGCCACTGCCCATCACTCTTCGTCCACCGCGGATCTAGCAAGCAGGAAGGCTAGAAGGCTGGCAGGGCCCAATCTCGGTCGGCTCGCCACCACCAGTGGTGCCCTCGTAAGCCAAGCAGATCTCCTCGACGGACGTAGCGCAAGAGCCAGTGATGGTCGCCTTGTCGCCAAAATTGGTGTTGATGCCGACAAGACGGTTGCCGTTCTCGGCCTGGACATTGCGCAAAACCACGTTGCGGGCGCCGCCGTTGCCGTCGCAGTTGCCGCAGGAGCGGTAGAGGGCGCCAAAGTCGGTCACCTTGAAGCCGTCGAGGGTGACGGTGCCAACGCCGTTGTGCTGGATGACTTTGTCAGAGGCGCCGCGGGCACCGCCGCCGCGGACGAGGACGTTGCCGTCGCCCTTGGCGGAAAGGGCGTCTTCGCAGACCTTGGTCCACCAGACGTCTGGAAGGTGTTAGAGGGGAAGAGTGATGGAGGGAAGAGGAGACTTACTCTCGATGGTGCAGCTGCCAGAGCAGTAGACACCCTCGGCTTGGTTCTCGCCGATGATGGCGTTCTTCAGGGTGGCGCCGTTGGCGAGGATGAAGACGGCGGCGTCCTCGCCTCCTTCGGACTGGCCGGAGCAGTCGACGTTGCTGCGGCCGTATGTCTTGAGGCCTCCGTCGAAGGTGCCTGAAATCTGCTCAGGAGCGTCGTAGTTGACAACACCAGCGGAGGCTGGGATGTTGAAGTTGAGGGCACGACCGAAGATCCTGCCAGCAGGAGAGGCGGCGGCCGCGGAGGCGAAAAGGGCGATAGTCTCGAAACGCATGGTGGTTGGTTTGAAAGGATTGATGTGGAGGATGATTGATGGTGGAAGTTGGAACGATTGACTTTTAGGTGAATGAATGAAAGACTTTTGTTTGGAGCGCAGCTCTTGATGAGATGGCAACGGGAGTGGGTGGGTGATGGATTATATAGAGATTCTACCTTACCTTTGCAGTCTCGCTTACATTTGCGGAGCCTTTGATGAAACAGTAGAGACTTGTGTTTTTCGACGCATTGAATGTTCAGGCGCTTGGTAAGAGTGGAGTTTTGGTGGTCCATATTCCAGCAGGCAGAGGACTCAACACAGGGAGTGCGAGCGATGGCGAATCGCCGCACATTGGCCGGTGACAGAAAGGTCAGGGATCGGACGAGGTGAAACACGCTGTCGGTTCTGCCAAGAAGATTTGGCGGCGGAGGAGGCGGAGACAAGCATGGCGGCCAGATCCACTATGGCTTGGCTTGGTTCGAGGCAGTGTGCCTGTTGATCACTGCCATGTTGATCCTCATCAATTCGTGACCCAGCAGAGCAGCGGAGCACAAAGACCCCGCCCAGTCCGACGGGGAATTGAGTCGACGTGATTGTGCTGCAGTGACTTGTCTGATCGACCACATGGTCGAGTCCGTAGTATCGTTGAGTGATCGATCGCGGGCTTGGCCTTGTCCCTGACATGCATCTATCAACGTACTTTGAGTAGTTCTCAAGGATTCTTCGAATGTCCAAGATGCTGCAAATGTCGATCCATGCCGTGCTGGTCTACGCGTTAGCCGCCAGAGAGATGAAGTGAATACCGTGAAAACATTTGTCCGTCTTGTCCATGGACGATCACACGGCTCTCATGTAGGAGTGCAGAGAGCACTGAGCTGCCGACAGCATGAGACGTTGGGATCGGAGCAATCAACGCTGCACGCTAGGTACAGATGGAGCACAGTGTAAGCACGCAGTGTACAGCAGCGAGTGTGCTAACTGACACAACTTTTGCAACTACTGAAATGTAGACGTATCGCGTAGCCACTCGTTGTGAGTGAAGTTGGGAGACTTTGAGCCGCAACGGTTTGTGGGTGGGTGCCCTTGGTGCAGCATTTGCCGGCAGCGCGAGCCTTGGAGGCTGCGAGCGAGTGGAGGGGAAGCCTGCTGCAGAACAGAGAACGTCCGAAGAATTGATATTCCGCTCCGAGGAAAACCAGCTCGAGGAATGTGGCCTTGTTCAGAACATCTCGCTGTTGTTGAAGACATGCACGCTTTGTGTCGCATCCAACTGTACCACTTTTGCCGTGGTTTGTCCAAGATAGGTATTGGTCTTGCGATGCTGTCGCTTGCTTGTCCGGCAATTCTGTCAAACGTGCTGCGGACTCTTTTCTTCCACTTTTGTCCTCGTGCTTCGACTCGACACGTCCTTACTGACCCCGCTCATACACCACTATGAGCGCCAGATATTACAGGGATAACAGCTAGCAGCATACAACATGGCAGATGGCCAAAATTATCCATCGCCCGACGCGGCGCATACGAATGCCCACGGCCCATTCTACGACCGACCCCAACATGTCGAACAGAGTGATCCGCAACACGACATTTCAAACGAGATCGCAGACGACCTGCAACTCCGCGCAGACCTGGCCCGTAGTCTGGCGCCAATAGCAGCAGCGCAACAACAGGTCCCGCTCGACGAGCAGTTACTGCAGTATAACCAGCAATTGCAGCAGGATGGCCTTGACGTACACCAGGGCAGTCCCGACGAGGTTGGCCCGGACGGATCAGTCAAACGGAAAGATCAGAGGGTCAAGACTTCAAAAGCATGCGACGAATGCAGGCGGAAAAAGGTGCTTACCCTGGGATATAGCGTCTCTACAGAATGCGAGACTGACGTGAGGTTCAGATCCGCTGCGATGCCACAAGCGATCAAGGCGCAGAGCCATGCTCAAATTGCAAGCGTACTCGCTCGTTATGTGCTTTCAGCAGACAGCAGATGAAGCGAGGTCCGAGTAAAGGGTTTGCGCGCAATCCTGTCGAGTAATTGTGGTGTAAAGTCTAATGGCGACAGATATATCAAGGAACTGGCCGATCGACTCAAGGATTTGGAACAGCGCACGATGCCCATGCAACAACAGCCTGACCACCCATACAATGGGCAGGACCGACCAGTCACTATTTCAGAAGGCCCTGCCACTCCGCAGCCCCCCAATGACCTCGGTACTCATGGCTCCCCAACTCCTCAAATGGCAGGTCAAAAGCGCCCCTACGAGATGATCGACCATGGACACATTGATCTCCAAACGCGAGAGAGGCGCATGTCTGCTCCCTTTCAAGACCAGCCATCACCCTATCCGCCCATTGCGTCTGGTCAAAACACTCCAGGTCAACTCCCAGAAAGTGGTCAACTGCCATCGTACGATCGACAAGTCCAACCATTCTTTAAGTACGGCGCCGAACCTTTGCGGAGAGAGACATTTAATACTTCTTATGATCCAATCCCAGTTGATGCATCTGCCATTTCCGATTGGGATGAAGATGTCGTCGATGAATACTACCGAAACATACACCAGACATTTCCCCTGCTGCCACATTCAAAGAACAATCTACGCATTCGTCTCTCAGCATGTCCTCAAGGTCTACGAGAAGCTTTTGTCACAGTACTGGGATGCATGATGCGGACTTTTCCTTCATCATTACTTCGGGCAACACAGTCATACGCTGCGAACATGAAACGTGCCGCTGAACTTATAGCAGGCTACCCCTTCGACAACCCCGCTAGTCATACCCCCAGCACAAATTTAGTATACCTTCAGACTCTCCTTCTCATGGCCCTCGAGTCCGACAATCACGGTCCCGCAAACATGCGCGGCCAAGGCGGGCCATCTCGTGCGGAATGGCTGGGTCGCGCTGCTGGTGTTGCAGGTCAGCTCGAGATTAATTTGATCAGACCACGAGAACGCTTCGCCACAGAGGGTGACCCCGACAGCGAAGAGCGACTCGCCCGACGCGTATGGTGGGTCCTCTTCATCCTCGACAGATGGCACGCCTCCTCCACCGCCGACCTGCTCAAGCTCCCCGAAAACTCGGTCGTCCTTCTCCCAGAAGACCAAATCCTCCTCGGCGAATCCACCTACCACTTGGCCCGCCTCTCCTTCATAATCGGACACCTCGCCTCCATCCTCACCACGACCAAGACCCCCGAAACAAACGTCATGGCGCCCTCGAACCCCGCCTCGCGCCTCCTCGGCCTCACCCTAGCCGGCGAGATCGACCGCTTCCGCGAATCCGTCGAGTCCGTCTGGGGCAGCCTCAACCTCGTACACCTCTCTTACCACCACTCGCACCTCCTCATCAAACGCCTCAACCCCACCTCGGAACCGACCGAACTCATCGGCCACGCCCTCAAAGTCGCCACCGTCCTCAACCAGCGCCAGACACCCATCACGCCGCTCAACCACCACTTCGCCGCCCTCTCGGCCATGACCCTCTGCGAACTCGTCGATATTCCGCGCACCCGTGCCGACGCCGTAAAAGGCTTGGACCACCTCGCTGAAGCGCTGGGCGGGGGCCGCGGACTGGCGGGCCATCCGAGCGACTCTATGGGGTGGGACAGTGCTATCCGTGAGCTGGTCAGGGGAAAGAGGGAGGAGGTTGCCGCGCCGGGCCATGTCCCTGTTGGTGTTGGGGAGATGACGAGTGGGATCGAGATGCCGGGGAGGGCGGAGGGCAATGTGGCTGCTACTGCGCCGGAGGAGAGGGGGGGAAGGAAGAAGTTTGATCCTACCAGGTTGACTATGTATGGGTACTTGACGGCGCTGGGGCAGGGGGTGTTTCAGACTTAGTGGAGATGGTTGGGTGGAGAAGGTAAGAGATGGGGATGGGAGGACGATGGGGTTTACGAGGTCATGATTGGATTAATGAATGCTTTTTCGAACAGAGGGGAGGATTATGTTGATGCATCTCGTGAATTCATAATGTCATCATTCATGTTTCTCATGGCTCTCCGATTATGCAGCAACTCTTCCGCCCCGAATCATGTCGTCAATCAGCAACCCTCTTCGTCATCCGAACAAAAAGACACATCGTCGAACAACGATTCTTGTACTTCGGCCGGACCAAACGACACATCATCACGTAGCGACTCATATTTCTCCACCTTCAAGATCCCATCCCACGCCTCCTCCTCAATCTCAATACTAGCGACCACATCCAGGCCCTGAGGCGGGCACTACCTCCCCAAGCCCAGGAGCCGCCAGCACCCTTCCATATCCTCGCACAATCTGAGAAAGTTGTCGTCGTTGAGATGCTCAACGATGAACTGGTTAAGTATCGCGTCTCGTTGTTGGTCGCTCTGCGCTGCATACCCAGCGAGTTGCTGTCTGTTTGCTGAGCCCTGGTTACTGGCAATTCCGGTCAAGACCCGGCTGAAGGGATTTGCTGGTGCTGTGTCCGGGCGCGGTGGACTGGAGCTGAGGTGTGATTGCGCTGTGTCTGGTCGATTTCCGTCCATGTATGATCCAGCGGTGGCTACAGTGGCTTGGTGGGGCATCTGCGTTGACTCTGTGCGGAAATTGCCTGTGCTATAGAACGTCGGGGCAGAGGGCGGCAGGAGCGTGGTCCGTTCGTTCAGAGCTAGTGTCTTCTTCTGTAGGGAGGCAGCTGGCGCTTTGAGAACATCTGACTGCTTGCGAGATGGAGGGGCGGCCTGATTGGTCTTGCCGCGACTGCGTGTCACTCGTCCACCCTCCGAATTCTTTGAGCCTGGCGCTGTATTGAAATGCGGCGACTGTTCTGACGTTATTGGACGAGGAGGAAATCCTTGGGGCGTTGGTCGAGTCGGGGGTATGATGCCTCCGACCGTGTGCTCTGACGAAGCTGTGTCGGAAGAATTTCCGTCGCGAGAGAGTCCTTGACTGGGTGGCAACATGGCTGAATGAGGAGTCGGAGACACAGTCGGAGTATGAGCTAGGGGAAGGTTGACCCTGTCCACAGACGGGCATTGAGGAGATCGAGGAACGGCACCCGGAGCGTTATCAAGTGTGCCGCGAAAGGACAAGGCAGGACTGACAGAGAAGAGATTGCTCCTTTCACTCTGAGGTCGCATGGGGTGCTGATCCGTGTAGTTTCCGGCGGTGCCAGCCATCATGCCTGTAATGGTGGAGGCCGGACCTGTGCGAGGGCGGATGTTTTCATTTTCGAGGACCGGAGGGTTGTTTCGATCGTCTGTTTCCATACCCAGACCGTATAGCTGCTTCGCAACCATGACAGCATCTGCTTGGTTTTGGAAGGCGACCTGGATGCGGTTCTTCTGCTCCAAGGTCAATGGCGCGAGCCACCTTTAGTAGAGGTACATGGCTTACCTCTGCTTCCCCTGGCATACGCCATTGGAGCGCTAGTTGAGAGCCCTTGGTAAGTCCGTATATGGAAAGGCTGTCTCTATTGAGGGTGTGAGCCTGAGACTGCTGCCTCTCCTCGACCGACAAGTTGATGAGATGCTCAACGGGAAGAGTGCACTACTCAAGGTCAGATGCAATGTAAGTTGTCGGAAAATAAGTAGGTCTGCTCGCCTTTGTCTCATTCCGCTGTACGATGCAGACCACTATGTCTGGAGAGCTGCGCACAGTCATGCAGAGGTTCTTATCGTGGATATGTGTAAAGTCCCTGCGATCGAATTCTCCGCTCGTTCGGCCCTTCGAGTATTTGATGAGCGCATAAGTCGACATGACGACTTTCCAGTAAGTGGTGCAAATTGTTTCTTGACCAGAATTGGAGGGAACAGGCTGGGGGAGTCGAAACCCTCGTGGAGGTTGGGCACAGTTATGGGAAACACACATGTCGAATCGACGGTGCATGCAACTACGATACTGCTAAGTCGGCTACGCAGCCACTAAACGGACTTCTGCTATCATAATCGATTGTGACTGAGATAATGCTAAAGGTCAATTTGACTTGCGCTGTAGCGAGCACATCCTGGATAGTAAGCAGGAGTACTACCGCATGAAGGCGTCATCATTCCACTATCCAGATCAAAGCACAGCTAATACAAGATGGATCTAGGCGTAGCATGACGGGAGATAAAGCAACCTCAACTATAGTATACGTTCATGGTCAAGCATTGCTCAGAGCCATGTGATCGCGGTTTATCTTGGTGGCATGGGCATTAAGAAGCTGAGCGAAAGAGACTGTGCTCGTGGAGGGTATCGACGAGCCCATCTCTGAAGCCTGGTTGTAGCTTAGTTTGACACATGGAATATCATGGGAGAATTGTGACATGTGAAGGGGAATAGGGAGTTCACATCTGGTGGTGCGACTGGTATTCTTGGCCATGCAAGGAAGCGGGAGCAGCCGGCACTAAACGTTCGTGTGCAGATCTTCAACCTCCAAACGCGTTCCCGTGTCCTTCGAAGACTCCATCACTACACCCACAGTCCACCACACGTCGCACAACTTCTGGAGCATCTTCGTTGGAGTCGCGTGGTTTGGAAGCCAATGTCTTGATGGATTGAATCGATCGCGCCAAATTGCCAGCACCAACCAAGCCAGGAGGATTCGACTTCGGCAAAATGCCTCCAAAAGGTGTCAAACTTGCTAGGTTTGATCGCGAGTCCTCTATCGAGCATACGCCGGAGTATGACGACTTCATCGAGAAGCTGGAAGAATACCACAAGAACAGAGGGTGTGTTAGGGACGTCCAATTGGTCTGTCACCGGCTCATGAATGCACAGGACTACTTTTGAAGCGGAACCAAAGGTCGGCTCGCGGCATCTAAATCTTCTCACCATATACAAGCGCATCATCGATGAAGGCGGCTATGACTTGGTGTCAGACACAAAGCAGCGACCACTAATGTGGAGGAAGCTTGCGGAAGAGTTTATTGGCAAAGGACCACACATTGCGGCACAGGCATTTCAGGTTAAGAGCGCGTATTACAAGAACCTGGCGTAAGTACAAAAGCCATTTGTCGCGCGATATACTGACTAGCCCAGTGCTTTCGAGATATCAGATCACTGGAAAGAGGATCCACCACCCCCAGAGATTCTTGAGGAGTTGACTGCCAAGGGTGGTAATATCAGGGGCCGGACACTGGAGAACTTTGAACGTCGAGGCAACCGAGAGACGGACAAATTGGCAAACGGAGAAGAGGGCGAAAGTGGTGATGAGAGCAAGTCGCCAAAGGCGGATGAGGATGCTGCAGGTGCGACTGGGAGATCTACAAGAGGTGTGTCAGCCACGTCACATGGGCGCTCTTCGTCCTTGAAGTTTCTTGTCCTTCTTCTTCCACACATGTTTCAACATAATTTCTCATTCTCCTTGATCACCTACTCACATGGAGTTTTCAGGTCTTCGGCAAGCACCGCCGCAGCGCGTCCTCTTCCAGCCCGACATCAACTCTTCTCGACAATCACGATCCGCCACTGCTCAGAATGCGTCGCCATCGCCTGGTGTGAATGCTCTTAACGGCATGTCACACCCTAATCTATTCGGGACCAACACTACCCTCGCCAATTACGAGCCTCGTCCGCAACCTCCGCTCACACTCAAGCCTGTCACCACACCCGCTAACAACCCAGAGCACTACTCTTTGAAGCGCAAACAGCTGGAAGATGCCGCGGCACCTCCCTTCATCAAGCGCTTCAAAGGCGTTCTCCTTCCAGGTACTGGTTTTATTGGCCCGAACATCTATGTTCGTGCCCAGCTCGCTCTACAGTCAGGACTTCCCGACGAAGAGCGGTATGCTTTGCATCACCTTGTGAAGATTTCACATGAGCGAGGTGATAAGTATCGCTTCGACCAATTCCCAAGTCTTGCTGAGGCCCTCGTCAACAAAGTGCTCCAGATCAGCGGGCTCTTTTATAACGTGGATTGGAACATCGACTACTCGACTACTGCAGCCGACAAAAACGATGTGTTGGACGGTATTCAAGGCACACCAAATATCCTCAGCAAGCTGGAAACAAACATCTCGTTTGATTTGAACGATTCGGTGCAAAGTGCGCACTACTATGATGAGCTTTCGCGAATTACAGAAGCCGCTCTCATCATCCGCAACATGGTCATGCTTGACGAGAATGCCCACTACGTCGCCAGACTGCCCTTGATGAAGGATTACACGTCCGTCGTGCTCACACTCAACCACCCTTCTTTGACCGAACTTCAGCACTATGCTTTGGAGACCTTTGAACAGCTTTCGGTGTACTGCAATGTTGACTGTAAAGATCCTCTATATTCGGCACTACTCAATCAGATACAAGGTGATGATCGCGGCAGAATCATTCTTGCGCTACGAACCACTGCTCGTCTAGGAATGCGCTTCCGCGAGAACAAACGTCTGGAAGATGTACCGTCACATGTCCTTCAGAACGTCTGCAGCTGGCTGTCCTTGGAGGATGAAGAGATGCGATCTGCTTGTCTGGATTTTCTCTACCAGTTCTCTTCAATTGGCAGCAACGTGGAGATCCTTGTCAAGACTGTCGACATACGTGCTCTGACCAGCCAACTTACCAGACTTCTGCTCTTCGAAGCACGAGAGACTCCGTTTGTACCACGCCGCCAGCATCAGCAGGAGGAAGAAGAAGTCGCAACAACGCTCGTTCCTCGGCTCGCCCCTGAGCTAATTTTGTCCTTGCTGCGGTTTGCGGAGCCGGATCGCAGTTCGAAGTGGTAAGATTGCGACGACTTGAAGATTAGAAGATCCGTGCTAATCATGTGAACAGGCTCAGGATGTGCTTTGAAGATGACCCAAATGCCGAAATGACACAGATCGATCTCTGGAAATCTTATCAGGGCACCTTTCTCAGACACAACATTGAACACCCTCATCTCATAGCAGGAGACTTCATAAAGAACGTCTCCAACACGTTCACGGGTGCGTCCGCGCAAGTCGCAGGGCAGAACAAGTACGTCATTCGTGGCATCAAGCCCCGTGCCACTCCAATCGACACACATCATCGAGAACTACTTCGTTGTCAATGGCATGGACCTAAGAAGAGGGACGAGGACCAGACGTCTAGCATATTCGCGTTTGCTCAGACCGAAGAATGTGGCCTGTTCTATCCCGATGGCTCTAGTCTACTACAACATGTCCTGACACATCATCTTGACGTGCCACGAAAAGGACCAACACCTCCAGCCGAAGAAACCTTGATCAAGAAGTCGCCGCTGAGCCGGCTCGACTTTGACAGCAAGGTCAATGAAGATCCAGGTCGATGCACTTGGGCGACTTGCAAGCACAAAGTACCTGCGGATGTACCAAACAAGTATCGCTGGATTCTGTTTGGTCGCCATATCGAAACACACATTCCGGATCAGCAAAAGGCTAAGAGCCACAAAGATGTATCCAAGGAGAAGAAGAACGACTCGACTCAGCAGTGGCTCAGTACAAGCGTTGACGAGTCATTGAGGGATCCCTGTGGTGTTCCTCTTGGTGCAGTACTGTGCCTGAGGAACATCGCACGAGGCCTAGCAAAGATTCCTGAAGAGGGCAAAGCCATGGAGGAGCTGCTTGGGCACGTCCAAGGTACTGTCGATGTTGCTGAAGAGGACAAGGTCGTCGAGGTTGAGTTGGACGAAGACATGAAGAAAAAGGAAGGGGATGAGGAAGAGCAGGTAGTAGTGCAAAGGCCAGATGCGAACAGCAAGAAAGCCAATCTGATCAGAGGTGTGTTCGGATCTGTCAAGGACAGGCTGTTCTTCGTAATGGGCCACAATTACGTTCTGAAGGAGCATGTTGGAGATGTGTTGAGGATGATGGGCAAAGCGGGAGCTTGCTAAGGGCATTGACGCGAGAGGACTGGTTACCATGATACCCACGAGAACAATAGATATCTAGCGAAATTATCAAAGCATTTATTGCTCGAAAGATTACTATCTCCCATCGATCTAGTCTTGCAAATGACTTTCAACTAATTATGCTCACGTGATTTCGCGATATCTGTGACGTAGTCATCGCAGAATCTCATCCGCGGCGGCCTCCAGCTCACCCCCGAACCCGTCAGTCAATCTATCACGACGACCCTAACCCGCTTCCTTCCCCAGCAGACCATGCCCCATTCCTTCACACTCCTTTCAACATGGGTGTCACCGGCCTCTGGACCGTCGTGCAACCCTGCGCGCGCCCTATCAAGCTCGAAACGCTGAACAAAAAGCGACTCGCCGTGGACGCCTCGATCTGGATCTACCAATTCTTGAAAGCGGTACGAGACAAAGAAGGCAACGCCCTGCGCAACAGCCATGTCGTCGGCTTCTTCCGACGCATCTGCAAGCTTCTCTTCGTGGGGATCCAGCCCGTGTTCGTGTTCGACGGGGGCGCGCCGGCGCTGAAGCGACAGACGATCCGGGCGCGGAAGAGCCGGCGGGAGGGGCGCAAGGAAGACGCGGTGCGGACGGCGGGGAAGCTGTTGGCGTTGCAGATGCAGAGGGCTGCGGAGGATGAGGAGGAGAAGAGGCGGAGGGAGAGGGATGAGGCGAGACGGAGGGAGGAAGAGGAGGAGGTCGTGGATGAGGGGAAGCTGGTGTATGTGGATGAGCTGCAGATGACGCAGCAGGAGCGGCAGCAGAATCGGAGGTTCAGGAAGAAGGATCAGTATCATTTGCCCGAGCTGGATGCGAGTTTGGCGGAGATGGGGGCGCCGAATGATCCTAGGATTATGAGCTTGGAGGAGCTGGAGGCGTACGCGAGGCAATTTGATACGGGGGAGGATATTAATGTTTATGACTTCAGCAAGATTGACTTTGATAGTCCGTTCTTCACGAGCCTGCCGGCGAGTGATCGGTATAACATCTTGAATGCGGCGAGATTGAGGAGCAGGCTTAGGATGGGGTATAGTAAGGACCAATTGGATACTATGTTTCCGAATCGTATGGACTTTTCGAGGTTTCAGATCGAGAGGGTCACGGAGAGGAACGAGCTTACACAAAGGCTTATGAACATCAACGGTATGAACGACGACATGATGTGGGGCATTAATGGCACTGGTAGAGTTGCAGGAGAAAAGGGCAGAGAATATGTTCTTGTCAAGAATGATGGAGTGGAGGGTGGGTGGGCTCTAGGAGTGGTCTCTGGAAGAGATGAAGGCGAGAAAGAGAAGCCGATTGATGTTGATGAGCTGGGCGAGCGGGCTAGACAGCAAGACGAAGAGGAGGAACAGAGTGAAGAGGATTTCGAAGATGTGCCTATCGAGGGGCTCAACCGGTTACCGAAGCAAACATCCGGCGCAGCAAATGCCGCCCAGCAAGAGATCAGTAGACAGAGACGAGCACTATACGCGAAGCGCAGGTCTGCTAAAAGTAGATCATCACGACCGAAACGAACACGACCAGTCACACAGCCGGACGACCCGGAATCGCTCTTTGTCGCGGATGAAGAAGCTGCAGAGTCGTCAGAAGAGGAGGCAATAGAGGACAATGGTGAGATGGACGTGGAAGAAGACGAAGAGCTGAACAGGGCTATCGCCATGTCATTACAAAGGGGGGATGAAGAAGGTGCCGAACCTGCAGAAGAGGAGGACAAGGACGATAACTACCTCGGTGTTTTCCAGCAGAAGCGCGTTGAAGAAGCTCCAAACTTCAAGGGCACAGCAGGCAGCTCCGGGCTTGCGATCGCTCGTCAAGTCAATGCTCGAGCTAACAAAGCGCCGAAGTCGACAGTCTTCCAGGCCGAGAGCGATAGTGAAGACGAGAAACGGGATCAGCCAAACGGTTCGCAAAGCCCTCGACGTGGTAAAGCATCAGATAAAACGAAGCCATCTGCAGATCAGCAACGAGCTTCTAGGATACAGGCATCCGTGACTGAAGCATCGCGACCTAAGCCGAAATCTAACGGACCCTTGCCTTTCGAGAAGCTAGACCTAGGTAACTCGCTTTTTGGCAAGAAGTTGGAGAAGATCGAGGAGAAGAATGCTGGTGGGTTCGAGAAGGCTGGTGAGAAGAAGGATGAGGCAAGACCCTTACCACCTTGGTTTGCTGGCAACATTGAAGAAGACATCGCGCAGCAAAACGCCATCGAAAAGGCGGATCGCGAGCAAGCGAAAAAGTACAAAGAGGATCAGCAATTCCAATTTGATGAGCCAAGTGTGCTCAGAAGACAAGAGACAGGAGAGGTGATTGATCTGGAGGCGGAAGAGTCTCAGGATCAGCCAAAGCAGGTCCTCATCATCGATGACGAGGACGAAAGGCCTGATCAGACAGAAAAGGTCTCCGGTGAAGCTGAGAAAACCGAAGACGAAGAAGATGAGGACGTCACAATGGGCGACATGGCAGACGATGCGAAGATCAACCCACCTGCAGCTGAGCCGCCCACACAGAGCGCTCTCCCACCGGTCATTCACGACCCAGCTGTGGAGAAGCCACCTGAGGACCGACGACTTGCTCTCCAAGCGGTGGAAGGCGGTAAAGAGGGCGCCAAAGCAGCCGAAAGCGATGAGGAGATCGAATGGTCTGCAAGCGAAGACGAATCGAAACCTGTCTCCAAAGCCATCGACACCGCCACCACAGCCAACCCATCAAGACCAGCTAGAGCCGTCCCTTCCCGTTCAGCATCCCCCGACTTCGAGGACGTCCAGATCCCCGCACAACCCGACCCAGTCTCCGAGCGTGCCAATGTCCTCTCCACCCAAATCGATCAACAGACCGCCGCCAAAGATCACACCTCCGGTCTCGCGGACCAAAACGCGCCCGCCGAAGACGAAGACGACTACGGCCTCGCCACTGACAGCGAAGACGAAGACCTCATGCGCCAGCTGGAGATCGAAGCGCAAGAACACGCCCGCTTCGCCTCGGAACTGAACCAAAAGTCCCAGCAGCAGAACATCGCAGAGTACGAGCGGGAGCTGAAGCAACTGCGCACGCAACAGAAGAAGGACCGCCGGGACGCGGACGAAGTAACGCAGATCATGATTACTGAGTGTCAGCAGCTGCTGCGGTTGTTCGGACTACCCTACATCACTGCGCCGATGGAGGCGGAGGCGCAGTGCGCTGAGTTGGTACATTTGGGGCTGGTGGATGGGATTGTCACTGATGACAGCGATTGTTTCCTGTTTGGCGGGACGAGGATCTACAAGAACATGTTCAACCAGGCCAAGTTCGTCGAGTGCTACCTCCTGTCTGATCTGGAGAAGGAATTCGACCTCACGAGGAAGAAGCTCATCGGTATCGCGCACCTGCTGGGCAGCGATTACACCGAGGGCGTGCCGGGGATTGGACCCGTGTCTGCGCTCGAGATCCTAAGCGAGTTCCAGGACCTGGAGAAGTTCAGGGACTGGTGGAGTGGGGTGCAGGAAGGGCGGGTGAAAAAGGAAGAGGACATGGGGTTCGCCTTCAGGAGGAAGTTCAGGAAGAACGCCACAAAGCTGTTCTTGCCGCATGTCTTTCCCGATCCGAGGGTCGAGATGGCATACTTGCAGCCCGAGGTGGATAGTGATCCAAGCGAGTTCCAGTGGGGCGTGCCAGACTTGGATGCGTTGAGGAGCTTCCTCATGGCCACGATCGGGTGGAGCCAGGAGCGCACTGATGAGGTGCTTGTCCCGGTCATTCGAGACATGAATAGGAGGCAGGAGGAGGGTACGCAGAGTAACATCACGAAATTCTTTGCCGGTGGCACTGGGGCCGGGGCGTACGCTCCGAGGGTCAGAGCGGCGGAGACTAGTAAGAGATTGGGCGGTGCGTTGGGTAGGATGGCGGAGAGGGCGCAAAGGAAGAGGGCTGGGAAGAATGGAGAAGTAGAGGAAGTTGGTGGTGATGCGGGGGATGAGGTAGAGCCCGCTGTGTCCGCCGCAGTGGAGGATGCTAATGGTGCTGTGAGGCCGAAGAAGTCGCGGAAGCGCAAGTCTGCTGCAGCTAATGAGGACAATGATGAGGATGCGGACTTTGCAGAGGAGCAATCGAAGGGTCGGAAGAAGAGGAAGGCGCCCGCGGGCAGGAAGAAGGCCGCCGCTGATGATAGCGATGACTGATGTATAACACTCGAAAATAGATACCACTTACGCAAGCAACATCTACATCACGTTTGTCCAGTTCGCGTTGCAAGTAGTGATATGTGCTGAGTTCATGATTAGGTATCATAAGGGTATCTCAAAAGCAGAACTTTTGTCTCTAATCATCAAATCCCTCCCACTCGTCTTCTTCAGCTGCACTCTGCTTCCCCTTCTTGAATGCTTCCTCATTCCTGCGCCGGACTTCTTCAACGAGCTTGTCGACCTCTAGCTGCTTCTCCCGATCTGCTTCAGACATTTTGCTTCTCCTCTCCTGCTCCCTCTTGGTATGTCGTTTTTCTCTCCGGTCTTCTCTCGTCTGCTTCATGTCTTTCTGCTTGGTCCAAGCCTTTTCCGCTCTCCTCTCTTCCTTTGACTTGCCCTTGAATGCAACACCTTCTTTCGCGTTCCCACCATTCTCCTTTTCCGCCTTTATTTTCTCCATCTCTTCCAACCTAAGCTTCTCCCTCGTCTTGTCCTTGTACTTGACCTGGTCCAACGTTTGACCCAGTCCAAGCCTCCAGTCCCCGGCCCATCCCTTCGACTCTGGCATACGCGGCAATCTCAAGAGACCCCACATCTCTGCATGCTGGCTCCAGTCCAGCTCTTTCATGCTGAAAATACTGCTAGCAGCATGTTTGCTATACGCTCTCACCCAACTGACGAACGCACGCTGAGCCCTATCATGCACAACCCTGTCCTGCTTGACAACTTCTCTGATCCTCCTCGTCACCTCTCTCGCTTCGTCCTCCCCAACTTCCGCGCCATCGAGCGCAAATTTGGACACCGGCGTGCCCCTCAACCTCAAAAACTCGACATACCCCTCCTCACTGCCCTCCGTCAACAGCGTGACAGCGACACCCCTCCGTCCAGCCCTCCCTGCCCTCCCACAACGATGCACAAACGTCTTCGGATCACCCGGCGGATCAAACTGCACCACCAGATCCACAGAAGGAATGTCCAGCCCTCTAGCAGCGACATCCGTTGTGATCAGCACCTTACTCCCACCCTCCTCGGCAAACTTCTTGAAATTCTTCGCCCTTACATTCGCGGGCATCTTCCCATGCAGCGGTACTAACTGCGCCTCGATGCCCGCGTCCTTGAACAGCGCCGGCAGAACTCCACTCCAGTAATCCACACCATAGCACGTAGCGAGGTACACGAGCGTCTTGAGCGGCGTGGGCCTCACCGTCTTCAACAACTTCAGCAGCGCCGCGACTTTCCTGTCGGCGCGAACAGTGAGATAGCTGATCTGCAGTGCCGACGGCGTGCGCTGCTCGTTCTTGCCACTGGCGGATTTGACGCGGACGACGACCTTGACGGGGTTGCGCAGGCCGACGCGGATGAGTTGGTCAAGGGCCTCGGACATGCTGGCGGAGAAGAGGCCGGTGCGGCGCTGCTTAGGGAGGCGGGTCAGGATCTTCTGCAGGGTGTCGGAGAAGCCAAGGTCGAGGAGGCGGTCGGCTTCGTCGAGGACGAGGGTGGAGAAGGTGGCTTGTGGGCAGTGGACGTGAGGGGAGGTGAGGAGCTCGAGGAGACGGCCTGGGGTCGCGATGAGGAGGTTGGGGGAGAGGCGCAGGAAGGTGGACAGGTCTTGCGAGGGTGGGGTGGTGCCGCCTAGGAGGAGTTGGGGGATGATTTTTGGGGCGACGGAGGGGGCCGGCGGCGGCGTGTCGCTGTCCGAGTCCATTGCGTCTGGGTCTGTGGGTTTGGGTAGGTGGGCGGCGGAAGGGGCGTGGAAGGCTAGGAGAGTGGTAAGGACAGAGTAGATTTGCGAAGCGAGCTCGCGGGTGGGCGAGACGATGATGGCGCCAATGTGGTGCCGCTTAGGTTGGTCTTCTTGTCGGAGGAGTTTTTCGACCATGGGGATGAGAAAGGAAAGTGTTTTACCGCTGCCGGTAACAGCTTCGACTACGACGTCCTTGTTGCCCATGAATAGAGGGATGGTGCTGGCTTGAACAGGAGTCATCTGGTGGAAGCCCATGCTGGAGATGGCGTCCAGGATCCATTCTGAAAGTGGCGGCGTGAGAGCTTCCCACGCTCTTTTCGAAGCCTTTGGAGCGTCGAGTGCCCCGTTAGTTGGATTATCTCGTGACATTATGCCTAGTGGCAGGCGTGTGGCAGCACAGTGGCGCGAGTAGGGTTGATGAAGATTTGGAGATGGCTTTGCGAATATAATTTTTGCAGATCTTTCCCGATCGGGACGTTATCCCGGGAGTAGTACAACCAGCAGCAGCATACATTTTTTGTGGTGCTATTTAGTACTCATTGCATGTCGTGGATCTTTGACATGATGAACATTCAATGTGCATCAATGTCACGCACAAGGAGCGAGGCACGCCAGGAGAATGCTGGTCAGGTCAGGCCCAGCACACGAGCGGCAAAGGCGAAGACAGGACCAAGTGACAAGAGCTCAAGACATACAACGCCGTCCAAGTCTTCACATTTAACACGGCGACAACCACTCATCCGCAAGTCGATATTGCAATTCAAATGATCTTGCTAATGTGCCTGCCCCTCTAAACTGCAGAACGGCTGAGGCAGTATTGCGGATCTCGGCATTGCGCATGATTTGATGGCGAAGATGGCGTAGGGCCGGGCTCGGGAATGCAACAGATTTGTTATTTCCGTGACCGCGTTATTACCGGTCGTGGGGGTTTGACTTCAACTGCTCTGCCCTCACCCTGAGTATACAGCCGTTGCAGAAGTCAATTCCTGCCTGTCAGAGTATAGACGCGCATTCGGTGGGCCATAAAGCATCAGAAAGGTAGATAGTCATGGCTGGAGTGAACCAATGCCATGTTCCACGCGGTATTGACTGCAAAATGCCAAATCATGGTTCACAAGATTGGGCCCTGATCACCCTCGACCCGCCAAATTGGATTTGGAAGAACCGGCGGCCGCTGCTTTTTCGGCCGGATCAAGGTTCACGTAGCCGTCACTCATCCACCCACGCCCTGTCGGTGACTCTTTTGTTTGATCAAAGCTCTCTGTCTCCTCTCCTCTTTGCTCTTCTTGTACTCATGCACTTCTATCCTTTGCCCACCGCTTCCTCAGCAGCATAGTCAGACGTGATGGCGGATCCAGAGGTCAAGTTGCCACGGACGTCATCGCAGGAGGATGATCTCTCCACAGGTCTGGACTCGACCCCACGAGTGCCCTCACACGATCCCGAAAAGGACGACAAGGCTGGAGCAACATCTCATTCGTCAAAGTCCTCAACAATTGGCGCAGATGATGCTATCACATACGAATACTTGACCTGGCATACCTCATTACCCACGCCGGCCTTTCCACCAGCGAGTTCGTTACCGGAGCATCTCCCATCGACTGCGGGGTACGAGAAGATCATATCACCTTTCCTGTGGAGCGAGAAGCGGAAGAACCTCATCACATGGCTGTCATGTGCTGCAACCATAGTTACAGCCTGGGCTGCTGGCTCATATACCATGGGCGACGATCAGATGTCAGCGGAATGGGGAGTCTCTCGCGTAGCTATAACCGTCGGTGTCACCATCTTCACCGCCGGGTTTGCCATTGCTCCAATGGTCCTTGCTCCCTTCAGTGAGATCAATGGGCGCAGACCTGTCTTTGTGGTTACAGGTATTCTCTATGTCATCTTTCAGCTGTGCTGCGCTCTTACGCGATCCTACGGTGGTATGCTGATCTCCCGATTTCTCAAAGGGTGTGTCTCTTCTACCTTCTCAACCATGGTCGGCGGCGTCGTCTCGGACATCTATCAGTCAGAAGACCGGAATACTGCTATGGCTCTATTCTCGGGCTCGGCACTTTTAGGGACTGGCCTTGGTCCTATGGTGTCTGGCTTTATCGCTGCAAACACTACTTGGAGGTGGATCTTCTACCTACAGGTCATCACTTGTGGTGTACTTATGGTCTTTATCATTGTCTTCTTCAAAGAGACAAGAGGGTCGGTCCTGCTGTCGAGAAAGGCCAAAGCTATCAACAAGTACTACGACGAGCTCGAAGCATTGGGCATCGTTGGTGTCAAGATCAAGGATACTGACGGCAACGACGTCGTTCGCAGGATAAGATGGAAAGTCAAGAGTGATGAGGAGAGATCCAGTGTCGTCAAGATGATCACCATTTCGCTTTATCGTCCTTTCCACCTCCTCGTCACCGAACCCACGGTATTCTTCTTCAGTCTCTGGATCTCCTTCTCTTGGTCCGTCCTGTACCTGACTTTTGGTGCGATACCACTCGTGTTCCGAACCCTGTATGACTTCACCCTCGACCAAGCTGGCGCAGTATTCTCAGCAATCAGCATTGCCGCCATCATCTCCACAATCATAGCCATTTATGGTGACAAGATAATGAAACGACGACGGCCAGACATGAACAAGACGCCTGAAGGAAGACTTTGGTTTCCCTGCATTCAGTCATGTCTGTTACCAATAGGTCTGTTCTGGTTCGGCTGGACTTCATATAGAAGCGTCCACTGGATCGTACCAGCACTCGGCATAGGCTGCGCAACCATGGGAATTTTTTCTATTTACCTTGCAGTTTTCAACTACCTTGCCGACACATACCACCGATTCGCATCATCAGCATTGGCTGCTCAAAGTTTCTGCCGGAACATGCTTGGAGGAGCTGTGCCCCTGGTAATTGTGCAAATGTACACCAACCTGGGCTTTCAAGCCGCCTCCAGTCTGTTGGGAGGGATAGGAATCCTTCTCACTGCTGTTCCTTTTGCTTTGCTTATCTGGGGACCAAAGATCAGAGCAAAGAGCAAGATTGCTAGCGAGATCATGGGTCAGAATGACTGACGACTTTAACATTTGTATTCAGCCAGTATGAACAGCATGGCACGCATTGCTTGGGCGGAAAATAGATCATGATAGACTTGTGCTTTGGAATGAAACCAATTACCCTGTCAGCTCGTGTGAGTGCTCATTGGAGGCACGCAATCGGTCTCTGTGATGACGCGACCTAGTCATTGCATATTCACGAGGCCACTCTTATCTGACGGTGTGGTTCTTGCCAATACTAGTCCGTAGAGATGGACTTCTAGTTCAGCTCTAACTATGAATTGCGGAGAGACATGGCCTCCAGTTGATGTGGTTCCATCGACTGAGAGCTCCACTGACGGTTCCGATGACGAACCAACCACGCCGGCCTTGTTCCCGCTGCAAGGGACGGAACCCCAGATTGGTACGGCAGGCTCAGAACAGCTCTCACAGGGTTCAACGTACTTTTTTTCTAACAACTTCCGCTAATGCTTCACGCAGGTCTAAAGGACCGAAACCACTTGAGCGCGACTTACACTGGCTCCGAGACAGACGAACCACATAGCCATCCTGCCCAGCTTGCCAGAGCAAAGTCGAGCGAAACCCAACATGCGACTGCCGAGCTCCGACACCGTCTTCGACATGATAAGTCTATCCTGGTGGTAGTACTGTCCGAGACTGCATTGTTCGCCGGGACTCAAGGAGGAGAAATACTGGTCTTTTCTCTTGACACATACGAAAGGACCACAGTGATCGAAGGTCACAGGGGTAGTGTCCTGGGTCTGTGCCTATCGCAAGATGAATCACTACTTTTCTCAACCGCCGGAGACCGTATAATTAACGTCTGGGACACCAAGACCTTCAAAAGACGCTATCACCTCTTCTCCAGCTATGATGTCGGCGACATCTTCTGTATCACCTATTCGTCAAAGCTTGAAACACTCTATGTTGGTCTACAGAACACAGCGATCCAGTGGTACCACCTTGGCGGGAAGCCTACAAAGGACCGACCTACTCTGCACGAACATCCTCTTTGGAGAACGGACCATCCTTTCTACGACTCTCCCGGTCCAGGCGGCGTAAGGACTCCAAGACCGGCGTTGGAAGATATAAGAGCGAGGGATGCTACAGGAGGACAGGCCTTGGAGATCCCAGAAAACAATATCCAGCACTTTGCGCACTATGGATATGTCTACTGCATGTTGCTAGAGCAGGATACCTTCTCTGGTAATTCCGATGGCGAGGTGTTGATCACTGGCGGAGGAGATGGAATCATTAATGTTTGGAGACTGGGTCAGGACAAGGGAGGTCGACCTGAGAAGCTGTTTTCACTTCACGATGACCGAGAGGAAGGCCAGTCGATATTGTCATTGGCCATGGACGGCACATTTCTCTATTCTGGACGGTCGTTGGGTGAGGTCAACGTATGGGATCTAGAGACAAAACAGCTTGTACGAAGTCTCAAGTCTCACAGAGGAGACGTCATGTCAGTCTGCATCGGAGGTGGTTTCCTTTTCAGTGCTTCTGTCACTGGATATGTCAGGGTATGTACATGTGCACGTGGCCCTTGTGCAGGTATTGGCTGACACAGCTAGAAATACGATCGACAACACCAGGTTGCAATTCGTTTTCAGGCACACGAAGGCAAGACACTTTCTTCTGCCTTCAAGACGCACAAGGATCGCGCCATATATGTGACTGGTGGCAATGACCATACCATCGCGGTCTGGGATGTCAGCGACTGTATACTTGCTCCTGCAGTGCTCAAGAAGAACACATACGGTAAGCTCCACACTCCACAAAATACGATATCAGCTAACGTTCTTCTAGAGCAGATGTTAGAGTCATTACGGCGTTTCGTGTCCTATCGCACAGTCTCATCAGATCCCAAGTATAAGGGCGATTGCCGGAGGGGTGCATCCTACCTACGATCCGTGTTCAAAAGCTTTGGAGCTGTGACCGAGATGCTACCGACCGAAGATCCTTGCAATCCCATCATCTTTGCCAGGTTCAGAGGCAACCCCGCCACGGCTGGTGAGAGAAAGAAGGTTCTGTTCTATGGCCACTACGACGTTGTCGCAGCAGAGAACGACAGCGGCAAATGGAACACGGATCCATTCACCATGGAAGGCATTAATGGCTATCTCTACGGCCGGGGCACCTCCGACAATAAAGGTCCAATCATCGCAGCCATTTTTGCTTGCGCCGAGTTGACCGCGCAGCAATCGCTTGGGGCTGACATTGTCTTTCTCATTGAAGGTGAGGAAGAATGCGGTTCTCGAGGTTTTGCAAAGGCGATCAGACAGAACAAGCATCTGATTGGCGACATTGACTGGATTCTGCTAGCGAACAGCTACTGGCTCGATGATCGGATACCATGTCTGACATACGGTCTGCGCGGCGTCATTCATGCTTCTGTTCAGGTGGAGAGTAGTCATCCGGATCTGCACTCTGGTGTTGATGGGAGTGCCAAACTAGATGAGTCACTGAAAGACCTGGTCGTCTTACTGTCTACACTAGCAGGTCGGCATGGCGAGGTGAAGCTACCAGGCTTCTATGACCCAATCCCGAAGCTCACAGAAGAAGAGGGAGCGCTCTACAACGATATTACACAAGCTCTGATCAGCCGAAATCCAGGCCTCGGCGACTCGAGCGAGCTCGCGGCTTCTCTCATGCGAAGATGGCGGGACCCTTCGCTGACCATCCATCGTTTCCAAACATCCGGACCAGACAACGCCACTATCATCCCCAGGACCGCCAAGGCAGCTCTATCAATCCGTCTCGTTCCCAATCAAAAGGCGGATTCAGTGGCGCAAGTCCTCACAGAGTTCCTCCAAGACGAGTTCGCAAAGCTCGAATCCAACAATAGACTGACCGTGACCATCGACCACCAGGCAGAACCCTGGCTAGGCGACGTCCACAACCAGATTTTCAAGACCCTCGAAGAAGCCGTCATGGACGTCTGGGGGCCCGTCAGCGACAGTACCGATCGCCGTCTTTCCCAGTCCTCCGTCCCGCCGCTGAAGATCCCGAAAGAAGCAGGCGACTCCTACTTCGCCACCACCAAACCCTCCCCCACCACCTCCAGCGCTCTCGCAAGCGGCAGCATCCTGACACCCGACATCCCCACTTCCTCACCCCGCAAGCCGGCAACGACCGACACCTCCGCTTCCCAAAGCCACAGCCCCCGCAAACTAACGCACCAAACCTCCATGGACCTTGCAAAAGACACAAACGGCTCTCTCCCTGAGCCCGCTGAGTCGTCCGAAGTGGACGACGCAAACACTACGCCCGTCCCCCAATCATCATCACCATCGACTCAACCCCCACTCCCAACCTCAGCCACAAACAGGAGGCGCAAACCCCTCTACATCCGCGAAGGCGGCTCCATCCCTGCCATCCGCTTCTTGGAAATGGAATTCAATGCACCAGCGGCGCACCTGCCATGCGGGCAGGCGAGTGATAGTGCGCATTTGGATAATGAGAGATTGAGGTTGGTGAATTTGTATAAGAGTAAGGATATTTTTAGGAGGGTGTTTAGGGATTTACCTTGTCGGTGAGGTAGATTTGGTAAGGCTCACGGGGGAAAGAGGAGAGGGGAGCAGAGAGGGGAATGAGGGATGGGAAGGGATGGTATGGGGAATAAGGAATGGGGAGTTTGATGCAGTGTATCACTATGGGTCTCAGGTGGGGGGGCATGGGGTTCTGGCGTAGTGCTATAGAAGACTCGGGAAATCTGATGGATCTAACCCGCGGATTGTTGTCCCAGATGCAGTGTCGTTATCTGTGACTACATACTTGCTACGAGGCGTCTCGTGCCGTTATACGGACGCCGTCAATTGAACCAATAGCTGACGTTGAAGCTCACCTCCAGACTCTCAACATAGTGCCACCATCCGACAGGGATATACAAGCATTCGCCTGCCTCCAGAACACATTCCAGGTATCTGGCCTCCTTGAACAGCGGGTACAGCTCCTCAAAAGCCGCGACTTCGTCGTTGCTCTCCTGTCCTGGCCCCATCAAATCCGCGTTGCCATTCCTCTGCGCACCAGGATACAACCTCCTCGCCACGCTAACGTCCACGTGCGATGTATTCTCGAGGCTCACGCCTGCTTCGTCGATGCCGCGGGGATAGAGCTTGGGTGTCTGGAGTGGAGAGTACAGGCGTACATATTTCTGACCGACGACTTGACACAGGATGTTGTGGTAAGGATCAGTGTGCAGGGGGCTGATGGTGCCTGCTGGCCCAAGCCAGGCATTGCGGATGGGCTGGTCGACTTTTGGTTGCTTGATGGGGATGTTGTATGGAACTCTATCTGGTGGCTCGGCGTAGCAGAGGTCGGGGGTTATCGTGTCTTGTACCAGGGCAGGTACTTGGTCGAAAAGGTCGTGCTGGGCTAGGTAGCCTATTTGATCTGGGTCTGGGCGGAGGAGGTGGTCGGCGAGATATTCGGAGAAGGGCATGATCTTTTGTGACCAACCGGTATCCGTGTATGAGCGGCCGAGCTCGACTGGGACCAGTCGCTGCCCGTGGAGTGTACGGCGGTAAAGATACTGCGGGTTTGACCAGAGTTCCATGGCGGGCCAGTAGTGGACAATGTCTTTAATGACCAGAGGTCCGCCCTGCAGGTCTAAATGTTGCTGAAATGCGAGTAATGATATGGAGTCCTTTCGTTCCACAGGATGGTAGAGGTCTGTGGATGATATCTTTCGAGGGAATCGCTCAGGCAGATTGGACGTTGATGAGGCTGGGTCAACTTGGTTGAGGTAACCCTCTAGTCGATCGAAAAGGTCATGGATTAGGGAACTTCGTCCCGGCGCGCCGGTAAGAATAAGCGCCATGTCCAGATCTTTGACGACGTCTGTCAGCCAACCGGCAGGGCTATCCTGGGCCTTGGAGATAACGGACTTGACAGTGCCGTCATTGTTGCGCTTCACAGCAGCAGCTGTACGGCCAGAAGCTTTGGTTTCATTCGTTGACTCCTTCGCACTCTCCAGATGCTTCACAGCGATCCAGATGGAGGCCTCTTCGTAAAGTCGCCGCCAGCATTCTGGCACATCGCGAAAGGGAAAGGCGTGTAGCTTTTCATAGGCAAGGTCTTTGGCAGCGTCGGGCCGGTTTTCGAGGATATCTATTGCTGCATTACCGCATTCATGAATAGTGTTGTCCTCCGAGACATCAAGTAGCTGTTTCCGAATCCAGATGGCAAGACTCCAAGCAACATGCTCAGTTGGTTGTGAGGTCCCGTTTGGTACTGAGGACATGCTCCTTACTTCAGTCAACGTCCTCCGGCGTTGATACAAATGATGGTCGACAACGAAGAAAATGCTCCGGAGCTAGTACGCAAGCTGCAATTAGATCTCGCGACTTCACGATACAAGAGTCGAATATTTCGCTTTAGGTGTGAAGTCTTCTATTGCAACCAGAGATAAAAGACTGTATGATGGCAGGGAGCTTGTCCTTGAGCTTTCTGACACTCTGCCCTCTCCGCGGCTTCCTGTGTAATTTGACGAATCCACTATTGCGAATGACTTTGGTCATGTTGTAGTTACCGGTGTGTTCCACGTGGAAGTGCTGCTATTGGCGGTGAAAGGCGGTTGGCATGAATCCGATATTGCGTTCTCTCAAGTTTGGTATCCGGAATAAGATCACTTCGTATCAGCTAGCAATCTCATGGGACGTCTCAATCATGTGTTTGTGCATCGACAACGATGATTGTGTGGAATTGTACGCGGTGACATCTACTGCAAATGTTCAGGGACCGTCTATAGAGCGCTGCTGCTATTAGTTGAGGGTCGATTGGCTCGGCTGATGGTGGCGGAAGGGAGCTGCCGGGAGTTCCGTTAGCCAAGAGGGCCGGTCCCTGTGGAATGTCACCCTTGGGTCAAAGCCTCGCGATCGGCTGTTGAATTAGTTTCAGGTTTCGTGTGCAGCAAGCCTTCCAGATCTTTTCTGTCACGGCGTCCAGTCCTGAAACAACATCGCTGCTCGACCAACAGTTCTTCAGCTCGTCACCGACGGGCGTGACAACACAGAGTGTAAGCGTCAGACTGTAGAAATGCAAGGGTATGGAGCATCAACAGAGTCGATTGGATCTATTAGTCGCCCTCGAAATTGGCATAACTTCGGATTCGTAAACGCTCAAAATACCGACGATCAAAGTAGCATCTTGGCAAGCCCCTGCATTGGTGTCGGAACGTGCTCCTCGTGTCATCCATGGCTGCTGCGTTGGCGTCTGTACCTGACGCAGGCTTGTCACTAAAATTGTCGTAGTTGCTTGAAATTTCCAATCTTCACGACCTACTTTCCCTAACATCACATTCTTTAACGACTTCGAGGACACGATGGGCGAAGACGGAGTGCACTTCCAACCTGCAGAGACAGAGAGGAAGGATAGCACCTACCAGCAATCCTCTCCCTCTTCCACTACGCAGCCTCTCGACTCTATCCCGGACGATGCTCACGAGTTCAAAGCATTCAGCCGAGCACAAACCTCTGTTGATATTGAGGATTATTTCGTATGCCTGCACCCTGCATACCAAAGTTCTTTCAACAAAATGCTAACGATTACCAACAGACTGGACCTCGAGATCTAAACAAGCACTCCAAGTGGCCAACATGGCTACGCTTGCATGGCTCGGTCGTTCCCGCCATGATCATCCCACTTACCTTTATGGGAGGTTGGGCAACTGCTATCCGCATCATCTCATGGAAAGTTTATCCTCGTACGTCCATTCTACTTGGCTGTCGGCTGCCTACGGACACTAACGCTATGGCTAGTCGCTGTCAACACTGTGCTGCTCACCGTTCTCGGTTTCGTCGTCGGTCTGGCCTTGAGTTTCCGCTCCACCACTGCCTACGAGAGGTAAGACTACCTTTCCTGAGAATCTTGGAAAATTTCATGCTAATCTTCGGTACAGGTACAATGAAGGCAGAAAGTACTGGTCGCAATTATCACTCTGCGCCCACAACCTTGGTCGTGTCATCTGGATTCATGGAACTGAGCGCGAAGGCGACCTAGGCAGACAGGATCTCCTAGCGAAAGTGTACGGATTTCCTAGCTACGGTGACGATGAGCCCGACTAACGTTTTCAGGACCGCTCTGAATTACATTGTTGCCTTTGCCGTTGCCATGAAGCACAAGCTTCGGTTCGAGCCGTACACTATGTACGACGACATTGCTGGTCTTGTTGACCACCTCGACACATTTGCCAAGGAAGCAACCGAAAAGGACCAGCCTAGCCCTCCAAGGGTTGGCAGACTCAAAGCCACGGGCGAATATCTCGGAGTCTCATTTGCGAAAAGCAACCCCCAGAAGCTGTTAAAAAAGGCTTCCGCTCCCGTCGGCAATCTCCCACTCGAGATCCTGTCCTACCTCGCTTCATACATCGACGACATGATTGAAAACGGCCAGCTGAAAGTGCCTATGCAGCAAACCCTGGCGTACAACAACATGGCTGCCATGAACGATGTCCTCACTGGCTGCGACCGTATCTCTCACACCCCTTTGCCCCTCGCCTACTCGATCGCCATCTCTCAGATTACCTGGATCTATGTCATCATGCTGCCATTCCAGCTTGAAGCGGCCCTCAAATGGATCGCCATCCCAGCCACCATCATTGCCTCGTACATCATTTTGTCCTTTGTCCACATTGGTAGCGAAATCGAAGATCCTTTTGGATACGGCGTCAACGATTTGCCCTTGGACTCTTACTGTCACGAGATCGCGGCCGACATGAGCATCATAAGCAGTCGCAGGAAGGCCGACACGGACAATGTGGTCAAGTCAGGAAACAACAGGGTCCTTTTCCCTCTCAGCAACTTAGCATACCCAGTTTGGGAGACCCGCAGTCAGAGGGTCATTCGCGATGAGCTCAAGTTCAAAGCGGAGACTATCATGAGGTCCAAGTACTCGCCAAATGCAGCACCGGCTACATCGCCTCAGCAAGTCATGCCAGTCGCCGCTGAGCAGAAGGGAGAGAAGGCTGTGTAGGGAAGGTTTCGACCAACTCAAAACCAAACCCTCTTGTATTATTCAAAAAGTGCATAGCGTTTATTAGCAGTTCAGAATGACCAACTTTTACTTTCCAATCTGTTGATTGGCCTCTCGACCTCGTGCACGCAATCGTCCAAGCTAGTTTGGTGGTTGTTGTAATTGATGGTGTGAGGTCGAGCACCTCAGCATCCTCCAAGACCAAATGCGAAATCGCGTCATGGCGCTTTACCCAATTAGGAAGCAATTCTTCGGTGAGGGTCTTGGTAACTTTTTCGTGAGAATGCCCCGCCATCTGTCAATATTGATTCTTCATCATTCTAAGGACATCCAACCTCCATTCTTCACATAAAAGTATAACACACAAACCAGTATGTATATGTCCGTTTGCTCAGCTACACGCCAGTCCTGACTTCAGCGACTCTAGAACGACACTCCTCCTCCACATCCATCAACATGTCTGCCGACCAGAGACCCGAGCCCCTCCGTCTGGGTAGCACTGCTCCCAACTTCAAGGCAGAGACCACCGGCGGCCCAATCGACTTCCACGAGTTCATTGGCGACAAGTGGGTTGTTCTGTTCTCTCACCCTGAGGACTACACCCCCGTCTGCACCACCGAGCTCGGCGCCTTCGCTAAGCTCGAGCCAGAGTTCACCAAGCGTGGTGTCAAGCTCATTGGCCTTTCTGCCAACACTATCGAGAGCCACGGAGGATGGATCAAGGACATCAACGAGATTAGCGGCAGCAGCTTGAAGTTCCCCATCATTGGTGACAAGGAGAGGAAGGTCGCATACGCATACGACATGTTGGACCACCAGGATACCACCAACGTGGACAGCAAGGGCATTGCTTTCACTATCCGCTCCGTCTTTGTCATCGACCCCAAGAAGACTATCCGCACTATCTTGTCCTACCCAGCCTCCACTGGACGCAACACTGCTGAGGTCCTCCGTATCGTCGACTCTCTCCAGACTGGTGACAAGCACCGTGTGACGACCCCAATCAACTGGGTGCCTGGTATGTTGAGACTGCTATACTAATACTGTCGAATTGCACTTACACATTCCAGGTGACGACGTTATTGTCCACCCCAGCGTCAAGGGCGATGAGGCCAGCAAGCTCTTCCCCAAGATGACCGTTGTCAAGCCATACCTGCGATTCACTCCTCTTCCCAAGGAGGAGACCAGCGCTGCAGTATAAGCTATCGGATATATGGAACGATAGCACTTGTATGTCGTGGAAAATCTGTAGATGCTAGAAATGATGAATCTCTGCAATGTGTACGACAAGGCATGCCCCACATTTAGCTTGGTTAGACCGAAGCAAATCATTCATCATGTGCACTCTCGTACAGGGCCACAATTATTCGATCTGCATGTCCTGTGGTCGGCAATCGAGAAGCTTACACGACAGCCAGATTGAAAAGTGCAACGGTAAACGCGAGCATTCTTGTCATGTGGGACAAAGCCAGCGCGTGTGTGCCATCGTTTTTCAAGTGCCCCGCGCTCCGATTCTCGGGGACTTTTGCTGCGCGTTCGCACAGTCTCGAACCGCCCAAGGGCCGCGTGTGAGTGGTTGGCGTAAAGAGGGTGGGTCGACTTCGTCCACTCGTTCGACTCCTTCTGCACAAGAGGCGCACTTTGTCAAACCTCGCCTGCTGCATGTTCTTACTCCCGTCCTACCATTATATCTTGCATATCCTTTGGAAACTTCGCCTCAACCTTTGGTGGAAGACGGATTGACTTCCGGCTCTTCCAGGCTTTACCGTTCTTGCGCGACGACATTGTATCGGGAATCAAGTTGGCATATCAGTGTTGGATTATTGTAGGAAGGTGAGTCCTCATACATGTGATGGTCTGCAGCATGTGAAGCAAGGAGATATCTCACCCACCCAACCACCTCTCTGCCGTGACGATCATCCTGGTAAACACCCATGCGACCGACCCGTCGCTGCCTTGAACAGCAACAATGACCATCCCTTTTCTAAATCTTCGCTATCCCGGCGCAATCAGCTGTCTTTAGCAATCGACTATGCGCATTTGATCTGTCGCATGGTGTCGAAAAATCCATTGACGAGATACATTTCGCATGCGCGATTGAGATTGCTGGAACTATCGCTGCTCCATCTACACAATTCACATCGTCAATGTCCACGAAGTTCACATTTGCACAATAACTCCTTCCATTCCGGCATTGCCTTCTCGGCACACCCGCAATTGGTCTAGGTCTCGACTGACATGTCTGTGCCATTAGGAATCTTTGTTCAGGCTCCTACCACCCCTGCCAAACGGGATCGCAGTAATACTGTCAAATCAACCGCGACTTCAAGCTCTTCCTCTTCACAAAGCCCTATTCATCCTTCTGGTAGTTCGCAAAATTCTCCGGATCTCAGACGATTCAGCATTTTTGATTCTCCAAGGACAAAGGGCTTCTCGGGTCTCTTTAGTTTCAGTTCTGGTGGTGAAACTAAACCTCAATCACCAAACGATATTTCTGGCGAGAAGCAAAACGAGCCCTCAAGTCCACAGAAAGCAGCTTCTACAAGCTCGTCTGCGGGACCAATCTCTCGTCCAAGGTCTAGGTATATACCTATTGTGATCCCAGAGCTCGAAGCACTCACTCGAGCCGACTCACATCGAATTGGGCCAGCCTCGCGATCAAGCTCTATAAAGACAGTTGTAGCTTCTCCCGAGATCAGAGCACGCGACAACCAAAATGCGGGGCTGAGTCCGACTACGCCTGCATCGAATCTGGGACAAGAGCCACTTCAGTCTCCGCACGACACTCCGCTACAGTCTCCGGACAGCTCGACCACCGCCAACCGTGGTCAGTCTCAAAACAATATGTCAAGACCGACGGCGGCATCGAGCCGATCTAGCACACTCGACTCTACCGTCTCGGCACCATCTCCGGACCAACTTTCAGGCTATGATGGACTCGGTACAAAAATGTCGAGTGTCAACAGCAGTTCAACCAGCCTAGCGAAGCGAGCGATTCAAGAAAGTGATGAGGAACTTCGTCACTCTGCTCCAAGATCGGACTCCACTGCACATCCCAATCAGATCCGGACCTCCTCACCTCCTCCACCTCTACCCACACAGCAACCAGCACAATTGGCTGCCAATGCAAGCTCATCCTCACATCTGTCAGGACTGGTGTGTAATGTACACAGAACGACTGGCAAGGAACCACATGCACTGGTAGGGGCATCTACCACGATTCTTGGCGACAAGCTCTACGTCTTTGGAGGGCGAAGGATCTCTAGAAGTAGACCTGCGCTAACATCAGACCTCTTTGAGTTGGATTTGCTCAGAAGGCACTGGACTCGAGTAGACGTCAAGGGTGACATCCCACCACCTCGGTACTTTCACAGCGTTTGTGCCCTGGGCGACACGAAACTTGTCTGCTATGGGGGCATGTCTCCAGATCCTACTCCTGCCTCAGCTGGTGGTAATTCAGGCGAAACGAACGAGGCTCAAGTCAGCGTCATGTCAGACGTCCATATCTATGATGTCACAACACAAACATGGATCAAGGTGAATGCGACTGATAATCCTCAAGGTCGCTATGCTCACTGTGCTGCTATCCTGCCTTCATCCGCAGTTTTTGCCTCTGCGAATGCTCCTCTCTCGGCCATTCACCACAATCCTTCCGGCGAGCAAGCAAATCAGGGCGCCATTGGTCATTCTCTTGATGGTACCGGTGGCGCGGAGATGATTGTTGTTGGTGGCCAAGACAGTGGTAATAATTACATCGAGCAGATCAGTATCTTCAATCTTCGAAGCCTCAAATGGACATCGACGAGTCCGACGACAGGTCGAAGCTGCGGAGCGTACAGAAGCGTTGTCACACCTCTTACTACCATGAAAGCAAGCGAGCTTGGAGCTGGCGTCGGCAAGGCTCAGACTGGCGATGACGAACCGGACGACCCATCACATTCCGGCGCACCAATGCTTATCTATACTAATTACAACTTCTTGGACGTCAAACTTGAACTGCAGGTTCGAAACACGGACGGCTCGCTGATGGACAAGCCAATGCAAGCTGCTGGATCACCTCCCGGTCTCCGATTTCCAAGCGGTGGCATCATTGACAATCACTTTGTCGTCGCAGGCACGTTCCTTACTTCCTCAAAGCAGGAGTTTGCGCTTTGGGCTCTTGACTTGCGAACACTCTCATGGGCTAAGATCGACGTCGCTAGCAGCATCTTCAGCTCCGGTAGCTGGAATAGAGGAGTCCTGTGGAGCAGAAGAAATGCGTTTGTCATCCTCGGTAACCGGAAACGAAACCTTGTGGATGATTACAACAATCGACGACTCAACTTTTCCAACATATGCCTGGTCCAGCTCGAGGCTTTTGGTCTTTACGACAATCCAAGAAAGACTTCTCCACTGTCTGGATACATTTCCGTGAGTGCACCAACAGAAGGTCAACAACCAGAAGGGATATACAGGAGTGGCGCAATGCTTTCTCCAAGTGCTGTCCACCTGGGCGAATCATCTCTCATGCAGAGAGAGTTGTCAGACATGGAGATTCTAGCCCTTGATGGTACAAGAATTCCAGTCAATTCAAGACTCTTAGCCCGCCGGTGGGGATCGACGTTCAACATACTGATGCAGGAAGCCAATCCTGCTCTTGCCGCAACGGACACACTCACCCTAAGACCAAGCGCTGCCAGCATCATTTCGCGAAATTCCAGCATCACAATCACACCGAGCTTCAACACGTCCTCTTCTGGGGGCACAACGCTTACGCCAAATGCCAATAGCATCATGGGTGACTTGTCAGTCAACAGTCTGACGGATCCGGCTGACGTACGCAATTTCCCATCAAGTGCTCGACCGCGCATCATTTACCTACCCCATACTGTACCGACTATTAATGCGCTTCTGCACTTTCTCTATGCGTCCTCGTTGCCGCCAGTCACATCACCTCTGGCCACGCCACAGATCCTCTGCTCGTTGTTGCAGCTTGCCAGACCATACAAGGTTGACGGCCTGCTCGAAGCTGTCGTCGAACGACTCCACGAGAGTTTGGACGGAAGGAATGCCGCTGCAATCTTCAACGCTGCTGCAATGGGGGCAGGAGGTGGAGATGGACTTGATGCAACGGGCCAAGATATGCCAACACACCCGCCTCGGACTGCAAGTCTGGCTGGGTCGATGGAGGGACTGAACCTCAACAATGCTTCTGACAGGAGTGCACTCCGCATTGACACCGACATGGCCAACGGGGTATCTGGACGTCCTTCGCCATCCCGCAGCGCATCGGTAGATGGTAACATGACTGAAGAGGACGATGACAAGGTGCCTGATTCGGCATCGACAAATGCTTCAATGGCATCACAGATGAGCGCGAGCAGACCACCCAGCCGAAAGCAGAATGATGAAGTATGGAATGGTGGGTGGAGTGCGGTTATTGGATTGCAGAAGAGAGGTCTCAGGGGTTTGATGGAAGGACGTAGGCTGAGGGAACGCGGCAAAGGGCCAGAGGGGCAACCTGCGGGGCCAGAGAGCTCCCGGGTTGGGCTGGGCATAGCTTGATTTGATTTTTGCGGGGAGTGGAGGAGAGCAACAAAGAAACGGGCGGGATGAATGATCAGCCGTCGGTAGGACTCACACGTGTCGTGGTCGTTTGCTAGTCTGCTAGTTTTCAAGCGTTGCATTGGTAAAGAATATCATCTGTTTTGTATTTGCTGTGATTCGCGGTGGTAATTTAGCCTGGTGTGCGACTTGTGACAGATCGGTGCCGGTGGTGCATCTCCATCGGGAGCGAATCGACATATGCCGCGTCTATGCAGGATGCAGGAACTCTCGGCTCAGCCTCATTGATGCTGGGCCTTGTGGTCGATGTGAAGCGGTATAGACCTCTGACGTCGCAGACACCCATTGCACAGAACTAGAGGCGCTATGATGTGTAGAGGGCGTTCGAGATGAACCTCTTTGCTAATAGCGCAGTCAGGAGCTCCGTCATCTCAGAGATCCCCGCATTTGCCCGCCAGAGGCCTTTCGTCATTCCTCTGGCCAGGAGGGCATCTCGATCGATAAAGGCTGCTCGAACAGCATCGCAACAGCCGTTCCGCGAGACCGTAAATTGCACGAAAAGCGCTCTGAGACTGGCACAGAGGCTAGACTGTCCTATCTCCAACCCTCTCTCCACCGTCCGAAGCACTTTTCGAACAAATTGGAGCCGCGAATCGATATCGGGAGTCCGAACGCACCCGGTCTGGCGACAAGAGCCCGGCGCATTATCGTGTCACGGGCGAAGCTCCCAGCTCTCGCGGCAAACAACCAATCACATCCTCCACAGAAGGGGATTCGCAAACATCTGCCCCACGGTCAACGGCCTCGGTAGATCCCAAAGCAACGCTGGAAGACTAGCAAACCCAAGAACTGTTCCGACTGTGCTCCAATTTGAGAGAATGGCACAGACTACTAATACTGTCGACAACGCCCAATCTTCTAACCCCCCCAAGCGTCCTGTTTCCCCTGGCCCTGTCCTCGAACAAGATTTTGTCCGCCAGCAGATTCAAAAGCAACAGAAGAACAACTTCCATTCGACTGCATTGAAGCAACTCAACATGGTGTCTCAAACCGTCAACAAGACGGCCCTCCACCCTGGTGGTATTGAGTATGTCGTCGTCGACCCATTGGCCATGAAGACCAAGCACTAACAGTCATCAGGCCACAGAGGGAGCACACTGAGATCGAGGAGGAGCTCCACGAGAGAGCCCACATTGACTACGACCGTGTTGCCATTGTAAGTCACACGACAGCCCACCGTCGCCGTCGACAAAAGCATCGATTTACTGTTTCATAGGTTGCCAACCCCTCTGTCGCTGCCCTCTACGAAGATGCTCTCGTCTACGAAACTGGTTCCGCCATCACCTCGTCTGGTGCCCTGTCAGCCTACTCTGGTGCAAAGACTGGACGCTCGCCATCAGACAAGCGTATCGTGAAAGAGGAAGGCTCAGAAAAGGACATCTGGTGGGGGCCTGTCAACAAGCCCATGGACCCAGCGGTAGGTCTCTCTCATACTTCCATTCAATATTGCTGCCGTCCTGGCCTCTCCCAAAAACCTGGCTCTCACATGCCAAAACACGGGGCTGCGGCTTTGTGTGGAGAACATGACGCGGGGTCGAATTCGACGTCTGCCGAGCGAAATTCCCGCATTCGGCCGGACGCTGCACCCGTCCCCGCGACCAGATTTCTGGTGCCAGACTTTCCACTGTCGGGCACAACCGGCTGTGCCGTAAACTCAATTCATTGCATTGGTCACCAAAAAAGGTTACTGTCGGCTTACTGACTTTCGTTGATAGGTCTGGAAGATCAACAGAGAACGTGCTGTCGACTACCTCAACACCAGGAACAGGATCTATGTCATTGACGGCTACGCTGGCTGGGATGAGCGTTATAGAATCAGAGTGCGCGTCGTCTGCGCCAGAGCTTACCATGCCCTGTTCATGCGTAACATGCTTATCCGCCCTCCTCGCAAGGAGCTCGAGCACTTCCACCCTGACTATGTCATCTACAACGCCGGTGCCTTCCCTGCCAACAGATTCACCACTGGTATGACCTCGTCAACCTCCGTCGCCATCAACTTTGCCGAGAAGGAGATGGTCATCCTCGGTACCGAGTACGCCGGCGAGATGAAGAAGGGTATCTTCACCGTCCTCTATTACGAGATGCCAGTCAAGCACAACGTCTTGACCCTCCACTCCTCCGCCAACGAGGGCTCCAACGGCGACGTCACCGTCTTCTTCGGTCTCTCCGGTACCGGGAAGACCACCCTCTCCGCCGATCCCAAGCGCGCCTTGATTGGCGACGACGAGCACTGCTGGTCCGACAAGGGCGTCTTCAACATCGAGGGCGGCTGCTACGCCAAGTGCATCGGCCTCTCCGCCGAGAAGGAGCCCGATATTTTCAACGCCATTCGCTTCGGCTCCGTCCTCGAGAACGTCGTCTTCGACCCCGTCACTCGTGAGGTCGACTACGAGGACTCGACCCTCACAGAGAACACCCGCTGCGCCTACCCCATCGAGTACATCGAGAACACAAAGATCCCCTGCATCTCCACCAGCCACCCAACCAACATCATCCTCCTCACCTGCGACGCCCGCGGTGTCCTTCCCCCGATCTCGAAACTCACCCCTGAGCAGACCATGTTCCACTTCATCTCCGGTTACACCTCCAAGATGGCAGGTACCGAGCAGGGCGTCACTGAGCCCCAGGCCACCTTCTCGTCCTGCTTCGCTCAGCCTTTCCTCGCCCTTCACCCCATGAGGTACGCCAAGATGTTGGCCGACAAGATCAAGGAGCACAAGGCCAACGCGTGGCTCTTGAATACAGGATGGGTTGGGGCCGGGGCGGCAACAGGCACGTGATCTCCTTTCCTTTATTTGCCACCTCCAAAATTTTCTCCCAGACATATAAACTTTTCTCGGTTGTTATGATAACAAATAACTAACAAACTCGCAGGAGGCAAGAGATGCCCATTGGTAGGCTATTCCCTGCGTTTAATACGCTCCTCGTAGTCGTTGGAATGTCGTCTGATCAGTTTTGGTCGAAAAATGGCCAAAGTAGGCCCGAAACGCCTCAGACTGCCCAGAACGACTTCACAACACACAAGAATAGTGCTGACTCGTCTATAGAAGTTCACGCGCTCAATTCTAGATGCCATTCACTCAGGAGAGCTGGCTAAGGTTGAGTATGAGACTTACGAGACCTTCAACCTCCACGTCCCGAAGACTTGCCCCAACGTGCCCGACGAGCTCCTCAACCCGGCCAAGAGCTGGACCGGCACCGCAGACTTCAAGGGGGAGGTCACTAAGCTCGGCGAGCTCTTCGTTGAGAATTTCAAGAAGTATGATATCGCCGCCGCCTCAATATTTGAACAAGACGCTAACAAGACGCTAGGTACGAGAGCGAGGCGACCGCAGAGGTTATTGAGGCTGGGCCAAAGGTGTAAACGTCAGTACGGATCTACTCTATGTTCAAAGTAGTTGCTGCCACGTTCTGTCGTTCGTCGTTTGACTGCACAGGGGTTGAGGTATATACGAGCGGATAGGAGAAAAGAAGTCCGAACTTCAGCGCACGGCGTCGCTGATGGCGTTCTCAAGTTGCGAGAGCGCAGTGTGCATAGCGTGCAGATTGTTTTACCCTTTTTCAAATAGTATGAATAACAGTTTTCTTGTATCTTCTTGAGCATATCATGTACTGCGTTGGGTCTTGGCGTGGCGTGACGGCTTCACAGCATTACCAGTGCTACAAAGCAGATATCTATCACAAGGATCTGTTCAGTAGCAGAAATATATGACGAAACCTTTCCCTAAACGATGTTGCCTGTCATGTGAAGAGCTCACGTTATCGCGGTTCATAGCACGTGACAGAAATCAGACCACAGGCGGTCAGCGGGCCCGCCAAAACCTTCCCCGGAGGGTCAGCCGACGCCAGGAGCTCCAGGTCAGCAGCAGCCTCAGGGTCTCCACGCGAGCAATCCAACCACATTGCCTTCTCAACGCTCAATTCTATTTCACTCGCTGCGCGCCCCTGCGCTCCCTTGTCCTTGTCACCCTCTCTCGTTCTGGGCTCTGTGCCCATATCCTTGTCCTCTCGACCTACACCTCCCAGCCCGCTGCGAAAATGAGAGATCCATTTCCGTTTTCTCCACCTCCCCAGTTCATCCAAGATGCGGTCCGCCCTCTGGCTGAGTACCTCAACATGGCTACTCTCCCTCTGCACATCCATGAGATCGTCTTCGCGATAGCTCTCTACTCCTTCATCAACTCGGTGGTCTCTCCCTGGCTCTCGATGCTGCTATGTCCGCAGACCTACTCGCGCCTGGACCGTCGAACCCGTATCTCCTGGGACGTACACGTGGTATCCTTTTTTCAGAGCATAATAATCTGCGCATTGGCACTATGGGTAACGTTTGCGGATAAAGAGAGGGCGGCCATGGGTTGGGAGGAGAGGATCTGGGGCTACACTGGGGCCGTCGGACTCATCACCAGTATGGCTTGTGGGTACTTCATCTGGGACCTATTCATCACAGCCAAGGACGTGTCAATCTTCGGATGGGGTATGCTCGCGCATGCTTTGAGTGCCACTGCGGTCTTCAGTCTCGGATTTGTAAGTTAGGACGTCCATTTGTTCAACTACGGGGGTCTGCATCCAGCTAGGAAAGTATGACAGAAGGCGCAGAGCAACAAAGGGGTTTAGAGCGCTTCAAAAGAGACGGAGGACAAGTGGTCAGCTGTCTATGCTCAAAATACTGACTTCATTCCCAGCGCCCTTTCGTCAACTATTATGCCACTGTCTTCATTCTCTACGAGCTTTCGACCCCGTTCAACAATATCCACTGGTTCCTTGACAAGCTTCAACTGACGGGCAGTACGTATCAATGGATAAATGGCATAACCCTCATTTCCACCTTCTTCAGCTGCCGTCTTGTCTGGGGAAATATCAACTCTATCTTCGTCTTCTACGACATGTGGGTCGCTTATCAATCCGGGAAGATTACGACTACACCAAACGTCTGGCCTGGAGGAAAGCCCCCCAGTGCCCTTGCGGACGAAAGCGATATCTTCCGATATACCCGCGGAAGAGAACTCCCACTCTGGTTAGCTGCCAGTTATCTCGGAGCGAACCTTATTCTGAGCAGTCTCAATGTCTGGTGGATGGGCAAGATGATTGAGGCTGTGCGTAAGAGATTCGATCCTCCGTTTGGGACGAAGGGGGTGGCCAAGGGAAAGAAGAAGGGGGAGGCTGATGGGGTGAAGAAGGAGGACCCCGTGATAATGCGGGGTGTGGATGATCAGGACAGGAAGACTGTAGAGATTGAGGGCAGAGAGGTCAGAAGCAGGAGACGGGGTTAGAATACGGCGCTACAGAGGGAGGAAGTGGTATAGGAGAAGGGGGCATTTCAGCGGGCTTTGAAAGTAGAATCTTGCTACGCTAATTGGACAGCGATCTCACGCTTCGACGACATATCAGATAGAGTAATGTAGATGACTACATCATCATCACAAATCAATTCTTGACCTACTACACTTGGAACATGCGATAATGTGCTGCTTTCTGTAATGTATGGTCGATGTTCAACCAAATTCCGAAGCTTCGGTAACTTATGGGGCATAGTTTAACTGACCATACGGGGCTAGCCCCCGCAAAAGCTTGGAATGCTTGTCGTGCAGGTGACGGGATTGACTTCGGCCAATCATTCATGCGCCATTCTAGCTGACAAGAATAGAGCAAGCACAACTTTAGACTTCCTCGTGTCTGTTTCGGTTTCGGGTATCGGATTGTGGTAGTTCTTCAAAAGACAAGAGAGGCACTCTGAGGTCGGAGCCATCATTCCCCCGCGGTTGGACGCCTCGTCATTTACGGCCGGTTCACCGGCAGAGGCCAACACGTTTCATCTATCCAGGCATCAACTTACTGCGTGCCTGTTAGAGGACTTGCACAACTTCAGCTTGTGTCTCGATCAGAGTTATAAGAGGAGTGATCTCGAACTCGGGCCTTTCCTTGTATCCCTTCAAGTCTAGCCAATATGCCTCCTACCCAGAGGTTCCTCGCCATTTCAACCGTTGGCGCATATGTCATTACCCATTTCTTTCCCGAACACGCTATCCGGCAGTCATTCGCATGGACAGCAGCGGCAATCTTCAGTGGAGCGTTCTTTGGCTGGATAGTATGGGCGGTTCTGATATACCCAAACCTTTTCAGCCCCTTACGCCATTTGCCTTCGCCACCCGTGAGTATTTCGAGAACGACGACTTGCCAGTTTGCAAGGAGCATAGTTCATCAGGAAAACACGCTGATAGTGCGCAGAACCCGACTCTGTTCATGGGTCATTCCGAAAGAATCATGAAAGAGCCAACCGGTATCCCGATGCGAGATTGGGCCAACGAGGTTCCAAACGATGGCCTCATTAGATACCTTCACTGGTTCAATAATGAACGCGTTCTCGTCTGTAATAACGCCGCTTTAGCTGAGGTTCTCGTCACCAAGAACTACGACTTCATCAAACCAAATCTCATCAGGACCGGATTGGCTAGAATTTTGGGCGTAGGAATCTTGCTTGCTGAAGGAGACGAGCACAAGGTGCGAGGCCTCACAGTTGGCCTATTGGTCACTCACTGATCATGTTCTAGACACAACGCAAGCATCTTTCACCAGCTTTCGCGTTCCGGCATGTCAAGGATCTATATCCGACCTTCTGGGGCAAGTCAATCGAGCTCATTGAGAGGGTCTCACAAGACATAGCCAACCCTGATCCTTCACATGAAAAGGAAGCCAACGTTCGTGAGGTCGGTGATTATACCTCCCGCGCGACCCTCGACATCATCGGCGTGGCTGGCATGGGACGTGACTTTGGCACTATAAAGGAACCCGGAAATCCTCTTAGTCACCACTACAAGACGATCTTCCAGCCACCAAGAGGCGCTCGCTATCTCCAGATGCTGAACTTGATCCTCCCTAGCTGGTTCATACAAAATCTGCCCCTCAAACGCAACCAAGAGATCGTGGCTGCTCGTAAGACCATTAGAGAAACATGCAGCGACCTGATTGCAGCCAAACGCGCTCGCAAGTCCCGCACCGACTTTGATATCCTCTCCGTAGCCATCGAATCAGGAGGCTTCAACGACGAAGAGCTTATCAACCAAATGATGACGTTCCTTGTCGCCGGGCATGAGACAACTTCAACCGCCATGCTCTGGGCTATCTACCTCTTATGCCAGAATCCGGAAGTTCAGACACGTCTTCGCGCTGAGATTCACGCCAACATCGCCTCGCCGCGCACCAAGGCGGGCCGCACTATTTCCTCTCAGACTATCGATAATCTGCCCTACCTCAGTGCAGTCTTGAATGAAGTCCTCCGCGTCTGGGCTCCCGTTAGTCTCACTATGCGCGTAACGGCAAAAGACACAAGCGTTCTCGGCCAGCCCATTCCCAAGGGAACGACGGTGATACTCTGCCCTTGGGCCACCAACAACAGCTACGCATCCTGGGGACCCGACGCCCAGACGTTCAATCCAGAACGTTGGCTGAAGGAGGGACAGGCCAACAAGGGTGGTGCGGAGAGCAACTTCAGTTTCTTGACTTTCTTGCATGGACCAAGGAGTTGTATCGGGGAGAAGTTCGCAAGGGCTGAGTTTGCTTGTCTGCTAGCGGCGTGGATCGGTAGGTTCGAGTGTGAGTTTGAGACGCCAGGGTTCGTCGTAGAGATTGGAGGTGGAGTCACATCGAAGCCGAAGGGAGGATTGTGGGTGAGGCTGAAGGAGTGTGAGGATTGGTAAGGGGGTTGGGCCTGAACAAGGGAGAGGTATGACTTGTAATGTAACTCTGCTCATAGTAAAAATCTATTTTGTCTTACTGTTGCATAAACGCTCTTGTAAGTCGCCCCTCGGATGTTTGTATGATGTGAACCTACGCAGCGTAAATCTCTATAGTCGAGGCACGTACTCGATGAGCGTTCATCTACCAGACTCGCGACCGCTTGTGCCATTAACAGAAAAGACTACACTAGGTCGACTTGGAGCATTGGAATCATGTCTCTGTCGTAGTGATCAGTGTCACGAGGGCGGCAACGAAGTCTAGGAAGAGTCACATTTTGTCGGAGGTAGCGCTGCTTGGAAACAGGAAACGATTCGGGTGTGAACTTCAGCTGTTGCTGAGGAGACCCTGAAATGTTTCAGTCTTGCTTCCTCAGCTGTTGCTCAAGATGGCAGGCCCGAACTACATGAGCGCTCTGTGGACACTCGGTGGCCAGCAGAAGCGATTCCTCCGCAGGACCGCGATGCGACTACAAGGCCTAGAAGTCACACTTTTAACCAGATTGGCTCACCGCAAGTTACGGCGGCAAAAGAGTCACAGTTTTTTTTGGGCTCTGACTGCAATCCAGCGGTTGTTACATCACCCAATGAGCCATTGAGCTCAACCAACCCCCACTTTATCTCGCTGACTAAGGGTCCCCACTGACGCCGCAGCTTGTTCAAATTCTTCGGTGCCCCTCCTCCTCCCTCTTTTCTCTCTCGTCGCTCATACCTTGAATCAAGTGCATTCAGTCCTGAGCAAGTAAGTCCTTACCGTATCTTTCTTGATACTACCAGCCATACTGACTACCGCCAGACTTCAATTTACGTCTCTTTAGACAACCAGACAACTTTCACACGTTCACCACACAAACACCGCCAACATGGGGTAAGCCAGCCCTGCATACTATCGCAACATTCTTGCGTTGGTCGCAAATCATCTCAAGAGCGATGTCTGACATGGATACAGTAAGGAAAAGATGCACATCAACGTGGTCGTTATCGGCCACGTCGATTCCGGCAAGTCCACCACCACTGGCCGTAAGCTTGTCCTACCCCTCCATTATGCACAAGAAGGTATCTCACACATTTCACAGACTTGATCTACAAGTGCGGTGGTATCGACAAGCGTACCATCGAGAAGTTCGAGAAGGTAAGGTTACCCCTTTCCTCGTTGTCGCCTTTGGGCACCATTTTCGCACAGATTTTCGCTCTCAGGCGGATCGAGGGGCAGAAATCATGGTGGGGTGCTTTTCGGATCGCGCTTTGCCGCTTTCGTCGCACACCGCCGGTTTTCTCGCTTTCTCGATCAGCTCGACACTCCCCTTCACTACCAGCACTACCAGCACCACTAGCATCACCTACAGTAAAATTCTTTGCAAGCTTTGACAGTATCTAACAATGTCTCACAGGAAGCCGCCGAGTTGGGCAAGGGTTCCTTCAAGTACGCGTGGGTGCTTGACAAGCTCAAAGCCGAGCGTGAGCGTGGTATCACCATTGATATCGCTCTCTGGAAGTTCGAGACCCCCAAGTACTACGTCACTGTCATCGACGCTCCTGGTCACCGTGATTTCATCAAGGTTCGTCGATCGTCTGGTAGTTCTGATTGAGAATTGAGCTGACCCAAACTAGAACATGATCACTGGTACCTCCCAGGCCGACTGCGCTATCCTCATTATCGCCGCCGGTACTGGTGAGTTCGAGGCTGGTATCTCCAAGGATGGTCAGACTCGTGAGCACGCTCTGCTCGCTTACACCCTCGGTGTCAAACAGCTCATCGTCGCCATCAACAAGATGGACACCACCAAGTGGTCCGAGGAGCGCTTCAACGAGATCATTAAGGAGACCTCCAACTTCATCAAGAAGGTTGGCTACAACCCCAAGCACGTTCCTTTCGTCCCCATCTCCGGCTTCAACGGTGACAACATGATTGAGCCATCCACCAACTGCCCCTGGTACAAGGGTTGGGAGAAGGAGACCAAGTCCAAGGCCACTGGCAAGACCCTCCTCGAGGCCATCGACGCCATTGACCCTCCCAGCCGTCCTTCCGACAAGCCTCTCCGTCTTCCTCTCCAGGATGTGTACAAGATTGGTGGTATTGGCACAGTGCCAGTCGGCCGTGTCGAGACCGGTACCATCAAGGCCGGCATGGTCGTTACCTTCGCCCCCGCTGGTGTCACCACCGAAGTCAAGTCCGTTGAGATGCACCACGAGCAGCTCACCGCTGGTCTTCCAGGCGACAACGTCGGCTTCAACGTCAAGAACGTCTCCGTCAAGGAGATCCGTCGTGGCAACGTCGCCGGTGACTCCAAGCAGGACCCTCCCAAGGGCTGCGAGTCCTTCAACGCTCAGGTCATTGTCCTGAACCACCCTGGTCAGGTCGGTGCCGGTTACGCACCAGTCTTGGACTGCCACACCGCCCACATTGCCTGCAAGTTCTCTGAGCTCCTCGAGAAGATCGACCGCCGTACCGGAAAGTCCATTGAGAACACCCCCAAGTTCATCAAGTCTGGTGACGCCGCTATCGTCAAGATGGTTCCCTCCAAGCCCATGTGCGTCGAGGCTTTCACCGAGTACCCTCCTCTCGGTCGTTTCGCCGTCCGTGACATGCGTCAGACCGTCGCTGTCGGTGTCATCAAGTCTGGTATGCTCTAATCTACCCCCATCAACAAATTACATTGCTAACTTCTCCACAGTCGTCAAGACCGACAAGGGTGGTGCTGGCAAGGTCACCAAGGCTGCCCAGAAGGCTACTGGCAAGAAATAGACGTCTTGTCAGTCCGTCTCGTTACATGTCATGTCTAGTTTCCACGCATGGCATCAACAGTTGCAGAGCAGAAATGGCGTTTTCGGGTAGCGCAGGTTTTGTCATCGGCGGTTTTGCTTGATGTCAAATTAGACAGAAATCAGATAGTCGAAGGCTTATGAACTGCATTGCCTTTCCATCTTCTCACGTTCGCATGTCATGTACGGTTTTTACGGTGACTGCTTGGCAACGTATGTACAAGATCCATTGTCAGTGTCCGATCCGTCGGACAGGAAGCTTGCGATCTGATATAGTTTCACTTTTGCGGATGCTTGGCATCAACTCTACTTCTCAAGCACCTTCGTCATTTGCTCCTACATTCGACATCTCCCTCGGTATTGGCAACAAGAGGGAAGATGTCGGAGAACCAGCAAAAGTGGTAAGGACGTGCCCTTGCAATGCGGAGGCCAAGTACGTGGCCCGAAATACATTGACATCATTCGGTGTCATGAAGCTCACATGCAGTTGCCGCTGAGGACTCCTCGCATGTAGTCCTTTATTTCAATAGACCTCCACTGCTTTTAACAACTGACGCATCTTCTCACAACGACAACATTGAGTATCTTCACTTTGATAATCACTCTGACAGTTCATTATGGGCCTCCTTGGATCCAGTAACACTTTCGAACCCAAGGACATCCCTGATCTCTCAGGCAAGGTATGGTGACCCTACTCTATACAATATTTCCGTGTTCGACTTCATTCTCAATTCAATCTCTAAAGAAGCACTCCTCCTTATTTGACCTGATGCTCACCAAACTCTCAGGTCTACATCGTCACTGGTGGCTCGGCTGGTATTGGCTTTGGCATCGTAGCCCACCTCCTCCAGCGCGGTGCATCCAAGATCTACTTGCTCTCCAACAAGGAGGATCATGCAGATGAAGCTCAGCGAGAGTTGACAAAGTACGGCAACGTTGACAAGGTCGAATGGAGAAAGTGCAACCTAGCAGACCTGAAGCAGACCGACGAGGTGGCAAAGGAACTGTCCAGCTTGAAGCAAATCGACGCCTTGATCCTCAATGCCGGTCTTGGTGTTGGCAAGTTCTGGCTGACTGAAGACGGCATCGGTACGTCCTAGTGCACTTCTGGCCACGATAATGGCTGACGAAACCTCATAGACTCCCATATGCAAGTCAACCACTTCTCACAGTTCCACCTGGCCATGGTCCTCCTCCCAATCCTCCAACGCACCCCAAACTCGCGACTCGTCCTCCAATCCTCCGACCTCCACCGTGGCGGCAACGACAAAGTCAAATTCGCCTCCCTCGAGGAGATGAACACCGACATCGGCGCCATGCAGCTCTACAATCGCACAAAGCTCGCGCAGGTTCTCTTCGTGCTCGCCCTCGCGCGCCGCGCATCAAAGAATCAGCTCGGCTTCACGGAAGGCGGCACAGCCCACGGCCCCTTCATCATCGCCACCCACCCCGGGGGCGTGACTACCGACCAGCAGGAGCAGGCCGTCGAGGCGTACGGGACGCTGGGCAAGATTGGCGTCAAGGCTGTGCGACCGCTCATGAAGGACCCTGTTGATGAGGGTTGCCGTCCGGCGCTGTTTGCGGCTACTAGCGAGGATGTCGTCAAGGAGAAGCTCCAGGGCGTGTATGTCGTCCCGGATAGGAAGGTGACGGACCCCAGCAAAGAGGCGAAGAACGAGGAGCTGCAGGAGGCGTTGTGGACGCTGTCTGAGCAGCTGTTGACCGAGAGACTGGGTCCTTTGCCTTATGCGTCGAAGGTGGGTTGAGGTGTATAGTTTTGGCAGGGGTATAAACTTGCTGGAACCTTGAGCACGCTGAGAAGGGCAAGTGGGATGCCCGGCTACGAGAACAAGACGGGTTTTGAATGCATGTACTATTGGCAATGTATCATACTCCCATTGACACGGCTGCCACATCTATGCTTTCAGTGCAGTATCTTCACCACGAGTGATAACCACAAGAATAAATTGGAGAACAGAAATCTATGTTCCTGGTAGTGCTAAGCAGAGTGGGTATCTTCCCAAAACGCCATCCATCCCCAAATGCTCCTCCATCCAGCCATCACTGACTCCCCGCCACGCTCTTCTTCCAAACGATCACAAACGCCGCTGCCGCGCAAACCGTCGCCCCCAAAGCAATATACAAGCTGGTCCGATCGGTCGCGTCTTCCGCTTCTTTAGGGAACGCAGTAGCAGGGTACGTCGCGCTCTCCGCGAGATGGACGAAGAATTCACTCACGTTTCCCCACGTGGTGCTCACATGCAGCGGCTTCGGCATCCGTCGGTCCTCGGTGTACTGGTCGGGCTGGACTTCAGTTCTCTGCACCGTGCGGTCCTGGTCCGCTTTCAGCGCCGTGTAGACCGCGGGCAACTGGTCTAGATGGGGGTACCGCTGGCGCAGGTCAAGGATGTGGGCGAAGGAGTCGGGGTCGCTGGAGTCGTAGGTGTAGCAGAGCAAGTCGCAGGCGTCGAGCTTGGATTGGTTCTCGAGGATGGCGTCTTCGAGCTCGCCGAGTTCTTTGAGGATGAGGTAGCATTGCTTGCCGCTTTCGAGCTCGACGCTGTTGACGGCCGTTTGGGGCTTGATGGTCGGGTGGTAGACTGGGTTGAAGGGTCGGTTGAGGAAGGCGTTCAAAAGGCTCGATTTGCCGCTGCTGCCGGCGCCCAGGACGTAGCAGAGGAAGACGTTGCGCTCGACTCGGCCGGCGCGTTTGCGTCTGTTGCGGGCTTTGGTTACCTTGAGGGCTGCTGTTGTGCCGCCGCGCTCGGGAGACTCGAATCCTAGATAGGCTAGATACTCAAGGGTTGTCTTTGGCTCTTCAAAGGTGGTCATACTCCATTGCGCGAGCCACCCCTGTAGCGTAATGTGACCAGCCTCGTTTCGTACAGTGCAAGATGGAAAGTCTGATTCGTTCCATGAAGGTGGCAGGCCAGGGGTGGGTGCGAAGAGAGTGGCCAGCTCCTTGTCGTTCAATCCGCCATCGTTGTCCTGATCGTGGAGCAGGAACAAGTCGACAAAGAATCGATACCCAACAGGACTGAGCTCAGCCGAGGACGACTTGGGAACGTCAAACTTTGGGTGCAAGAAATTGTCCTTGAGGCTCAAGCTATCAGTGTAGTTGAACTTCCGAAGGATGATCCAGATCGTCTCATGCCGTCCCTTTTCAGCAAAGACCTTGTTCAAGAGTAGAAAGCCTTCCACGTCGATGCCCTCGTCTGCAGGCTTGCCTGACCACTTTGAGATTGTCTGCTTGATATTCACAAGATCATCGTCCGCTAGTGGCTTGTCAAAGCACTTCATCTGAAAGTCTAAAAGCTCGCTGTCGTTCAAGAGTCCATCCTGGTCTTTGTCGCAAAGATAGAAGATCCTGCTCAGCGCAGAGGTAGCAGCCGGCTTGAGAGCCGACTCCTTCGCGTCGTAGATCGGAGCAACAGGATGTGTGACAGCCTTCTGACAGAGAAAGAATGCCTCGTTGATGTTGGAGTGCTCGCGCGCGCTTGTCCGTATGCAAGAATCGATCTCTTTGAATTCGGCCATGACAGGCAGCATCTCCTCCTCTACCACCGAAGATGTTGTAGTCGTATTGGACTGATCAGATTTGTTGGCGCACAAAACGACCGGAACGTTGACACCGAGAGAGCGAAAGTATGGCATCCAGAAGAGCGCAATCCGCTCATAGCTGTAATGATCCGAATAAACCAGTAGAATGACATTGCATTTCCGGACTTCTCTTCTCAGGTTATCTCGCTCTTGTGGGAGTGCTGATGTGTCGACGATTGAGGTGGTAACATGATCAGGAGTGGTGATCGAGGGCGGCAGGGTAATGGGAGGTAGTACAGGCTGGATCTTATGCGTGACGAAGACATCCTTCACAAGAGATGTCTATAGGATCTGGTCAGTCTGCTGTTGTGGTGAGGAGGGAGTTGTAAGCATACAATCAAGCTCGACTTGCCTGTACCTTCGTCACCGCACACGGCAATCCTGACCGTCGCCATGATTCATAGCACTGGGAGCCGTCTCGTAGTTCTATCTAGAATGAATGCAAGCGCTGCGTATCATGGTCAAATGTACAAAATCGTAGTTGGCATCTACAGGATCAGTTGGAATATTGCGCAGTATCGGATCTAGCCAAACGTTTCACATGTCAGGGAATCTCAGCGACCATAATCGTGGATCACAAGGGACAATCGTCGCATTGAACATATAGATTGAAATCTGGGTATTGGTCCTACGTATCACTCTCGCCATTGCTTGACCGTCACGCCGCAAGCTTGTTTCCATCAATTCTCCGCCAGGGGGTTCTCATTCGCTGTATAACATGTCAATGCTGGTTCCATCAACACGAGATGGGGTGCCTCACGCTCAAGGATGCCCTCCTTGATCAGAGTCTCCGGGTCTGGTCTGTTCTGAAGCTGCTTTTCCAAGCTGTTGGCCCGCATATGCTTGGCCAGCTCCTTCTCCTTGCCTTGGAGTGCAGGCGCAGCGTGCGAGTCGGGTAGGATGTTGCCTGTCATGGTCAGTAATGTCCTCCAATCGAGACGTGACTGTCACTCACGCTCTACCAACTCCTCCTTGTCTGGTCTATGAGAGAGTCCTTTCTTTAAATTGTCTGTAATTCTGTTGCGTTCCAGCTCCTGCTGCTGGGCCTGTAAAGCACTGTCGTGAGTCTGTCAGCAAATTCCATAATTGCTGGGATTTTCAACCTACGGAGCAGCATTAGTGTCCAGGAGGATGTGCCTGTTCTTTAGGTCGCGCTCTTCCGGACGAAGCTGCAAGTGCTTCTCAAGCGAGTTGCGGCGCTCAAGAGTGTTGATTGGTGTCTCGTCAATCCCGAGGTCGGGCTTCTGTTCAGTTGTAGATGCCATGTTTGCAGAGACTTGCGGTTGTTTTGCTGAGGGAAGGTGGAGGATGGATCGAGAACCTGGATTGCAAGTCAGGAACAACAGCATGAGCTCTAGCCTGGCGATCGTCCCTGCATCATTTGTCTTGCGGCAAGCAACCGCAATGCGGGGAAGCTCGGAGCTTGCCCTGGCAGCCTGGCGACGGAAGCTGGGTGAGCGACGAAGGCATGACGGCACAAACAGCGCAGGGACACTAACAAGTATTTTACATCGAGCGCAAAACAATTGTTCCATTTCATTATCAACTAGTTAGCTAATGCGAACGGAGAGGAGGAACTCCATAAGCTGCGCCTGAATGGTATCATGTGGTCATCCACGTTTGTGTATCCCCCGCACATCGACACACCTTTTTCCCCCCGGGTCGTTAGCAACTGGCAAGTTTGCTTGCTTGTCGTGGTGTTCGTAAGTTTGTGGTGATTGTGCTTGTCATTGATCACCACGTTGGTGGAGTCGAGTAGCTTATGCGCCCTCATCGTCGTCACCGACACGGATGGCACCCTCGGAGGTGAGACCGTGGGTCCAGAAACCACCGACCTCGATGTTGGTCTCGGGCATGGTGGCGTGGGTGTAGAGCAACCAGGCGCCAAAGATCGGCTTCGCAAGCACGTCCAGAATAGCATAGGCGATGATTTCCTTGAATCGCGTCAGCAACGGAATAGAAAACAATCACTGGTATACTCGATCATGCAGTAAACCAGTGATAAGGGAGGGAACGTACCTGGTCAACGTTGGCAATGCGAGCACCGTCAGCAATACCCCAGACGATGGGGTAGACAGTCCAGATGACAAAAGTGAAGCCAGCAATGGCAGCAAAGAAGTTGCCAACCTTGCCACCCTTACCGAAGGCAGTAGCACGGCCGTTGATGGCGAGCTGCCAGACCACGACGAGGTAGGCAATGCAGGCAATGGCGTACCAGCCCCACTTGGCAGCGGATTCCTCGTTACCGAAGGCGGCGAAGAGACCAGTCAGGACCATGATGATGTCGGCAACGATGGCGATGAAGATGTTGCCGCCGCTGAGGCCAGCGAGAAGAGCCAAGTCGAGAAGGAGGAGGGGAGTGGTCACGCTCCAGTCAACGTAACGGGCCCAGTAAACTTCACGGTAGATAACCTCAGGAACATCTGGGCCAACCTCGCTCTTGGTGTGGAGAACGGTCTTGTGGAGGGTGATACCGTCACCAACAGCCTAACATACATTAGTACCCAGCGCGTTAAATCAAGGAGGAAGGAAGCTCACCATGGCAAAGTAGGAGATAGCAGCGAAAGTGACGATCAGAGTGGTGACAACGTGGTACAGACGCTTGCCAATGGGGACGGTGAAAGAAACAACCGAGAAGATGACCATGCTGACCAGCATGATAACGAAGACAACCCTGGATTCATGTTAGCTCGTCGTCCTCGCGTTCAGTGAAGTGTCTCGTGGTAGTTTGTGAGCTCCTCCAAACGAGCTTCGAGCAGCTACACAAAAGACGACCTGAACGGCCTCGACCTCCGTGCCACTGTCAGATAGGGTTTGTGATTGATACTTACCAGAGAGTCCTGTTACCAGCATCACCGGCCTTCTGGAAAGAGACAGATGGGCCAGGAGTGAAGGAAGGGACTGGAGCGACAGAGGTCGCGGCAGCCATGGCAGCCTCAACTTGGTTGGGGTCGACGATCATGTTGATGGTATTAGTGTGTACTGAGATCACTCTGCTACACTCTGGATGCTGATTATGGAGTCGACAAGGTCCAGACTCGTCTGTGTATGAAGTAGAGGAAGGAAGAGAAGGCGGAGAGGGGTTGAGGTAGTTTTGTATCTCGGCTTCAGCTAAGAACGGAAAGCAGGCAGAGCTATCCCAGCCGTGGATAGCTCCGACTCGCGAGCGCTCAAAGTTGGTGGAGGGATCGTGATCTGAGCCGGATCGAGCTCCTCGGTGACGTCGACGCTGGTTGGCCGGTGCTCAAGCTTTCCCCAGCCTGAAGCAATTTGCAGCAATCTGCAGCAATCAAGCCACACTTGAAGGCCATTCAAACGAAACGATCCACACCGTCAGTCCAAGGATGAACCCAGCTGACCAGCGCTTGACACATGTTGCTGGCCGACTGCTTTTCACCGACTCAAAAGATAGGCCAGACAGAGCAGACTGCAGACGCCCTCGAAATCGCTCGGGTGAGGCAACCTGACTTGAAAGCCAACGGGTCGCGCCAGCAACACGTAGCGGACTTTTGCGCCATCTCTGCCCACTCATGCATGCACGCACGCCGAAACACGAGCACAGACGGGAGCACTTTGGAAGCGTTTTTTCCCTCTCATCGCGTGCATGTTGTCATAATTCCGCATGCAGCCGTCGTTGGACCATGGTTTGACCACCCTCGCTCATGCACTCCTCAGTAGAGAGGCTCAACCAACAGGCGGACTTGATTCCAGCTGACCATGCGCCGTCCATGCAGGCCCTGTCGGATCCTTGCCATCGGCCCGTGAGATCTCCTCGGGCGCGTACACAATCCTTGGCTGTCAAGCGATTTCAAAACCTCCATTACTGAGGGGGTTGTTCCCTCGATAGCGCGATCTAATGGCGGGAACGCCAATCGCGACCACTCATGTCCTCTCCCCGCCCTCATCCTGCATCAGCTTTAAATTACAGACCACAAACGCGGACAGGCATGCCAACGACTGATCCTTGTGCATCTCAGTCTTGTCGCTTGGTCAAGATGTCGCTCAGATTTCTACCCCACAATGATCTGTCTAGCTCAGCTCCGTCGATCAAGGTGAACCACTCTGTAAGACGTGGCTGACGTATTGGAAAAGGTCCACTGTCGGAAGGGAGCGAAGACGCAAGATCAAGGTCGTACAGACATGAGTCGTTGATCTAGACATGCTCTTCTAGGGCTCGTAACGAGAAAATCACGAGACTCGCCCATCAACACATCGTCTTTCAGCTCTCAGCTCCAAAGTCCATTCGGAGAATTTTGCTTCTCCAAATCCAGAGACCCCGCCCCCACCTCGGCCATTGTTTGCGGCAGTCGGCGACGATCAACGTTCTAACACTGTAAGTCAACTCAAGGCAAGTCACCTTCCTCTGTACAGTAAACAATCATTGCGCATCAATCAATATGGAAGCATTCGAATACAACTCCAACCCAGGTCGTGTCGTTTTCGGCAGCGGTACGATCAAGAAGCTCCCGGAAGAGCTCAAACGCCTCAGTCTTTCCTCCCCGCTACTCCTCTCAACACCGCAACAAGTCCAGCAAGCAGACGACCTCAAGGCCAATCTCAGCAATGTCGCAGGCATATTCACCGAAGCGACAATGCACACCCCCATGCACATCACCGAGAAAGCCCTCGCCTACGCGAATTCCGTAAAAGCAGACAGCGTCATCTCCATCGGCGGCGGCAGCACAATCGGCCTAGGCAAAGCCATTAGCATCCGCACCGGCCTGCCACACATCTGCATTCCGACTACCTACGCCGGTTCTGACCAGACTCCTATCCTAGGCGAGACCCAAGACGGCAAAAAGACCACGCGCTCCGACCCCAAGATCCTCCCAGGCACCGTAATCTACGACGTAAACCTAACCCTCACCCTCCCACCAGCCCTCAGCGCCACCTCAGGCGTCAACGCCATCGCTCACGCCGTCGAAGCCCTCTACGCCCGCAACACCAACCCCGTCATCAACCTCCTCGCAGTAGAAGGCATCCGGGGCCTCGCCTCCTCGCTGCCAGACGTGGTCGCTAACCCGTCCTCGACCGCCGCGCGCTCCTCGGCCCTCTACGGCGCCTGGCTCTGCGGCATCTGTCTCGGCAACGTGGGCATGGCGCTGCACCACAAGCTGTGCCACACGCTGGGGGGCAGCTTCAACTTGCCGCATGCAGAGACGCATACCATTGTCCTGCCGCATGCGTTGGCGTATAATGCGCCTGCGATACCGGAGGCTATGAAGAGGATCGCGGACGCGCTGCCAGGGAGTGAGGGGGATGCGATCAAGGGGTTGAATTTGTTGTTGGGGAAGTTGGGGGTCAAGAGGGGATTGAAGGAATTTGGGATGAAGGAGGAGGACGTGGATCGTGCGGCGGATATTGCGGTGGGGAATCCTTATTGGAATCCTAGGCCGGTGGAGAGGGAGAAGTTGAGGGAGACGATTCGGAGGTGTTGGGCTGGGGAGGAGGCGAGGGCTGATTTGTGATGGGGAGGTGAATGTATAGGGTCTGGGAGGAGGAGGTTTGATATGGATTGCAGATAGATTTGTTTGGAATATAACTATGTAACATGCTGGTAGTATCAATGGTCGCACTGGGGGGGTATGATGGGTGTTCTGCCGGTGGTAAATCAAGTCGTGTCGGTCGTGTCAATTATGTTTCTGAATGGAACGGTTGTCCTGCCTGTCCTTCTCGAGTCTATTGACTCATCTGCCAGATCGATGCCTACTCTTCCTCTTTCCCTCCACCTCGCTTAGACGTAGTAAGTCCTCCTGGACCTGCTGCTCCTGGAACCATGCCTCGAGCCACTTCTACGGCGTCCATCGTAGCTGCTCCTGGGGCTCCTGTGGCTGTGACGGCTGGTATGGTAGGAGCGCTTAACAACGACACGGTCGTCACGGTGATGTCTGTGGACGAGGAGAGCGAGCAACTATAATATGTTAGTCAAATGATCGTTTCGTGCCATGTTTGGTGATAACTTACGAAGCTCCAGAAGAAGAGGATAGTGTTGATTATGCCAAGAGCAAATGCAGCCTTAAGAAGCGCGCAGTTCTTGTTTCCACTGTAGTTCACTCCCAGGCCGCCGCTGTTGGCGAAGAAGTCGACATTGGTGCAGTTGGCTGTGCCGGGTCCCCGGAGGAGGTAGACAGCAGCGATGAATGCGCCGACGAAGGCAAGATCGAATGCTGCGACGACATTGGCGCTGTGTCGAGCGCGAGCATAGGCGACGAGTGTCGCTAGGGCCCAAGCTGCCGCTAAGACCGATACTATGAAGAGTACCAAGATGTATGTCGGGGTGAGTGCATTGGCTTTTACATAGCCGTCGACAAAGTAGGAGAGAATGCCGATGATTGGGATGAGGGTGACGAGTTGGAACACTCGAGTGAGGATGAAGAATAGTCCTGAAATCGCCATTGCTGATGTCTATGCAGAAGATTGGTATGTGCGGTGAATTGACGGTGAGATGGTCGAAGAGCTCGAATGCTGCGCGCGGGGTCGCAGGTAAGCGTAAGGTGATGAAGAGGCAACAACCGAAGCAGGAATCCTGATCCTGGACTTCCGTTCGATGGACTGTAGTGTGGGAGTCTTCAAAGGTGCAATGAGCCTGAACTTTGCTGCAGTCTGACGTCTTGATTTTTCGAGATCTGGTATCGCCGTTGCAGACAGATGCTGGAGCAGACCGAGCCGTTTGCGGGGCAGGAACGGGGAAGCAAACGACGAACGACAAGAGGCACCTGGCACAGCAAACGATGAGGAAAGCTTACTCTTTGGATAGCAAAAGCAGGACTGCAAGACAGTATTTGTACAGACCAGGATCTAGATAAATTACTTCCAACCACCTCGAATACAAGAAGCTGGATTTCGTGTGCTGGTGTGTTGTGTCGCTGGCGTCGTCTCCCAGCCACCGACACAACCATACATGGACCTGTCAGCGACTCATGCACAAATGACCGCCCTGTCCACAGAACTTCGGTTCCCCCACGGTACGTCAGGGAGGACCAGAAACAAGGAACTGCCACAGATCGTGGAAGAAAGGCGGTCCGCCTAAGCCGCTGCACTAGCGTTCGTGCTCGAGAGCAGTTGTTTGTGCCAATATGCGTGGGCGGACAAAGAGTCAGGCAGCTTGCCGAGGTTTCCGATCTCTGGGCAAACCTTGATTGCCAAACCGATCACCCAGGATGATTTCTTTCACTTCTGCCGTCCAGACGCGTTCGAGAAATCCACCAATCAGCCTAAAATCGAATGAAAATGCTCGACTCTAGGTGCAGTGCACCACCACCGTATCGCATGGCATCCCATCCGGACTTTCTGGTGCAGTCTACCTTCACGTCAACCGTCAAAGAACGTCCACCCCGGATGCCGATAGTACCGCTTATGGAATGACGTTAGTGCTTCTCTCCAGAATCGCTTCAGCCGTGCTGGTGATTGTATAGAAGTAGACAATGAGCTCGAGTCCACACAATCTCCAAGTTCGCCCTGCCTGATCTGTTCCTGTCAGCTTGTCCTGCTCTTTCCAGCCACGGATAAGCGTCGAAATCCACTTCATTTCAACCCTCCTTCACCGTCACCTGCATGCCACGACACTAAGATGGGAGCCATGAGATATCAGATAGTGCTCTCTGGAGACTGGCATTAACCTCACTTGATGTTATCGTGGAGATCGGCCGTCTCTCGAATTCCGACTGCTGATTTGGCAACAAGCAGCGAGAGGAACACGCAGACTTCTACCACCATCTCTACCATACCATCGCTACTAGTGCACCTGAAAAGACGAGAGACTGGAATGCCAACATAGTACTTACTGGCCGATACTTACGAGTCTTTGACCTGAAACGCTGGGCTGTCGAGAGTTGCTGTATGGCTTGCGAAACAATGAGGCAAGTTGCTTCTGCTATCTTTCGGCAACATCAGAGTTCGGCTGTGAGTTGTCGCTATTCCTTGTGCTCTGAAACAAGACGCTCAAATGTCACAATTGCCACTCTGTCTTTGTTCCTGAATGGGCTGAAAGAATGTTTGAAGAGATCACGCAGGTGCGGGAATCCAGCAACGCCAGCAAAGTCATGCCCTCTAACAGACTAGTACTACCAGACATCGAGACTACCAGGTCGATTCTGATCGTTACTACAACTCCTAGATATACGTGCGATACGTATCTGGACAACGCGAGTGCATCAACAGGCGAAGCCGCGAAAGCTGGTAGTGCTTGAACATCAAGTGTGGGTATGGTGATCAATTGGCGTCATCTATCGTACAATGATGTCCAGTTCGTTCCCTTGTCGCATACCATCGCTTTCCTTTATCATCCAGTACTGTTGTGTCGCGTGTCCTGTCGGCTCGCGTGCCGTCGCTTCGGAAAGGGTTCGGACACCTTACATGGGAGGACGCACGCTCTCTATTCGAGTTAATCAAGAAGGCTATCGAAAGATGATGGGAAATTCTTACCAGGCAAGTGCTCAATACCTGTCAGTCTGATCCCCTCTGTAGCCATGATGCGTGGGATAGTTTCGGTGTGGACCGCAATCACCAACTTGTCTGGTAAGAATGCATTTGCAGCTGGACCCTCAACCTCCATGAAGACCAGATCGTCGTCGTCGTACAGCTCCTGGGGATAATACTCCGAAGCATATTCCGGATAGACAATCTCGTGGTCAAAATTGACTCCAGGAACGCGAGGTGGTCCACGAAGTTGACATTTGGGACCACAGAAACGGTTGTGGATGGCTTTTTTGATGCGTGCGATCAAGGCGCGAAGACAAGGCATGGTGTTGATAAGCTGCTTTGATTTTATAGCAGATTGACTTTGTCTGGTAGGTGTGAAGAAAATTGGTGGTGAAAGATGGGTTGGTGATGGTGTGTTGGGTTGCCGAAACAGGTCTATCAGATGCAAAAGCATCAACAGTACTTCGCTCCGCTTCCTTTGCCGCACTCGCACTCACTTTCACACTCGCCAATTCCTCCTACTAAGATCCCTCCTTCCTCTGCTTCTTATTATCAAAACCACTCAGCAATCCCATATACTACCAGCCAGAAACCTTCGACCTCAGGTCAGCAGTCGTCATGGCCTACGTCTGGCCGGAGTCCGCAGTACATCCTGGATGGCAGCATCGTCTGCACCCACAGGCTCGCTGCGCTACATGTAGGAACAGCGATTGCACTCCTCTGCGATGCATTCACTGTCGCCATTCACAATGCGAAAAGTACTGTGGTGTACAGGATCCCGCTTTCGTCGATCGGTTGGTTAATGGATGTTGGTGCCACCGCGACAACATTGCTGGTCGCTCGACTCTCGAACAGGAACATGAACAATGGATTGCCATGTCAGCGTCATCAGCCAGTGCTCTGCTTTCGCGAGAGAGGGAAAACGCGATGCAACTACCAGTTACTCCCCAGTCGAGCCAACTGGCAGCTCCAGCTACCCAGGACACTTTCACGAACACCTCTACGACATCTACATTCACCACCGCCGGCCCTGCGGACAATCCTTTGCCTGTCAGCGCTCAAGCCATCCAGGCACGTCCTGAGATCATGAACATCGCTTCCGTGCTCAATGACGACACCACTCAAGGCGGGATTCAGAGCGAGAACACCTCTTCACTATCTACTCTATCAACGAACGCGAGCATTGACGCTTCCTTACGTGCCATGGATGATTTCCGTTCTCAGGAACGAGGAGAGAGGGAGGTAAGTTGTTGTCTTGAATTCCTCGCATCATTACATTCTTACTAATCGTGTAGGACAACAAACTCACCGAGTCGGGCCACGGCAGCACCGATCGCCCTGCCGATACCCACCACGAGCCCAAGCATGCTATTCGTACCGATGACCACTACCAGAAGGATCACACAACACTCGATAGCCACGACGACAACATGCAGCTCGACGAAACCTCACTCGATGCTCTAGCGTCACTAGCAAGCGGGCTTGTCAACGCGCCATCACCTCCCATCACTTTGACCACTCGTGAAGCGGCTGAGATACTCATGCGCATTGCAAATCAGCTTCCGAGTGATTCACCAAGTGTGGAGACGTATGAGTCGATGATCATTGCAGCTCTCAACTCGGCACCGCAGCCACAGGAGACCGAAGCCAATTCCCAGCAGACTCGACCGGAGGAAACCTCAGAGGAAGAGGGACCTACAACCAAGAAGCCGCGTCTGGATTAATGCATGAGGCTCAGGAGTGAAGTCAGTGAGACAGAAGCCTCAGCTACTTCGACTATGATTAGGAGAGGATATGGCAAACTTCCGAGCTCGGCACGTTCGACAACACTCTCCACGCGTATCACTCTCACCAGAAACGTCGCTCCTTGCAGACCCTCTACGATCAGAACGATTCCCCCTACTACGGCAGACTTTACCTCAGCATCTCTTTCATGACGTTTTTACGATCTCTGGTCTCTTCCTCGGCTGCAAACACTGTCGAGAGCCACGCCACACAAGCACTTTCTTGATGATGAAAGGAAGTAATCGACACAATATATTACGATTTCACGACTAGAACAAAAGGGGTCTGCAATTTTCCGGTGCAGTAAAACGGACTTTCAGTCTTTTTCACCAGCGAGGTGTTGGGGAAAGGCTATACCCAGCGGACAAAGTCCAGCTATGCATCATGAGAAATCTTTCTCCAGAATCGACGACAGCATTTAGCGAATACAAACAAAATGTACTATAACTCTCAGCCGAAGCCATGAGTGAAATGAAGTGAAGTTGAATCCGCTACCCCTGAAAATACCTGACCTCTCCCCGCAGCTTCTCCAATTTTCCCCACCAAACCCCCACCCCGCAGCAGAAAACGTCACAACTGGTTCTGCATCCCACCTTCGGCTCGTGTCTTTAAGGTTGCCGCAAAGAGGCACTCGTCGCACGCGAGCTGAATTCAAGACGTGGGGTCAATGACAAGGAGCTTGTGTCACTGAGTTCGAGTAGATTTGCAAGGTAGGCCTGGAAGCGTTCGAGACAAAGGTGGGACGGACGAGTGGAACCAGTTTTTTTGCTTACTTCTCTTTCTCCGTACCCCTCTTTTACCATTGTCAGACATTGTTGCGATACCTCGACTTTACACACGACCACTCGACAGTAGTATATCGCGACTTTGGACAGGACCGCAGCAGCAAAGCCAGGAAGCCAGCAACCACAACTACCACAACCATGGCGGGACTCCAAGCCGCCATCGCCGCCGGCGCCATCCCCTCCCACCTTCAATCATGCCCTCAAGGTACCAAGATGCACATCCTCGAAGTGGGCTGGCTCGAAGCCGACGCCGCCTTCATGATCCGGGGCAAGAACACCTCGACCTTCTCCAAAAAAGACGAAGCCTTCGTCAACGAACGCCGGCAAATGCCAATGTACTGCGTGCTGATCGACCATCCGCACGAGGGTTTGATCCTGTGGGAGACGGGCGGCGGCGACAAGTTCCCGCAAGACGTGGGGCCTCAGATCGCGGACGTGTTCACGCGAATACGCTATGAGCCGGAGCATGAGTTGACCAAGGCGATTGAGGCGACAGGAAACAAGATTGAGGATGTCAAGAAGGTGGTGATTGGGCATTTGCATATTGATCATGCTGGTGGGTTGGAGGTGTTCTTTGATAGGAAGGATGTGGAGATTTGGGTGCATGATAAGGAGTTAAGGGCGGCGTTTTGGAGCGTGGCGACCAAAGCGGATGATGCGGTCTATATGGAGCATTATCTGAAGTTGAATATGTGAGTTCTCTTTCCTGCTGGGCATTAGAACGGTCTTGGGAATGGCGATAGGAAGGATGATGTACATAGGCTGACAAGGTACAGGAACTGGAAGGTCTTCGACGAGGAGCGATTCGACTTTGCACAAGGAATCACGCTGCACCATTTGCCAGGTCATACAGAGGGTGAGGAGTCTATGACCATGATTTGATGCTACGCTAATTTCGAGCAGGACTATGCGGCATGCAGGTGAATCTACCGGACAGTGGAGCATTCTTGTTTACGTCAGACATGTACCATGTGATTGAGAATGTAAGTGTGATCTTGCAGTGAAGGTGTCGTTTTGCTGATAATTCGGCAGTGGCGGGATAATGTTCCTCAAGGTTGGCTACAACGAGACCATGTGTCGTGGTTTAGGAGTCATCAGAGGGTGAGGCAGCTTGAGCGGACGACAAAATGCAGAGTTATACCTGGACATGACGAATCGACACATGAGGCACTCAAGAAGGAGAAGCCGGACAATATATGGACTTGAAGCAAATGCACGTGTGGTCTGGCAGATGATAGATAGTGGATCTTGGTTAGGATGATACCAGTGAGAAAGTCAGGGTGGACATAGTATGCTTTTGGTCGCTATAACGACAGATCCTGTATCCTACATATATTGACACCAACACATCTCTCATTCGCGCTGCTCTATGGCGTCGATGACTGGCCTCCGCCTCGTCAACCACTCTACCACTCTCTACCGCTCACCCGCCAATCGCCTCTCCTGCACTTCAGACAAGGCACGGCTGCCGCTCACAATGGCCACAGCTCCGAGAACGCCAACCGCCGGGAGTGTCTGGAACAAGTTCCAAGTCGTGTAGTACAGGAAGAAGACACCCTCGATGCCAACTACGCTTCCGAGGAACAGTGCGTGACTGACGGGTGCACCGTTCATTGCCTTGCCCAAGTGGTTGAAGTTGGCACCCAACGCCAGCCATGCACCGAGCAGGACTGGGAGAGTTGCAACCACTGCGAGAGCGAAGAAGCCAGAGACGATCATTGGCGGCGACTTGGGGTCGGCGCGGAAGATGTGGTGGATCTCTGGCAGCTTTCCGTAGCGGAGGGGTGCTGCAGGGATAGTGAGTGGCGCGGCGGAGTCCCTATTGATCTTAAGAGGGAAGACCCGGGCGTTGAAAGGCTTGGACGAGCCGAAAGATGCGATGGTGACCTTTGCCGTCAATGGAGCAGAGGAGGTAACGAATTGGTGAGGAAGATCCTTGTGAGACTGCTTCTTGTCAGGTGCCTGTCCATCTTCGGCAAACACATTATGATCCTACCAGACTGAGCTTCGCCTTTCCATTGTCCTTCACGTTCAGCGGCCATGATTCCTCCAAACCGGTCTGAGATTCGAAGAGAGTGAAGAAGGCTTGGTGTGGACGCTTTGGTGTCTTTCCCTCCACGGTGGTAAGGACAATCTTAAGTGAGTCGGTAGTCCCGAGTGAGAGCTCCTTTGGTAGTATCGAATCTGGAGATAGACTGTGTGGAAGTCAGCAAGTATGATAAGTGTACTTGTGCAGTCGCCCATACCTCTGCTTCGAGCCTCCGTCGACTCCGGCGCCCTTTGCTGCTATGGTAACGCTGCCATCCTGAAAGCTCCAGCCTGCTGCAGAGACTGCAGAGACTACAATTGCAGATATGCTGAAGAGCTTTGACAGTGAGAAGCGCATCTTTGGTACCGCAATGCTTGATGCTAGAAACATTGTCTGTCCTCAAGTCTGAAGCTCCACGTATGAAGCTGAGTCATGTGAAGAGCGATGGCTAGCGCTGATTGGTCAACGCGACTCGACCAAGACTTCTTTGATATCGGCCTAAAGAGACTCTGCGAATTGAATTTCGATTGCACGACGTCGCTAGCTCATTAATTGGATTATTTTATGAATGGGCAGCTGTAGAATCATGTGTATATGGTGTATAGTGCGACAAGGAAGACATTATGGCTGGTACGGAGTGTCATACCGGCCACATCTACTCAAGCCGTCCCTTTGCTTCACCCACAAGCACGAGGCCTGAGTACAAGCACACTGTGCGAGGGCCTTATGAAATGATTAAGCTCGCCTAAATAGTTGTATCATTACAGCTTCGATAGACAGAGGCGTCATGATCATATTCAAGCCATGTTGTACTCTCCACACAATTCCTGCCTGTCGTCGTGCCTATGCCAAGGTCGACCGATTTTTCCCTTCATATGGTCCTGCTTTCTACAAGTACTTAATCCTTGTGATGTTGTGAATTCATTGCTTGGTATATTGAGCGACGAGGCTTTTCATCTGCCTGTGAATACGAGCATGCTGCATCATGGCTGGAAGGTAGTGTTGTGCATGTGCCGTGGAAGGAGGGTACGTCGGACACTTTCCCGATGGGGCGGGCAAAGGTTGCAGGTGGTAGAGCCTTGACATTTAAATTCGTGGAAGACTGAGACGGGTCCTTTCTATTCCTATCCCCCGTCCGCACTGATGTACCATCATCGACAGTAGCATTCATCATGGTAGTATTGAACATGTTCACAACCTGATAGTCTACACGCCTCTCGCATCGCCGCACGTTCTGCCACCATGCCAGGGCGCATGCCGGCATCAGGCGCCACAACGCAGTCAAAAGCCACCATCCGTCTCGGAAAGAGGCTCAATGATACTGCACAAAATGACAACCAAGTGAAGCGCCTCAAATTGACTACAAGAGAACCTCCGGAGCAAACCCCTGACACTACACCGGACGCTCGACCAAGAAGGAATGCCAACAAACCCAAGCGATACTCCGAAGACTCAGAGCTATCAAGTTCAGAAAAGTTCAAGCCTACGCCCAGAGAGGACAGCCCAAAGATCATCCTGAAGGCAAAATCGAAGCCCGCCCCTGTGGTCGACCATCCTGATGATGATGAGGACGATGTTCCTGCGAAATATACCGCGGACTTTCTGATGAACTATATCGACGACACCCCGCCTTCTACACCAGTTCCAAAAGCTCCCACGGAGGAGCAGGTACCTCGACGTGTCTCAGCTCCAATTCCCGACAACCCCTATAAGTCGGTCGTGGATGCTGCTCGACGAGTTTCTGCACCAGCACCATTTACCGAGACCTCCAAGCCTATCAATCCTTCCCCACTATCCCAGAGTCTGCCTAATCAGTCTTCTGCTGGAGCGTACTATGCACAAATCACCGATAGACCTCCCATTGAAGACGATGAGCATACAATGCTAAAGAAATTGCAAGCGGCTATCTATGCTCTCAGCCGACTCAACATACCAACACCTATGAACCCAATGTTTGAGACAGGCGCAATCGAACGACAAGGTGAGCATCAATGTCAATCCAAGCCCTCTCACTTCTAACCTGAATACAGCAGATACTTTGATCCAAGCTGCGGCAGGCAATCACTCTTCCGCGCTAGGAGCACTGCCGGCATCGAAGACTGGAACCCCTGATACTGAACTTCGTATACTCATCCACAACGCAATTCACATGCTCCGCGCATGCGTCATGAACAAAACCCAGATGCTACACGACCAAGCCCGTAAGGCCGGCAAACCCAAAAAGGATGCCAATCTTCAAGCGTCAATGGACGCTGACAAGGCGGCGATGTCGGTCCTGGAAACATTGACCCACTCGTCTGCGCTCAACATCAATTGTGTACTGAGCTCCGGGCGAACAAGCTTGATGTGGACGCTTTACATGGCCTTGTTGTACCTCATCACCCCTCCTGCACCGCCAATGAGACCCACAGCAACACCACCACTCCCAGCACCACGTCAACAGTCCGAACCGACACCCTTGGTAGTTCCGGACTCTCCATTGCAGAAGTCCGCTACATACAACGTTGGTACCATCGAAGCCGCCGTTGATAACTTCAAGGCCCATGAAGCCCGGGGCAGCGTGGGCCGTCCTCCACCACATCAATTCCTCCTGCGCGAGCAACAAGCCCCGTCGCCAGCGTCTGGTAGTCCCAAGTCTCACGGCAGCATGCCTCCGCCACCTGTGCCTACGCATCGTCGAGCCCCGGCCAAACCATCAGCGGCCCAAGTGGTGTCGGCGCGCTAGCATCGTTCTGCCACTATACCTATCTTGACAACCGGTAACAGCAAAGCAAAACAGCCGACTATAAGATCTTGATTTGACGCCAATGGGTCAGAACGGTTTCGAACACCAGACGTCTGTGCGAGATTCTGGTCATGAGGCTCTCGTTCGAGTCCTTTTAGGACTTTTCTGGCAGTTTGGTTCATGGAGTCAAGGATCAGCATTCCATGTGATTTTGGTTTTGGTTTCAAGGATGTAAAAGCGTGGGGCGTACGGAAATACGGGAAGCAAATTGGTAGTGGAGGCATGATTTTCTGCATTACGGGACTCTGTGAGCAATGTTCAGGCTACTTCACACAGACGCGATAACTAGCTCCCTTGAATGAGCATTGCATGACCGACACGTCCCTCGACTCGAGTGCGGCTTGTGTAGCAGCACGCGACCCTGTTCTTCATGTCATGGGTTGCTGATCCTCGATCCGCCATATCCTGCCGCGACCCAGAGCCTTCCCTAGAGCCTCCTCATACCCCAAACCCGCTCGTCTAGCTAAGCAGAGCAAACCATATCGTACAACAAGTCTCTTCAGCGTTCTTCAGCCTTGCCTACAACAAATTAGCGTCCCCTCCTCCCCAATTCCAGATCCAAATAGGAACAAACATACCTCTGCTTATGCTTCGGATTCTTACTGCAAATAATATACACGTACTTCCCCCCCTTCCTCCTCACGCTCTTGCACCCATCGCACAGCTTCTTCACCGAGCTGCGCACTTTCATGCCCCGGACGCCGCCTAACGCCAGTGCCGCCGTCGTTGCCTGTTTCGAGACCTGTAAGGATAGCTGAGGTCGTATCGAGAGCGCCGCGGGCGAGCGTGTGAGGGCTGTGGAGACGGAGCGGGAAATTTGTGAGGGTTGGGGGTTTGAGGCTTGGTGGAGGAGTGGGCGGATGGTTGCGCTGGGGAGGAAGCGGCTGATGGAGAGGCGAGCGAGGGATTGTGAGAGGGCCATGGTGCGTGTGTTGTGCCACGGGGTTTTGTGAGGAGGAAAATGGTTGCGGACGCGGAGCTGGATTTGATGAAGTTGAAGTCCGGTCTTGGCGTTTAGGGATGCGCTTTGAGTGCTCTGCTCACTTTACCATTGTAAGTAGGAATCTGCTTGTTGAGGAATTTTGCTACTTGCTCTGAAAGCGTGGCATTGAAAGAACAACTGGAAGGTAGAATTAAATTTGATATTGCATCTAGACTACAAATCACGACCCAATGCACCCGTTCACTCAAATCCTCACCATCAGCTTACAGCTTCATCCCCAGCGCCTTATTGACCCTCAAACTCTGCCTGATGCTCAAATCCAACATGATTTCCTCACTACCACCAGGGATGGCATAGGCCCTGACATCTCTGTACAACCGCTCGACAGCGCCACCCTGGCCACCTCTCGAGTAACTGAGCCCGCCGAAGATCTGACTTGCCTCACGAGCGCAGAACTCGAATGTGACAGTTGCTTGCGCCTTGAGACCGGCAATGGCGCCACCGAGCTTCAACATGGCCTCTACGTCGTTCATGGTGTTGCACTGGAAGATCATGTTCTCGAGCCAAGCGTACGAGGCTTCGATCTGGCGGTACATGTGGGCGAGCTTGAGGCGGATGACGGGGTGGTCGATGAGCTTCTTGCCGAAGGTACGGCGCTTGTGGGCGTACTTCATGGACTCTTCGTAGCAGACGCGGGAGAAGCGGAGACATTGAATGATGATGCCGATACGCTCGTGGCTGGGTAGTCGTTAGTACTGTAGCAGATATGTGCGTCCTTTGGAAAGATTGTGGACTTACTTGAAGTTGGTCATGATGACCTTGAAGCCCTGGTTCTCCTTGCCGACCAAGTTCTCGACTGGGACCTTGACGTCTTCAAAGGTCACGTAGGTGGTGCCGGATGACCATACACCTTGGCAGTCCATCTTGCGAGTAGAGACACCGCCGAACGAGCGCTCAATTAGTAGGACTGAAACACCGTTCATGCCCTCGCCGCCAGTCCGTACAGCTGTGGTGAAGTAGTCGCACCAAATACCGTTGGTGATCCACTTCTTCTCACCGTTGACAATGTAGTGCTTGCCATCCTCGCTGAGCTTGGCCTCGCAGGTCAAATTGGCGACGTCTGAACCAGCATCTGGCTCGGTGATGGCGAGACAGATGCGCTTGTCACCATTCAAGATGCCAGGCATAATGCGCTTGACGAGGTCCTTCTTTCCGTGCTTGAGGACTGGAGGAGCACCAATTCCGAAACCTCCGATCAAGTTCCACACGAAACCACCAGAGCCGGACCGAGAGAGCTCATCTGTGAGCAAGAGCTCGTGGAACAGATCCCACTTCTCGGGTTGAACGGCCTTGACACGGTTCTCAGTGAGGTGAGTGGGATAGTGGACTCCCATCAGACCAGCGAGGTATCCCTTCTGACCCATGGCCTTGTATACAGAATCCGGGATCTTCTTTGCTTCATCCCATTCAGTGATGTTGGGGATGATCTCCTCGTCCATCCACGCGCGGACTTCGGCGCGGAGGTCGGCGTGTGACTGGTTGAAGTAGGGGGAGTGGTACTATACAAATTAGTGACCGCTCAACAAAGAAGATCTCGAAGGAGAATCTTACGGCCTGGTACCAGCTTGGGTCACCACCAGGAACCATGTCGCCGAATTGATCAAGCATCTCAATCTCCTGCTTCATGCTCGGGCCAGGGGCCGCAGACAATGTGCCGGACTCGGCCTTTGGCTTGACGGCCTCCTTCTGTGGTGGAGGAGTCGCGGGAGGTGTGGGAGGTGCAGCGGCCTTCTTGGTGTTCAGAGAGCCGACCTGGAGCGACTTCTGGTACTTCTTGAGGATGCCTTCGTTGTGGTACTTCCAGAACTGCTTGGAGGCGTCCTTGCCGCCAACACGCTGGAGGATCTTCTTTCCACCTGGGTGCTCATCCTGTATACTTGGTCAGCGCAAAGAACTTGATCTCCGTCCGATCACTTGCACTGACCTGGAACTTGGTCAGGTCGTAGACATCCTCGTCGACGATGATCCACAGCGAGTCGGGCTTGTTATGCGACTTGACGTCGGCTTCGGAGAAAGAACCAGACATGCTTGCAGGAGTGTACAGAGATGTATGCGAAGGGATTTGGGAAGGGAGGTGGATTGCAGGAGAGGAAGGCAATCCGGACAAGGAGGAAATAGGACGTCGCTGAGTGGATGAAGCTACATGTATGATTCGGCAAGTTACAACAGCTCTGCCTCGGTCTGTGCCTTCACATGCCAGCCAGACAAACACACGGACCTGTCCTCAACTCCGCAAAGTCTGTCTCGTGAGCGCGGAGTCCCCGGAATTTTCTCTGGCGCCACGAGACCGCTTCCAATGTGCCGTTTGCGGATCGTGCAAGGGAGGTCTTGTGGTTTCACTTCGTATCGATCCGCGCAATGGTCATCTACACATGAGCTATTCAGCCTGTTGCTATTTGCTCGCCCAGGAGATGAGTGAACGGTCGAGACCGAGACACAAAACGTCGACGCTCATTCGCCAAATCCAGATCTGAGCCGAGGCATTTTCAAGATTGCCAAGCCAGGGTCAGAGAACCATACAGATTGCCAAATGACCCTCGGTCGGACTCAAGGACAGCTGTTAATCTTGAAATACTTCAAAAGTTATCAGGCGTAGTCTTTAGATCCTCAAGCCATACTATACTGGAGCATGAATGGCTGATAATATGGTAGTCCCGAACCAAGATCAAGCACTATTAATGCACTGCGGCGTTCGTCCGAAAGCCTCAAGGTAGGAGCAATTGCATCATCTTCCTCTCCTCAGTCATTTTCATCTTACCTGAACCCCCGCACGCACTTCAAATCTATAATCCCGAAATATAGCTTGAAGACCTTGGAAAACTTTAAAAAGAACAATGGCGGCCTCGGAACTCGTCTACGTACCCTCGCCAGATCGGACAGCTGCCTCCGGTGGGCAGACCTCCGGCATGACGCGCACCAATGCTATTTCAGGACAAGCCTCGATAAACGCCTCTATGATGACCGCTGCACCTCGCACAAAATCAGGTGTACACCATCATGGCGAGCAGGACACGATCATCTACGCGCTCACCCCCGGAGGGTCGGTCCTTACGGAGGGAGGGAAGAAGAGGGTGGATTTGGGACAGGGTGATTTCTGTCTGATACCAAAGGGTGTAGAGCACCAGGAAGTCAATGACAGTGATCAAGAGGTAGTATGGGTTATCACCAGGTCGGGCGACTCCGCCAATGTGGTCAATGTGGACAATTGGCAGAACTCATAAGGAGAGCGGGGTCCTGGCGTGGAATGGAGCATGTCTGCGGTCTGTTTGGATTCTCTTGTAAGGTCTCTCTGGTTACTTCTCCGCGCAGTATATGAGGCAGCCTAGTCACTCTATCCTAGCAATCCTTCCGCCTCTTCTGACCTCCCTTGACCTCTCAAAGCTTGCGATAGAAGTTTCTTGGTTGCCATCTCCTGTTCTGCAAAGCTCTCGGTATCTCTGCCCTCTTGTCGACTGGTCAGGAAGGCCAGAACTTCCTTCAAGATGTGTTCGGCCTCTCCGAACTTCTGCTGCTGAACCAAGCTAATCGAAAGGTGGTATTGATCCCTGTACGACGCTTCAACGCCTTCGGACTGGCAGATTGTATTCACCCTGTTCCTGTAGAGATTCTCGGCTTGAGCGTAGTATCCGAGAGATAGTAGGCGCCCCGCCTCTGACTCGTGCTCCGTCATGTCGTCTGCTATAGTGCTGATCTGGTAGTGTCAGCTCGTGCCAGGGGGACATCGTATTGCATAGACCAGTGCCGGTCACAGTAGCACAATCTTGACTCACTTTGTAAATCTTGGACCTCTCGTCTCACTGTGTCGCTCATTGAGCAACCGGATGCCGACATGTCTCCTTAAATGTATTTTGGTCCACTTGCCGAATGTTGCTGCCTAAGGAGCTTCTCCAGGTGGCGATAACGCCACCGTGCCGTAAAACACTGCACTAGCGCCACTGAAGCTGCCCTGCATGAGCATCCTATCGCCTCCCCATCGATTTGGTGACTTTCACTCTGTTCAAAAGATCGTCCAGTCACACCATGTCTCCAATCTGCCGCTTCTTCTCAGACCCAGGAGTAGGCAGATCAGAGTACAGGACTTCTGTGATACTGGCGATTGTCTCTGTCCTTACAGACGCTACCCTCGACGGCCTTCGCGGGAGAAACTGCACCAAGCCACCATCGTCGAGCTCGTCGTCGTCGTCGTCGTCGATTGTGACGTCTGGTAGGATACCAATCCCACCCAAGGCTTGTGAGTCAATGCGGATCGTCTTGTCTGATACAGTCGACCTTATCGCATACTCTGTGGTGATGGCCAGCGGCAAGTGTTGATGACAAGCATGTGGAGCGTCATGCGCCGACGATGAACGAGTGTCGCTGCGTGAGCGAAATTCAGACCAACGCCGCTTGACCACGGCCAGGAGAGGTGAAAGCGTCGCGAGGCTGATGGTAGTGACACCGACTGCCGTTTCGATAAGGCTGAGCATATATGCTATGGCCGAAACTGGTTCGGACAGAAAGTGTGGACCGAATTTGGCGGCACCGAGAAAAGGCAGACGGAGGACCGAGACAATACTGCCCAGCACTGCAAGGCCTATCAAAGCCGAAGAAGACACTCTGGTGGTTCGTGTCATGGACTGCGACTTGACGACCATGTAAAGTGGTACGGCAGCAAAGGCCCAGTCGCAGGAGCTGTTGAGGACTGCGACTACCCAAGAGGCGTACATAATGAGATTTGGTCCGATGGTGCAATTTTCCATATTCAGAATGCGCACCGTTGAGATGGGAGTGCCGCAGCGGAATAGGACCAGGAAGAAGCTTGTTGCACACGATAAAAGATAGAGTCCTAATGGAGCGAAGATGATGTATCGCTGCGTTGCTGAACGAGCCGTGGAGAGGAACCAGAGGGCGATAGAGAATTTGAGTGCGACGCCGGCAGAGACGTAAAGGGCGAGTGTTACCATACAAGGCTATTAACGTCAGCGGAAGATATTCGCAACATGGAACAAGGTGCAGGTATTCGCGCGACACATCCTCATTGTGGTATCCTTTCCAGGAAGGAGAAACTACCAGACCAAAGTATCAAGTCATCGTTTTGTTAGAATGGATTGTTGAACGAAGTTCTCCTAGTCGCTGAGTACGACTGGCTCGGGCCTGGTAGCTTCTGTGAGGTTCGGTCGTTGTATGAATTTCTGCATCCTTGTGGCTTGAATAGACGAATGACTTACGTTACTAAGTACCTCATACGACTCTTCAGAATTGTCCTCGACACCCATAGCTAATCGACGGAGGTACAGCCAGACGGTACAGGCGACTATGTTGGTGATATGCGCCGAAACCAAGATCCAGTCGTCTGCGCCAAATTTCCTGATGACTCTTAGTCGGACCCATACTCGTAAAAGCAATGCAGCAGTCGCAATTGCGAGCGACACTGTGACACAGGAAACATAGATGTCGAATTTTCTCTTATTCCAAACCCTCGAGTGATCCGTGTTGGTAGTGAACATGTCGAGCGAGTTGTGTCAGCCATGCGACTAATCGATGAGACACGGAATGGTATCTTCAGTCGCATCACTGACCGCGATGTCGTGGTGCCATCCTAGGAGATGACAGGACCGAGTGCATTGGGAGGTTACCGTCGAACCCATAGTTGTTGTATTGGTCACGGCAGCATCCTTACGATAACTGTTTGGCCGTTGAATCATTGGGCTAAGCATTCACGGCTTGAGAAACGGCCAAATCCGGCCAGCTCGATGTTTCGGTTGTTTAGCCGGCTCTGTTTTGCCCATGCGAGCACTTGATTTTGCTGCACTGTGATATGGCTCGTAGTAATGGGTGCTGCTCAATGGGTTCCGCAGATCGTAGATTGCTCCAGCTGATATCCACGCGTTGGAACAGAATCGATGTATGATAGTAGTGACGAAGACTGTCCATCAGAGGAAGATCAATCCGAACATGTTAAGCATGAAGAGCTCCGTACAGGCATAGACAGTAAGTTGGTAGAAAAGCTCGTTGCGAGACCACGGGACCACGGGACCAAAATGAGCTATGCTGTGCGGATCGTACCGAGTCCACGCTATGTGCCGTAGATTCGCAACCATTTCAACGTGGCCTGTGGGGATCCGTGTACATCATGTTGGCGATGAGAAGGGTCATACAAATGGGTGCAAGAAGACAGACAACACAGATTGGATCGAGGTGTCTCCCAGAACGCGTGCGTTCAGTTTCTTACCGAAGCTGAGACTCTAGCCTCGCAGCAGACGCCAACAGCGGCAAGCACAACACTTGCGAGCGATTGAGGATCGAATAGGAGTCTTCGTGGTCATGTTATACTTACGTCTGGTTGCTTGTATTATCCTCCACAAGTCTAGATTGATGAAGCTGATGCGTTTTTGGACTTTGTGGCTGGAGGTGCTCAGCCACATGTGCCACAGCCCTGTGGAGCACGAGCCCGTGTCTGTCCGAAAGGACTTGTTGCATTTCTTCGAGCTTTTCTACCCGGAGTGTCGGAGAATCACAAGTCGTGATCTCGAGAGATGATCTATATGTCGTGCCTGTTACGGTAAGGATAATATGTCGAGCTCTGTGGTAAAAAAGAGCTTGGGTAAATCATATCCTCGCCTGCCAACCACCGTGGCGTCACAGAGGATGCAGTGATGCCTTGTCAGCTTGCCCGGGCTGTGCGCGACGAAACTGCGATAGCAGAAGCCCACTTTCAGCTTCTGTTCGCCAGAATTCGCTGAGGACAATTAGCAGCCTGCATTCCTTGTCGCAGACTTACTGTCATTATGATGGCATAATGTCTCTAGCGACTAGGTAAAGGGGTGATGCTTTTGTTGGTGGGAGTCAATCCGATGTATGTGTTCCTGACAGGATTTACCAAGGCATCAAGTAGATCCTCAGCCATGCCCTTGCAGCCTTATTGCAGCGCCACTTGCCGAATAAAACAACCTTGACCGGCATGCACATGCTCTTGCCAATTTCGCACATCTCACCCTCAGCCCTCGGCACATTTAATTGGCTAGCACTTTTCTGACACTAAAACCGACCAAGATCATGCTTGAGATCAATACACCAGCCAACAATATGGACAACCCCACCACTGCACCGTGGGGTCTGACCATCAGCAACGAGGACTTCAAAAGACTGAGAGACGGCTTTGAAGCAGAAGATATGGACCAGCACTGGCACGTTTTCTCCCAACAATTGGATCAGGACGAGCAGATAGCCGTCCATATTGCACGATGCGGGACCGACGAAGACTTCTACATCCTCAGGGTGGTGGCTGCTAAGGACAACGAAAGTGCAAAGATCGAGGCGATCACTTGGGAAACAAAGCACGGCCAGCCGCAGGTCACGGAGGAAGAAGGCAAGGAGGAAGCTGTGGATCTCTGTAGGGGCATGCTGGGTTGTGATTTCGAGTCGCTCAAGGCTTGATGCCGTCTGTATAATGTCTGAAGTAGACTAAATACAACCCAACGACAGAGAATGTTTGGTCATCTCCGCTGTATCCAGTATGGACGTGCCTGCCGATTCATCCTGTGGCGGCTGCATATTATATCCTGTGGTCTGCTGCACGTAGCCAGTCATCTTCCTAGGAAACAAGCTCTACGATTAAAGGTAGGGCCAGGACCGTTCCGCTGTCTCGCCCGATGGGGACGAGCCCATGGGGGTGGGGCACATGAGCTTGTCATGGAACTTGGCCTTCAAGGACGCCAGACTTTTGTCTCGACATACTGCCAAAGGCTGCACAAATTCTATTATTGACCATCGCCATGCTCCTGCTGATGACAATGCACCACCGTTTGCGACTATACTCATGTTGCACCCAAATCCGTCAGCCGACGATGATCATGTCAGCGTGGTCAGGCTACCCAGCCGGGCATTCCTATTTTGATCATCCGAATCCTGCAGGGCCAAGCCTGACTAAGGGCGCTGGCAAGCCATGCTTGACTGCCAGGCCGTACAGAAGTTGATATCGATCATGTCACATTGTACCTCGATACAGTGCTTACTTTGCCAAGCTGCAGAGAAGGATCTAGAGGTCACGACAGTTCTAGGTGATGACTATGCTATCGATCAGACGTGCATACTACAATCTTTCGCTTCGCAATCTCGTTGTTTCTTCTCACAAGCTGATGGTGTTGACATTCTGTCTTCGATCCCTCCCTTGCCACGAAACTCAGACTGCGGTTTGTAAGTTCAGGCTACGCTGTAATGTCGTTGGAGGAATGGTACGCGGCCCAGGTGATGCAAACTAGTAGGTTTCATTCACCACGGTGCACGGGCTAGATATGCTATAGCCCAGGAGGCTCCTATCAGCAGCGAATCAAAAGCCCTGACTAGTCAGCATGGCGCCACTTAACTGGTTACAAGTGTTGTCCCTAAGCCATACTTCTCACCTCGCGTGCACGCACTACATCACCTATGCCTCATACTTTGACTTTTCTATTGTTGAATCATGTTGGTAAATCTATCCTGTTCAACCTTCTCTCACCTGTCTAGACCCAAACACTCTGGTGTCCAGTTGTCCATTGACTCTTCAACTTACATTTCTTCTGTGACAATGGCATATATAAGTTCCATCATGGCCTTGAGCAATAGCAAATCATCAAAGCACTTCTCCTCATCAGCTCATCAGATCAGCTCATCACCTCAAACCAAGAACTCTTGCCTTCTACTCAACTTCCAAGCCTTCACTTGCAAACATCCGCCGGACGGACTACCACAAACACCAAAATGCATTTCTCTGCTTCTCAAGTTTTCGTCTTTGGCCTGTTGGCTTTGACAGCCCAGGCACGACCAGCAGACGAGCCAGACACTGTCTACCGCAAGGACACCCGTACGCCGGGCCAAATCGAAGACGCTGGCGGTTTCCAAACAAAAGCGCAGACCAACAACCTGCCTCCAAACATGAACCTCAGGACCCACCTCATGCCACCCGGAGGAACAGTGCAGGACAACAGTGGCTTCGTCTCCACCACCAAGGACCCCAAATATGCGAACAAATGGGCAGGTGGAGGCGGTTACACATACGAGATCGCCAAGCCACCCACGGAACCGAAGCCACCCGGATACCTCGACGCCAACAAGGAGGTACCTGACAACAAATTTTCTCAGCAAAAAGAAATGTCATCCATGGGGAACATCCCTGCTTCGCAGATCAACAGCGCTCAGCAGGTTCAGCGTGGGAAGCCAGTTGGCCCCAAGATTCCTATGGGCAAGCCCGGCAGCTCACGTGGATAAGCTCCTATGGGGACCTCTTGTGACGAAGCGTTGAGGACAATGAAATCAATGTATCGAGCAGGCTCGAGAACTTTGAGGGAACAGTACCCACCTCTGAGGACACCACGGCTATAAGAGTCATATAGAGTAGCATAGACTATTAGGATATGTATTCCCATGCTGGACATGGCTTAAATCTTACCGTCTCAATTACCTCATACCCTCGTATTTGTTTGAGGGTCGGCCCGGTATCGCACTGCTCGTAGATCAGATACATACTCCACGATGCCTGTTGGTAACAATAATTACTAGCTTTGATCTGGTAGTCTCTCCTTCTATTAGCTTGTTAGCAGGCACGACAATGTTGCGGGTATCGCACAGATCTGTGCACCTACACGCAAATTTAGCTCTTTGACAGCCAGGAATGCACACTCAAGGGGAAAATTATGAAGTCAAGTAATCGTAGGATTGATCCGAACCCGTTTTTATGGAAGGAGATTGCTTTGTACGAGTATGAGAGGCATATATGAACCGATTTCCATACCGAGAAGACTCATCGTAGAGCTTCGTTGGCAGCCATACTAGTATCTTTGGGGATAGATTCAATTCTTTTCCATTAATAGTCCACCATATCTGGGGGCCGCCGGTAGAAGATGGTCCACGTATTCATGTCTCCCGAAACTAGAAGGTAGTACGAATAGCTGACCCAAAGAGCTCTAACTTAGATCTAACCAACATCGTGTTCACGGATTCCGTCGCTCCTCATATGGCTCCTCGTCCTCCCTAGCTTCGCCTTCCTTGCCCATGGAATACCAGTCTGCCTTGACAAACTTGACATAAGCGCCTTTGTCGGCGCATCCAAGATCAAGCATATCGTCGACCTGACCGAGAACTTCTTAGTCAATCTGGAAGAAAACCTCGTACCTCGGCGTCCACGGTAGTCCATGTCCATAGACAAGGTCCGCGTGAGGGGACCCTTTTGGACCGACGTCTAGGCTCCATTGCTTGAAGTGTTGCCTTAACTGGTAGCGCGATGCATTCTCAAAAGTTGGAGCATCGTCGAAGAACGCAATTCCAGACGATCTAGTAGAGAAGGGACCTCCGATTTCAGAACTCTCTCCCGCGCCCAATTCGTGACTTTCCTCTGGAACTTTTCCCAGGCTTCTGGATCGTTATAACTGGTTCGATAGATTGCCCATCCTCATTTGTCGAATTTCTGAGATCGAAGGGTCTCATCAAGTTCGACCGCTTCCGAAGGTAACGGGGTGTAAGTCGAAGCGCCAAAATTAAAGGAAAATGCTCTCTGGACGGCAGGCACGAACTGTTCGCAGAGTAGAGGTTACACTTGTGGCCGCAGCCATGTGTTGACAATCGCTCCTGCCATCGATAATCGGCGTCACGCGTTTTCCAGGAGGTGAGTTTGTAAGCCAAGCAGACAAAAATACGACAAAACAAAAGATACAGCACCCAGGATTCTCGCGTGGTCACCCACCGCAATACTAACTGAGCGATCACTTGCTTAAATATGGCAGATCTGACGGGATGCCTTGCTTTCAAGTGTCTATGGCCATATCTGTAAATCAAGATCGTTGAAAAATATATATACTACATGTTAAGATGCTTCTTCTGCTCCGCGGGAGCAGCTGTGCAGGCATGGACGCGGTGAGGGTGACCGGGACTGTCCGTTATGTTCCTTCCTCAATCCATACGACAGCACATGCACCGATTTGATTCATCGCCTGAATGGTCATCGGATCTCGTTATGGACGCGCAGGGACAGACAGTGGATACAAGATGAAACTGCTCTCATTCATGCTGTGCACGCGGTCGGCAAAAAACTGCGTTGGGAAAGACCAGAACCTCGAATGATGGCTACGTCCCTTGATTATCTCACAAGTCTTGGAGTCTCCCAGCAATAGGACTTGGCAATACACCGGACAGCCACTGTCAATTATGCCAAACATTCTGTCTTTCTCCTAAATTGCTAGCTTCTGGTTGTCAGTCCAGACATTGAGGAGTGTTGTTTTGAAGGCAAGCCGCTTGCTGCATGCAAGAGCGTGGCACGTACAAATTTAAAGACCATAGTTCATGGATCTATAGTACTATGTCTTGTGCTGTCATCTTGCTGCTTGCACTTCTGGCTTCTGAGCCGCGGCAATCAAACCCCGAAGATGACGCGCTCTCAGATCGATCATCTTTCCCAAGCACTCCTGTCTCCGGAAAGCATCAGGCCAGCCACACTCCCGGTAGAGACGTCTATACTCATTCGTCGGACCATCATCATAACTCACAATAGCAGCTTCCTCATGTTCCGTCCTTGGTAGGGACACCCATTGTAGCGAGATCAGTTTCTCACGCATAGCGTTGAAAGTCGCCTCGACACTTTCAGGGTTGTTGGCTTTCCACTTCTCGTCTCCCACGTCGTCGTTGTCGTACCAGAAATTGCAGAGGTAGATGTTGCCTGTTCAAGGTCAGTTGAGGCCCGGCCGATCACCCTGCACAGAAGCATGAGTTACATCACTCACTTTCTTCCGTGTCCAGGACCCACCAGCTACCGCCGCCGCCGATGGGGCCTGTGGCGATAGTGACGAGTCGCGGGGGCGCGTACTCGTCGAAAGGCATCAGTTGCAGCTCGCCCAGCGTCTTCTGACTCAGCTCCTTGGAGGGCATGTCCAAAACATGCTTCAGTCTGCCATTCCTCAAGTAGTTGAATGGGGTGTCCAAGGGGCCGATGAAGAAATCTTCGCCGTATCCCTCGCTCCAGATAATATAAGGCAGATGCCGGAGCAGGTCTATCACGGTTTCTGAGCGGCCTGTCCTGCGTAGGAAACCGACGTCAAGGTCGTGCTCGGTCCAGCCTCCTGATGGAGGGTATAATATCACTGAGCGGTCGACGTAAGCCATGCTGCAGAGTAGCTCGTAATGTGCGGTGATGAGCCCCACCACTTTGTCGCGATCGAAGTGAGGCATCTCGTTGATAACTCTGGTTCTGCAAGCCTGGCCACGAGAATCTACAGATACCACCAGGTCAAGGCTGATAGCGCACTATGCTGGAAGGAGAAGAGATCCTGTTAACGACCTGAGTTCAAAGTCGTCTTGCTGTTACTTTCAACAGCTGCCGTTTCCAGCAGTAGTCTACCTCGAAGACGCTCACTCACCTGTGATAGTCGAGGGCTGAAGGCTGAGTGTAGTAAATTTATCATTCGACTAGGCAGCAGCATGTCCGATAGAGGACAAGGCCCCAATGGGCCCCATTTCCCCGTTCTACATGAAGAAGACGGATGTCACCTTACGATACAAATTAAAATGCGATAGATTACTGTTCAGCAAAGGTAAGGGAAGTGTGAATGTCTCATAGGTTCATATATCAAGAGGGTATTCTACCATCCGCTTCACCAGCCTCCAACCTTCCCTCGTACATGAATCCGATTTCCGTGTCGTGCAAAACTCCATGCTAATGCTCATCTCCCGCCCATGCGTCTGTGCCGCCCATGTACTGTATGCCCACGTCCCTCGCCAATGCATATAAATCGCTAAGTGACTCGAAAGAGAAAAGAAAATCCGTGCCTATATACATGAGTGATGCAATCTTTTACGTCTCCGGACGCAGTGCTTCCCGGAACTTGACGCTGAGACTGTGTTTGCGCCTTCGCATCATACTCCTGGTGCCAGAGATATCCAAGTCGACGACGCTCTTGCTGCGTTGTTGGAGCGAGTCTGACCTGGTAGGTACCGCGTTGACAATCTCGCCCTGATGGAACAACCGCTTGTAGTGCAGTTCTGGCGAACTGGGTCGAGCGGTTTGAGGTGCTGATGATACTACCGGCGTGTCTGCTCTGACGACGGGAGTTATTGCAAAGGGTCTGCTGTGCACGCTCGGTGTAGCGGGTTGAGATGCCCAAGGGAAGAGGATGGTAGAAGGCCACATAGATGCTGCTGGGGAGGACGCTTTCTCCGATGAATCGTCCGTGGTATCATCTGCAGAGAGATCCCAGTTACCATTGTTTTCGTATTCTGAATCGGTCTCCGAGTCCGAAAAGTCATGCAGGTCTTCACCAGCTATCTTCTTCGCAGCGTTGGCAGGCTTGGTGGGACCGACTGAGAATTTGATATTCTTCGGTGCTGGAGGTGCGTCTCTCAGTCCTAGGCGCGGCAGATCCAGGCTTGTCCGTAAGGTCCTGTACTGCGGCCGTCGTACCTGCTGACGATGTCTCTCAGCCGATTGTGTCAGAGGATAGCCGAGTGTCATGAGCGAATGCTGATCAAGCTGACAAGGTCCAAAAGCGACGCATGTCATGAGTTGGTGGACTGCATCGTCTATCGCCAGTTCGATCGCACAGTGGTTTCGAATTTCCGACAATTTTGGCCAAGTTGCTCGTTCTCCACTGAGGGTCGCAGCTACCATGAAATCTGTGTCGGGATTGCTCAGGACATAGGGAAAGTTGGCGTACGAAATCTTCGGGAAGATGGTGATGTCGCCAGCATATCGTTGTCCAACAACTGAGCGAACTTTTGAGAGAACGTTCGGCAAGACTCCAAACTCTTGGAGAACTTGCAACCTATGCATCGCTTCATCCCTCGCTATAGTCGTCATCTTGTGCGCCCACGTCTTCCCCGGATGGTGTGAATGTTCGTCACGGCGTGCTTCCTTGGCAAGGTCTTTCTCATCCTTTTCTAAGAAAGGCACGACGTGGGGGTTGACTTGGGAGACAATGAAGTGATTGACGTTGAACATTTCGGATAAACGTTGCGTAGGAATGTCGTTCTCAACCGATCCATCGATCCACTGTTGCGATGACTGATTCCAAGGGACTTCTTCACCAGTGCGAGGATCCTTGGCCAGAAGTTGTCCAGGCGAGAAGACGAAAGGGACTGAGCATGAAGCAGCGACAGCAGACCAGATGAGAACGTTAGGTGCTGTGACATAGTTGAGTAGCCGAGGGAGTTCGTAAAGGCTTGCGGTGGAGACGCAGATATTGAGGATACGGCGAGTCCGGTTGTAGGCCTCCTGAAAAGTCATATCACCCAACATAGCCTTCATGACTGCGACCAGATTGCCAATGTCAAAAAGACTGCCCTTTGTCAAGAAGCGGAACGCCTTGCTGACCAGACCAGTCTCCTGACCCGCCTTCTCAAACACTTCAAGATCACCATAGCAAAACTCCTTAAGGAACTGTGGTATCTCGTCGTCCGTTTTGGTGCACAATACCGACGATACAATGCTTCCAGCCGATGCGCCCGATATGATGCGAGGTAGGAGATTCGCTTCGAAAAGAGACTTGACAACGCCGATATGATTCATCCCAAAGGTTCCACCGCCCGAAAGAAGAAGCGCACTCCTGCCGAATGCTTGCCGTGCGAGCAGTAACTCCTGCAGGACGATTGCCGGTTCTAGGGGTCCAATGCCATTCTTAGTGATGTCGACCAGTGCATCCACCGTATCCATAACTGATTCGATGTAGCGCTCAATCAGGGCCTTTGTACCGACTCTAGAGTGTTTGTAAAGCAGAAGACTCCCCATACCACCCAAGTTGCGTGTCAAACCAGTTCGCACGAGCATCATGATCTTCTTCTGTTCACGACTGATCCGAATGTCGTCCATTTCCCTTAGTCGGTCCATGACCAGGTCCACATCGTATTCAGCACACTCTTCCTCCAACTTCCATGCATCGTGACCTTCCAGCGCATCCAGTTCCGTTGCTGCAGAGAGCCATTCGGAGTAGTTCTGAGCCTGGTATGTATTAGACGGCGATCCGCGGAGCCGGTATGTGTGAGACCTACCTGATCCAACTTGGCCCTCAAGACTTGTATCCGGAGCCCTCTGTTTTCAGGTCGCTCGTTTATCGGATTCGGTGGTGTTTCGGGATCTGCATTTTGCGCGATGGTATCGCCTGGATCTTGGGACGTCCGTAGTAACCTCCGCAAAGGACTGAACAGTCCGCCTGGTGCCTGACTGACTGTTGTCGCGGTCGCATCTGTAGTCGCGGAGTCATTTCTAGTATGACCTGTGATGCCGCGACCCAGAGTGCCGGGCAGGGCAAAAGCATCAGACAGGAAGTTCATCGAGTGGAGGAGCCATGAGCGGGCCGGAAGAGTGGGGAGTGAGGTTTCTTTGTATCGCGGAGGAACAGATGTCAGGCTCCAAGGATGCGCGGCCGTTCAAACAAAGAACCGTGGCCGTGCTCAGTTGAAGTGTTGGGTGTATATCGTAGTGCAGGTGTTAGGGAAAGATGAGGCTTGACCGGTCATCAAAGATGTTTTGGTAAGTGAGCATGTGCAAGTATGTGTAGGAAGGCGCGGGCAGCGGTGGATAAACGGTCAGAAATTGGCATCATATGATGATGGTCGAAGCGCAACCAGATTCCAGCCTCTTCGCGTACACGAGCCCCAAACGTTTTGATCCACGTTTATCGCAGCCCTGGATAACTATGGCCGTCGGAATTGTCGAAGCTAGACTATGCAATGCGGTACACTACACGCTCATAACGGGAGGACACATGACAGAGAAGACGTCAGAGTGAAGAAAGTCGTCAAGCTTGGAATTTACAGAGCGTGTGATGCGTGGGGGGTGGGGCCTGGCCCGGTTTGTGAATCAGGGAGATCTGCACTGCTGCACTGTCGCCTGCGAGGTACCGGCTCCGGTTCCTGAGCGCTGGGTGTTATCTCGAATCTTGCACAACCACGGCTCGTTGTAGTAGCGTGTGCCCCTGCAGTTCGACGATGGATGACCATTTGTGCATGGATCATATTGCTTGACATGTGAACGACTGGGCACCTCTTCGTGAGCCAAAGGAGGGGCACATGGTCAGTCCGTCGACTTTCACATGTCAGTCTCAGTCATCACACCGTAGATCGCAGATGGCTTCAGACCGCGGAGTCGGTGAGAAGTCACGCGAACATTTTTTTGGCATCGTCGACTTCACCGCATCAGGCCTTTTGCCGGAAATGTTGGAGAAGATGCGGCTGATTGGGCGGCATCCGAGGGGGCGATCTTGCAGTAGACTTCGTCATCCGCAACGGCCCCGGCCGCAGGTATCTTGTATCTCTGTACCAAGTATTTACGATTGTGGGCGTTGTTGCAAGCATGGCCAGTCAATTGCGAGCATGTGAGAGGCTGTACGTCAACAAGTCAGAGTACGCATGGTCGTGTCACGCAACCCAAGGTGCACTGTATACTTGACTTTACTATTCACATTGGACAGCTGCAGAGTAGAAGCTGATGCTTTTGAATTCGCTAAATTGCCATGTCAATTATTCCTCGCTCTGTCCTACAGCGATTACGACAGCTACGCGGGGTGTTTATCTTGATCAAACGTGAATTCAAGGTCTCTTCACCTTAGCTCTACCGAATAGTAGGCGCATCAACACTTGGGGTCTCCATGCCTGCGATGGAGGAGTCGATAGTCGTCTCATCTTGCTTGGAAGCACTTTCGGACTGCGCCGGGGTCGAGTCCTGGGCTGGAGCGGTAGCGGCCGATGTGTCCTTGACAGGTGTGGCGGTAGCTGGCACCGCTGCTGCAGCTGTGGACTTGGTGGATTGTCCTTCCTTGGCGTGCCCATTCTCTGCGGGTTTCGAGCCAGACTGCGTAATGGTAGAAGCACCTTTCGACTTCTCTGCTTTCGACCCAGTCTTGGACGTCGGCCCTGTCCCAGCTCGTGGTTTCGTCGTGATCGGCTTCGAAGAAGCGGGTTTCTCATCAGCCTTTTCGTGAGCCTTGCTGGCTGAGCTTGCTGTCGGTCTCATCATCCGAGCTAGGAACCCCTCGTCTGCCACCACTGGTTTCGCATTACTAGTGCGAGGGGCCGGTCGGGTAGCCGTCGAGTTTGAGCGGTTGATGCCGCTCTTGGCCGAATGTGTAGAAGACTTCAAATCCCCTAGAGACGACCTGACTGATGATGTGCCGGCGACTCTTGATCCTATCGTAGACTTGGGCGCCGGCTTTGTGCTGTCGTGCTTTGCAGCTGAAGACGCGGTCGGTGCGGTCAAGTGAGAGGGTAGTTTGGCAGGGCGAGTTGGTGACCGTGGCTTGGTCCTGATAGGTAATCTACAAAATTGTCAATATAAAGCACCACAATTGAGACATGATACACTCACGACTTCTCTGCACCTGTGGTCTTGCCTGGCTCAGATCCGGAAGGCTTGGACTTTGCAGCTGACGATGCAGTCTGAGCTGTCAAAGAGCTTCTCCCTCCCCGAGAAGTGGATGACTTTTCAGAGGCCTTGGAATCCGAAGTGGTCGGCCTGGCAGGACTCTTAGGGGCGCTGGTCTTCGATGCAGCAGGGGATGCAGGTCCTTTGCTTTGCCGAAAGCTCAAAGAGGGCTTTGCTTTGGGCCCTTTCGAGGGTGTATCCAGCTTCGGCTGTTTAGATGCCGGGCTGGATGTGCTAGCGGTACTCTTCTGTGCAATGGAGGCACGCGAAGGTTTCTTCGTCACACTCTTTGGGGTCGAGCTTGTGTTCACCGAAGTCGTGACGGCGTCTGTTGGGTTGGCTGGTTTCAGCTGCCCTGGCTCTTCCTCCACACCCGTCGTGACCTTGTCGGGGTTGTCCGCAGGGGTGTCCTTTTGGGGAAGGATTGATGGCTCAGCCTCTGACTTTGAGCCATTGATCGACTCTTTCAAAGCAGGCTTCTCTTTCTGATCATGTTCTGGGGTATCAAGGCTGCTCTTCTCTTGGGTTGCCGTATTCGTTGATGCCTGATCATGTCCACTCGGAGTAGCCAGAGTCGCTTGAGTCGCCGTCTCACCGTTAACAGGTTCTGAGACTGGTTGGGTGGTTTGGCTCAACAAGGTGGATTTCTGGGCGTCAGTAGATATTGTATTGGAGTTCTGTTGGTTGTCGGTAGTGGGGTCGTTCTCCTTCTTGAGGCCGCTGTCGAGACTGTCTACTGCGCTGGAGTCCGTGGCACCGTTGGTATTCATAATTCCTCCAGGGCGATCCACAGAGACGAAACTGGCTCTGACTTTGGAGACTTTGCGTTCCCCGTCCCCTGCTGATGATCTTCCGCTTGGTGAGGAGCTTCGTTGTGCGTCGTTGCCTTGGTTCTCAAACATTGCGCGTAAATTTGACACGCCGCTGTTTGTACGGTCTGTTGACATGACTGTAGATATCTTTGCGTCAGCTTGATGTATTCAGGTCGCGACAGAGGTCCGCTGTAGTGTGCACGAAGCTGTATAGGTGGACCTGAAGTTGATCCGGCAATTGTGAAACACAATTTCATTCGACGCGCCTAGCTTCGATTCAAGGGGCGTCTGATTCAATTGACTTACATTTTGCAAAAAGATAAGACCTCGATCAACTCAACACAACTCTGATACCCATTGAGGTCGTCAGACAGAGCATTCAAAACTGATCACTTCGGAGGATGATCAGCTTGCGGAAGCAGGTCCTGGCCGTTGGAAGGGAGCTCCCTCGAGGCCTGCCAAGACGTCCGAACCCCTGCCCAACCGACGTCACACCAATTTCCCCAGCATTTGGCTGCTCTCTCGCATGTGGTCTCGATCTCTGAGGGACCAAGGCGTTCAACCATCTTTTGAGTACACCTCATGTACTTGGCCCAGCTTCGTTGTTCTCTACGTTCCTCACAAAACTCGTTCGCAATTCTGCCCGTCGACATCCGCATTATGGAAAGCCAACAAAAGCGATACGGTGGTGACTGAGATGTGGAGAGGAACAGAGATGACCGGACTGAGCTGAACGCAGATAGACTGGACAGGTAGAGGGCGCAGATAGACTCGAAATTTTGCTGCATAGCATTTGTCGAGTATCTACTTCGCCCATGTCACCATCCGTCTCGCGCTATTCAGCCACCTGCTTCGTTGGCTGTTCACTAATTGCAGTACCTACCTAGGCTCGGGCTTCGGCTCACCCCACACGAACATGACAACAAGGGTGACGCGGCTTTTGAGCTGGTTGTACGAGTATGAGAAACCAGGAGCAATTTTTCTAAGCGGTAGAGTGTTCATCCACCGCATTTAGCTGCAGTGACCGAGCTGGCCCTTCTGGCGATGCACTTCGCTAACTTTGCGACCGACATCGCACCTCCCGATTTCGCGTCGGCTCCACCTGAGAGTGCATGAGGATGCTACTCGGATGAGCAAGCGAGCTGGACTATTAGATCATCATCATTAATGTCTTGCTACAACCGAAGATTAGGCGCGAAGCATGTCCTCTTGGCGTCCAATACCTTGCAAGTCTACGCCTCCCTCGTGCTTCAAGAGCTCTAGTCTTATGGCCGAAACCGACATCGGCTACCGCTCTTACAACTACCACCATGCTTTGACCTAGCCATGCGCCTGGACACACGTAACTACGTAGCGCGTCCGCGGCCATGCCCTGATTGTGATGCTCGTTTCCAGGGACGGGACATGGCCGCGGTACAATGCCGCTGAGCTAGACACGGTGTCAATGCTGTCGATCGCGAAAGTAAGAGCAAGTTACATGCTCATATATGTGTCTATGGCATCCTTCGCCTCAACATAGTAAGTCCTTCTTCTCGCACCATCTTATCCAAAACTCGTTTCATCCAGTCGTGATGCAGAAGACATTGTGGTTGACCACTACAATCTTGAGTGCTACAGCACATGCTGCCACTATCCAAGATGTGTGCACTACATCCCATGTGCAAGCATCACTACCAGCCGAGGGAGACATTGACGGTGTCACCGTCGACTCGTCTTCGGTCTATGCGACGCCCGTCTACAATGCCTCTGTGAGCGGAGCAGAGTTCTACCCAGATGCCACCTTCGACTACTGTAACGTCTCCTTTGCATACAGCCACAACGGTCGCGACGATCAAGTCCTGCTCCAGTACTGGCTCCCCAGCCCTGACAAGTTCCAGAACCGCTACCTGGCTACTGGTGGAGGAGGCTTTGCCATCTCATCCCAAACACAGTCCCTGCCCGGTGGTATCATCTATGGTGCAGCAGCCGGCACTACTGACGGTGGCTTTGGCGGCTTCAGCAACAATTTCGACTCGGTCTTCCTGCTAGCCAACGGGACAATCAACTACGAGGCCCTATATATGTTTGGCTACCGCGGCATTGGAGAAGCCACCCAGATCGGCTTGGAGCTCACCAAGAACTTCTACAACGCATCCGCGAAAGTCTACACTTACTATCAGGGCTGCTCTGAAGGAGGACGAGAAGGCTGGAGTCAAGTCCAGAAATTCGGTGATCTCTATGACGGTGTCATACCAGGTGCACCAGCCTTCCGTTACGGACAGCAGCAGGTCAACCACTTGACTTCGAACGTCATCGAGAAGACCCTCGACTACTACCCAGCCCCCTGCGAATTCGACAAGATCGTCAACGAGACCATCAAATTCTGCGATCCCCTCGACGGCCTTGCTGACGGCGTCGTGTCCCGCACCGATCTCTGCCTCCTTCAATTCAACATAAACAGCACCATCGGCCTTCCCTACTACTGCGCCGCAACCCAAGGCGGCGGCAACCCCTTCGGCCCCGGCGGCGGCGTAGCACTACCAGCCCAAAACGGCACCGTGACCGCCCAAGCCGCAGCCGTCGCGCAAGCCATCATCAACGGCCTCCACGACACATCGGGCAAGCTAGCCTACATCTCCTACCAGCCATCCGCCAGCTTCGCCGACGCTCAAACCGCCTACAACAACGCCACTGGCTCCTGGGAGCTCTCCATCTCCTCCTTCGGCGGCGAATGGGTCGCCAAGTTCCTCGAGCTGCGCAACGCCAGCACGCTCGAGACCCTCGATGGCGTCACCTACGACACGTTGCGCGACTGGATGCAGCTGGGCTGGCAGCGCTACGAGGACGTCTTGCAGACGACCTGGCCCGACCTGACGGCGTTCCAGTCTCATGGCGGCAAGGTCCTGACGTACCATGGCGAGAGCGACAACAGCATCCCCGCTGGCTCGTCGGTGCACTACCACGAGTCGGTCCGCAACATCATGTACCCCGATCTGGCGTTCAATGAGTCCTCCGAGGCGCTCGGTGATTGGTACAGGCTGTTCCTGGTGCCTGGTGCGGCGCACTGTGGACCGAACTCGGAGCAGCCGAATGGGCCGTTCCCGCAGACGAATCTGGCTGTCTTGATCGATTGGGTGGAGAAGGGAGTTGTGCCCCAGACGCTGAACGCGACGGTTTTGCAGGGGGAGAAGAAGGGGGAGAATAGGCAGATTTGTGCGTGGCCTTTGAGGCCTCTTTGGAGTAGCAATGGGACGTTGGATTGTGTTTATGATCAGGAGAGTATTGATACTTGGATGTACGACTTTGATGCGTACAAGTTGCCTTTGTACTAAGAGCAGGGGTGAGGAAGAAGGGGGGTGAAAGTTGGGTGTATGTGATAGTTATGTAGAGGAGAAGTTCAGATGTATCGCCGGAACCTGCAGATCAAGTGCTTCGCGCAAGAGGAAGAGGTGACAAAGGAATTGAAGCACGAGAGATGCCGCAAGAATAGTGAGATGTTTGTATCATGCATTGCATTCGATCAGCTATGTCGTCTCTCCTCTCCCATGATAACGCATTCCACTCGCGAGACTTCTCTTATCTCACGCAATGTAGCCAGGGTAGAGTTGAACAATTCATTCAGCTGGTCGCACTACCTCTATCGCGCCCGTCGAAAATTTTGAAACTCCCAGTTTGGATGCACATCCTGACCCATAGACCCCTTAAAACTTCGAGAACTGCTTAACCTTGGTGGAGCCGGTCCTTGGCAACACACGGAGGACGTTGAAGCGGACCTGATTCTGCGTTAGTGGGTGGTCCGGGTATGCACTTTTGATCGCCATCTTACAGTCTTGGAGAGAGGACGGCACTGGCCGACGGTGACCTGGTCACCCTCCTCAACACGGAAAGCGGGAGAGACGTGGGCGGCGAGGTTCTTGTGGCGCTTCTCGTAACGGGCGTACTTGGGGATGTAGTGAAGGTACTCGCGGCGAATGACGAGAGTACGGTGCATCTTGGTGGAAACGACGGTGCCGGTCAAGATACGGCCGCGGATGGAGACGAGACCGGTGAAGGGGCACTTCTTGTCTGATTTGATAGTCAGCATCACTATTCCACTGAAATCCTCAATCGTCCAGTATCCTAGAAGGTTGAACATCGATTTTGCTGATAGACGATCCACGAGCTGAATCTCCCCCATTGCCGTTCATTTTGACACTATTTCATCCCATTTCGACGTACCAATGTAGTTGCCCTCAATCGCAGTCTTTGGTGTCCTGAAACCGAGACCGACATCCTTGAACCATCTCCTGCCACCCTTTCCTACTCTCTTGGTCTTTCCGCTCTGTCGCTTCGCGTTGGTGAAGATGTGAGGCTGCTTCTGGTAAGCGCGCTCGCTCTGGACTGCCAATTCGGTGGCCATGTTGTCGACTCGGGTGCTGAATCGATGTGTGGCGGGTGTTGTGCGGTGGTATCGTCGTACGTGGTTGGCAGCAAAGTCTCGAATTTGCGAAGTCGAAATTCAGCTTGTCGAGTGTGCACTTTGCTTGGTCTGTGCGGCGTATCGGGCTCGCGGGCCGTCGACCGGGCGAGTGCTGGAAAATGTGAAGCTTGGCCGGACAAAGTGCACTAGAGAACGGAGACACCCGCTAAGCGATGTTTACTTAGAGGGACCCGCAATGTTTTGATGGTCGCGTCATATTCAAGTGCTCTATGCCACCGCCATCTTTTTGCTGCAGACATTGTGTAGCGCCAACATACTTACAATGGCAGAAATATTGAATAAAGAGAATCTGTCGCCGAATCGGCAGTCGGCCTCTTCCTCCAAGACAATTGGATCCTCCCCAGCCAAGGTGTCAAGAAAGGGTCGGAGCAAGAGCATAGGTCCTACCGAGGGGATCCTTGAGCAGCAAAAGCCCACCGCCTCGCCAAACAAGAATCGGCGCAAGGTGTGTACTACCATCACAACCGGTTTCGCTGCGCAATTTGTATACTGACAGGGACAGTCGTCGTTTGCGCCAGCGCCAAAGTCAATCTTGCCTTCCAAAGAAGATGAAGCAAAGAGAAGAGAAGCGCGGAGGAAGTCACTCGGTTAGTGCTGGACTCAAGACATGACTATGGACACGACTAATTCTGCGCAGCCAACCGACGAGTCTCTTTTGCTCCTGAGGCTACGCTCCACACCTGGGATGTGATCGAGTATATGCGAGAAGCCACAACCTCCTCGACAAGCTCCGGAGACTCGAGGAGAACTAGTAGATCAGATGCCGACGATCAAACTTCAGATTCGGTCGATGTACCTTCAACACCAGATGCCAATGCCTCTCCGGCGCAAAAGAAGAGACGCAGAAGCTCAGCAATTCCACCTCTGAACTTCAACGACCCTGATGAGGATTTCTCCTCGAGCCCTGTGAGCGGTAGTAGTCCTATTGGCGATAGTGGAGAGGAGAGCGATGGTATGGACGAGGTTGAAGACGACGAGGACGACGATGGTAGCGCTATGAGCCTGGTCTCGGCGGAAAACACAGCAGACTTGACTGCGCAATCAGACATGTCCTCTGGAACGAGCGACTCCAGCGCCAGATTAGATGCTGCACTTAGGCAGGCGTCCGAGCTTGCAGGCACACGAGGCATTGAGTACGACGAGTACGGTTACAACTCCGATCAAGGCGGAGAAGATGAGGAAGAAGAGCAAGAAGAGGAGCCTCTCCCCATCGCGCAACAGCAAGGTATGCTCACGCCACTTGCGAAAAACCTAATCGCATTCCAAGACCAGGAAAACGTCAATCCATTCTCTCCGGCATTTAGAGCTGTCAGCGGACGACCATCGACAATCGCCGAGGAAGAGGAAGACGACAACGACCTGAGCATGGACATGACCCGTGCCGTGGGGGGCATTGTAGGGTTTAAGCAGCCAGAAATGTCAACAGACGACGCAACGATGGACTTCACTCAGGTTGCAGGTAAAATCTACCAACCTTCTCCACTCAAGAGCGCTTTGAAACGGAGACGATCTACAGCTGAGACTGGCTCCCCGATGCCCGCTGGAGCAGACTCGCAGCAGAGCGAGATGGGCAGACCCTCTAAGCGTAGGCGCTCATCTGCGGATCGATCATCCATGGGTGACGGCACCATGGACTTCACTGCTGCATTTGGGGCAATTGACGGACCCGGCAACAACAAGGATATGACCATGGAATTCACGACTGCGATTGGTAATATCATCCGAAGCCAGTCTCCTATCAAGGTCAGTCGCAGACAGAGCGTCAGGAGAAGGAGGTCTTCCGCTCAGTCGGTCACGTCAGATGATCAGACTATGGACTTCACAATGGCAGTTGGCGCAATCAAACAGAACCAGGAATCGCCTCTCAAGCCCGTTCCACAGATCGCCGAAGAAGATGAGAGCGAGGAGGTGAATGGGGACTCGAATGAGGACATCTCTATGGAAATGACCGCTGCGCTCGGCAATGTCATGGAAGAAGTCCAGGTTCCACCAAGGCCAACAACTCCCAGTCATCTCTCCTCTCCACTCCGAGAAGATCCACCAACCACACCAAAAGATCAGGGGAGATTCAAGGAAGCTGGCGATCTATCCGCGAAGAAAATGCTGACCCCCGTTTTTATGAAAGAAGCAGGAGTCTCACCTCTTCCAAGCTCTGTTTCTGTCAGAAAGAGCCCGGCGTCAGCTCAGAAGATGACACCTGTGGGTAGAGCGTCCCCCTCTCCCACCAGAACACCGATGGCTCTTCCTGCTCCCAAGAGCCCGGCTGTGAGGACTCCCAGTGCGTCTCCTCCACGAAGCCTCTATCCCGAATTGCCAGAAGCAAAAAGCGTCCTCACCCCAACGCCATCGCCGAACAAGAAGGCCGTAAGTGTTCATGCGACACCAAAGACTCCGAACACCCCCGTGACTCCAGAGCGCAAATCCAGCCCCATCAAAAAGCTCGAGTCGCCATTCAAGCACGCCCGCAACACCAGCGTCAAGCCCGAGCAACCCGTCAGCCCAGCTCGAGCCTCACCCCAACGCACCCAGACCAACATGCTCGACTCGATCCGCGCCATGTCTACGCCTCGCAAGGATAATAACGCCACCCCTCTGAAGCGCCTCAAAGAAATGACCCCCAAAAAGACACCACTTTCCAAAGCCCGCACCCCCCGCGCCGCCACCACCCCTCGAGTGCAGTTCACCGCGCCCTCCCCCTCCCCCAGCGCCCAGCTCAACGCCGAATTCCTCCAATCCCTGTCCACCTCCCAACACGCGCAGCAGAAAGTCACGCTCAACGCCTTCCTCAACGCCGCGGGCATCAAGTTCATGGACCTGACAGCCAGCAAGCGGCGCTACACGGCGGCACCGACGCCGTCGAAGCGGGCACAGTTCTCCGTCACCGAAGACACGCGAGGCCAGGACGAGGCGTCTGCGTTCGTCGAAGCGGTGGTGGCGGGCGCTTGCACGGTGCCGGAACTGGACCTGTATGCGCACGCGTGCCGGGAGCTGAAGCGGTACATGGCCGAGGGCCGGACGGTGCTGAAGCAGTTGGAGAAGGACGTCGAGGCGGAAGCGCCGGCGTTTATGGCTGCTTATCTTGGGACGGGCAAGGAGGGGAGGGCCAAGATGGATACGGTGCTGGGGGATATGAAGACTAAGGCGAGGATGGGGAGTAAGGAGGTTTGGTACGGTTGGCGGAGGGAGTTGTTGGGGGGTTTGGAAGGGGGGTTGAGGGAGGTGGAGCGGGGGCTGGAGGGCGATGAGAAGGAACTGGCGACGAGAGAAGAGACGGTGAGTGGGTTGTCTGAGAGGGAGGAGAGGAGGGCGGAGTTGGAGAGGGAAGTGGCGGCTTTGGAAGAGGTGGTGGAGAGGGAACGCGAAGAAGATCCAGAGGCGTTGGAGGAGGCCAGACTGCAGCTGCTGGAGGTTGATGCGGCGGTTAGTGAGCAGCGAGCGTTGCTTGAACAGCTTCAGCAGGAGCTGGAAGAGCAGGAGCGTCTGGCTGAGTTGTACGTGGACAGCAAGACTGAGGCGCAATCTGCGATTGAGGAGGCGAACAGAGTCAAGGAGGCCTGTCGCGGCATCTCTGTCGAGGAAGTCGCAGCATATCAAGGTGCGTGCTTTCCATCCTCGAAACAAACCCTAACACCAAACACTAACCATTCTACAGCTTCTGTCGCCTCCCTCGAAGCAGCCACCAACTGGCGCATCTCGACCGCCACTGGTTCGTCATTGACCCTCAACTACCGCAATGACCTCCAACTCTTCTTCTCCCCTACTTCGTTCGGCAACGCACCCACGACGCCATCACGACGCAAGTCTCGCTCCCCGCGCAAGCTCACCAATGCGCCCATCTCACTTACCTACATCGCGGACTCTCAAGCGAAGCCGTCTCCGTTGACAACGGAGAAGCGTTTCTTCCTACAAATGATGCGAGCGCACCTGCAAATGGTGGACCAGAGCGCCACATCAGTCAAGTCGCTCCTGAACTTCGTAGCACAAGGCTGGGAAATCGCCATCTCTGCTTCCGAGACCGTTAGACGACTGAAACTCCAACACCCTGTCGACGTCAAGATCTTGAGCGATGAAGCGCTCGGCGTGGACGTCTCCATGCTTCTGCCTGATGTCCAGACCAAGGTCGCTCTCTCATTCGAGATCGGAGCATCAATCATCGAGGGTGAAAAGGGGGTAGTGCTGGAGACGGCGGTGGAGACAAAGGGACGGGTGGTATATGGAGAGCAGTACAAGGAGGGGAAGATGGGGGAGTTCTTGGGGCAAAGGACAGGGAGGGCATTACAAGGAGCAGAGAAGGCGGTGGCGGAGTTGAAGGTCCGACTGGAGAAGACGGGGCGGAAGGGCTGAAATGATGTTATGACCTGTGCATCTCTGATTTTTGATACGATATTGTTGCGAGAATTGATTGTATTCCTCGGACAGCTTTTCTGAAAATGACGAATTATTTGCTTTGCCGTTGGAATGCTGGTTTTGACATATGCATGGACATGCAGGTCCAGAAGCGGTGAGGTCAACCGGTGTGAGAGAGGATGAACTGGCTTCAAGATCGGGGAACTACGCCAGGTACATGCAGCATTGCAAATCCGACCGCTGTAGATCATGGCTTCCAGGCATATGGGAAGTCGTCACAATGTGGAAATCATGGAGTCGGGCGGCCCCTTTCGATGCCCGAAAGGGCAAGTGAGAGGACTTGCTTGTGCTCTTCCTGGGCTATCAAAGTGGCGTTGGAGGTGGAGAGCTGGACGATTGTCTGTGCTGTTCAACCCGATCTGGTTGTTTGGAAAAAGCAAGTATGGTTGTGGTAGTGCAGTTGCGGATGAAATCCATGTGTGTTTACGATCTGAAGGGGCGACGTCGCTGCAGGTCGCGTGTGCATGTCCTATGTTGCGCTTCCCTTTCTGCATACGAAGAGCCTTTCACCATAGAAAGAGCTTGTCAGCATCTTTGGCATAAGGATATCGGCTAGGATACTGTACGCAAACATCTCGTCGCAATGAGCAGACACTATTGCAAGGTTCTTCAAAAGCCAAAAGCCGTTTTGGCTGCAGGACCAATTTCGCAGTGGAGATGCATACATGGGCCGGACAAGTTTTGGTGAGACGTGGCGTCGCTTGTTTGCATCCCTCTTATCCTCTTGTGCTCTTTGCCGCAGAGCCACATCAAACCTTGACATCGGAAGTTTGGTTGACAGAGATCGTCGCCGTTCATTGGATTCTCCTCACAGATGGTCTTGCGAGTTTGTTCATCGAACTGCGGGGTTCGCACTTGCCGGGCATGGTGTTTCTGCCCTTGGTCTTGTGGTAGCGAACCCCTTCTGAAGAGTATCACAAGCAAATCGCTCCGTCTAGTGCAGATCTTTCTGGACCTGCTGGGACAGGGTTGTTTGCCGATCTGCCGCTGCTCCAGAGCGGAGTCGCGACCGCGTAGGGACATGGAGATATTCACCATTTCGGAGCGCCCTTTGCACGACGCCATCATCTGCGCCCTTGCGGCACAGCAGCAGCTTGTTCCTGGCCCGTCTAAACGGGTGGCTCTGGTGTTGTGCTCGCTTCTTGCATCTTGTGGCTGCGGATTTGAGCGATGGGATGCAAAGTGGAGATGCACTATGAGATTTTGTGATTCTGTGCCACCGTTTGCCGGGTGCCTGCATGCAGTGTCTGATTGTTCCTATTGTGTCTCTGAAATCCATGTCCGAGGCACGGTCTGACAAGGTTGATTGCTTTTGTCTCCTGCATCACTCTACAGCAGACACTCGAAAGCGTCCAAGGCTTTTGATGAGCTTGGACGACGGGCCGGGGAGGACAAGAGAGGCACGATTGGTTGAGGTGGTCGACAGGGGAGAAGCTCTCGTCCGAAGGCGGCCCTTGGCCATCTAGCGCCTCTGCTAACCCTGCTACGAGTGCTAACCCCCGCCCGCCCAAGCGACGAGGCCCGAGTCGACTGTGCTTTTTGGCTTTTGATGCCGATATTGATTTCTCCCCACGGCCGTTGCAGCCATGCCTCTGGCGCTCTGTGCATCTGTGCCTGGTGTTCCTGGACCTGACAAACCCTCAACTGCCCTGCCTGTCCGTTTCATCTGACCTCACAGCACCTCACCTCGACTTTCTGCGGACCTTCTCACCTCCAAACGGTCTTTTACAAACGTCTATCCAGATGGTCCTTTTGTGACCGCGAAGAACACCCTCTGAGGCCCGCTTCCCGCGTTGGCTCGCTATACGGACTAATTTCGCGCCGCGTATTTTTGGCAACCAACCATTCTCACAAAGCGGCTCGCCCATCAGCTATTGCTCTCAGCCCGTCCAATATGTCGCATTCGGCTCAGGTAAGCGCTCTCTTTCTCTTCTTACCGTGACATTTGAGGACTATCTCGTCCGGATTCTGTGCGACCACGTCTGCGTCGAAATACCAACGCTTCTGCTTGTACCGCTCAAGTCTGGACGGGTTTCTCTTCTACCAGACTTCACATCCTGGAAGCAAAAACTAACATGGATTGGTTCCGACAGCACTCAATCGCTTCCACGCCTATCTCATCAGCAAACACAACACCCCAGCGTCTTTCAAATCTGTACCAATACCACAATGCTCCAGAAGTCGCCCCCGCGGCCGGTCTCGAATACGATGACTCGATCCACCCATACTCCGACAAATACCCTGTCGTCAATTCGTCACAATACTCGTCAAGCACGCTCAAAAGCAAATCGATAGCGCCGAGTGGAGGCAAGCCGCCCGTCATCATCTTCGGCATGAAGCTGCGCACCTTTTTCGTCGTGAGCTTCATCGTCGTCCTCATCATCATTGGCGCAGCAGTGGGAGGCGCATTGGGCCGACCCAAAGCCGCCTCGGCCATGCCAGTGGCGTAAGCATCCCCTGACCTCTCAATCGATTCCACAGAGTCTAAAACCATACAGCACCACGGCTACCGAGAGCCCAAATCAAACCCTCATGCCCAACATCACCGCCACCGCAACCCCGACAGCCACCGCCATCACATCCACCTTCAACGCCCCAATTCCCACCTACTCCATCCTAAACGACTGCCCCCAATCCAACAACACAGTCTACACTACCCGCCCCCTGTCATCCTCCTCCGACTCTCCAACCTACAACTACACGAAACACTGCGACCTCGACTCGCCCCTCTCGCAAAATGGCGCCCGCACCCTCAGCGAGGCCTTCGTCTACTCCTTCAACGACTGCATCCAAGTCTGCGCCAGCTTGAACTTCTGGCAGAACGCCCAGAACTGCACGAGCGCTGTATTCGTGCTGGACGGTCAGCGGCCCGCGAATTGCTTTGTCGGCCAGGCGGACGTGAGTGAGGGTGCAAAGGCGTTCGCGAGTAGGAGTGGAGTCAACGTGGCGCTGTTGCAGGTTGAGGGATGAGTAGTTCGTCGAAAGGGGCATGGAAGAAGGAATGCATTTGCATACGACAAGCATGAGTTTCCGAGCGATGCATATGGGGCACGGTAATGGCGTTGGGATAATACGAGCGTGGACGGATGAGGACCTGTCATTACTGGATCGGAAACGAGAGTCTGGTAGGACATGGATAGAGGAGCCTTGTCCGCATGTGTACAGCGCGAGACTTGTACATCAGCGCCGATGCAACTGCGAATGGCAAACGCCAGCAGCGACGGGGGGCAGCGCGACTATTTCACACGTCGGAAGAAATACAAAGCAAGAGTCAAGACAGCAGAAGAGAAGAGAGAAGATTAAGCAAAACAGCAAGATACCCTAAGATAGATACAGCAGTATCGTCAAGCAAACAAAGTTCCAAGCCCTACCATTCCAGCTCACTTCTCCCCACCCCTAACCTCCAATCCATACCGTCCCCACTCCTCCCTCCCCACCCTCCCCGGCGCTTTGACAAGCGCGTCTACACCGCCACCCCCCTTCGGAAACGCCATGACGTCCCTCACGCTCTCCCTCCCCAACATGAGCATTACCAGCCTATCCAAGCCCAGCGCCATCCCAGCATGAGGTGGACACCCCGCCCGCAACACCTCCAGCAGATGCTCAAAGTCCTGCATTCTCTCGTCCGACAACTTCAAAATGTCTTTCAGCACGAGGCGTTGCAGCGCGGAGTGGTGAATACGGCGCGAGCCGCCGCCCAGCTCGATGCCGTTGAGGACGAGGTCGTAGTGCGCTGCTTTTGCGGCGAGGGGGTCGGTGAGGAGGAGGTGCGCGTCCGTTTCGGAGAGGGGCGCGGTGAAGGGGTGGTGCGTTGAGGAGGGGGGAACGGGGGAGGAAGAGGGGTTGGAGGCGTTGAGGTCGGATTGCAATGAGGTGGGGGCTGGTGTGGCGTCGTTGCTTGGGGGTGAGGGGGTTGGGGGCGTGAAGAGGGGGAAGGAGGTCACCCAGAGGAAGTTCCAGCCTGTTGGCTTGGGGAGGAGAGATTGAGATACGGCGGCGCGGTGGAGGGCGAGGCGAAGGTTGCCGATCGAGGTGAAGCCGCCTGAGTAGGGCGTGTTGGGGCGGGCTTGGAGGACAACGAGGTCGCCTTCTTCGAGGGAGAGGGTCTCTTCGAGGTACTCTGCTGCTTCGAAGCCGAAGGGTTGAAGTCCGCCGAGCGGTTTGCGGGAGGAGTAGATGAAGATGCCTGGCTGGCCGTCCGGGTTTGAATTGAAGGGACGGGAGTCAGGGCTGTCCATGAAGGAGGATACGAAGTCGGCTGTCTCACGCGGGTTTTCGGAGATGGACATCTTGAAGACTTCCACCGCGGGTTGTTCCAGGTCGCTGATCTTTTTGACTAGGTCAACGGGCAGCATGTATTCGATGCGAGAGATCTTCGAATCGAAACGCGTATCCGGCTTATCGGAGCCATAGGCTGACATTGCTTCTTCGTAGGTCATGCGAGGGAAAGGCGACGACCAAAGGTCGATTTGGAGGAGTTCATGCCACATGGTCTTGACCAGTCCTTCAATAATCAGCATAACATCCTCCTGTCCAGCGAATGCCATCTCAATATCAATCTGAGTGAATTCAGGCTGCCTGTCCGCCCTAAGGTCTTCATCGCGGAAGCACTTGGCGATCTGCATATACCTTGGAATGCCGGAGGCCATGAGTATCTGCTTGTATTGTTGAGGGCTTTGAGGTAATGCATACGCGTGCCCAGGTGTCCTTGTGGGAACCAGAAACTCGTGAGCGCCTTCTGGAGTGGACTTGAACAGCAGCGGCGTTTCTACCTCGGCAAAGGCATGGGTGTCGCACAAGTACGATCGTACCCGATTATACACTTGACTGCGAAAGAACAAAGCTTCTCTAGCAGCTCTACTTGTACGCAGTTGCAGATGTCGCTGTTCGGATGGGATGACAGTGCCTTCAGCAACGACAATATCCTTAGGAAAGTCGTTCAATGGTATTATGTCTGCCACGTTGATCTCAACATTCGTGACTCGTCTGGGACCAGATATGTCCCTGTCTGCCGATGAAGGGGGGGCTTTCCGCGCTTCCGCAATTCCCCTGACCGCGACGGGAGCGAAGGGGCGGATTGACTTGAGTTTCTCCTTGATGACCCCAAACTCTGAAGTCGAAGCATGGAGCTTGAGCTGGACCGAATAGGTACCATCGACGCTAGTGAGTTCAACAAATGTCAATTTGGCGGAGGCATTTCTCTGATTTCCCACATAACCATGTAGGATTATGGTGTCATTTGTGTCGCCAGAGTAGTCGCCCGAAAGATGTTCGATCTCATGTGTGGCAACAGGGAAATGGACTATTCTGGTTAGCATTGAAAGAGAAGAGAGAGATTATGTCTTACAGGAAGAGTTGAAGTCTTCGATGATTCGTTGTGGTGAGTTGCTGTCGTCTGTGCCGTTCCTGGCGATTGCAGTGCTCACGAATCCTCTTCGACTCACTTCATGCTTCGGAGTAGCCTGTGGTAGTATCGTTCGTGCAAGAAGCGTGCGATGCCAATATTGAAGAGGGAGGACTGATTGCCATCGTGCAAAGACGTTCAGCCTTTGACGCAGCATCAACGATATTTGTTATACCAGGAAGTGATGTGAAGTATGGTTATGTATGCTCGAAAGTTTGCTGCATCTCGAGTCAAGCACGGAGCTCGGCCGCGATTTTGCCGATGTTTATAAATTTTGGTTTCTGACAGGTCAAGCATTCTTTCTTCCTCATGACCTTCCAAGTTTATAACATGTGAGTGTTGTCGCCTGAATGAGACGATCATTTGCTAATACCTGTAAGATGATGAGAACTTAGCGTGTAAGATTCGAGCTGTCTTCAATTTTGTCCATAAGCTCTCCCTTCGGGGCTCAAGTGGCTTATTTGCGAGGTTGAAGCAGCATGATATCTGCGTTCGGCACACACACCTTGTTACTACAACGGACGCGAAGACAACATCTCTGACCTTTGACTTGGAAGGAATCTACGCAGATAGCCCCTATGCGAATTTCATTACTCAATCAAAGTTGTTCCAAATGCAACTCAGATCGTCAAGCCAACCCTATCACGGCATTGTTGTGACTGCTTTCATGGGTTTCTTCCACTGCATATGTATCTCATCGCCAATCACATGATGGAGAAGCAAGAGAGCCACCTCGATGTCTGTCTCTCCAACGATCGGCGTAGAACAAGTCCAACTTCAACAGGTTGAATTGTCGCTTCAGTGACACTTTGACCGTAACAAGTCTGCAACAGAAGCAGTGCCTAGTCTTACACTCTTCTTATTAGCATGATACCAGTAAACGATGTGAACTCGGATTGAAGTGATACTTATATTACCGCTGTCCAATTGGTGGATGCCAAGGCCAAGCAACCAATGACGAAGGTTTGCGGAACCGGATGAAGCGCGACCAGCATTCAAGTCGAGCTGCACTTCTGTGACAAGCTAACTTCTTGCTCAACCATCGATGACCTCGACTCTACCGTGAGCCCTACATTTCCCTTTTCGACAAACAATGCTGCCTCATGGCCCATGATAAGACCTGCAATTCCTACCCTACGCCTTGAGGATTCTCCAATTGTCATAGATCCAACACCGCAATCTCCGGACGGGCCTCCACCATGGCCAGCACATTTGAGAAGTCAGTTAAGGGTGGTACAAAGATAAAGGTCTGTACATGACACTTCCACTCGCCGGGCGACCAATTCTGACATTCTGTATAGCTTGCGCCTCCGAAGGCCAAGTACGTCGAGCATATCCTCCTCTCAACCCATTCTGGTGAAGCTGGTGTCGCCGAGGTCTTCCGAACACTCCAGAATCGGCTTAGGGACTCGACATGGACAATAGTGTTCAAGGCCCTGATCATCGTACACCTGATGATCAAAGATGGGCAGAAAGATGTGACGTTGGCATATTTAGCGGCCAATCCGAGGAACAGGCTGGCCCTCAACTCCTTTACCGATGGTACGCATTCCGTTAAACGCGGACCACCTGCAAGGGAGTGGTCTCCTGGCACATTTCGCGAGAGTACGCGCACCTCCAGGATGGGCGCATGAGACGAGTGCTAGTTCGGGGCTGACACTGAGATTTGTAGTTCAAACACAAGGACAGAATATCCGACGATACTCGGAGTACCTTCTAGCGAGGACGCTCGCCTTTGCCGACACCAAGGTGGACTACTGCAAGATTGGAGCCCTCGAGCGCGTCAAGAGCCTGTCTATCGACAAGGGCCTCTTAAGAGAGACTGGCGCAATTCAAGATCAGATTCGAGCACTGCTTAAATGTGATGTATGACATACTAAGGCTGGTCATCGGGTCAGAAGGATGGAGACTGACGGGCCCAGTTCTTTTCCAGAGAGTCTGAAAACGACATTGCCCTCATGGCATTCCGATTGATCACTCAGGATCTTCTCGATCTATACGCAGCCATGAATCAGGCTGTCATGAATGTGTTGAGCCGCTACTTCGAGCTCTCACGTGTTGATGCTGAGCGCGCCATTACTCTATACAAGACCTTCACCAAACAGACGGATCAAGTCGTACGCTTCCTTAGCATTGCGCGATCCTATGAGAATGTTACTCGTCTAGAGATTCCAAAGATCAAGCATGCCCCAACTAGTCTTACCAAGTCTTTAGAAGAGTACCTCAACGACAAGGATTTTGACACAAATAGAAGGCAGTACATCGCTGCCCAGCAGGGACGGAAAGGCACAAAGTTCGAGGGCAAATCTTTCCTCGAAGGTGGCGAATCGGGTGGTGCATCAAAGGAAGCTGAGACACCAAGCCCTTCAAAACCGTCTAATCCAGATACGCAAGCGCAAAGCGCTTCGACGTCGCAGGCCAAAGGACCTGCACCTGACTTGATCGATTTCTTTGATTCGATAGAGCAGCAGCAACAGCCAATGGCACATCAACCTCCCGAGCAGTTTCCTCAACAGCAGCCAATGATGACAGGGATGCCAGCTCAACATACAGGCTATCCTCAGATAGGCAATGGGTTTGAGCAGAATCAGACGGGCACCAATCCCTTCGGCCAGTACATGCAGCAGCCTGCTCAGCCCATGAACCCACAATTTACTGGCATGGGATTTGGCGGATACGGTCCTCAGCCGCCCCAGCAATTCGTGCAGGCAGATGGACAATACCAGGACATGTCACAACAGCAGACTGGCATGACCCAGATTGATCCCCAACAGACGGCGCAACCAATCGGTCAGCCAAGACCTCTCGTCCCGCAATCCACCAACCCATTCCGTGCTTCCATGGTCTACCCTCAAAACACCATGTCTCCGGCCTCACCACAGTCCACTAACCCATTCGCGCGCATGTCACAAGCCCCGACCCTCAATGGCATCCCCGAACAGCAACTACCACAGCAACAGCAGCAAATGCAGCCTCAACCAACAGGCGGGTTTGGACAGGACAACCTACAACAGTTCCAATCTCAAGCGCCAATCCAGATCCAGAGGACCGGCACAAACCCATTCGCCAAGCAACCTCAGCAGACGGGTCAGAGCCAACCGAATACCCCTCAGGCACTGTCGCCAATGGTGACCGGTAGTACCAACCCCTTCCGACAAAGCATGTTTGTCAACCAACAGACAGGACGGGGATGGCAGACGGGTCAGCAAGGCAGTATTGGCGGCTTGGAGCAGATGGAGACCGTGCCCGTCTTTCCTCGACCTGGACAATGAGCTCAAACGATGGTGATATGGGAAGAGTGCGCCCGATGAAGGACGGACAACTGTACGCGACATGGATATTGTCAGCGTAATGTGTGGCAAACTAAGCATAATACTGAGCGTGGCGCAAGCGGGTCTGGCTTCTTGGCATGTTTTTGGCTGTTAGAATTTACTGCTTAGATTCCCGCGTGACCGAGTCTGCACGCACTTTTGGTTCCAAGTGTGCTTCGAAGTGCAAAGACTGGACACACCAGTGAGTACAACCCACGGCCAAGACACTAGCGGCGACGCGGGATTGTTAAGAAGTGAGCGAAGCTTCATCAATTATCATCTGTCGAGTAGAGATCATATCCAATCGCCTTGAATGCCGATACCGAGCGACTGGCCCAATGGCTGATCCCACTTCCTTCTCGCCTTGATCCGAAAACGCAGTAATCTATAGAGGTATCGACCGGTCCACCTAATTCCCTTGTCCTAACGAGTGCCCGTAACTCCCTTCCCGCAATGCATGGTCATTATGAATTTCTGCCCTCTCAAGCTTTCCCCCCCCCCTGATTATGGTATTTCATGACTACTGCTCACACCCGTCCCCTTAACATCCTGAGTCTCGCGTCGCCCTCCTCGATCCTAGTCCCGGTCGGCACGCGGGTCAATGGCTGCCCCACAGTCGTCGTGCTGCCGTCGCTTCTCGGGCTGCTGAACCCCGTCCCCGGAGTCCTAGTCACTGCGCTGAAGCCACCTGTCGGGCTCACTCGACCACTGGAGTGTCCGCTACCGGCAATCTGTGCGATTGAGTTGTTCTCGTGGCTGCCGCTGCGCAGAGGCAGCTCTGTCCCGCTTCTGGGTACTGAGCTTGAATAGGTGGGCGAGCGGGCACCAGGAGACGGAGGGCGCGACGTGGCTTCCATGTAGCTGGGCGGATACTCTGTGTAAGGGGTGACATTGCCGCTTGAGCGGAGGGCGGTGCCGTAGCTGGGGATGCGGGTGAGGTCGTTCATGTCGTAGTTGTTTCTGCTGATGGCTTCGGCAGGGACTTCGTCGGAGGCACGGCGCGATTGAGGAAGGGAAGCGCTGTGAGGGGAGTGTACAGGTGGTGTGCTGCGGCTCGTGTGCACACCGCTGGCACTATAGCTATGTAGTGGTGAGGGACGTGGTGAGGTCGCGCCGTGTGAGTAGTGTGGTGATTGGGGAGGAACGCTGGTGTTGAGCCCTGGTAGAGAATCTTCTTGGAGGGAAGCGAGTCGAGATCGGAGAAGTGCAGAATTGATGCTGTTGCCGTGCTGACCTTCAGGGGTCAGACTGTTGATGATCCCATTGAGATTCTCGTTCGACCCTCTTCGGCTGAGCGCTGCAGTCGGTGTCGCGAAACCAGATGGGGCAGTAGTATGGTACCCGCTGGGTGCTATGTCACTGTATAACTCATCAAGCTGATGCTGACCATAAGTCGGAGGCGCATTCACTGCCGTCTCTTGGGTGTTCAACTCTTCCTCTGAAAGGTCCGTGGTGCCGCTCTGCACAGTATTCGAGTCATCAATCGGTAGGTTGGGAGAAATGAAGAGCTTGACGGGAAGTCTGCAGACCAGCTAAAAGCTTGTCAGTATTGGACCCCTGCAAAGGTGGCTAAGGGCTACAAACCTGCGATGTGTGTCCCTCAGGATTATGAATGTTGACCATGAGCTTGAACTTGTGCGTGATGTTGATGGAGTGGCTGTCCACGTCCTGCCGACACTGCTTGAGTGATTTTGGCAGCGGTAACCTCGCCTTGAAAGAGTATCGTTCATCCTCCATCATGGGATTGTCGGGCGATTCGTCCTGGAACTCGACCCGTGAGTCTTCTGGGAAGGCCATCTCCTGCTTCGCAACCTCAATCTCGTCTTGCTTCACCCTGTCGCCACGAAAATCATTCGAGCTACCCGGCGATATTCTTTTCGTTACATTCTCCATGAGGCGCAGCTCGACTTTGCCCAGAGTGATGCCTTTCCTAATAGGAGCCAGATCCACCTCGGCCAGGATGGATGTGCCAAATACGACCGCATCCGAAGGTATTGATATACTGTAGCTGATCTTGTTGGCCCAAATGTCCGCGTTGGTTCTCGACCTCGTCGTCTCCATCTGGTCTGCTCCTAAAGTCCGAACTAGTCTGATGTGGGTGCTCGAGTGCAAGTCTTTCTGGTTCCACGATGGTCGCTCAACGTCGGCGTGAAGGTTGTAGACTAGCCATGTGCTCGGGAAGCCCTCGACACTCTCTGGCATGCTCGGGTGCAGTGTGAACTCAAAGGGCCATTCTATGACCCCTGCCTTGATCTTGTGGCTACCACTTGTGCCTAAATTCTTGATGTCGTGGTAGAAGGTCTGCTTGTCGGTGACTTCGCCGGCGGAGACGCCGCCAGAGTAGAACCATCTGAGAAGGCAGTCAGCCATGTGGTCGCTCTCTCCCGTGGTGGATCATCTTACGCTACTCGTCTCTTCCCTTCGAGGCGAATCTTCACGCCTTTGATGCTCATGGACTCTGCAGCATCGAGGCGAACCACGCCGCGGAGCTTGACTTCCTGTGCAGCATGCTCATCTCCATGAAAGACGACAAATTTGGTGTCTGGACTGAACAATTGTTAGGCGGATACGTTTATTGATTGGCAGTGACGTAGACGTACATGACCTCCAAATGAGTCTTGTTGCGGTGTGGTTGCGACAGCATTGTGAATTGCTTGTCGCAGATATTAGCGTAGTGTCATGAATAAGTAATATCGAAGTAGCCTTGCAAAGGCCGTAAAGCCTGAGTGGTACACTGAGAAGTAACTACACGAGCTGAGGAATAAAAGAAGGGTCGAGTGAACAAAGAGTCAGATCAGCTTGGCAACCGCGGGCAAACGCAAAATGCTCAGAGTGTTTGCAGATCCAGAGCAAGGATCAATCTTTGGTCAATCTCTATTTTCTTCCTAGCGCTATCTGGCAGGCACAAGCTCGGTCTTTCCCGAGTGCACGAAGATTTCAGAGTCGATGGCGCCATCATGCGGTCCTTGTGACAGAGCAGGAAAGGGTCGCAGCGCGATGAGGTGGGCTAATCTGTCGTGGTTGAAGATAATAGACCGGGAGTTCTGCCGGTTGGGATAACGAAGTGGACTGTCGACGGTAATAGCCAGTTTCACATGTTTGGTGCATACCATATCTTTGTGTTACATGCTTGTTTCTTGCCGCAGTGATCTACAATGCTGCACGACATGACTGCATTCATGCCGCGCCAACCTGCCGTGTCGTTCACATGCTTTCAAAAGTTGTGCGACCTGGTAGCTACCAGGCCTCTGTCCAAATGCGGCAATGACGAAAGCGCGGCTTCTCCTCCAAAGCGCCGCGGGCGGTGAAAGACCCTGGCCAACGTTCTTGAATGGACGAGGTTGTTTGGTGGTCCTTTGGTGGTCCTCTGGTGGTCCCGACTGCGATAAAGCCGGCGCAATTGCGGCGGCTTATCTCAATAGGGCTGAAGCGGCGGACGTTTCCCATCATTCCCACCTAATTCCCACCGGGCACCGTTTGGCAAAGGATGTGGCTGCTTCCAAGGAGCGCAAGTTTTCTAGAGCAATCTGTTTCCGAATCTGCGGGAAAGTACATGGACGTTGTATCTACAGAGCCGCAACATGATGTATTTGACATTGATTTAGAGTTCATCCTCCGAAGCCCCTTCTTTCGGTCGGTCCCAGGTACGAATGTGGCCTGGAGAGATTCTGTTAGCATCTTGCACACGTCGAGATCGTGTTGGGTGAACCCTACCGTCGTGGCACACGGATATGATACAATCTTCTTCGAATCCCAACCAGCTCAACGGATGGTCATCTACCTGCTTCGACTGTTCCAAAGGTTAGCTGACTTTGTTCTTGTGACACGTGAAAGGATGATAGACCCACCATGACCGGTGGTATCATGGCAGTATTTGCTCTAGGCTCCACTCCATGCACGATGCCGTTGCTCTCTGTACCTTCCAGGTTTTGGGTATCTATGGTAGGTCGCGGTGATTGAATGCTCGCTCCTGTACTCTCCTTGCGCCCCGTCGCAGTGGATACACTGGTCCTCGGGCGGATCATGTTCTTCGTCACGTTAGGTATACCTGCATCCGTCTTTATTTAAGATACGCACCGTCTTGGGTCTTCCCAACATGCCCACCGAAAAGTCCCACAACAGCAGGCGGCAGTCCTCCCCTACGCTCCCAAATCTGTAGTTGCGCTCGTCACATCGCCATGGATCAAATTTGACGTCCATGACCCAGCTAGAATGACCCTGGCATCTCGCCACGAGCGCTCCGTCTGCAAAAGACCAGATGCTGACCAAGTCGTCTTGACCACCAGTGAGAATGTACCGTCCGTCCGGCGACCACGTCACTGAGATTAGCCCGCCGTAATATGACCTGTACACATCGAGCAGCTTCTCCTTCAAAAAGTCAATGATCTTGAGTGTGCCGTCTTCTGACACGACTGCAAGATGTGTTCCGTCGGGCGAAAAGGCAATGTTGTTGATCTTTTGCCTCCCCAGTCGCCAATAGGACACAGGATTTGTTTTCTGGTTCCTCGACTGGACCGACTTCTTGACTTCCATCATTGGCACAGAGTGGCCGTTGACACCCTCTTCGTGTGCTGGCGTCGAATCCTCTGGTACGAAAGGAGCATCTTCTTTCTCCTTATCGTACACAACCAACGAGCCGTCCATGTGCGCTGCTATGAAAAGATTCTCGCTATTAGGCAGCCAGTAGATGCTTGAAATGGCTGAAGTATTGACTGCACCGTTCTTGTTCAGTCGTGTGTACTTCTGAGACATTGGCTCGTACCAGATCATGTCTGATGTATTGTATCCAAATATCACATCCAGATTCGTCGCGCTCTTCGTGTACTGATTGACATCGTGGCAGAGGGCGTTTGCTTTTGTGAACAGGATCTTAGTGAGATTCTCAACCTAGGTCGCATTAGTCCCAAAGATTGTACATCACTTGCTTCTTGACAATTGACCTTGGTTTCTGATGACAAGTCCAACCACTGCACCGCTCTGTTGATATTGGCAAATGCAAAGATGCCTTCCGGGCTTCTATCCGTCACTCGCTTCTGCAACGCTTCATGGGGTATCACTCTTGAAACAAACGACGAATTACTCTTAACAATATTGTTCTTTGGCTTCTTCTTCTTGGCCGCGTCCTTGCTGCTCTTCTCACCATTCACTACGGTCAGCGCCGGGTTGTCGCTTCCAAAAACTGCCGTCGCACTGCTGGTCATCGAATATTCTGTACCGTTGGTTTTGAGGTTGGAGTCTCCATCGCTATTCGACGATTGCGGTGTTTCCTCCGATATGCTGGGTGGTATAGCAGAGCGAGCACTGTTGGCAGTGGCCAGTCGATAGAGTGCGTGCGACGGTCTTCTTTTCGGAGCGACGATGGCAAGAGAAAGCTTCGTGCCGGTCTTGGGCAGGTCGACTGTCGTTGCGAGAGGATTGTTATTCGGAGCTGGGATGTCTGAAGGATGAGGTGGCGGTGTCGCAAGGTGAACCTCGTCGCGCAATTTGTAGATACCCTCACCCAATACGAGCTGATACTCTGGCCCTTCGTGGTGCTTGATCGTATTGTTCGTCTCCACCAAGGGCCCACCGGGCATACCAGGGTAGAGCCTACCAGCAGTATAGCTGGGAGGAGGAGGGAGGACACTGGATTGACAAGGTCAGCCGTGCATCGAAAGGACAGGATTGCGGCGTGGTCACGCACAACATCGTGACAGAATGCGCGAGGACGAGTCGGAGTGGTTGTCAGGCAGGAAGCCTTTCGAGCCTCTACACTATCATGGCATTGGAGTAAGGTATTGAGTGATAAATAAGCGTTTCCGTAGGAAAGGTGAGCGAGTGTGGCAGTCTTGTTGGAGGCTAGAACGTTGCAGAGTGCAGACGAAGCTCGAGTCGCAAGTCGTGTGGGGGTTGACGGCGCCTGTGTGGAGACGAGTCCGCGAGGGAACCCATGACTTGGCAGTCGAATTTATCCGACGAGGGTGGAAATGTATCTCGTGCTGGCATCGAACTTGACCTGGAGGCTGGCGGTGTGTGTGTTAGTCCTGATGAAGGCAGCTATGATCTCAAACCCAATCTTCCCGCCAATGCCCTGACATGTGACAAGCTCGCCGACAGCAAGGGAGCATCTCTTGCCATGCGATGACCATGTGCACTTGCGGAGAGACTAGCGTCCGAGCTCAACCTTGTTCCCACGGTGGGTCCACAGCTTGGGTGGTTAGCAATTTATTTTCGTGTCAACACTCCGAAACACGCGTTGATTCGACAGAGCTTGTTGACTTTTCCTCTCTCCTTTCATTGTAGCATTGGGACCTTGCGACGCTTCGAATACGCATGAATGATGTGCATGAGACCGGAATAACGACACTTTCACGACTGTATAGTTGCAACGCCCAAAATCAGACATAATGTTTCCTATACCACGACTACTGGCCAGAAGCACAAGAGCAGGGTCACAGCTGGCCAACGTCCGCTCCAGTCCACCGTTCCCGCAGCTGCAATGCCGCAATGCTGCCAGAGTCGCAAAAGCTACCTCTCCTCCTGCATCTGCGCCTGAGCTGTCCATTCCGCCAGTCAAGAAAACCCGAGCAAAGAGCACTACAGCGACCCCAAAGACGCCAAAGGCAACGACAAAGAAGAGTGCCAAAAGCCCTGTTCCCTCAGAAGAGACGCAACCTGGTCCCGCCAAGACTACAAAAAGAAAGGCATCGACCTCAACAAAAGCTGCAAAGACCGAGAAGACACCCAAAGCTGAAAAAGCCTCGAAGCCTGAGAAGGCAGTAAAGGTCCCTAAGACAGCAAAGTCAAGCTCGACGGCGGAACCGAAGGTCAGAAAGACGAGAACTACCAAGAAGGCCGCTGTGACGGAAAGTGACACAACGGTAGTAGCGCCTGCAGCATCAACCGTAGTATCAACCCCTTCGTCACCGTCAACAGCCGCCACAGAGCATACCGCAGTCGATGATCAGCCTGTTCCCGTATCAGAGTCTGTATCAGAACCCGCATCAGAATCACAGCCACCACTTGTAGCCAGTCCAGAAGCAATCCCGGCTGCTGCACAGCAAGCGTCAGAGCCGAGTCGAGCATCAGAACCACCGTCTGACCCCCCGCCAGCTCCGATATCAAGTTCAGCCGCACCTCCCTCTTCACCAGACAGCGTCATCCCGACGGCTGCTGGAACTCCACCAGAGGCAGCAGAAGCAACGCCTATTCCTAGGGTGGACTCATCTTCAGACTCGCCGATCGAGAAGCCTGATGCTCGGTCAGGACCATCGCCTGCAGGACTAGAGTCAACGCCTGTTCCGCTAGGGCAGGCTGGACGCACTCGTCCAGCTCCTGTTCGTCGAACAATCAAAAATGATGACACTGGTTTCGAATTCTCAGACCAAGCCGAGACCCCTGAAGCGCGCTACCGTCGTGGTCTTGCGGCATCAGAACATGTTGCGCAAGGCGGCAAACTACCGCCTCGGTACAAGGGCGCGGCACGACGAGTAACAGCACTCATAGTGGCGCTCCCTTTTGTCATTGTCGGCACGCCGATCGTGTGGGACAGAGTAGTCTTGGGAAAGGAGCCAAAGAAATGGCCTGGTTCGAGCTTTGAAGGTGGCACTTTTACACTCGAACAAGCTGGAGGACTGCAAGGCGGTACAGAGGTCAAGATTGTACCTCAGCGAGACGGCGACTAAAAGGATGAACAATGCTCCGACTCCAGTAATACTTCTGCATCTGCTCAGGCCTTCGAATTCCCAGGCAGTGCAGTACGAGGCACTCTGCTTATACAAGAGAAACATGAATGCACGCCACCGTCTCTTCTCCCCTATGATTCTACGCTTGGTCTTTCTTTGATGTTGGGGCCGCCATCACACTGTCGTGTTACGAGCGCGTTGACTCACGAGATCACCGCGAGTAACGAGAGATATGCAGAAGCACGAGATTCACGTAGGTGCATGGCTTCGTGCCACCATTGCCTACCCGGAGTAATTCGTGTTGTTTTCCAAAGCTGTTACTACCAGGAAGGTCTGGCCGTTGCGACTTCTGTGAGTACAGCTTGTAGAAGGTAGTCATCCAGGAGTCCAGAACGACTCGACTCCATCTGGTTGTCCGCTGTGGCAATTGTGGTGATGTACGCATCCTCGCACCTACATTGGTGTATGCTTCGGTCATTCTCCGTGTAATGCTATGGAGCATCCGGATCTGCATGGTCCAGATGGTAGCATTCCAATCAGTGCACGGGAGTTGACTCAGGTCCATTTGAGGGATCCTGTTTGGGTAAGCTACAACGAAGCCCTTCCTAGAATGAAGCGTAGAACTCTTTGCTTTCTCCTTGGAGCGATTGCTGTGGGTATTGTGTGGACCGAAGTGGAAAACCTTTCCCGGCAGCCAAACGCCGATCTGCACTAGCATCTAGCTCGTCCCCCGATGATCAGCGCAATACACGCCAATATCTAATGGACCCTGGTAGTCATAAAAAATAGTCTATAATTGGTTCGCCCCTCTACGCGTTTGGTATTTTACCTTTCTTCAGTCCTTTCCTGCTTTATAAATGGTCGATCCTCTCGCGGAATCGTTTTCATCGATCAGAGTTGGAATAACGTGATCATGGCGAATTTCGACTGGCATGCTGAGAGGACTGACCTCTCTGGCATGGCACTTTTGGACCGGGCTCCCGAAAGTGAAGGTATCGATCTGAAAGAAGTGCGTCTCTACCGATTGAACAGGGTTCGGGGTGAGATGAAGAAGTATGGCCTTGACGCTGTAATACTTTCCGACCCGGTCAATATTCGCTATGCGACTGGCACTCGAAACATGCAGGTCTTCAGCATGCGCAACGCCGCATCACGATACCTGCTATTGACTGCAAACCGATCAATATTGTTCGAGTTCACAGGATGCCTGCACCTGGGAGAAGGATATGAAACTATCGACGAGGTACGTGCTGCAAAGACGGCTAGTTTCGTTGCAGCGGGTCACGACATCGACGAGCGGGAACGCACGTGGGCCAAAGACATGGGCGAGTTGATCACCGAGCTGGTGGGTAAAGATGCCACTGTTGGCCTGGAACGCTTGAACGCCAACGTCGGTATCTCGTTGAAAGAGCTTGGGTTCAAGATCACCGACGCTCAGAGACCTGTCGAGATGGCACGGGCGATCAAGTCAGCCGAAGAGGTCAAATGCGTTGTTGCATCACTGCGTGCCACTGAGGTCGCAGTCGGCAAGCTTCGTGACGCAGTGCGGCCAGGTATTACCGAGAACGGGCTCTGGTCAGTCCTGCACCAGTCAGTGATTGAGCAGAATGGCGACTACTGTGAGACGCGGCTACTCAGTGCTGGCCAACGCACAAACCCGTGGTTTCAGGAAACGGCAAGCTACAAGATCCGCGAGAACGAGCTGGTAGCCCTCGATACAGACGTGGTAGGCTGTCACGGATACTACTCAGACTTCTCCAGGACATTCCACTCAGGACCCGACGAGCCCACCGCCGAGCAAAGAGAACTCTACAAGGTCGCATACGAGCAAGTCACACACAACATGGGCATCATCAAGCCCGGTATGACCTTCCGCGAATATGCCGATCAGGCGTGGGATATCCCAGACAAATACTACGCCAACCGCTACTACCTTTCAGCGCATGGTTGTGGCATGACAGGCGAGTATCCTTACTTGTATCATCGTGGAGACTTCAAAGACGCTGGTTACGACGGTACCATCGAACCGGGAATGGTTCTTTGTGTTGAAAGCTACATTGGCGAGGAAGGCGGCTCCCAAGGTGTGAAGCTCGAGCAGCAGATTCTCGTCACTGAGACCGGCATTGAACTTCTTTCGAAGTTTCCTTTTGAGGAGGCTTTGCTGAAGTGAGGTGTCACACTGCTGGAATCTCCGTATCTTCTTGAACATCTTAAGTCCACTTTCACTTCACCCATTACATGCAAGTGACACGGTTGTCGAGGCTGTGCCGAGCTTCATGTATGCGGCTTGCTTGTACGCATCGAGACACGAACGAGCCAGACGTAGGTATGTACAATTTCGGCTCCATGCTGATGCCTATGTGAGTCTAGCAGTCACTACCATGCCGTATGTCCACCATCGATCTTGATATCCGTACCAGTCATGAAGCTACTAGCATCACTGAGCAAGTACACCGCCGCTCCACGGTACTCCCTGGGCCCACTCAGTCTGCCCAACATGTTCTGCGTCGGCCACGTCTCCCGTCGATCCGGGTACTGCTCGAACAGCGCCTCCACCATAGCAGTAACAATATACCCCGGACTTATCGTATTGACCCGGATCCCGTACGGGCCCCACTCCGCCGCCAAATTCTTCGCCAACTGAATCAACGCCGCTTTCGACGAGTTATACACCGGACAAATCAGACCCTAGTCAACGTCAGTCGCTCGCCTCAGCCCATCCATCTCCAACCAAACCCACCCGATTAGCCACACTTCCGCTCATGCTAGCAATGAACGCCATACTGCCCCCACGTCCATGTCTCATGACCTCCTTCGCCACCGCCTGCGCCGTCATCAACACGCCCGTGACATTAATCTCAAACATCAAATTCGCGTCACTCTGAGAATACTCCAACGCCGCCGTCTCCTGCTGTATCCCCGCCGCCGCTAACAGCCCATCCATGCGTCCCTCCCGATCGCTAATGTCCCGCACCACCTCATTCAAACCCGGCACATCCCGCACGTCGATCTGCCGATAATGCAGCGTCGTCCCCAGCTCGCTGGCCGCCCGCTTCTGGATCACGGCGAAGTCGGGCGAGGGCTCGGGCAGCCGGTCCAGAGCGTACACCGTCGCGCCCGCTTCCAGGAGGGCCTCGGCTTGTGTGAGCCCGAGACCGCGCGCGGCGCCTGTCACGAGGATCACACGGTCGTGTAGGTTGAATTCGGGGAGCCGTTTGGTGGTGCCGAGGTATGAGGCGGCACTGGCGTTGCTGGCGAGCGTAGGGGCCTCTTCGGCGGGGGGAGCCGGGGGGCCGCGGGAGGGGGACGGCGGGTTGCCGAGGGGTGGGTTGCGGACGTCGGAGGGGGCGAGGAGGCGGGGGGTGAGGAAGAGCGGACGAGTTGTGGAGGGGGCGTGGAGGAGGGGGCGGGTGAGTAGGCGGGTGAGTGGGCGGAGGCGGGTGACGGGCTTCATCTTTGGTAATGGTCTGACCGAGACTGATGGACCCAAAAGAAATAGGAGACCTGAGATGAGTAATGGTCTGTTGGGTTGTGTAGCTAGTTGCTTCTGGGAATACTTGGTTGGTTATATGTGTGCTTTGCGAAAGTGAAAAGAAGTGCTAATGCTCGAAAAGACGCTATGTAACTGTTTGTGGTATTGACTAGGCTGTTGTGGCTAAGGAGATGTGAGAAAATGAAGAGCACTGTCGGATTGAGGTCACAGTGAAGCTGTAGATCGTGTCGCGCAGCAGGGGCATGCCAGAGCTTAAGAGGCACACTTCGAGGGCACGAGCGTATGTGACTTTGAGCTATGTTCAGATCAAAGCTTGATTGAACCGGAATTCCTTTTCCTGACGTCCTGTCAATGCATGCAATGGGAATCGTGGTTGTTGAAACAGGATACTTGTGCCCCGCGGTACTCCAGTTGATAGTCGGATGTGGAGGAGGGGCTAGTTCGGGAGATCATTTTAGGCAATCCGACGTAGATCTGGCCGCAGCCGATGGGCCTTTGGCCGGAGATCTTCTTTCTTGTCGGTAACTTTCATAAAGGGAAAGTATGCCGACGTTTCTAGTACTTTACCTCATTGCCTCTACGGAGTAGGTGGATATCGTCTTCACTCTAAATGGTGCAATGAAACTTCTTTGCCATGCGGATCGAAACCGTGGTTGTACATATGAAGAAATGTTGATATATATTTACTACTACATGACCCGACATCGTGGTCGAGAAGAGATGAACTGAAGAAAACCACCACCAATGATTCATTGCCTGGAGAGGCAGGGTATCTTTGCCTGAGCACCAAAATCTTTTACTGATACACGAATGGAAGAGAAGTTTTCGAGACGATGGCAAGCATGCGCTCTAGACCATGTTGTCGTCGCGAATAGGAGCAACCGTCATGTGGGGCTGCTGCTTGTCCGCCGACTCGATGGCGACCGACATCTGCACGTTGATGCCTCCGTTCTTGGGCTCGACGGTAAGACCGGCGTCGGGCCCACCAACGACAGTACCGTTGTGAGTACCCTTGTTGCCTGTAGCCTTGGTGGTCTGGCCATAGCGACGGTAGTAGTAGCCGGAGATCTTGGTGCGCTCCATGCAGGACTTGAGAAGAGGACGGAGGGAGCTGAGGCAAGCCGCGGAGATACAGATACCAGCCTCCATGTTGGACCAGAAGCGGACCTCGAGACGCTGCAGGTTGTCGTCGGCAAGACCAGACTTGTTGACAGCGATGATACGGAGGATGGATGCGACAGCACCGACCGAGCCGAACAGGAGAAGAACGCTGGTAATGGCCTTGGCACGCTTGCGCAGGTTGGCAGCCCAGATGAGGACCATGCAGAGGACAGCGAAGGTGAAGTCGACCACGGTGTTGGAGATGGACCAGATGAGAGAGATGCTCCTGAACTCGTTAAGGAGGTTGCAACGCCCTTCATCATCGTGAGACTCGTAGCTGATGACGCAGGTGAAGTTCATAGCGAAGAAGACGACACCGAGAGCGGCTGAGATGACAGTGACACCAATGGTGATGAAGCGTTGCCACTTGTCGTGGGGTCCGAAGATGCGAAGCATGAAAACAGCCAAGGAAATCTTGATCGTGACGGCGGTAGCGATGTAGATTGCGTTGAGCCATTGAGCAACCTGAATCTGCGTAAGTCAGGGACTGTATGATCGCACCGGACAGGAATAACCTCTACCATAACAACTTTGCTCACGGCGACAGTATTGCCGTGGAAGAAATCCCACTCAAAGCCGGTGCCAACATACGTCAGCGACACTAGGGCAATGAAGAGACTCTGGTAATACTTGTCAGCATATGGTTCATTTGCAGAGCATTGTTGAACTTACCAATGCTACAAGCATGAACCCATCGTCCAGTCCGAAGTGTCCGAGAATCTTGATACGCACGAACATGCGCAGCGCCGCCGTCACCACACAGATGGCAAGGAGGGCTGCTGACATGTCTCGCAGCGTGTTGATGTAGTGCTCCAGCTGGGTGACGACTCCGCCATCGAGAACAATAGATGCGTCCGCCATCATAAGATCTGCTTGGTCTGCCATGTGGAAGGGAGGGAGAGATTAGCCTTATAGGAGGGCTGAGTGGAGTCTGGTGAAAGAAGGATCCGGATGGGACGGAAGCCAGCTATGAATAAAGATGCTTGCGCGTCAATATCGTTTTGGCATTCAAGGGTGTGAAAGACCGACCGCTGAACAGAGAAGAGCTCGCAACGAATACCAACGAGTATCTATAGGCTCTGGAATCGTCTGTAGTCATGGCAGCCACGTGGAAAACCACGCTTGCATGATGGGTATGCCTGCAAATATGCTTTCGTAGAAGTCGTTAATCCGAACGCCCTAATCGTCAGCCAGAAGTCGTTCCGCCGAAAGTGAGAGCAATCCCGGTGCAAGTATGAGCTGGTCGTTAGGGGCATTGGCCGTGGACGCATGCTCGTGGTCCAGTCAAGCTCCGGCTAAAGACTAGCAAACCATCGAAGCCTTCTTGGAAGGGACAGAAGCTTCGTCAAGAGGCGTGGCAACGGTGTGAACGTTGAACTTGCCCTTGGCAACAAGCTTATATGGCGGTAGCCGTTATTTGCCATCGTCCTTTTTCAATACACTGAGACTTTCATGGTCTGGTTGTGCAAATATGTCCATCCTCTATCGTGCTCTCGGCCCTCGCCGATGTTATGCAGAATTTCGACGTCAGTCACCCAGAATGGACGACTCACGGCAAGTGGATGTCTCCTCAGGAGCAATGGCTGGTATATCTGGTGCTCAATTCTGGTGTATGTGCGACTCTGACAAGGTCAACGTTTCCTGCTCGATACGAGAAGCTCTACAGACTTGATTTCGGGCGCCGTACTCGTAGCTGAGCTTGTCTTGCAGGCCCAAGGTGTCGCGGAGGAGGAGAGGTCGAAAGAGCTGCCTGGACTCTTCAACGTTCTTTGGGAGCACAGGGATCGGCTTCCCCTCCACATGGACCCGCAATCGTACTGTAAAGACTCCTAACCCTCTGCCGGGTAGGTTTCGGACTGAGGACCGTTGGCTGTCAGATCAGATCCGCTACCGGTTTGTGACTGTTGTGGCCGGTTGCCAAGGTGTCTTGTCATGGTTCTCGCCGGCTAACAAAACCGTGCACTGGTACTGCTGACCTTGCGAGCACGTTCTGTATCTGACGGCCAATATCAAGTCAGTCTGTGGCGTTTTGATTGGGTTGAGATCGATCCAATGTCTGTCCAGCGGATCGTATACAGTGTGCAAACAGACTTGGCATCAATCGAACTTCGTCACCAGCTTCCATCATACTCTTGCCGTTTCGGCATTTTGAGGTTCCACAAGCGCCACCAGCGTGCGCTGAAAGACCTACTGTCATCAGCGTGCTGGGAATTACCAGCTTGTCACACCAATACCAGCGCCGAGCTCTAGTACCTGTCAATCTCCATTGGGCCCGAGAATTGAGATCGATTCAGGATATCATTTTGTGCGATGTTGGAAGTTCGCACAATCACGGTCCATCGTTCGTCTGCAACGCCCAAGATGAGTTGTAACCATTTTCGATTGCAATGTAAGAGATGAAATGACCACAATCAGTAGCCTCTGCTATTTTTCTACGATTCAAAACGCCGAAAGTCCAGGTCGTCGCCATGTGGTATGTCGAAAAGATTAGACATATGAGAGTGGGTATCATCCGGTAACAAAGGAAAGGTACCGAGTATGCCAAAACGCCTTCCCGCTATTATGCCAAATGCATTATCCTGTAGTGGCTGGTAGAGCCACAGCCTTAGTGAACCTTCGTCGTTGCCGAAGGTGGCTGTTGTCTGGTCGTTTTCTCAATCTCTACCCCACTGTCTCTGTTGGTACCCTCGCTGCCAATGCTCATACAACCTGATTGTTGATTGCCTTGCCACTGACCCATGCCGAGGAATGCCTCTATCCCTGACAAATCGTTCTCAACATCATCTGCATCGTCCTGATCATGGCTAGCACCTTCCTCATTGTCCTCCTCTTCAACGTCATCGTCCTCGACGTCATCCGCCTCCAGGACCCTTCCACCCAGCTTCACCTCTGAGGATGTCACGTGATGGTCTAGAGCCTTCTTGCCGTCCTTGATCAAATCTTCAGTCCAAGTCAAGCACCGTTGTAAGGATCTATTCATCCGAGCAGTGTCGAGCAGGAGATCTCGGTGCTTCCGCAGATCATGTTTCAGTTGAGCCTCATCTTTGGCCCTTTGTCTTTCCTCCTTCGAAGCCCGGGCATCCAACGATGGCTCATCTTCATCTTCCGAGGATTCCTCATTTGATAGTTCCATGTCTGAAACGTCTTCTTCGAAGGGACTCGACGGCCTGCCGACAAGACCTCCGTCCACGTGCGGTAAAGCTGCCGAGCCGTCAAAGTCTTCATCTGCAATACCGGTCACGGCTACGGAGAACCTCCCGGCCCGACTGAGCCTCCTGTATCTTTTCAACTCTGCCTTGTGCTTTTTAACTTCGCGCTCCAGGGTTCTATTGATTGCAAGCAGCGATGAATTTGAGATTTCAAGATCCAAGACCTTTCGCTCCCGCCGGGCATCAGCTGCATAGTCGATCAGCTCCCTGGATGGGCTCTGCACTGGGTCAGAGATGATGGGTGAGGTCAAAGATGATGCGGTGTTGAGGCGTGGAAGCGTCGGGGATAAAGTTTTTGACCGCTCCGTTTCCTGTGGTGATAGTTTGAAAGCGAGCGGACTGGCTTCGAATTTGACTTCTGCCCACGTAGCCGAGCGTTTCCTCGCGGAGCTTGGACTTTCAGCCTGAATTGCGCATATACTTGAGCTCTTAGTATGACTCCTCGGAGATTGCGTGCTCTGAGGCTGGACATTGCCATCCATAGACACACCCAAAGCATCGGTCATGGTTGACATAGGCGTTGAAGGTTCGAAGTAGGTCCTCCCTGGTCGAGTCTTTGGGTGATTTATTGTCGCATTGGGAGTGTTAAGATAATCCGTTTTCGGCGGTGAAGGGGAGAGCAAAGGAGGCGACAATGCCCCAGGACTCGTGACAAATGGCGAACGAGCCGAGGAAATAGCGCTGAGAGTCGGCGATGTGATGGGTTGTCTGGTGCCCAGACCAAGTTCGGATGTGCCTCCTCGTGGTATTGTTGTACTCAGAGGTCTCTTCTCCGTTGTAAACATTGACATAGCCGGAGATGCAGAGCGCATGATCCGCGCAGGCGGTTCGTCGCGTTGACCATTAGCATAGAAGAAGCCGGTCGCCTTTTTCGCTGGAGGTGGTGCTGCTGGAGTGACACGTTCCTGTGACCGTGCCTCGTCAGCGTGGAAGAACATCGAGCTTGGGTTCTTGATTGTAACATCATCAATACTGTGACTCGACGAGATGATGGGGTCTTGCGCAAGAGGCGATAGCGTTGCTGCCTCCCGGCCTTGTAGGGCATTGCTTCGGGCAGTACCTCGACTCTGTCCATCCTTCTCCGACGGCGTGTTGAAAGCAGCAACCCGGGGTGTGACAAACGCAGTCCTTGCTCTTACACTTCCTGGCGTACTTGAGGCTGGTGTCGAAACGGTACTGCCGGATTTTGTTTTCCCTCGAGGGGCGGACCTTGGGGTAACATTGTCGGCTACAAGGCTTCTGAGGGGCGTATCGCCCTTCTTCTCTGGTGACGGGTTGCGAGACGTGCTGCCTGCTTTGACAAGGGGCCGCCTCGGCGAAGGCTCCCTCTTAACAGTGCTAGCATTCGCAGCCAGGCGGGGGGTTAGGGGAGAGGCGGTGTTGCGTCCAGAAGCAGGCTGATTCCTCAGAGGTCGTCCCTGGGGTGTGCCATTACTTCTGCCCGAAGACATGACTTGGTACAGTGTAAGTTGGTGTGGGGTTGGTGTCTTTCGGCGGTGTAGATTCGCTCAAGGGTTCGTAGCCATTATCGAGAGTGACAATGAGATGCCGCAGGACAGTCCATAGTCGCGCGACCGGGGTCCAGAAATGTGCTCAAGATGCAGACAGTCTATTTCAGTGTGGATTACACAATTGTCTAAGGCGTATGCAGTTCAGCTTAGCATGAGAATATTCGAGTGTCGAGATATTGACGCAACTATGCATTGTTTGTATGTGGTCATTCAAACTGGTCCGAGCTCGAGGCTAACGGCTTGTGGCGCCCGAGGGACGGAGCGTGGGAGATTCTCTGATCTTTCCATGCAATCTACGCGAGATCTTAGCGCGTCAAAGCCGTGTTTAAACTTCGCTCTCGACATTCGCCGCCTGCACAAGCGTCCCACGACAGACAAACGCAGCATCAGATGGACGGACATGGACGACTCGGTTGCGGTGGGACAAGCGCAGGAAGACCATGCCGATGAGAATGGTTCGGGCCCTGCGGCGAGCCAACACCATACGCTCAAATACCATCTACTTGGACCGTCTCTGACCAAAGCCGGCCAAGATGCTGTGGACCAAAAGAAGGTTTCCGAGATCATCTACAATGCCTCTAAAGGCAGTAAATACTTCAATAATGAGGAGAACAAGGACCAGAATCTGACCATCAAAATCAACCGTATCTTAGCAAAGAAACGGCAATTGGAGAAACTGGATCTGAAGCATGACTTGAGGAAGGCAGACGACTACATTGCCCAGCTAGAACTCACCCGCGACTTGAGTCAGGCTGTCGTGCACATCGACTGCGATGCTTTCTATGCTGCGGTGGAGGAGTTGGACCGGCCTGAATTGAAAGATGTGCCTTTTGCCGTCGGGAAAGGAGTCCTCACGACCTGCAACTACCATGCTCGAAAATTCGGATGCCGCAGTGGTATGGCTGGTTTCGTTGCCGACAAGCTCTGTCCGGAGCTTATTCACATCCCACTCAATTTCGAGAAATATACCTCGAAAGCGAAAGAAGTCCGAGCTATCCTGGCCAAGTACGACCCTAGATTCGAAAGCGCAAGCATAGATGAGGCTTACATGAATATCACCGCATATTGTCAGGAGCACAGCTTGGATCCAGAGGAGGCTGTGCGGCAGATGCGGGAGGAAGTCCATGAGACCTGCAAAATTACAATCTCGGCTGGCATCGCAGCCAACACTAAGCTGGCAAAGATCTGCTCGAATCAGAACAAGCCGAACGGTCAATACCGACTGCCGTCTGAACGAGGCAACATCATGACCTTCATGCGCGATCTCCCGACGCGCAAAGTGAATGGCATTGGGCGGGTGTTTGAGCGCGAGCTGGATGCTATTGGCATCAGGACCTGCGGGGACATCTACGGCCAGCGGCAATTTCTCAGTAAACTCTTCGGAGAGAAGGCCTTTGAGTTCCTCATGGGCGTCTATCTAGGACTAGGCCGCACCAATGTGCAACCAGCCGAGGAATACGAACGCAAAAGCGTTGGCACAGAGAGCACTTTCAAAGACATGAGCGACCCAGTCGAACTCCGCGAAAAGCTGCGCTGGATCGCCGACGAGCTCGAGAAAGACTGCGACCGCACACAATTCAAAGGCCGCACCCTCGTCTTGAAAATCAAGCTCCACACCTACGAGGTCTTCACCCGCCAAGTAGCGCCCCCGAAAGCCGTACACCAGGCCGAAGACCTCTACAAGTACAGCCTCCCCATGCTCACCAAGCTCGAATCCGAGATCCCGAAATTCACTCTCCGCCTCATGGGCCTCCGCCTCACCCACCTTGTCAGCATGAAGAAGCCTTCCGCCTCCTTCTTCGGCAAGCGCGCCGGCACAGCGACTGCCGCTTCCTCCTCCCCGGCCCGTACCCTAGACGCAGACGGCTGGGAGCGCTGGCCCGACGATGAATTCGAGGACGCAGCCCGCCAAGAGCGCGACGAAGAACTACAAGCGCTGGAGCAACTAAGCCAGGAGCACGAAGCGCAGCGCCACGACCGGGACAAGGACGCAGCGGGAGCGAACGACGAGGAGCGAAAAGCGTTCGAGGCACGAAAACATGACAATGGCTTCGCGTGGCGCGCGCTGCTAGAAGAGGAAAGAGCGAATTGCAGAGCGCTGAACAAGACGAATCTATCGCAGGTGGACCCCTGGGACGCAAAGGATGGGACAGGGGGAGACAAGGCGGTGGAGCAGGAGATGTGGGATTGTCCTATTTGTGGACTGGGGCAGGTCGCGGAGGAGAGGAGTTTTAATGCACATATCGATGCGTGTCTGTCGAGGGGCGCGATCAAGGAGGTGTTGCAGACGGAGCGGCCTGAGAGCAGAGGGGGCCAGAGTGGTGGTGGCGCTGGGGGAAAGAAGAGGGGGAGGCAGGCGAAAAGCTTGGGAGATGCGGGCGACGCGAAGAGGGCGAGGAAACCATTCTTTGCTTGAGGGATGTGGAGGTGGGGAGGTGGAGTTGGTGGGAAGCAGGATGGTGATCTGGGAAGAGGGTCTAGGAGAGTTGGATCTACAATCGGTTCTGTCATGGGAAAGCTTAGCGAAGCTTGTCATGTGTCGATGTGCATAAGCTAGACGGAAGACGGCACGTCGATAGCTCATGGCTAGGAGCCTGAGACCAGGAAGAACGGCACAACTGCACATAGAATGCTTATGAATGTTATGCATTATGAAGGATGAATACTCTTCGATATGGGTGTGAATATTGTGATTATGCAAGATGGTGTGAAGTAGAGATCTCCGAGAATAGCCAGATGCAGTGACCTGGCAGTCACCCCGATCCTGTGCTCCATGCAATTACCAAATAATAGAACGCCTCTCGCTGTGAGATGAAATCAAGACATCTTTCCCTCCATGCTTTCTCCTGCATGACGAAGTTGTCATGTAGCAGGCTTATGCTGATTGCATATGCGACATCAATGCGTCCATGTCAACCCTCTTGTAGAAAGAAATGTGTCCGAACCCCTGCCAATACTGCGCTAGTCGGTCATGTGAAACGAGGATAAGCTGGGATGGAATGTATTCATCTGGGACATCAGTTAGCTTCACCAGCCTGTCGTTTTTCGAGATGGCATTGATACTCACCATGAATGAATCCGCGGTTAGCGACATGCCCAGCGCTCCGGACCACTCTCGCACCCCTGAAGATGTCCTCCTCTGCAGTCCTCACCAGTCCCTTCTCTCCCAAATCCGGTGCAATAAAGGTAATCTGGCCTCTTGGCACGTGAGGATCACCTGTCAGCTTAATAGCCACCAACCGTCCAGAGTAGATATCTTCGCTGTCGACAGCCGAGTCTGCAGCGACGCTAGTCTGCCGTTCGAGATCGCCACGCACGCCTTCTGGTTCCTCCCAGTCATCTTCTTCGTCAGTTTCCTCTTCGCTCTCCTCGTCGTCATCATCATCAAATGCGTTAGCTCTATGTCGGAATCCGTCGCGCTCGGCCATATTCGTCAGGATCTCGTTCATTCGTGTGTATGTTCGTACAGTTACATCGCTCGGATTTTCAGCGGCAGGACGCTCGCCCGTCAGCCATTCGTTAAGCCAGTTCAGCCCTTCTGGTAGTGGATCCTCGGTGCCCTCATCGGGCTGAAGGACAAGTAAGAATTCGCAGCCGTGACCGGAATAATCCCCGCAGTAGATACCACGCCAGGGCTTCCGACGTGTAGGAGTGTATGCTGTCGGATCGATAGTCCCAAAAGTGGTTACATTCTCTCCGCGCCTGTCAAAGTTGCCTCCACTGACCGATGACGCGAACAAGCTGAGGCCGGGCGCGGCAACGAGACGGTCGAAGCCAGAGAATTGAGCCAGGCTAGAACTATTCCGGCGGTTTGCGTATTCCATCCATCTTCGTACACGGAAAGTATGTTCTGAAACTTCAGAGTGCTTGGTAGGGCGATGACCGAGTGAGGAGAAATCACTGCCAGAAAGGTTTCGAGTGCGGGAAGGCGCAGGAATGTTGAGGGGAGGCCATACAGCGGAGCCCTGATTGATGTACTGCCCGGGCAGGTCTCGAGATAGCACAAACGAAGTGCGTACACCTGCAGGCGAATTGCTGTGAGCACAATCCATCAGAATTTCCTGCGAAAGGCGAGGAGGCTCTTTCGGCGAAGGCTCTGACGAGAAGAAGCTGCCAAGGGGACCTCTTGGGCTGGACTGTGATATTGAGACTCTCCGCCCTCCAGCAGTGAGCTTGAGGACGGGGCGATCGAAATGCAGTTTCACAAGTGGGTCGAAACCATGTATCATGACCTGGTGATTCTCCGACCATTGCGAGACGGTGTGTTCACCCCTTTCGGCAACGACAGCATATGCTTCGATGCTGCCCTTTGAAGGGTTGAAGCGCGCAACCACTAGTTGACCACAGGGCTCGGAATCTGATATCCATAGTTGATGTCGTGGTAGAAACCAATACGCGTGATGGGCGACATACAGTTCCTTGAAGCTGCTTAACGGAGCCGGGGATGTAATTGGTGAAGGCAAATTTGCGTTGACGTGAGTTTGCCATAGAGTATCTGTCGATGCCGATTTTTGGAGAGCTCGACAAGTTCTCGATGCGGAGATAAGGTCGAGTGGTGCCAAGTAGGAGATGCATTGGAGCATCAATTCGGTTGGCAGAGCAAGCAGTAGCGAATCTTGAGCATCGTAGCCCTCCATGACCATGTCCGATGTCGCCCCCATAGTCATGGCTGCTCGATCCAGCTCGCTTTCCTCTCCGCGCTCGGTCAAAGTCGATTTTTGCAAGCAGATATCACCGCTTGAGGTGCGACTGCAACATGTGGCAAACGGTGAAACCTTTAAAAGATTTGCCTGCCTGTGGAAATACGGCGCAGAAATATCGTAGAGTGACAACGTGCCGGGCTGGGGTTGCAAGAGCTCTGAGAAATTGTCCAAATATGGTAGGTCTTCTGAATCTGGCAGGCAGGAGACTGCCGATAGCGGCAGGCGCTATGCAACTGAGACCTGCAATCTGGCGACGCCGCGGGCTTGGAATCTGCGCCGCTTGAACACCAGATCTTCCGGCCGATGGGTAGCTGTGAGATGGACGGCTGAGCTGATGGGAGTCAAGGTCGAATAACAAAAGATGTGATGGAGTCTTGATTACTTTTCTTCTTCCCCGAGACCCTCATCTGGTCGGCACATCAGCTATGAAACGGCCGACATAGGGTCGTCTAATGACATCACCCAGATCTACCTCTACCACACTCTCCGGCATCTTTGATCCATGAACGCCATCTCGCTATCAATGCGCCAGCTGGGAGAGACAACTGACCGCGTCACCCTCAGCGCCCGAAAAAGGAAGGGCAGGGCCAGTCCACTCAAGCCACGGATTTGTTTCGGTCAACCTAATCGTTACCTTCGGTCGCGTGCCAGTCTCTGAGCACATAAAGTAGGCGAAACCTGCCTGCCTGAAGACTGAGCATGCGTGCTTGATCCACGGCGTTCACTCCTGTCAATCTATTCTTGCGACCACCAATCCGCTATTCAAGTTTAGCCGCACTACTCTGTGCTTCCGCCAATGAGAAAACACCGAGATGTCTTGTCCGACGTGAAAAGAAAGTGCATTAGTGGAATGGAGAAACCAAGTCTTTCACGATTGTGCCTGTTCATGGCGCAGCAGCTGTTACGCTCTCTTACTAAACAAGCACATTGTTGTGAAGAGCTGCGCCTTGCAGTAATCTCGGGGTAATTCCGAAGACCATACAGAATATCTTGCACTTGACATCCTCATCACCACTCGATCACGGATACTTCCGAGCTCCATATGTGGCCATGTCTGTTACTATTCTTCTATGGCAATGATCCCGTCGATGCCTTTATCGTTATCGGCTTCAATCTTGCCTGCCCTCACTTCAACAGAACAATTTAGTTCGTTCTCTGACTTGAGCAATAGCTGAATTTCTTCTGTCTGCAGTACAATAAGACGAGGTAAATATTTCAAGACGACGCAGAGATGCACGACGATACCGCCCAGAGTGGTATTTACAAGCGTACATCCCAAAATACCAAGCGCAAAGGAGGCTGTCCAACAGACAGGGTTGACAGCGATCACTACCAGCAGAAAGCTGACCTTGAAGCCCTCCTTCTACGATCCGACAGTGTGACCAAGAGTAGGGCAGTGAGCGGAGCATCAGTGACCATGTCAACGATGGCAAAGTAGAAATGGAAGTCGGTGCATGTGCGGCGTGACTGTGCCCATTCGTATCATATCGATTCCCGTTGGGCGGAGGGAGAAACCAATAAAGACAGCGAGGAGCTCGACGACGACCTTGTCCTTAGTTCTCGCTAGCTTCGCCTGCATCAACTTCGACAAAGCCGGCCGTCGCTGTTACAATGTCAGCTCTGACCCAAGCCTGTGTCAGTGGCTACAAGACTTACGCTTCTTCTGCCTCCGATACATGATCAGAAGGTAGATATCCCAGACAACGCATAAGCCCATAACGGCTCCTCCTAGTGTAATGTTGATATAGCTGCTGACAGTCATGCCAACAGCAAAAGCGACAATCCAGTAAGCGGTTTGAATGAGAAAGACTACCAGGAGGGCTCCAGCATGGTAGCGATGGCGTACGAACTGCAGGATAGCGAACGTGAGGATGGCGAAGAGGAAGGACTCGACAATAGTGTTGGCGATGAGGAGGTAGACGCGACGGTTGTTCCTAAAGCGAGAATGCTCCTCGTACCTGTAGCTATATCTTGGCTTGTCTCCGACATACGGTCCCTGCAATACGGTAGGCTCTGTACCGAGCCGAACAGTCCAGCAGACGAGGAGGATGATGGAGAAGATATCGAGAAGCAAAAAGGTGACCTTGCGACCCTTTGGCGAAAAAGAGCCTCCAGCAGATGGTTTTATTGTATCCATTGTGGTTGGAAGTCGATCAAAAAGATAAGTGAGTGGGCTGCTTGAAGGTCTTCAAACCATGCCGCCCTAAAGTAGGAATAGGAGCAGTACTTACAGCAGCGGCGATCCACTCAAATGTGGGGGTGGGAGTCCGTTATGGTGTGTGACGGGGACGAAAAGAAGGCGTTCTCTTGGAAAGTAGCTGCAGGAGGCCTTACTTACTCTTTCAAACACATCGCTGCAAGACGAATGCTGTCACCAGCCCTACAATGTCTCACTAAACCACGTTTTCTTCGATCCTACCTCTAGCTCGAATTGGGACTGATCTTATCACTTCCGTATGTATGTGTCACCTATTGACATGCCAAGCCGTTCCTTCACCGCGATGGCGGCAGCTGTGGTGAAGGCAAGGGGTGCTATACTTTGTGGCTTCGGATCACGGGAACTCCTCCTGCCGTGCCTCCTCCAGATCTTGATGCGAGCTCTGTAGATAGATGCAATGCGGTTCCGGAAATCGTTTTAAAATGCAGATGACTTCAAACTGGGGTCGCAGGCAGGTGTAAGAATTGACGCGACACCGTCTGTACCAGCAGATAGATACTACCAGGTTGAGTCCAGCGAGTCGGCATGGGCATGCAGTGGTGCACGAATTATCGCTACCTGTTGGCAGGATTCAAAGACGGTTCGATCAAGAAACGTTGCCGAGGCGCATCAGATACGAATGGAGAGCCCGCAGCCTTGTCGATATTGAATCTAAGATTTAGTGAATCCTTCTCCTTATGCCTGTCTTTTTGAGAATCAGGTACAAGCCCATTTCGGTGAAATCTAACAAACAGGTCAGAAATATTGCTGCCTGGAAGCTTGGGTTATTGGTCATTCGATTTTTTGCGCGAGGTACGGGATGCCTTGGATGTACGCAGGTGGCTAGCAAAAGAGACTTGCCCCTCCAGAGCTCCGTCTAGCGTCACCGCCGATTGCCAGATGCTGGTAGTCCGTCGACAATAGTGGTTTTCTAAGCAGAACTAAGAGTGACCATTTTCAAGTACTACCAGCATTCAAGTACTACCAGCATTCAAGTACTACCAGCATTCAAGTACTACTAGCATTCAAGTACTACCAGCATCCAAGTACTACCAGCTGCGAAAGTCTGTCCGCTTGGCAGTGCTGTACTACTTGTACCAGGAAAATCCAGACAGAGTTTAGCAGCCGTGGAGGAAGGAAAAAGGTTTCCTTACCCCACATAAAGTCAATTAGGCCGCGTGCAGCTTTGGCCGTCACATGCAAGACATCAACTCACAATTGCAATCATGCCTGCATCTTCAATACTAATGATCCGCTATTGAAATAGGACGCATCACATACCAAGTGTATGGATAGGGCTCGCGTAATCAATATTTGAGTCGCCTCATCCCCAGCGTGTAGCTGTCTGAGGTTCGTGGTGAGCTGCAGCATCAATTGGCCAGGGAACGCGAAAAGAAAAAGAAGCGCGAGAGATCGGCGCCACTCCCGCGTGTTTGGTGCAACACACCTGCGTCACTGCTTCAGAATTTCAAGCTCGAGCGCCTGCCACCAAACGACACCTTTCGCACAAACACTTCAATCGTTCTTCACAGCCACCTCTCTGCACCTTGCATTTCTTACAGAACTTTGCTGCTTCTCTCCCTTCAAAACTCTCACATTCTCAACACAACACACCCAGTCGAAATCTACGACACCGCAAGCATGCCTCGGACCAGAGCTCAGGAGCGAGCTCCGTCCGCTGAGCCCGGAGCTTCCCAGCAGGGCCCTGCCCGCACCAACCGCAAGAGACGCGCCAGCACGACCTCACAGGCAAGCGAGATGCTCGAAAATTCACAGCCAGATTCACAGCCTGTGCTCAAGAAGAGAAAGAAGTCCAAGGTCGTCATCCAGGAAACGGCTCAAGGTCAGAACTCCTCCACCCATCCAAGCCTTTCTAGAGTCGAGGAGGAAGAATTACAAACCAATATGAACGTTCACGAGCTAGAGGACGTCGAGAACAATGCACAGCAATCGCAAACCAGCGTCAAGACTGCCACGAGCCGTCGTGTCACTCTTCCTGCCTCCGCTTTCACTCAGGAAGAGTCTCAGCCTACTCAAAGGATCAAGCCAAGAAAGTCTCTTCCGTCCGCTCTCACACCTCAAGTACTTTCGCAGTCCAGTCAAGAGAGCGGTATGATTTCTCTCAACCAACTCATCCAGCAGAGGGTGAAGCAGCGTCTGTCTCAAAGCATGATGCAAGTCGACGGCTCAGATGACATCGATGTGGGCGACCTCAGCCAGGACATCCTGGTCTATAGCGGCGTTGACGGTCCATCACAGCTGCCAGATCTTGAGCTGGATAATGTTGGCGTCAAGAGTTCTGGGAGTGACTTTGCAGACGACTTCACCGAGGCCGACTCTGCCATCGCTGCCAAGTCTGATCAGGAGCGCACAAATTATGAAGCCTCCATCAAGCGTCTCGCCCACGAGGCATCCGAAGCCAAGTCATCTCTCGAAATCTTCACAGTCGAATTACAGGCGATGGGCTTCGGTAGTCCCGACGCCAATCCTCAGGCTGTCATCGACTCCATTCGCGCATCTTTCGACAAGGTCCGCCACCGCCTTCGGGACATCTTGCCCCTCGAGACATCTGCCGACGTCCTCGAGCACGCCGTACTCACTCGCATCACCGATCATGTCATTCTCCTGGCGAACCGCAATGCGAACAAGGAGGCTACCATCATCAAGAAGTCTATTCTCGAGCAAGAGCTACTGGCTCAAATTGACGCCCTCGTCGAGAAGCTGACAGAAGCTGAGATCATTCGCGAAAGGCTTCAGCAAGCCAATGGAGAATTCGACAATCAGAACGAGGAAGATGATAAATACATCAAGGAGCTGGAGGAGAAGTTGGTCGAGATCGAGAAGTCGCACTTCCAGGTTTCCAATTTGCTCCAAGACAAGATTGCTCAAGTTCAGAACCTCGAGGCAGAGAACAGCAGCCTGGAGGATACTTGTGAGAGGCTCAAATCCGCTTTGCAGGACTATAGGCAGTCAGAGACCAAGCTGCATGAGCTCATCACCCGCATGGAGCAAGAGCATGCCGAGACTTTGGGTCAGCTCGAGAAGGACCACAAGGTCGAACATAAGCGCTTCACCGAGGAGGTTCGTGTTGAACGAGAAGGGCGCGAGGCAGCCGAGGCCCGCGCTGTTGACCGCGAGGAGAAGTCGGCCGATCTGGCCAAGAGTCTCGAGAAGGAAGCCGCCATGATCAGCAAGCTCAAAGCCCAAATCGAGGAGCTCCGCTCAGACATGCTCGAGGCCCAGTCAGGCAAGGAGGCTGCTGAGGAAGATGCCGCGTTCAAGGCCAACGCTATCCAGGAGCTCGAGCAACAACTTGCTGATTCTGAGGCCGTCTTTACTAAGTCCGAGGCAGACCTTGCAGATCTTCGCAAGCTCAACGAGTCCGAGAGGCGCCAAAGAGAAGCCGCCGAGGCCGAGTTGGACGAATCTAATGTGAAAGTGAAGTCTCTCAACGACAAACTTCACAAGCAGGGCATCGAAGCAAACGAACTCCGCCAGAAGCTCTTCGAGGTGCAACAGCGTGATAAGACTTCGATCGAGAAGCTGCAGACTACCCTGAAGGAGCGTACCGAACAGTTTGAGGACGAGCTCACCGCTGAGTCTGGCCGCCGTGAAGAGTTCGAGGTACTAGCTGAGGAGCGCCAGAAGATCATCGACGATCTTGAAGAACAGATTGCCGGCTTGGAGTCTTCCATGAAGAAGGCCCTCGACGACAAGGAATCCCTGCTTCAAGAATTGGAGGACCGATGTGAGAAGCTCGAGGAAGAGCGTGCTGCTGTCGAGAACTCACTTGAGCAAAAGACCGCCGAGCTCTCTGCACTGCAGAAGTCTACCACATCACAGATCAAGACTCTCGAGACCACTTTGATCAACCTCACCGCCGAGCGCGACAACACAGCCTCTACCCTTGAAAAGGTGCAGCACCAAGCTGCGACCCAGCAGCAGCAAATGCTGTCCACACTCGGTGATCGTGATGCCACAATCAACGACCTCACATCCGACCTCAACACCGCCAACAAGGCCATTTCCGATCTCGAGCGCGACAAGGCGTCTCTCGAGCGCCGTGTGGAGTCAGAGGCAGAATCTATGCTGTCATACACTGCCGAGAAGGACGCGGAGGTCGCTTCACTCAAGGATATTGTCCGTGAGAAGCAGGACGAGATACACTCATTGTCCGAGAAAGCGACCGAGGTGGACCGTGCCTGGACCGCCTTCACCAAGGAGAAGGACACCACAATCGAGGAGCTCGAGGTGATCGCCGCCGAGAGGGACGAAGTCATCATGAAGCTCAAGGACGCCAACAACAAGCTCACGGCTGCGTTCAGGGAGCATGTGGCCATTGCGGAGGGCAAGATGAGCAAGTTGAGGAAGGAGGTCGAAAGGCTGAATGGTCTGGCCCAGAACGAGGACGATTCGCTGCGCCAGCACGGAAAGAGGTTGCTCGAGCAGATCGAGGAGGTCGATGAGGATGCGACTATCATCAATGGCACGAACGGTGGCGTGGAGGATGAGATGAGCCCTGCTGTCAGGGTGGTCGAGAAGAAGAAAATCAAGAGGACCAGGAAGGCTGTGAGGGACAGTGGGATCGGCGGATCTAGCGACATGGAGGGCATGCTCTCTTGAGCGATCAGCTTGAGCGATCAGAGCTTGTTTCGTGTGACAAGTTGACGGGATGGAACGACCAAGGGGAACAGAGGCGGGCTCACAATGTCGGTTTCAGCACGACTAAAGCTCACTGTCAGGCTCGACACCTTTTCCTTTGCGATATGTGATTACGACGGATGACTGGCATCAGCGGACTGCTTTGTAGGATAAAGTAGCGTAGCATAGCGAGTACTATGTCGATTGTTTTTGCACCACACAGGTCCTCATAATCGCCTCTCGTGTCCTCGTTTGCGTGGAAATGCCTAACTTAGTAGTGCACTTGTACTTTGAGCTGTTTGCCTGAACCTCTAATGAATCGGATTGTTGCTTCGTGTTGTACGACCGGATGCTCGACCCAACTCCTCGCTGTAATCTATTATCACCCCTCCGCCCATGCATCTCTGAGTGTAGATTCTGTCGTTCGCAGCGTGCACGCTTGCATATCTCATAACCATCATAACCTCGACGCCCCTGAGAGCATGCCGCCCCTCAATCTAAATCATCGTCCTCCCCCTTTCGCATCTCCTCCGGCACGCCCTTTTCCTTCTGTTCCTTGACCAACTTCTCCTGCTCCCCCTCAGCCTCGTCCTTCGGTATAAGCGTAAAGATGACCACAAATAACGGCTCGTTATTCGTCCTATCCTTGAGCACGTATCTGATAGTGTGAGAGCTTGCGTTAGTCAGGATTTGTATGATTCCCGCGGACAACAAGATGGATATTCTTCCCCCAAAGACAGACGCAGCACGAAAGTCAAGCAACGGAGATCAAAGGGAGAAGAAGTGGGGAGAAGCACTTACCGAAGCGGCTGTCCGTCCCAGTAGCTGATGACTGGGATCGTGATGCCGGGGATGACGGAGAAGCCGGGGAGCTTGACGGCGAACTCGTTGAAGTCGAGATAAGGGTTGAAGAAGTCGAATTCGTAGTTCCGGCCCTTTTCGAAGGTGAAAGATTTGAGGTGGGCTTCGGTCAGGAAGTACTTTTTGCGCGCCGCGACGTCTGAAGGAATGCCGCTTGAGGAGCGCACCGAGGTGCCTGAGGGGGTGGCGCCCTCCGTGACCACGTAGACTGGCTCGTCGCTGTCTGTGTCGTCCTTTGTCGAGGAATTGTCCGCCTTTGTCTCTTCTTCTCCTTTGCCTCCTATCCGGAAGGTGTTAATGCTGCTCAGCAGTGGACCGAACAGGCCTGGCTCGTCGGCGTAAACATCGCCTTCGAGGCCGGGGTCGATGAACCACTTTACGATGCGGAAGGCTTGCTCGAAGCCAGGAGGAAGCTTGTCGCGGATGGGGTGGTCAAAGTCGTTGCCGAGCACCAGATCGTGGGCGTTCAGGTCTTCCTTGGGAGTGAAGGAGAACTGAAGAGAGTACAGGTCCGACTTGTGAGAGGGATGTGAAAAGTATGGCGAAGTCTTTGGTGCGGAGTGAGGGAGCCCTCGGTAGTTCTGTACTCTGACTGTGATGTCCGCCTCGAGTTTGGAGGTCGAGACGTGAAAGGGGACTTCGGTATTGGGAGAGATAGGGACTTGGGACTTTGGATCGTAAGTCGGCCCAGCGGTCACTTTAAGGATGTATTGCTCGGCCATCTCGAGGGCAGTGGTGTTTGCGAATGCGTTATACACAAGTGAGAAGATCAAGAGCGAGGGCGCGACTGATGGGCAATCGCTGGACGTTTTTGTGTTTCGTTGACCTGGAGCTCCGTCACATGAAAAAAGACGAAGCATGACGTCGGTTCCAGCGGGCGATCGGCCCGAGCATCTGCATTTATTGAGGTCTGTTTCACTACAACTGAGAGTCCAAACACCACAAGGCAAGGTATACTATTCTTAAGGGTATCTACAACCTCTTGAGGATGTCCTGTAACACCTCTTCGGTCTTGGCTGTGCCGCCCATGTCTGGGCTGAGCAGCTTGCCCTCCTCCAAGTTGGCATCTACTGCCTGGTAGATCTTTGCCGCAGCAGCCTCCTCATTGAGGAACTCCAGCATCAAAGCCACACTGCGCAGAGTTGCGATGGGGTTGGCGATGCCCTTGCCCTCGATGTCAGGCGCTGAGCCATGGCATGGCTCACCAATGGCGAAGCCGTCTCCGACATTGGCTGAAGGGACTAGGCCCAAGCTACCGACCAGAGCCGCAGCACCGTCGGACAGGATGTCTCCGTACAAGTTTGGTGCTACGATGACATCGTAGTCTTGGGGCTGGCGGAAGAGCTTGTAGACCATGCTGTCGACAATCTGCTCCTCGATACCGACTGTCTTGTACTTCTCCACCTCAAGCGCCGCTCTGGCAGTTGATCGGAAGAGGCCATCTGTTTGAGAAAGAACATTGCTCTTGTGAGTGATGGTGACTAGACTGTTCTTGGTTCCTGGGCCACCAGAGCTCTGCCATACTCTTTGTCTCCTCAAAGCGATCTCTCCAGCCATGGTCGCGATGCGGTGACTGGCGCTCTCCGATATCCGCTTGATGGCTTCGGCGACTTTACCATTTGGGCCATCATACGTCTTCTCTTCCTTGACGTAGAGATCCTCGGTGTTCTCGCGGACAATGACTAGATCAATGGGGTCCTTGAAAATCGACGTGTTGCGAACAGACTTGACCGGGCGCACATTGGCATACAAGTCCATGCGCTTGCGTAGGGCGACGATAGGCGAGGAGTAACCTTTGGTTGGCGTGGTCGGAGAGCTGTTGGAGTCTGTGTTAGCGGCCATGGATGTCTCTAAGTATTGGTAGACACACCTGACAGCCCCAAATAGTGCACCATCACATTCCTTCTTCAGCGTCTCGACAGTCTTGTCTGGCAGTGCGGCTCCAGTCTGCTTGAAAGTTTCGAAACCAGCGTCAAGATCAACAAACGAGAACTTGAGGTTCAGCGATGCCGGTAAGGCCTCAAGGAGCTTGCGGCCGGCAGGAATGACCTCTCGGCCAATTCCGTCGCCGGGAATGAGACCTGAAGATCAATTAACCATGCTGTCCTTCATGACGTGTTCAATTGACCAATATACCGACCAATTCGTAAGGTCCTTGCTGCCATTGGGATTTGCTTGAAAGTCCTACTGTCCCAAGTCCCTGTGGTTTTTCTTAGCGGAGACGCGACTTCTTGGCAAGTGATCGACCGAGGTCGGCCCCTCCGGCCCATGAGACTCTGACTTCAGCTCGTCCACACAGCCCGGCCGTCTCGACTCCTCTCTCATGCACGAACATGCAGACTACGGTACACTTTCAGGTCCCGAAGTTGACACCCCTCATTCTGTACCTGCGCCACGTAGCGAAACCGAACGCTCATTGCCGATGGAGCATGCGGCAACGCTTTTCGACTTCAGCTCAACTTCAGCTGACGATCCGTCTGTGCAAAACGTAGTAGTGCTGGGCTCCTCGCCATCCTTAGCAGAATTCTCAGGCCTTAGGACCACGCGTTCGGTCGACCACGTCGCAGACCAAGTCAAGCGCTCCGATCAAAACATCGGTTTAGTTCCGAGAGATCTCGTCAGCTTCTAGATCCTTTTGGTATGGAGTGCGGCTGCACGTCAGACCCACTGCTGTTTTCCCCTGTTCTCCTATCCTGCAAGGTGCGGCACACCATCATGCCGACCTCCTGTGATCCTGGTAGTCAAAACAATTGGATGAGCTTCCCCTCAAGGACCGTCTGAGCTGGGTCATGGTACACCTGATGCATATATAGCTGTTGCAGTCCTTGCTCCGTTTCAAGTGGATTGTCACCTAAGAACCAGTCGGTGCTGTGCCATCCTCTTTCGCTCCTTACATGGTCTCTCATTCAGCTTCTGACTGTCGTTTATTATAAAGTGTGCACTTTGCTCGACACGTTCTTACCTACCACATACGTTCATTCTCTTCTTGTTTCATAGCATTACGAGCTGGTCTCATTGTCCATATCACCTTTACCTGTTGAGCAGTAAGATAGAATCGATCATGAGGACCAACTTCGAGGTATGCAGGTCATGCCACAGGGCTGAATGAGGTGGTTCTGACGTTGAATTAGCTTGTTACCGCCCTGGTAGCCTTCTCCGCTTTTGCCCACGCAGCTCCGGCAGCTGTACCCCAAGAGGCACCGCCAGCCTCGCTTGCCGCACCTGCTCTTACAGGTGTGCCGGACACTACCGTCAAGACCCCGACCAATGCTGCGACTGCAACCGGATCTACCGCGGCCACGGCCACAGGGGATACTACCAGTGCTGGTAGTTCTGCTCCTGGCGAAGCTAAGCAATATGACTGCTCGTTCTTCAAGTCCGGTGGTCAGCCATCGGCTTTCCCAGACCCTTCCAAATGGTTGTCTGGTGAGCAGCTCTGGCAGCTGCACTTGAAAGATACCCAGAAAGTCAATGCGGATGCTTTCACTGATCTGGCCTCTGGTCTTGCCGCAATCAAAACTGCTCTGATCGACTTCCCATGGACCCTCGGCATCGCTGAGCTTGAAAGCATCGGAAGTGGTCTTTTTGTGGCTAAAGCGATGCAGGAGGTAAGCATCTCCGGGTGTGCCTCATCGACTTTCCTAATACTGACTCATTGCTTAGTCTACAATCCGTGCCAATCCTCCCTGCACAAACGCGGGGACTACGAACTGTGGTATCCTCCAGGGTCCTCAAGGTTCTCGCAAATTTGACAAGTCCAACCCGGAGCAGACCTTGAAGAACGTCGTCGAGGATGCCATCAAGGGTAAGAACGACAGTGGCGGTGGCTATTCTGATGGTTTTCTAGCGGCACTTCAGAAAGCTAAGACCTTGGGGGGATCGTCTCCTGCCGAATTGGTCGCAATCGCTACCAGACTGTACAATTCTGGGTTGAATAGCTTGAGCAAACGGCTTGACCTGAATGCTGCTACTGCGGCTTCCACGCCAAGTTACGTCTCTGATATGGCCAATATCCTTACTGGATGGGTCAACGACGGACAGCACGGTTCTTACGCTGATTGCAAGGCCTAAGAGGATTAGGATCAGGAAATGATGTTGACCAGAGCTTGGCAGGACCAACATCGATATCTCCTTTCTGTTAGACATTCTTATGAGCTTATGATGTACGAACGACGAGTTTCACGTTGATTTCACATGCATTGTCCAAGTGTCATCTGCATGAACCAATGTTTCCTTGAAGCTTCAGCCCCACTCGCGAAACTTCTCCGCTAAACTTCCCCTCCATCTATCCTTGTGCGTGCCAATTTCACTTCCAACAGCGACAGATCCAACAAAGACGCAGGTCACGCGAATACATCATGTCGTCCTCACCGACACCATCAGAACAGGCAAAAGCCGACGCAGAACTCCGTGCCCGGGAGGCAGAAGAACAGTCCAAGCTCCCCTACAAATGGACACAAACGATCCAGGATCTCGACATCACAATCCCCATAGCTTCAAATTACAAAGGCAAAGACCTCGACGTGAAGATCACCAAAACTAGCCTGAAAGCCAGTATCAAAGGCCAACCGCCCTTCATCGACGCAAGTCCCCCGCTTCCCTCCACCTTCCCCCCCACTAACCCCTTCCAGGGCGCCCTCCCCCACCCCATCCTGCCCGACGAATCAACCTGGACGCTCGAGACGCTCAGTGCGGGCAAAGAAATCGCCATCCACCTGGACAAAGCCAACAAGATGAATTGGTGGCCGCACGTGGTGACCAACGCACCGGCGATCGACACGTCCAAGATCGTGCCGGAGAATAGCAAGCTGAGCGATTTGGACGGGTCCACGAGGACCATGGTGGAGAAGATGATGTACGATCAGCGGCAGAAGGAGATGGGGAAGCCGAGCAGTGACGAGGAGAAGAAGCAGGAGATGTTGAAGAAGTTTATGAAGGAGCATCCGGAGATGGATTTTAGTCAGGCCAAGGTTTCGTGAGGGGGTCGGTGAGTGATCGGGAGGATTACATGGTGTAGGAATCGAGCAGGCGGGGCGACGGCAACGGGGGAAGAGAGGGTGTGAACGACGCGACTGCGTCAAGCCTTTGGGCTCTCGCATGCAAGTATAAGCAGCGCTCCTACGCATGGGCGAGGGGGCCATATCTCGGACGAGAAAGACGAAGCAGTAGTAGGTGTGGGTGTGTATTGGGAAGCTACATCATGAACCCCACAGACCTATAGCCATTGCCGAAGCACAGGCTTGGTGGCCGCGACGAACAGAAGCTTCTCAGAAGCCATGCAAGCAGTTACTACCAGGTCAATTCTGAGTGAAATGCAACAGAGTAGGTTTGCAAAGGACTATTCACAGTCCGGGCTACGGACCACAAGCTGGGATCTGGTAGTTCCTTGCATTGATCCTGGAAATTCATGTGAATTCTAACACCTGAGGAAAGTGATGAAGTGGAAGGGTTATGGGGAGCGGAAACACTAGCCTCCAGGGAGGGACGATATCAGTCGTGCTACGACCATGGCTGTGCTCCTTTTTGTCTAGATCCCCGAGCTCATCCCTGAAATTGGCTGCGGAAGGGCAGCTGGTAGTACAAGTCTCCCTCCGCCGTGCAGGCACGTGACGATTGCGTTGGGCCCTATCTCACATCACCTAGGCGTAGAAATTCGTGCAACGCACATTAATGTTCATCCGCTGGCAGCTGCCATGTGGTAGTGCATTACCAACGGATAGGCACGTGCTATACGTATGCCTTGTACAATTTGCGACTACTAGCTTTGACCTGGTACTCTTTGTGTCTGATAGCTTGTTAGAAGCCATAACAACATTGACGGCGTTGCACGAATTTTTGCACCGACGTGATGTGAGGCATGTGAGGATTGCACTGAAGATCCACTCACATGTGAGTCTGGGTAAAATCGCATCAGCAGTTGGCTACAGTCTCTCTCATAAGCTGCATGTCTCGCTCTTCATAACTTCAAGAACAATACCCACGTAGATGCAAGAATTCGTGCAACGGTCCTGAGTAGACAAAGCCAAACTACCAGATCACGACTGCTATTCTCAGCGTGCAGGCTCGTGTGGTCTAAGGTCCATCTCGTTGTACTTCTGGACTACTAGCTTTGGCCTGATAGTATCTGCTGTCGTAACTTTCTGCACCTGCGTGACCTGTGCATGGTGGCGTAACACGATAGCATGCACCCTTCATATCCTCTTCGATAGCAGAGCCATGTCCACAGCACCCCATCTGCGTCCAGCCAACAAAAAAATTTCGCCTCTTCTCGAACTTGTTTATTCGTTGATGTTGTCGAAGCAATTCTCACTGCCTGCCTCGGATTGAGGTCCCGTCATTGAGGTGGAGAATCTCATCCCTATACTGGTGGTCTGGCCACGGGGTGCTCTCAAATGCACCGGCAATCGCAGTATATGTCGAAAGGGGCGCGCTTGAACCGGGTTTCGAACTGGCGTTCTTTTTGGGTGGTGAAGAGGCGAACCCAAACTCGACATTTAGCGTCTGGCAGTGCTTAACCACTGCACCAAGTGGGCTTGGTGTGGTTCACTGAGAAGAGGGGTGGCTAAGAATCATAATATACCCTCACTATTTGGCGTTGACGTTGGTGCGATGTGGTGTTGCTTCTGACATGAATGAGGCCGGAAGCTGGTAGTATGTCGCTCAGCCCAGTCATGCTGATCAGGTGATGCGTGGTGTATGCTGGTAATCATCGCTACAACTGGTGCAATCGCATCCGAGGAATGCAGCGGTGAACTTCTGCTTGATTGCGTCTGGAGCTTCTTCCACGTCTTTGAGTCTGAAAATTGTTCATCCGTCGTCGTCAATTCCAACCCCGTCCCTGTCCATCTGTGTGCTGACCCAATTCTCGAGCATCTGGCTACTACCCACAGGCGCCTCGGCTCTTGCTTTCACACCCTTCCGTTTGACGATCAGACAGAGGATCCTTCCGTATATGCTGAACCCTTCGTACTCAGTCTTCATGCCCAGCTTCTTCTTCTCATCCTCGCCAACCTCATCATCTGATTGTCGCTTTCTCTTTCGACCGTTCCTCACCGGTTTATCGATATCCTCATCTGAACTCAAATCGACCGGCTGATCGTTCGTCCCATCAACCTTCTCCACAGGCGCCTCAGGGATATCCTCCATTCTCGGACCCTCTTCGTCGCTCTCCTCCCTCAGCACTACCGGATCTTCCTCTGCGCCTCCCAGATAGCGCCCAATGCCCAATTTGTTCGAGTTACTCTTGATCTTCCCCTTATTCCCAAAACTCTTGTTCTTCGTCAAAATCGCATGATTGGTACTCGTCTCCGTCAAGAAGATCGATACTTCAAAGTCGTCTTTCGTGACAGTATCCTTTGTAGATTTCTTCTTCTTTCCGCCCTTCTTCTTCGAGTTCTCATTCTCCTCGCGAAGCTTGGGAAGCACTAGAGGTCGCACTGCTTCGATGATGCGCGGCAGGGCGGGGGAGCGCGAGGACAGTAGCCATGAGTCGGCCAGTGACGGCTGCTCCAGGTAGACGCGGACCTCGAGCACCGAGTAGCGCGTAATGCGCAGATAGCGCCGGATTGGCGCCATAACTGCTATCGGAGGTCTAGAGTGAACATGCTGCTTTCAAATGGAAGCAGCTGGTGGAAGTGGAGCAGACACATTCCGCATGCGGCGTCGTCAAGAGCCCTATAACAAGGGCAAGTTTTGCCGACCCCGATATCATAAGCGTCCCACCACGCCCACTAGTAGCACTTCACATTTCACATTTCACATTTCGTACATCCACACATCCGTCAATTTCATGTTCGAATGGATGCTATCCTGTTGCGAAAGCTATAACGAGCTCCCTGAGGCATGCAAAGAAGGCGGTCGTCCGTCAGCTCTCGACGTCGACCTGCCTCTTACCACCTCCTCCACCATCCAGATCCGGCATCCACCCCTTCGGCCTCTCTGCACCTCTGACCACAAGACCGTATAACGCTCTCTCTACTTTCTCGACACTGGCTCTCATAACATCCATCTTCTTCTCCGCATCTTTCGCGAAGGGGCCTCGTCCTGCCTCGAGGCTCTCTAAGCCAGCTCGCAGTGATCGCAGATCACTCAACACTGTGCGTTGATCACTTTGTGAAGTACCCTCAAGAGAAGGATGCTCTGTGACTTTCGGTAATTCGCCATTGGTTGCCATGGCGGTAATGCCGAAGCGCATCAGCTCTCCCGTCATGTCGTACAGGCCGAGAACATAGTCCTCAAGGCTGAACTTGATGCCCTCTCCTTCTGAGCTTTCCGGTTTACTCAATGCGTCGAACTTCTGACAGCATTCTTCGTACGTGATCAGTTGACCATGAGTAAGATAGTGCTGGAAAGTAAGAGCCTCGGTGTACTCCTGGTTGCCACCTGTAATATTTCGAGAATAGCGGTAATTGTTTAGTCCTTGAAGGTCCTTGGCTACCTCGGCATAATTTGTCGTGATACTATCTTCATGTGGCTTGATTGTTTTCTGGACATTTTCTGGCAGTGGCTGACCAATTGTTCGCATGCTATGGCTGATGAGTGGTACATTCCTCATCGCAATTGGTAGTACTCACCGTTGAAGACCAAAGATTCTGCTAAATATCAGCAAGGATACCTCGAGATGATCCGATGACGATCTTTACATCTTTTTAGAAGCTGCCGTAATATCTCTTGACCTCTTGATAACTCGTTCACGTCGGTCATGATGCTCGTCCAGCTCCTTGCGGAAATTCTCGAACATCGGCAGAAAAGGTGATTGAGATTTCGACTCTTCCATTGTTTCACTCCGCGGGCGCTTCTGGCCCATCTTCTGATCAAAGCCTCGTCGTTTCAGCAGGAGCAGATCTGGACGGCACGATGGAATGAAAGCAAAGAATGCGGGCGTGGAGGGGCAATTTTGGTAGGGCCGTTCGGAGGCAGGTGTTGCCGAGCCTCTACTCTATCTTCATCTGTGGTGCTCAATACTCCTCTCTATCATCATGCCCTACAACAGCGTATCTGTGCTTCAACCTGTGTGACTGCGATGTTGGTGAGCTGCAATTTGCGCTTAGTGACGCTTTCGAACCATGGTCGACTCACGCTACAATGCCTCAGCCCCCCGCCAGCTCAGATGTGGTCTGCCGTTCCACGTCCACATGGCCGTCTTCGGAAAGTATAGTTCGGCTTGAACAAAGAGCCGTCCCTTTTGGACTGTCACGCTCGAACAACGCTATGTATCATGACTGATGTAATTGTCCCGTAATACGTGAGATCCAGCTTGCCTGTCACCGCATCCGGGCACGTACCAGTGGGTATATTTCATTCGTTCAGCAAACAAGAAGACGTGAGCTAGAATTCATTTCATCTTCTCGCTCACCCCTTTACTTCGATACACAGCTCTGATCACTCTCATGGACCACGGCTACAGTCAGCGGACCATTACTACCCTCCCATCACTCCCTAAACTACCCGAACTACCACAAGTCGTTAGTCCTATTCCTTCGACTCCAGGGATGTCTCATGTCGCTGTCGGCCAGCAGGCCCCGGATTTCACAGCTACTGCTGTCATGGACGGCCGTCTCAAGGGTAAGTCAACTCCTCGTGTCAATTTTCTGAATTGTTCACTAAGAACTACCAGAACTGTCCCTCAGCGCTTATGCGGAAGCCGGTCATTGGACGTGCCTTGTCTTCTTCCCCCGTGCCTGGTCCTATATATGCCCAACAGAGATCCGAGCCTTCTCTGCTCGCCTAGAGGAGTTTCTCTACACTCGAACCTGCGCAGTAGCTTTCATTTCGACAGACTCGGAGCACTCTCTTCGTGCCTGGAACCACACTTCCGAGATGGAAGGCGGTCTTGGTGGCGTACATCTCCCTCTGGTCAGCGATTGCAACCACAAAGTCAGTAAGCAATATGGAGTCCTCATCGAAGACGAAGGGGTCGCTCAGCGTGGTCTCTTCATCATCGACCCGAAGGGTACCGTTCGCAACATCTCTATCAACGATGCCGACGTGGGCCGCAGTGTCGACGAGACGTTGCGATTGATCGATGCTTTACAATTTAAAGACAGCTACGGCGAAGGATGTCCTGCGGACTGGAAGAAGGGCGATGCCGGCATTAAGATTGGTGGTGGAAACAAGCCAGAAGGTACAATCGAGCTCAAGAAGGGCTGGACCGATTGGGCTCGTCCGAAGTTCGCAAGAGCTTGGAGTGCGACGAGCGGAAACAGTATCTCCATCAAGAGCGCAAACAGTAGCTTTGCTGTGCCAGCCACACCATCACCATTGATGAGCCCAACCAGTGGTGGGATCAATGGTATCGAGAAGAACTTCGAGGCGGCAATGGCGAATCACAGTATTGGTGTTGCTAATTAGATGTTGCGTAATTGTTCGAGGTATGGATCATTTGGGAGGGAGCACTGCTTTAGATACACAATTCGAAAATTTGCTGCCTTTCCAACATCGACGTAGGTGCAGGATCTGGCGCAATGCTCGTCTGAATAGCAATAGTACTACCAGATGAAGACTGGTAGTACCACGTAGGTGCAGAAATTGGTGCCACGCCCGGTTGGTTACACTGAACTACCAGGCCATACCTAGTAGTATTTAGACTATGAGACAGGTGGATTTTCACAAGATTTGCTTATAGTGATTAGGACTACTAGCTTTAGCCCGGTTGTGCCTGCTTACATACGTTCTAAAGGACACTACAAGACCGACGGCGTTGCACGAATTCTTGCACCTACGTGGTACAGCCTCCCAGTCCGCGAATCCTATCATCTGTCTCGGATCTTTGTACCGATTGATCGTCTAGTGGGCATCATATTATAGTTGCGCATATGTGGATGCCTATTCTTTGATGATATTGATTCCAAACTCGATGACTCTGAGTCAAGCCCAATGAAGTGATTGAAGCTTTCGGCGTTGACCTGGCCCACGCTCAGTCCAGCTTTCAACAACGACCTTCATGATAGCCCTCCACTTTCATTTGAACAAGCATTGGTCGTCATTGATATGAACAAACAATAGTCCTGCAGTTACAAGATCAGGTCCTACCACAAAAGTCATGCCTCGCCTCTGGTCGCCCGCAGTCCTCTTCACTCTCTCCGCCCTCCTTCGCGTCTCCCTTCTCGCCTGGGGCCGCTACCAAGACACGCACTCGCCCCTCAAATATACCGACATCGACTACAATGTCTTCACGGACGCCTCACGCTTCATCTCCCGTGGCGGGTCGCCATATCAGCGTGACACATACCGATACACGCCTCTGCTCGCCTGGTTATTGTACCCCACCACCTACCCTGGCCTCTTCGATTTTGGCAAAGTGCTCTTCGCCATTGGAGATCTAGTCGCTGGCGCACTGATCTACAGCGTGCTGCGACGGGAGCGCACTCGAGGCGGGTATGGTTTCAATCCCGAGAGAGCCTGCAAGTATGCGGCTGTTTGGGTGCTGAACCCGATGGTGGCGAACATTAGCACGCGTGGGAGCAGTGAAGGATTACTGGCTGTATTCGTGGTCGCGGTACTGTGGGCAGCTTTGAGCGAGCGATGGGTGGTGGGCGGTGCGGTGCTGGGGCTGGCGGTGCATTTCAAGATCTACCCTTTTGTGTACGGGGCCAGTCTTGTTTGGTGGGTTGCGGAGAGGAAAGGGAAGGGCAGTCTCGTGGAGAGGCTGTTAGGGAGGGAGGTCTCGACGCTTGTGACGGCGGCTGGGGTCACATTCATGGGACTGAATGCGGTGATGTATTGGATGTAAGAATTGATGCACGAGTAGCGACAGAAGCCACACTGACAATTGGCAGGTATGGGTGGGCGTTCATTGAACATAGCTATGCCTATCACATCACTCGGATCGACCATCGTCACAACTTCTCGGTCTACAGCACTTTGCTACACCTCCGCTCCGCTATCGGCTCAGGGTCTGGTATCAGGGCCGAAGCCCTTGCCTTTGTCCCTCAACTTTGGCTGGCTGTACTGACTATCCCTCTGGCTCTGAGTAGCAAAGACCTTGCCGGTACCATGCTTGCGCAGACATTTGCCTTTGTCACTTTCAACAAGGTCTGCACCAGTCAGTACTTCCTCTGGTACATGGTATTTCTGCCACTCTACTTACCAGACTCAATTTTCATGAAGAATCGAGGACTTGGCCTCTCAGCTCTGGTGGCATGGGTGATAGGCCAGGGTGTCTGGCTACAGCAAGGATATCAGCTCGAATTCCTCGGCGAGTCGACGTTCGTACCAAGACTGTGGCACGCTACGATCTCCTTCTTTGCCGTCAACTGCTGGATCCTGGGCCTGATTGTGACCGACATTGCGGATCGTGCTCCGGCAGGTAGTGTTGTTTCATCATCATCATCGAAGAAGACCAACTAGCTTTCACCGCTGCCGATGGCCACGACGCAGCCCATTGCCGCACCGGCCGCCAATCCTCCGAGCATCACCATCTGCAGTCCACTCCATAGACATCGCTTCTTCGAGTCCCCATCAATCAACCACGTCTTCACACTTCCAAACACAAACAGCACATGCAGCATGACCCCACAACTCCACCAGAACGCCGTCTGCATATCCTTGCTGAAGACGTACGGCAGCAGCGGGAGCAGTCCTCCAACAAAATAGCCCATCGCAATCGTCAGTCCTGAAACATAAGCTCGAACCGTCGAAGCGGCTGAGTCGTTCTGTTCGTGGTAGTACTTCATCAAGAACCCCTCCAGCGCATCCGGACACGATTTGAGCTCAGAAGCTACAGCTTTCAATGTGCTGGACGAAAGCCCGTACATGCCCAGGGCAGCCCGGATCTGTTCGTCGACGCAACATGAGCTGCCGCGGATATCGCGACGTACCGACGTGAGAGAGGCGGCGTGAGCTTGGCTGCGACTTATTAGCTTCTCTCCTACTTTTGCTTGGGTCCACAGAAGATCAAGGACAAGACTTACCATTCGCCTCTCGCACCAAGATATCCGCCTACGCCCATTGAGATGGCGCCAGCGAAGAGCTCCGCGAAGCCGCCATAGATGACGACCTTGGTATCGCCCAAGGCGGAAAGGCCAGCCGTGAGCGCGAAGGGGACAGTCAGACCGTCGGATAGACCGATGGTAGCGTCGGAGAGGACGCGTGGAGAGATCCAGCGCCTTTGGGGAGTTGATAAGGGTGCTTTCTCTGCATCGGTAATGATGCTTGTGCCATGCGAATCCAACGAATTGTTCCGGGATTGATGGTGGTGCTGGTAGTATGTGTGATCTTGGGGGACAGGAGCATAGGAATTCCGAGTTGACCAGAGGGAGAGGCGGATGTAGTGGAGGAGTTTTTGGGCCATGGTTGGGAGGAAGGAGTGGCACGGATTGAGGTTGTGATTTCGGAGACGAGATGAGAACAGGTGGAGGGTTGTCTGGGAACATTGGGGCATATATTATTCGCCGCCTTGTGTGGCAGGCCTCGATCTACATTGCGCTATCAGAATCTACCTGTTTAGCATCCCCGCGCCCGCAGATTGTCAAAGCCGCATGACCGGCTGGCTGACGACACCATGGTCACAGAAATTCGTGTGTCGAAGTCAGTGGTTGTATAGATTGACTTGTTACACAATGATGTAGCATGATGTTCAAGGAGCAGGTCATTCGAGATCCTGCGACGCCAGCCATCGTCAACATGATTATTTCGCGTAAAAGTACTGGTCATAACATCGATAAGCCCAAGTCAATTCATGGCTTTGTTCATGCAAGTTCCCGGTTCTTCCTCAAATAGCAAACTCTATAACAGACCAACCATCGCTTGCCAGACAAGTCCCTAGCCTTCGCCGCACTCACAGCCAACACCAAATCCTGTCCCAGACCATGCTTTTCGACTCGATCATCTACGTGGACCACCCAGCAGGCGGCGCCAATCCATCAGGGATGATCGGCGTGCTCTTGTAGTAAGACTTGCTCTGCAGACTCGCGCTGCCCCACTTCTCCTTGATCGAAGGCAGCACGGTCCTGTCACCTCTGACGAGGCTAACGTTAGGTACAGGCCACCCGGTCACCTTGACGGAGCTGAATGGGCCAGCGAAGCTCTGGTTCAAGAACCTGGTAGGGTTGGATGCTGTGGCGGCGTCGAAAGCGACGTTCTTGTCACCAGTCTCCTTCGCCACGAAGTCGAAGATGTTGGCGCCGACGTCCCATCGGCCGAGGGTGTGCAGGCCCCAGTTGGCCTCGACAGAGGAGATCTCGGAGTAGTGGGAGTAGAAAGTGGCGTCTGTCTTGCCAACAAGGGACGAGGGGAGGGCGTCTCCGAGGAGGATGGAGAAGACGCGGTTGGCGCGGGTGTAGGTGTGGTTCTCGTCGAAGGTGACGAGGACGAGGGTGCGCTTCATGAATTTGGGGTTGGACAGGAGAGGGGTCAAGAAGTTGCGGGTCCATTGGCCGGCGGTTGTGACGGAGGTGTCGTGGCCGTCAGAAGTCATGTTTGGTGTGATGAACATCCATTGTGGCAGCTTGCCGTTGGCCAGATCCTTTGCGAACATGGTGAGGTTCTTCTGCTTGGCGAGACGGTCTTGGGAGATGTTGGCATCGTAGATGACGGCTGGGTTGTGCTTGCGAACGTAGTCGTTGGCGAGGGACTTTTGGTTGACCCAGGCTTGACCCTCGAAGCCACTGTATGGCATGTCCTCTTGGTATTCACTCCAGGAGATGCCCTTGTTTTCCAGCAGATCGATGATGCTCGACACATTGGGGGCAACCTTGTTGAAGTTGTCGTTGTCCATGCCAAAGTTGTCGCCACCTACGGAAGCAACGTAGTTGGGCTCTGAAGGATGGGTGACGCCAAAGTAGTTCGTCAAAGTGAGGCCCTTGGATGCCAACCAAAGCAAGTTTGGGTCAGAAGAGGCGGCTTCATAGTCGGTGTTCTCGAGCCAGATGGTGACGAAGCGATCGAAAACCTTGCCCTTCACATCACTGGTAGGACTCTGAGTCCTGGCAGTGGCTTGAGCCGCCTGGACATCAGCTGGTCTGGTGGCAGTATTCTGCGCAATACCAGTACCAGCAAGGACAAAGGCCACCAAAGTGAGGGAGGACAGCATCTTGAAAGGTCAGAACGAGGGAATGAAGGAATGTGCACTTGGAGGGAGCGTGGTAACGACAGGCAATGTCTCCATGGGCCTCGCGAATGGTTATAGTCGGCCAGGACTACCACCATGCGCCACGCCACTGGAAAGACGCTGAAGCACTGACGACGAAATATTGGTTGAACATACCAGAATCATCAGCAACTCGCCGACACTGCCGGACTTCTGGCGTAGCCATCTCGGCTTGACCTCGCCTTCCGTTTGCAGCTCCACCTCGGTCATGCGGTGGTGTGCATGACTACCAGACGAGTCCATGGGAGTAAGACGACAATCCCTTGACCGTCATTGGTCGCTTCCGCCTCGTGGTCCTGCTAGCTGGGTCGACTAAGATCTTCTGGAAGCGATGTGCAATCTAATTGCATGGTTGTGAGGAAAGAGGTGCAGATACTGGATACACAGACCAGGCACTATAACGGACAAATCCACCACAACAGAGGACAGCAAAGGCTAATGAGGCTGAACGGTCGCAGGGGCCGTGAGAAATGCAGGGCGTGTCGAACCAAGCCTTTCCTCGTGCGCTAGCCGTTGATCATGATTGGCGCCGAGGGGTTCAGTGGTCTCGAACCTTGGGACTTCATCCATCCCAGACAGGCAGGCACTTGATATTTCTGCGTCTCCGACGGATCATTCGGCCTCGCAAACCGTGCTAAGCTCGTCAAGCAATCGCATCGAAGCTTGACTGATGGTCTGGAGAAGTGGACTTGGATACCGAGTGATCCGGTCGAGTGGCCCTATGAAGCAAGGCACACTCCGAGCACTTTCAGCCTCGCCTGTCCAATCATTCCAACACGCTTTCTGTTCAAGGCAAAGAAGTTTTCTGGAATGTGGCAAGATCGCAGTTTTCAAAGCGCACCTTGAACACCTGGACCTGAGAGGCTGTGACGACAATTGTCGGCTAATTATTTAATTGACTACCAGACTTGCATGCCGAAGGAGTATCTTGGGTCACGTGCAATAATTCGCCTGTCCCTGATCTCACTTCATGTCAGAGTACGAGACTACACTCTTCTAGGATCTGAAACTACTCGATTTGACAGGATACTGGAATCCTTCTAGATGGAGGATGTGGACATTGTTGAACATGGCAGCCGTCATAGTCAAGAAGAGGATGAGTTTCGATCAGCTTCCTTGAGCGATGACTCGAGGACTAGACTTCTCGAGAAGAGCGCTGGCTCCGAACCTTACGAAGATGGCGGATATGAGCAGGAAGAGGAGCAGCAATCCACCTGCTTTATCGACAAATGGTGGAAGCTCGTCTTACTTCTGCTAGTCTCGACTGCCCTTCTACCTTTGATTGTGAATCTCTCTCTTCAGTTCAAGCATCATGGCACAGATCAGTCAAAATCAGACTTGACAACACCACAGAAATGGAGTCGGGGTCCTGAAGACTACATACTGTCGCAAGACTGGGACTTCGAAGCTGCACCACGTATCCGCGAATACTCCTGGACGATAGGTGATGCCGAGATCAATCCAGATGGTGTGTTCCGTCCGATGATGCTCATCAATGGACAGTTCCCTGGTCCGCTCGTTCGCATCAACGAAGGCGACACTCTCAAGGTCATTGTGACCAACAATGCAACAAATGCCACCTCGATACATTGGCATGGAATGTATCAGAATGGGACAAATCACATGGACGGTACTGTTGGAATCACGCAATGCCCCATTGCTCCTGGACGGTCATTCACCTACGAGTTCAAGGTTGAGGGACAATCGGGGACTTATTGGTACCATGGTCACCAAGGCGTACAGGCATCTGATGGTCTCTTTGGTCCCCTGATCATTCACGCCAAGAAGGAGAAGGAACTCCAAAAGCTCAAATACGAGACCGATCGAGTTGTCATGCTCTCGGATCATTACCATGATCTCTCTGGCGCTCTTGCGCAGACGTACCTGGCGCCAGATCGAGAGAATACTGAGCCGGTGCCAGACGGTGCTCTGGTCAACGGTCGAAATATCAGAGATTGCTCGAAATTACCACATCGGAAATGCGATAACACTACCGAGGGCGTAGGGACCCCCGCTTTGGGTCTGTCTGCTAATGCCTGGCATCGTCTGCGGATCATCAATACCGGAGCTTTCGCAGAATTTCAGTTCCAGCTTGATGAGCATGAATTAGCCATTACCGAAGTCGATGGAACAGACGTCGTGCCCAAATCGTACCACAGGCTGAACATCAACCCAGCACAACGATATAGTGCTGTGGTTCATACGGACTCAACCACATCAAGTTCATTCTGGATGCGAGCTCGAATGATCACCACGTGCTTTGCGGAACCAAATCCTCATCTGATAGGAGACGTAGATGTAGCCGTCAATTACGGCTCCGAAAACCACACAGCAGACCTTGCACTACCAACCTCAAAAGACTGGGGTGAAGCTCTGGAACTCGAATGTCGCGACATGAACACAACCGAGTTAGTGCCTGTCGAGAGCGTATCTGCTCCAGCCAACGCCTCCGCCTTCTACTACATCCGAAGCAACTTCGAGATCGGCGCCAACCGGCTCTCACGTGGCTTCTTCAACTCCTCCTCCTTTCGCCCTGATCACCGTTCTCCCACACTGTACCGCTCTCTAGATGGGCTCTCCTCCGCCAACTCCTCCTTCAAGCACAGCGACGTCAACGACCGTGGTAGTCCTGACGCCTTTATCAACTCCCGCGCCTTCAATACCCCACGAGAGCTGGTCATCCAGACGTCCGGTATCCAAGTCATTGATCTCCTGATCCACAATTTCGACGACGGCAATCATCCCATGCACTTGCACGGCTATAAATACTTTGTCCTTGCATCAGGCCACGGATCGCCCCCTAGACTTGACCCCTTCCGCGGTCCTGATAGGGAAAACATCCAGCCTCTATATGACGGCTTGGATCTGAGCAATCCGCTTAGAAGAGATACAGCGAGTGTGGAGGCCTATGGGTGGGTGTTGATCAGGTTTGTGGCGGATAACCCAGGGCTTTGGGCATTGCATTGCCATATAAGTTGGCATACTGAGGCGGGGCTGATGATGCAGTTCCTGACCAGGGCGGATAAGATGGGCGAGATGAAGGTGCCAGAGGAGCAGAGAGGTTTGTGCCAGGCGGAGGGGGTTGAGAGGGGGGCAGGGCCAAGAGAGGAGGATTATTGGGAAAAGACGGCTCTCTAACATAAAAAGTTGCGTACCCCATTCAACGTTCATTATTGCATAGCGCAGGGTTTGTTTGAAGGGGTCACTGGCATTGGATGGGAAGGAGTTTGTAATATGTTACAAGTACAAAGATACCATGCGACAGCAGTGTATAGACTGCTGTGCAAATCCTCCTCGATTCTGTCGCTACCAGACCGTGTTGACATCGAACGTATCGGTTCATGCAATGAAGAGCTAATGATCAATCTTACGATGTGATCATATGGTACAGACTCCTCTCCGGCTCATACAACGAATCTGCTATCAGCTGATCTTAACCTCCGATCATGTCGTTGCCCGCTCAGCCGTATACTCTGCAAAGCACTAGACCCCCTATCCTCCGCTCCACGCACTCCCTGGCCTCCATGACACCCTTGTCCGTGCTAATGAATAGACACTCCCCTATCCGCGTCAAGCCTTCCACGTAGTTCGCCCTCTTCCCTCGCACAATCTTGCTCAAATCGTCATGCGTGACCCATAACCTCTGCGTCGGCTTGCTGAGCATCTTCATCTTGCGCATGACCGGCTCGCCATCCCAGTACTTCAACCCCAGCCATAATCTCCGCGACGCCCGGTTTGCTTGTGTGACTACGCTGGACGTCTGGTGCGCCTCCTTGCGGAGCTCTTTCTGTGACGCCGGATGAAGATTCGAAGCCGGGAAGAGCTCGTTGATCGCGAAGGGTTCTGATGCTTCTGATTCCACATTCTCTAATACCGGTTCCTGGTCTTTGGATTTTTGGAATTGTAGCTGGACCTCTTGCCCTGTTGGAGGGAGCAGCTTTCGAGGAGGTGTTGGACCGCCAAGCACGACATTGGATAGGAAGCCTTGTTTTTGGAGTTGTATCGACAGAGAGAGGTGCATGCGAGAGTGTGGTATCGAGGTCAGGCCGAGTCGAGCGAGAGATGCATTCTGAAGATGGGAGCAAACGTTGGCGAGGTTGACGAGAGACATGGTGGGCGCGTGGCCCTCGAGAAGGTGAGTTGTGTGGCCTGTTTTAGCAGATTGCGACCTAGGGCGAAACGATGGATGTGGTAATTGCGAGCTTCTGGTGTCAAGAAATCGTCGCGAGTGTCTGCTGCACTCTGGGCTGTTGCTTGAACTTTTGCTTCCGCCGGAGATCGAATAAAGGAGGCGGTCAATACTCGAGGTTCTGCCGCCGCCGAGGGTTCTCCGCTTCCCCAAGCTTTTGTGCTTGTCACAGGCCTGAGCTCGTCCTCCGCAATCACTCGCGATTGGGCGCTGTAAGCGCCGGCGCCATTGTCCGCTACGACAGCTCTGCAAGGCACCAGGCTGTTCCTGGACGTCTTTGGCGACTATATGCGACTACCTATTACGAGCTTTTAACCTCTATAAAGTAGCTTCTCCCAATGCGCACATTCCGAAGCCTTCGATGCTTCTCGCGCTTATCTCCAAGTTCATCTCTGTGCTGTGTATAGAGCAGATCTTCCACTACCTTTGCACGGACTACGTCGAAGCGACAATCGAGTTTACCCAAGCTTATATCCAGATCTTAGACCTCTTGCACAGCCAGAGAGAGGGGAACCCGAACAGAGATGCCGCCGCAGCCCGGTGAGGAGCTACTCTTGACCCTGTAAGTACTATCGCTATTCTCATACTTGCGCCCAGCATTGACTCTTCCACAGATTCGCCGACGTGCACTACTACATCAATGCGCCGGGCTTGAAACCACAACATGATCGATTCAGCCGTGGCTCCTACGTCTACCTATTCCACAACCAGATTCAACGGAGGTCAAGATTAGAGGTCGCGAATCATGCAGGGACGCCCGACCAGGATGCCTTCAATGGCTGTGAGTCTTACGACTGCGAGAACAGGAGCAGGTTCTGACACAGCAATTTCACAGATCTTGACAACATCCTCCTCAACTATGCGCAGAAGCAGCCGAATCTGGTGACTGTGGCTGTTAATGGCGTGCCCCCCAAGCCAGCCGCCCCACAAGCGAACGATCAGTCAGCGTGGTCCTTACCTGTGCACGACATGAGACGCGAGCAGAAGTATCTCTATAAGCTTCACACACTAGACTTCTACTTTTGGACAGCAGACGACGCAGCAAAGTTTGTCGAAGCCAGCAGGAGAGTTCTTCCTGAACAACAGCTACATCTGGATATGCCCGCTCAAAGGCATAGTGCCGTCTCGCAGAAGTCGCACAGCGAGCACCAAGATGCTCACCACCCGGTTATCCAGCAGTTGGAGCAGGCCGCCATCTCCGAACCATACAGATCTCGCGCAGATACAGCCTCTACAGCACAATCGGCCACTCAGGGACGAGAATCAAGATCTTCGAATCAAGCACCGTCAAGTACTGGCACCCCAGCGACATTGCCTGTGCCAGCACCATACAACCCTGCTGCGCCGACTGCACCTGAACCAATTGCACACCGTGAGAAGACACCGCCCCCACCTGACGCTGCGAATGGAAATGGGCTAGCTGCGGCAGCAGCATCAGAGAATCCCGGAGCGCAGTATGCGGTGCAGAACAACTACCAGCAGCAAGCGAATCATACGCCGCAGCAGCCTTACTTCCCAGGCAGACAACAGGGCAGCACGTCGAACTCATTCCCACCTCCGCCTCCTGGGTCTCCGCCCGGTGCTTTGTCCCAACCGCAAACACCCAGCTTCTTTCCCGGTCCACCTCAACCACAACGGATGTCTTCGGCTCCATCAACTCAATATGCGACCATGCCTCAACAACAATTTGGAAGCCCTGTCCAGTCGCCTCAGTATGGTCAGTACACATCTGTCCAGTCGCCAGGCTTTGCTTCGCAGCAGACGCCGACTGGGTTTCCGCCTCCACCGCCGGGTGGACCTCCTTCAGCCGGGATCCCCTCATCCGGTTTCTCCAACTACACCTACTCCGCTGGTCCTCAGACAGGATACGCCAGCCAGCAAGACACGGCCGTGCATCAGCAATTCTACTGGCCCACGGAAGCAGAGACCACTCCGCAAGGTCATGTCGGAAGCCACGCCAGTCTGACGGCTGCTCTTGGGCAACAAGGTGGTTCTTCCCAGAGCCAGCCTCAGCCGACGAACGCTACCGGGGCGGTAAAAGCTGGCCGCTTTGACGAAAGGATAGGGAGAGTCGAGAAGGGGGTGAATAAGTGGTTGAAGAAGCTGGATCAAAAGATCTGAGTGGAAGTGCATTGAGGGCGTCTCTTGATTTACCAAGCGTTGATACTTAGGATATCCCATTTGCATGCTGGCCACGAGTAATGTCACAATCTGCATCATTCTCCCTGCGCGTAGTTCAATTACCAGTGAAGTCGGCGTTCGGCACGTGTAGAATTGACTTTGATGCCCTGCCGCAGGACAAGGTTGCGGCGCTGCCACAGAATGTCGCACGTGGCTCGGCCACGACGACTGCTTGGCTTGTTTGGCGATTTGGCTTGACTCCCGAGCATGTACAACTACCACACTTCGAACGATTTTTCGCGTATTTGTTTCTTTCCCAGCGAATTCGGAGGCTTCTATGCCGTGTTCGTGTCCCAACGATCTGGATCAGACCCTTCAAGCAAAGCGAAGCACAGTTAAGCTCGGCGTTGGATTGCTTGCATACGCGAGCGAACGGGGGCAGAGCACTAGTCGGTCCAGGCAGGTATGGATCTGAGTTGTATTAAGCCAATTGGAGATCGTCAGAATGAAGTGGAGTGCCGACTGGCTGAGAGGTGATGGCGTTAAATACGCTCCGTTGCCCGGCGGGCAGAGGGGTGAAAGTAGCAAGACTCAACTTGAGATCAGGAAGAGGAAGCTGATTGCAATCGCTATGGCTATGCTTCTCCTTGCTGTTGCTGCACTGGGCTTTGGTCGTGGGTGAGTGACATGTTCGCCATCCGCAAGTCCTCTCACTAACAACTACTAGCTATGCCGCGCCAACAGCGTCATGCGACTCTGTCGACAAGGGCTACCAATGCCAGCCGGAGATCTCGCACAACTGGGGGCAGTACTCTCCTTGGTTCAGTGTGCCATCCAACATTTCCACCGCCCTTCCCAAGGGCTGCGAATACAGCATGGTCCAGATTCTCTCCCGCCACGGCGCTCGAGACCCTACGGCCTCGAAGACAAAGACCTACAACGCAACAATCAACAGGATCCAAGCATCCGTTGACGTCTTCACAGGCAAATACGCCTTCCTCAACGACTTTGTCTACACCCTCGGCGCCGATCAGCTGACCCTTTTCGGCGAGCAACAAATGGTCAACAGCGGCATCCAGTTCTACAATCGCTACTCCAGCCTGACCCGCAAATCGACCCCCTTCATCCGCTCCTCCTCCGAAGCCCGCGTCGTCGTATCCGCCCAGAACTGGACCCAAGGTTACCACTCGGCCAAATCCCACGCCACCCACGACCCATCCTACCCCTACCCCATCCTCTCCATCTCCGAGGACGCCGGCCAAAACAACACGCTAAACCACGACCTCTGCACATCCTTCGAAGACGGCCCCGACAGCAACATCGCCTCCGCCGCCCAAACCCACTGGGCCAACATCTTTGTGCCCCCCATCCAATCCCGCATCTCCCGCGACCTCGCCCTCAACCTGACCCAAACGGACATCATCACCCTCCTCGACCTCTGCCCCTTCACCACCGTCGCCTCCCCAACAGGCGCCATCTCCCCCTTCTGCGCCCTCTTCTCCGTCCAAGAATTCGCGCAATACGCCCACTACGAGTCGCTGAACAAATACTATGGCTACGGCGCGGGCAACCCGCTCGGTCCGACGCAGGGCGTGGGCTTCACGAACGAGCTGATCGCGCGCCTGACAGGGCGCAAGGTGCAGGACCACACTAGCTCGAACACGACGCTCGATGGGGACGAGAAGACGTTCCCGTTGGGCAAGGAGGTGTATGCTGATTTCAGCCACGATAATGATATGACGGCTATCATGTTTGCGATGGGGCTGTGGGATGGGTTGGGGGTGTTGAGTACGGATAGGATCGATGAGGGCGGGTTGGGGTACAGTGCTGCGACGACGGTGCCGTTTGGGGCGAGGGTGTGGGTTGAGAAGATGGTTTGTAAGGTTGAGAAGGGGAAGAAGAAGGATGAGGCATTGGTCAGGGTGCTGGTTAATGGGCGGGTGGTGCCGCTTAAGGGGTGTGGCGCGGATGCCTTGGGTCGGTGCGAGGTGAACAAGTATGTTGATAGCTTGACGTTTGCGCGGAGCGGGGGGAAGTGGGGTGAGTGTTTCGTTAATGGGACTACGGTGGCGAGGTAGTTTGTCGTTGAGGGACAGGATCTGCTACTGTGTATAGTTTCACTTCATTGTGGTATACCTCAAATAGACATTCAAGATTATAAACAATTCATGATTCTCTCGGGTATCTAGAACTCGACAGGACACTCGACAGCCGTGACGGCCTGGCTTCAGAGCGCCCGTGAGCAGCTATCACCAGCCGGGCCATCCCCAAAAATTTCTACTTCCTAGGAGCAGCCTCAATGACCTCGACATTCCCAGTGTTCTTCTCCCCCGACGAGCCGCCAAACGACTCTCTATCATCCTCCAACTTCTTGACCAGCTCAGTGACACCAAACAAGTCATCCATCTTCTCGAGCGAAACACCCTTGGTCTCAGGGATAAGGAACCAGACGAAGAAGAACATGGAGAAGCAGAACGAGCCATAGATGAGGAAAGCGCCATAGCCGCCCTTGCCCACGGTAGCCAGCATGTTAGGCGTAGCACGAGCCACGACAAGGTTGAAAAGCCACTGCGTGGCCGACGCGAGGGAGACGTTCATGGACCTCAGCCTCGCGGTCGGGATCTCAGAGACGTAGATCCAGCAGCAGGGTCCCCATCCGAACTGGAAGAAGGCGGCGAACAGGAAGATGCACACGAGCGCAAAGTAGCCGGCGGGGGGCACGGCTTGGCCGACCACGGGCGGGGAGATGCGCACGTAGATGCCGACGTAGAACATGGTTGCACCTTGGGCGATCGAGGTCCAGAGGAGGGAGCGACGGCGGCCGAGCGAGTCGGCGGCGAAGAGGAGGAAGGCGGCGCAGGTGGTCATTTTGACGACGCCGTAGATGCCGGTGGCGAACAGGCCGGATTCGGAGGAGTTGAGGCCAAGGTTCTGGAAGATCTGGGGGGCGTAGTCTGGTCGGGTGTCAGTCTTGTTCTAAAAAGGGGGGAAAGCAAGAGGGGGAAACTCACAGTTGATGGCGTTGGTACCGGTCATCTGCTGGCAGATCATCAAGCCGACGGAGATGAGAGCACGCTTGCGGTTACCGGGAATGAGCCACATTTCCCTCTGGAGGTCCATGAAGGAAGCACCGCCGATCAATCGCCTCTCGTGCTCGAGCTGTTCCCTGATCTCACCGAGTTCATGGCGGATGTAGTCGTGATCAGCTGGCAGCTGGCGCAGGTTTGTGAGGACTCTTTCGGCGTCTTCCCATCGGTCGGCCTTGGCGAGCCAACGTGGAGATTCCTGGCACAAGAACATGCAAACGAAAAGGGTGATGGCGGGGAAAGCTTGGGAGATGAGGGGGAAGACTAGCGAGGGTTAGCTGACTTCCGAAAACCATAGACGTTGGGTATGACATACTGTACATGCTGGTACCCTTCAAGTGGAGAATGGCACCGTAGTTGGTCCAGAAAGCCAACATGGTACCGGTGGCGATGAAGAGCTGGTAGATACCGGTGAGACCACCACGAATGGCACGAGGCGCGTTCTCAGAAACGTATAGGGGAGTGATGACCGAGGCGGCACCGACACCAAGACCAGCGATGAAACGACCGATGAACATGACAGGGAGGATACCAGAAGCAGCGGCCTGGAAGACGCAACCGATGATGACGATAGTAGCAGCCATAAGGAGAGCGATACGGCGACCCCACTTGTCAGCCATCCAGGAAGCAGCAAGAGCACCAACGAAGCAACCGCATTGCAAGGTAGAGACGATGTTGGCCTGCAGGTCGGCGCGGGCGACTTTACTCAAGCCGAGGAGCTTGTAGTCCCTCTGGAACGTGGGAAGGGTCAAGACACCACCGATGATACCTGTGGTTTATTCTGTCAGTCCTGTGCTTGTCTCAAGAAGTTCTCTGAATTGTACTCACCGATATCGATACCAAAAGTAGCACCACCGAAACAAGCAGATGCCGTGAGAGCAAAGACCCTCCATCCATAGATTTCGGCAGGGTCCGATTTCATGGCATCGTTCTTGACGATCTTCTGAAGGATACCCATGATGGCGGATTGTTGTGGTCGAACCTCTCTAGCAGAAAGTAGGTAACGAACTGTCGAACAGCGACCGAGATGTGGTCGTTAATGGGCCTGTCGAAGATGCAAAAATATCCTGATCGGCTGAGATTGGTAGAAGTGTAGCGTTGATGCAGATATTATAGATGCAGGCTCTAGACGAACAAGACGGGTCGATTTCTCCATGGACAAGACGGAAAAATACTAACAAGGAATGCCACAACCGTTCCCTCGTTGGGAGGCATTGAGCGTGATTGGCCTCGAGGATCAGTCAAGCGCGTGGACATCCCCAGATGGGGTATGGTATAGCATTGGCAGCATTGGCAAAACCGGGGGGAACTTGGCGCGGGGAATTCAGTGTTTGTACTCGACGGCGGAACGGGTGTCCACCCTAGTCCGATGGGGGCAGATCAGATTGAGGGTGGTGTCTGGGGTGGCCATGCACAGATTGAGGGGATTGCCACGCAAAGCGGTCCGGAGTCGATGGTATGGACGTGGTTGAAAGGGAGCATGGTGTTGTAGCCACAAGCTTGGCTTTGGCTAAGACCGTGATTTGCGCCAAAATGAAACGCTTCATTTCTCCATTCTGTGCAACCGAAAGAGCCCTCAATCAAGGGTTCAAGCTTGAATTCTGCCTGCTCACGGGTCCAGGAGAGCTTACCTGCATATCCATTTCTGCGTTTGGCCAAGCTCGAAGCTGGCAGCGTAGGTAGTACAGATAACAGCCGCGCTACCGCATAAGTACAAGCGCACCACCGCCAGCAGTTTGTGTCACGGCTAAAGTCGCCAGATGCCGACAAGTTGCAGAGGGGCGTCGGTCGGGCGCTGTGATAACGCAGATCATAAGGTATCTGCAGAGATACAGTACAGGAGTGAACCATAAGTGGTATGGATGAGCAGCTAGCTTAGATTGCACTCTAAAACTTTACTTGTGTCCAGAGATCCATGCTCGAAGTAGATTAATTGGCGAAAGCGCAAAGGAGGGTGCCCAAAAGATTGAAAAGAACAGAAAGTCCGTCTTAGCAGGACAAGTAAAGCTCCGTTACCAAGACTTTTTCGACTCTTTGTGCGGTGGTAGGGCGAGGTCAGTGAATTTTCCGTGTGCCGCGTCCGTTGGCAATAACAAGCCTCATCCGCCTTCTTGTTAGCAACCAAGAGGCCTGGTCTTTTCCCGGGCCTGAGGCAGAGTCGAGGGCGGGCAACTAGGCTGGTGAAGAGATGAGCGCACTGCAAGCTTGCGGCGCGGCGAGAGGGGGACGAGCTGGTGCTGATCCGACGCGTCTGGGAGGCCTCGCAAAGGGAAATTCATCTTCGCCCGGCCCCACCTCTAGAGTGCTGGCGCGAACATCTTTCTAGGGCTTACGCCGCAGGCGACTCGTCCATGTCGGTAGGCCTCTCCTACCTTGCCTGAGCTCTTTGCTGGTGAGCATCACGATACGAGCGGTGGGTGAAAGTGTGGCTGAACAAAAGGAACTTCCAGCAGACTACCACGAATCCCTTGTGTCTCAACCACTCCGCAAACAGCCTCGATCATGATTTTGGCGTGGGGATAGAATGTGGAGGGAGCTTTTAGGGTGCGGGCGAGAGGCCGGGGTCGAGCGTGGAGAAGGAGCTCGGGTCGCTGGCTCACTTCTGGCTCACGTCTCCTTGTCTGAAGTCGTCTCTGTCTCCTGCATTGCGCCCCACCCGTTTGGACCCGTATAAAGCTATGAATTGGCGACTGTCGGCATGAATAGATCGCAAGATACCGTGAATTGATATCATCAACATCAAAGTTTGGTATCGTGGTGGGCCGTTTGAGGGCTTCGACAGCATGACCTCTCTAACGGTATCAGAAGAGCGTCTGGTTTTGGATCATACAACGAACCGCTGGGGCCCCGTGTGGGATCATCTGGGGATCTCCACGAGAGGCAAAAACAAGGTTGTCGGCTGTGATAACCCAGGCCCGAGGTTAACGGCTATTACAGATGGACTATGTAGATTGCGTGGTGTGTGGTGCAAGCCCTATGCATAGTACGTCTTCGATGGTACGAATAAGGACTAGATTCAAGGCGCCTGGTAGGTTAGTCTGGAGCATGGGACAGTGGCATCACGTGGCCGAATCTAGAGTCTACGGGGCTACTTCAGACAGACAGAGTCCTAGAATATGCGCTCTGGCATTGCTGATTGTCAGAAGCGTCTCCCTCGCTGCCACGCGGCTGGCGAAAAGACTCGCCTGCTGTAGAGCTGCGTTGAGCGTCGCCGCTGATTGCTTGCTGATAGTTCGGAAGGAATAGAGGATCTCAAAGGAGAACTACTAATGGTCATTTTAACGTAATGCCAGCATCTTTGTCAAGCATGCCGTGACTGTCAGTCTGATTCAATGCCAGATCACCAGGCCGCTTCTTAATTGCGTTAAGTAGAACCAGGCCGAAGCATCTATAGCAAGAGTCAACAATTGATGCAGTGCGTAAAGTCCACTTTCAATCATGACGCTCTTCAAAACTATGAACACGACATGAGCAGCTCAAGACAGCTCGCATCTGGACACCAAAGTAGGGAAAAGTCAAGCCCGTTTCATTGGTACGGCAGGTATAGTAGGTGGTGCATATCCACAAATGTACAAAGTTTCCCGAGTGATGCGTATCTTTCATATCCTCATGTCTAAGCCACCTCGCCGATGGAAGCGTTCTTGCTGTGGAACCTGGAGATCCAGGAGTTGTGCATAAACTTCCTAATACTCTTGCCCTTCCACATGAAGATGAGAAGCGAGAAGTTGTTAGCGACAAGTACACCGGTGAAGATGCCAGCGATGACAGTCACGTAGCCGAGGCTGAGGATCCAGTCGAGGAGGTAGATACTGGGGGAGAAGTTAGCACGCAATTCAGGATTCGATAGGAGCTTTGTAACTTACCCCATGCCAAAGGAGATGGCCTGCTTGCCCAGGTTCATGGCAATAAGCATCTCAGATGTGTTGGCAGTAGAAGAGTCGATGGCGTAGGCCAGAGCGAAAGTGAAGTAGAAGTAGGAAGCCCAGTCAACCATGGCAACACCGAAGAAGTAAGCAACCCAGTGCAAGTTGTTCTGAGCGCTATAGCCGTAAAGTATGAGACCAGCGGGTCCAATAATCATGGCTGGAAGCATGACACCAAGACGGTCCTCTGCCTCACGAATGCCACCTCTCTTGCGAGTGAGGCGAGAAGCGAGACGGTCAGAACTGCTAGTGAACGGAATAGCGAGCGCGTAGCCTATGATGTTGCCAAGAGCAATCAGACCGGAGTTGATCGGGTTCCAGTTGTATGGAGGCTGAACGATCTTTAGAGGGAAAGTGTAGTTGAAGGTGAGGGCACCAAGACCGATATAGATACCGAATGAGGCAATGACCCAGAATACGGCAGGGACGAAGAAGTAGGAGAAGGAGCGGAGCATAGTCATGAAGAACTCGGCCTCGTGGTCGACTCCGCTCCACGGCCTGAGGGTCTGCATGTAGGTGTAACGAGGGGGAACAAGAGTCTCAACCGCGGTGTCGTGAGGCTGCTTCTCGAGAGCTACAGCCGAGTTGGATGGGGAGGAGATGATCTTGCGCTTGTATGTAGACTCCTCACAGACCAGGATGGCAGCGATCAGGAGAACGACAGAGAAAGCGATCCAGACGTAGAAGAAGAGTCTCCAACCGAGGCCAGCTTGAAGCATGTATCCGGCGTAGAGAGGACCGGTAGAGCCCCAGCAGAGGCAGATGGTGTACCAACCCAGGCGCTTGCCGCGCTCGTGAAGGAAATAAATGTCATTCACCAGCTGGACGGGAATGGCCTCGCAGACACCACTACCGAACGAAGAAATAATACGGAATGCCATCAACATGCCGTACGAAGTAGACCGGGAGCAGCCAATGAGTCCAGCGATGTACTGTTCCTGCGTTAGATCTGTGCAAACCCCTGCGTGACAAGAGACTTACCAAGAGCAGGGAACCGATCATAACCGGGCGCCTGCCAAACTTCAGATAGCAAGGCACCAAGAGGAGAGAGCCGAATCCATACACCAGGTTAGGGTACGAAACGAGACCGGAAGCCACGGTCGGAGAAATGTTGAATTCTTGGGCAAAAAGACCAATGTAAACAGAGGGACCAAGCAGGGCGGAACATCCGAGGAAGGAGTACAGAGAGCAAACGATCAGAATACCGAGCTTCTTGCCCGCTGGCCACTGGAGAGGGTCATTTGGGTCATCAGCGGGCACTGGGTACAGCGCCTGGCCGTATCCAGTGTCGTCGCCCTCGACCGCCCGCATATCGACGGTGCCGGGAAGGTCACCCTCGTGGGCATGACTGTGTGGACGTTAGCGATGGCTGTGCCGCACCGGTGAAAGGTCACCGAGGGGGGTGAGAGTAGACTTACCTGTGAACAAGACCTCCACCCATTGTGAATCGTCCGTGTGAGCTAGCAGACAGACAAGGATAGAGATAGAGCTGTTGCAGGTGAGGTGGAAAAAGAAGAGGAGGTTTGGTCAGCTCTTTGACGTGGATGGTTCGAAGCCAATATAGCACCGATGCGGCTCCGGAAGGTGCCCTTTCGGCGTTGTGGCCGTTTCACCCTGGCTTGACTTCCAAAGCGTGGTGGACTGGGGCACTTAGCGGCCAACAGTGCACCAGTTCCTGTGCCGTCTGGCAGATGATTTTCGTTAGATCCTCAGGAAATGCCGTGCACCCCGCGTGCTGGGGTGGGGCCTCCACAGAATGTGGGACCCCCTGAAATGGTTAGCATGGGCGCATCGTGTCGCAGATCTGTACAGGGTTGGAGCCGCGCGTGAACGTCTGGAACGGCTCAGAACTCTTCGGTGCCAACCTCTCCGCCTTCAGCAGCCCGTTGGACCGTGCTCAAATATGAATCCTTTCCAGTACCAACCATTCTTCTGGGACTGTTCACACGTTGCGTTCGACATTCAGACAGCTCAGCCATGCACGCCATGCGCCGTTCTTGACATCGGAGCGTCGTAACATCATCTCCTCTGAGTGGGAGCGTTTGTATGCCGTGTACATAGAACAGAGACACGTTCGCTGGTGCAGGCGTCGACACGCGGGATCTGTTGAGGTCTTAGCAATGGTAGGTGTGACTTTGTTTTGATTGCTCGTCGCTACTGTGCCACAAGCTGGGACAAGATACCAAGTCTTTGCCAACTTCCTCTAGTCTCCTGGTACGTGGTCGCATGTACAGTATCACTGCGCCAGTAGCGAACCACGGCTCTACCGAGGGTTCGGCATTGTCCTCGATGGCCAGAATGCCATTGCCCAGCATCTTTCCTGCTGGCTGTCCCTTACAGGATTCTACTGTGCAACAATAGTGGGACGACACATATTTCTCTTGCATGTCTGGAACTTGGTAGCCCAAATCCAGCGAAAACTCGAGAGCACTTATTGACCAAACAAAGGCCCACCCTTACGATGGGTGTAATCTAGATTGATGTTCGTAGCAGAATGACATTCCTCGCTTCCTGTCGCAAACTCTCGTGGCCTTGATCCGGATCGACCAGGCAATCTAATCATGGTCAATGCGCATTTCTGTTCGTTGCTCTGTTGGCCTCACGAAGCCGTGTACTTCCAGGCGCAGGTCGGGGATCCATCTTACGAGTGCCTTGACACTGCGCGGGGTCTCGATGTGAGTCTGGTGGCGTTCGGGTAGCCCAACGTGTCAAGGAATAAAAATGTGGAAGTTTGAGCCATCCGCGGCCTGCCTCTGGGACACTTGGGGAACCGCTCCCGTCTAGGTTCACGGTTGGCTCCTTGCGATCCGTATTTGACTTTTCGCCCCAGAACACCCTTTAGATTCGAGGTTCGAGTCAGTTGGTGAGCCTGACGATCATAACGCTAACTCGCTTTCGGAAATGGTAGGCGTCCCTCTCCAAATGAGCTCAGGACATTATTCAGGACGCCATCTAATAACACATGGTCGTGGCATATAATTTCTCGATCTTCTGACTTCATGTCTCAAAATCGCGTGAGCGGAAACAATGGCTGTTCTCAGCGTCTGGAACTATCTCCGACTGTTGCGACAGTTCCATTTCTCCATCTTTATGCATCACGAGGCGGTAACTGGCTGAGAACTGTACCGGGAACGACATTTGTGTCTGAGCTGGGCTCGAGATTACAGCCTGGCTGGAACTGCACTAATACCATGCGTGAGCTATGGTATCGTCCTGTTCAAGCCTGCTTATCCGCATCGCTTGCACAAGATTCTTTTCTTGCCTTCCGAGGCCTCGGTTGAGCAGACCGACGGTCCTTTCGTATGTTGATGGTCTTGTGGAAGGCTAGAGGTAGATAGCATTGCGTAATTTGCGGTGGTCAAATAGAATAGCATCGTTCACGTACCTGTTCATTTGTCTGCAGCGCGGAAAACACAGACCGTCGTTGCTGGTAGTAGATGCGTTACCACAACCGTTTGATTAGCTTTACAGGGTAGTGCAATGCCGATGCCAATGTCGGATTTCGTACCGTCTGCAACATCCTCGCATTACATTGGTCAAAAAGAGAAAGCGATGAACGATTTTTGGAAGAAGATGGTCCCGATTGCCTAATCCTGAGATAGGTCAGGCCTTAGGAATAACGACGCCAAGACAGCGACGGTTTCCACGGTGCGTTGTGGAAATTTCTCCTGCCACTTCATTTCTCTGCCCATATTCTCATGAAGGTAAGGTCTTTCGAATTCGTAACACTAGCAGTTAGAGCGTCACTAACGAAGATCTAAGAATGCTCATGGCCACTATCCTGTCACTGCTCTTGCATGTTCAGGTGCCTGGCTGCTTGCTGGCGAAGGGCCATGCCTGAGGATCTACAGTCGAACGTCTACCACGTTGAAGCTGAGCGTCGCTGTCTTCTCTGAGACCTCAATCCATGGCATCTCTCTGGACACTAATGATACGGATCGTATCCTCATCTGGGGCGGCTCATCTGTTGCCATTCTTAGAGTCCAAGGGCTGTCAAGTGAGAGAGGAGCCTTGATCATCCAATTCATTGTCGATCCCATTCAATGCGCGGACTGGATTCTCGATGGGCAATTCTCTCATACCGTGACTGATTACCCAGACAGGAGTGAGATCTACAGTGCCGCTCTGATAACAGCCCATAATGCGCTGCTACTTCTGCAGATCGACAACTCGTCTGGGGCTGTCTCTGTGAAAGTCGCAACTTCGCAATCCAAAAGTATACTGTACTGTGCGAGGCTATCTTGGGAAGCGCCAAGCTGCATCCTTGTAGCTGCTGGTACGGTTTTTGGACAGCTCCTCGTCTGGAGTGCCTCGTTGCAGTCAAGTGGTGTAGATGCAAAGTTGCACAAGGTATTTACTGGTCATGAAGGGTCACCATTCGGACTATGCATCAGCCCATGTAGGACTTCCAAATCCTCCTCGAACAGCTTGAGGCTTCTAGGGAGTTGCAGCGATGATCGTAGCATCCGCCTGTGGGATATAACCGATCTCAGCGTGCTTAATGTCGACCCACAATCTGCTGCTGATCAAGCATCTACTAGTGATGGAATCACTGGCTTCTTAGCCACTTCAACATCATTGGGCCACTCGAAAGACCTAGTTGCTCAAGCTATGGGTCATCTATCAAGAATCTGGGGCGTTGAAATTTTAGTCGATCGGGTCGACTCGACAAGCTTCGACTTGGTCACATTCGGCGAAGATGCTACCTGTCAATACTGGCGGCTTGAACCCACGTACGATGACCAGAAAGGAACATGGACTGGTGTGCTCGAGCACCAAGGTTACCAAGATCGTCACGCTGGCAAGCATATCTGGTCACATGCCCTTTCCAATACCAGCGATGGCGTCTTCATTGCGACTGGAGGCGCAGATGGTGCAATTACGATACAGAAACAAATGGCCATGTGCTCCTCAAAAGCATCAATGCCTGCGGCGGGGACCGGGGATCACTCGACCGCTGATCAAGTGCTAGTGCCTGGAAAGATCAGGAGCTATAGCTTCGTGACAACTGACATCATCCTCATGGCTTCGAACGAAGGTGAAGTGTACTTAGCTCATTTACCTCTCTCAGTAAGCTCGAGCAGTACGTTTGAGGCGAGTGGCCTTTCATGGCAGCATATCTGTCACGAGGCCGACTTTGCTGGCTTCTCAATGGCGGCAAGTGTTACATCTCTTTCTACCGTGTTTCTGGCCGGAAAGTCAGGGTCTCTATTTGCATACAGCCCGAAGTCCGGCTTCTGCAAACTTCTCGACGGCAAGCGAAAGGCGGCCGGTGTCTTTGCAAGGCGCTCGCCTGAGCATGAACATAGATCACCGACGGCAGTGTGTCTGCTCGCTCGGCTGGGCGATCCTGTCGCTGAGCTTATTGAGATACCATTCGAGGACGATTCAAATACCAGGCACGCCAGGCTCACGATTCCCGACGGAGAAGTCATCTCGACCTTTGCCATCCTCCCAGATCTCAACGATACCCAGCAGATAGCAGTAGGCTTCCGCAGCGGCCGTATAGCTTTCTACGAGTCGACCTTTAGCCCGATCCAGGAATCCACGACCCCATCCTCACCCACTCTAGATCAACAAATCCACTCCGACGCCATCACCGACATCGCCACTACCCTCAAAGCCAACACCCCCTACCACATCTTCACGGGCCGCGACGGCTCCTACAGCATCCACACCCTCGGCCCCACAGGCTTGACAAAACAGCACCATCTCTCCATCCCCTCCATGACCGAAGCATCCCAGATCCTCACCTCCCCACGCCATGGCCTCCTCATAGCCGGCTTCCACCGCAAATCCTTCACCCTCTGGTCCGCAACCACAGAGCAACACCTCCTCTCCATCCCCTGCGGCGGCTCCAACCGCTCCTGGACTTACTGCCCTGACCACTCCGATCCTGGCCGAGGCGGCACCCTGGCCTGGACCCAAGCCTCGTCCCTGCTGCTGCGGACTGAAGCGCCGGACCCTACCGTCGTGCGCATCAATCCCGGTTCCCACGGGAGGGAGGTTAAGGCCGTGGCTGTCTCGCCGGTGGAGTCGGCGGTAGGGCGCCTCGTCGCGACGGGGGCGGAGGACACGGATGTGAAGCTTCATCGCGTGACGGATTCCAGGGCGGGTGGTGGCGTGGCGTTGCAATGCGTAAGGACGTTGAGGAGGCATAATACGGGTGTGCAGTGTCTTGCTTGGTCTGGGGATGGGGAGTATCTGGTTAGTAGTGGGGGGTGCGAGGAGTTGTTCGTGTGGCGGGTCAGAGCGTTGGCGGAGGGGGAGGTGGGGGTTGTTTGTGAGGGGGTTTGTCCTTTTGTCAGCGAGGGGAGTGACTTGAGGGTTATGGACTTGGTGGCGGAGAGACATGAGGGGAGGGGGCTGAGGATTGTGGCGTGTAGGTCGGATGGGAGTGTTTGTGTTTATTCTTATGGTGTGGAGGGGGTGGAGTGGGGTTGGGATTGGGTGGGTAGTCATGGAGCGGGCTGTCTGATGGGTGTCAACGCGCCGGGAGGTCTGGGAGGGGATACGTATATTACGACGGGGACGGATGGGCATGGGGCCGTCCTTGAGCTCACTGAGGGAGAGGGAGGTGCGGAGGTGAAGGATGTTGAGTGGAAAGGACGTTTCAAGATTCATCAGAACGCGGTGCATGCTGCTGAAGTGCTGGAATGGTCTGGTGACACACACTTACTGCTCAGTGGTGGAGACGACAATGCGCTTAGCATTAGTCTACTCAGAGGAAGTGGTCAGAGCGTAGCGACACTGACGATACCTAGGGCTCATGCGGCTGCGCTCACGGCATTGCAAGTCATTGATGCGGATACGGAGAAGGGAAGAGTACTGGTCGTGACAGCGGGTCTAGATCAGAGGATCAAACTTTGGGAGGTGCGGGTAGAAGCTGTACTGCGAGGTGTGGAAGGAGTGCAGGTCAAGAGGGTGGAGAACAGGTATACGCCTGTGGCAGATGTGGCCAGTATTTGCTCATGGAGGGAGGGAAAGGAAGTAGTCGTACTGGTCTGCGGTGTCGGATGGGACGTTTGGAGACTGAACGTGCGCGATAGGGAGAGTGGATAAGAAGGATGCGCATTGATCAGGAGCAAACCCTGGTCGATTTGACTCCCCGTTAGCAGAGGATTGACATCGTGGTTCCCGTAAGTGACGTACAGTAACCTGGCGAACATCCGGTCAATGCATAATTATCGCTTACCACGGAGTCTCTACTCTACGTGCACGATATCAACGCTCTGTCATAGAGCTACCATCGAGACGGGCCTGCGTCCACTAAGGGAAGGACAAGAGAACAGAGATTCATCGCTATAGAATTCCTCAGGACCTGACTACCACCTCATGCCTTAGTGCCTCAGGAACTTTTCTAGTTTTCTGGTGACGTGTAGGGCTGACAGGACCACCAACGCTGAAGTTTGGTCAGATGATATGAGAACAAGTGGTATACGCATACAACCTGGCACTATGGCCTGAGGTTGACGTTATGGGTTGCACGTGGCCTTTGATGGAGAGATAAACTATTAGATTTACCATGGAGGTGTTCCAACGGTCTGGATCAGCATCCGACAGGTTGCAGCACCCGGGGCCGGCAAGTGGAACAATAAAAGGGGGCAGGCCGCGTGTCGCGCGTCTGCAAAAAGTGCATCTCCAGACCCATACTTTGCCGCATAACATGGGGTTTGAGCAAGGAAAATTGCGAGACGCGCGAGATTTACTTGATCTGAGTATGGAAGACCAGGATTGAGGAAGGGCCCTCGGAAGAGCCGCGAATGTGGTTCATGACCGAGGAATGGAAGAATTATCATTGGATGCGGTGAGGACGTATGCTTGAGACAAGCTTTAGCAACGGTTTTGTGGGCATGTTCGACGATGCCTTCTCTAGGTGTGGTTTTCTGGTAGTCCTTGACCCTCACGTGCACGCATCTTGGCGGGTGCGAAGGACTACGACGACTTGGCCGGCTATACCTCTCGCCACTTTTGAGATGAAGGCGAAGATGTTATCCAAGCAAGACAGGGGAAGCAGACAGGGTTGCCAAGCACAGAAACGATGAGAGAAGTTTGCTGAGCATTGATCTAGGAAGGTGCTGCACGTCAAGTTATAGGGAGTACGTAGTTGTGGAAAGATGATGGTGTCTTATTTGAGCCACATAAGAATAGCACGACAGCGGACCGCCACGAGACAGGAGGAACGTCGGTCTTCTGGAGTCGGACCAAGCATTTCGCCTCGAAGTTTTGAGTTGCGTGACGTGCTGGCCAAGCCTCAGCAGCCGCAGCGTTTGAGATGCTTCCGGCGGCAAAACTACCATGCACACAAGCGCAGACAAGACTTACTTTTGATACGAACATATAAGCGTGTAGCCAGAAGCGCAATGGAACAGCAGAATGCTTACCGCAACGCCTTGTATAGAGAAAGTGAAGCGATAACTCGGGCCGGACTGCAGGCACGACGGATGAGGACATGAACGGATTTGCACTAATCGGCAGCGCCTTTCCCGTTTGGGCAGGCTAGGGTGGCTAACCTTAATCATGCCGCGTGTACGTCGTCTGCGGTCGTCGTAAGCCTGCGAAGTCCAGTCCCAAGTCCCACAAGCAGCCGCGCAACCCAAACCACGACACCACCGAATCGTCCTTCGTTATCCTTTTCGTACCCTGCTGTCGTCTCGCTCTCAACCTGCTTAGTATATTCCCGCCCCATCTGCTATACCGTCCAGCCATCTTTCTCTGCATGTCGCACGACACCAGCCCGAGCACAGGATACTGCTCAAACTTCCGCGCCCGCAGTGCTGCTTCCTGAGGCTGTGCTTTGCTGCGGTCCCCGTTCATCTAGCCTCCCGTACCAATATCGGGCGCAGTATCTGGACCATATTCGCAATACACCTGACACTCTTTCTCCAATTACAACACTGTCGCAACGTCGCGCAATTGATCTCACTGTCACAAGAGTAGGACACAAACAATGGCGGACAACAGGAGAGTCGGCCAGCCGCGGCCTGGTCAACAGCAGCGACAACAGAACACATTACCAGACTCATGGCCGACCGACATGACTTCACAATTCAGGAGAGTACTCAGTACACGGAGGATGAATGCGCTGCAACACCGACCGTCGAGTCGAGCACAATCGCCTGCCGTACACCAAATGTCTGGACAGCGCAGTCAAACATCTTCGCCAATGCCTTCGAGACAGTTCGATCAACGATATCCAGCTCCTCCCTCAGCGCGGAGACCAGTACCTGGACAGTCATCAACATACCCACCACAACAATCACAGCCATACTCACAGTCACAATCGTTACCGCCGCCTCCTCCACCATCTTACTCGTCACTTAAGAACATCCCACTCATCCCTACCCCACCTTCGGATCGCAAATCGCTCAAGTTCAGGACCATGCTTCACTCCCTCTCACAAACGCCATGTCGATGGGAGAACCCCGGTCTGCTGGACGAGGCTCTTTCAGTGGTACCTGTACAGCGGATATACGAAGAAGCACAAGAACAGGCAGACCTGTTCGCCGCAGAAGCAGCGTCGTTAGGTCCCAACGTCAAGCCCGCATGGGGATACCAAGACTGCTGCGTCATTGCCCTCATGAAGTGGTTCAGACGAGACTTCTTCAAGTGGGTCAATAACCCAAAGTGCGCACATTGCAACTCTGCCACCATTGCGATGGGACTTGTTGCACCTATCGACGAGGAGCAAGCCCGAGGTGCTACCCGGGTTGAGCTTTACCAATGCTCGCACGCTCACTGCAAGGCTTTCGAGCGCTTCCCAAGATACAATGATGCATTCGTGCTTCTCCAAACCCGACGAGGCAGAGTAGGAGAGTGGGCAAACTGCTTTACCATGCTTTGCCGCGCAATGGGCTGCCGGGTACGATGGATTTGGAATAGTGAAGACCACGTCTGGACTGAGGTCTTCAGCGTGCACCGTCAACGCTGGGTCCACGTCGACGTGTGTGAAGAGGCTTGGGATAAGCCTCTTCTCTACACTCAAGGTTTGTCATCGCAACAGTTTGACACCGAACCTCCACTAACATTTACTAGGATGGAAGCGCAAGCTTGCTTACTGCATCGCTTTCTCCCGAGACGGCGCTATGGATGTCACTCGCCGATACGTCCGCAACCCAGCCACCCAGGCTCTTCCTCGCGATAAAGCTCCCGAAGCTGTCTTACTTCATATCATGGACGAGATCCGTGCCCTCCGTCGCCGTAACATGGAGAAGAGGGAAAAGTTCAGACTCGAGGGAGAAGACATGCGCGAGGACCGCGAGTTCAGACAATTCATCATCGAAACACTCGCTCGTGATATTGCTCGTATGCTTCCTGGAGCCACCAACCCAGACCCCAACGTCATCAAGGCTGCCGAACAAAGGGCTGACGCCGAATGGGCCGCCCTACGGACAGACCAAGACCAGAGCAATCAGCGAGATCCTCGACAATGAAGTGAAACCAACTTACAGGCTCGACTAGCTCTTTGATGACGCTAGCGAGATATTAGCTTCATATCCAACGGGGATCATCCCCTTGGAAATCAACGTATCCGCGACGTCGGAAAATAATACAAGCTACGGCACGTTCCCAGTCGTGCCACCACGCGCATCGACAGCACCCACCTAAGAGCCAACCTATACTTTCGCTGTCCAAACATTTACTTCCACTTCCATCTCCTAACGAGGAGGGTCACCCATTTTTACAACACTTTATTTGACGAGCCATCATGAGCGCGCATCATATTTTATCATCTACCCGGCGTTTCTTGCTAGCCTCTCTTGTCACGATAGCATGTACACATGTGTATATCAACGAGGAATCATTGGGATCAAAGGGTTTAGCGAATCGGGAGACAAGGTCAGGCGACCTTTTTTTGGGAGACATATCCATGTCTATATTTCTAGCGATAGTAGAAAGGATGATGCAATATGATCAAAAGCATTCGATACCCCCCGAATCTTTCTCCAACAGTGTACTCCCCTTTTCGCTCCTGCCTCGTCTGTCCTCAGTATCATGATTGAAATTGATAGTGACTGTGAAACACGAATCCTCGCCGAACAAAACACCTCGGCTACGACACCCCGGCAGCTCGATCGACATATCGCCCAGGCCCAATCCCTGTCTCGTCCACGCCTCACCTGATGTCGATCTTTCGCCTATCGTCTCTGGGCAGAGAGAGGGTTTCGCGTTCGGCTCCAGCACACCATGACTCAGGATCGCCGGTATCGTCGGTGGATCTCCGGCTGTGCTGGTGATCTTGGGGGGCGATCTGGGCATCAGGACGAAAATAGATAATCAGGCTTGATACATGATATACGATTGGCAAGGACGGTCGAGCAGGGATTCTAGAAGCTCTTTGAAAAGTTGCATGGCTGTTCGTCTGTAGATGGATTATGCAGCATTACAGCCTCTATTTTGGAAAAATTGAGAATTAATTTACCTGCACATGAAAGTCAAGGACGACTAAAGGAATAGTAATGCCGTCCCCGTGCAACCCGCAACGAGACCTATGAGGCCAGTCCGACATCTATACCCGTCTACGTGTCCTGCACCACCAGTGAATGCCACCACGCTACCATTCTGTCCACCACCACCTATTCCGCCGCCGCCTGATCCTGCACTGCCCTCACTCCCCGCTGCAGAACCCCCTCTGCCTGTTCCCTGGCTGCCACTTCCGATCTTTCTACCCTCTCCACTTGCTCCCTCTTCGCCTTCCTCCTCGGCTCCCGCTGTCAAGCCTCCCAATCCGGCCCCACCTCCGAGCCCAGCAGCGATCCACCTCCCCATCTCAGCAACCCTCTGCCCCACGCCTTCTGCTCCTATCCCTGTCCCTACTCCTCCTCCTCCTCCTCCTCCTCCTCCTCCTCCTCCTCCTAGGGTTCCTTCTAGGCTTCCTCCGAGGCTTCCTCCTATACCTCCTCGTACACCACCACTCCAAGTCCCACCTTGGCCCGTCTCACCTTCCACCGCAACCTCCATACTAACGCCAAAAGCATCTAGACCCCCAAACTGCGCGATGATAGAAAGCGGCACTAACATGGTCCTGGGCCCATCGCTGGCAGCGCCAAGACTCCCATATCCACCGGATCCACCAGACGCTCCGTAAGAGCCAGAGGGACCAGAACCAGCAGAACCAGCAGAACCACCAGAGCCTCCCGGACCACCATGATTTGAACCACTACCGCTCCAGGTAGGCGTGGCCGCAGGCTGCCCGGCTCCATCTGCTCTGCTGCCAAGGGAGGTGATGTGTACCATCCCTGCTTGGTCCAGCGAGACGAGGAGGGAGGACACGGTAAGGGGACTGGCGCCGGGCCGTAGTGTCTGGCTGCCTGCCAAGATGAGGTTGGGTGGGGTTGTTGGGGTTGGGGGTGAGTTGTCTGCTCCTGCTGCTGCTGGGTTGATGTTGTTGGCGGCGCCTGGGTTGGGGTTGTTGCTATTGGAGTTGGGGTTGTTGTTGCCGCTATTGCCATTGCTCCCGCTGTCGCTACTGTCACTACTACCGCTTCCACCGCTACTGCTGCCACCGCTGCCGCTGCCGCTGCCGCCACTACCACTGCTGCCACTACCACTGCTGCCACTACCGCTGCTGCCACTACCGCTGCTGCCACCACTACCAATATCACCGCCACCACCAGCACCAGCACCGGAGCTAGGTCCTTGTTCTCCCGATCCTTGCGAAGACCCAGGCCATATCGGACCACCCGGAGCACCAGCTAGCTTCGTAGCCGTAGGCATAGCCGCAGATGGTCCCTGGCCCGGCACATGAGTCGGCTGCGGCAATGGCATCGTCGTCAGCGTCCCAGCGGGCGTCGAGTGCACCGTGATCGTCTGTGTTAAAAACTTCGCATAGGTGAGGGTATTCGGGCTGGTCTCCCAGAGAAAGCGGGTGCATGTCTTGAGAGCGGTGTTATTCGGAAAGTAGTTGCTGAACTTGGGCATTAAAAAAAAGTTCTTGTCTTGCAGATAGTATAGTGGATCATCTGTCGGAAGAGCGGTCAAGCGAGTCAATTCCGTGTCTGTGTAGTAGATCGGAGTCGGAAGCGTTTGCATGGGAATCAGTCCTTCGGTGCCGCCTGCGAATGCAATCATGTGTCCTATATCCAGCATTGTCGAAGGACCGGGCCATGTTGCGCTCTGAAGATAGCTCTGGGAGGAATCCCACAACCAGTGCGGTGCGTTGACGATGGGCCAGACCTGGTTGCAATTCGAGTCCATCGTCTCGGTGTAGTAGTATTTGCTTGTGCTCCATCGTGAGCTGAATTGGTCCTCAAAGGCTGACTGGTTACATGTCACGGATGTTGATGTCGTTCCTACATCTGCATCGACGTAGAGATAGCTTGTTCCGACGGTGTCATTGTCGGGCGTTGGTACCCATGTCGCATACACCGGGTTAAGCACCACGAAGCAAGTCCTTGGGTCGGAGGAAGTGATTGTCGGTGTTGTGATTGTCAAGTTGGACCATGAGGCATTTGCAGCGAGAGAGGTCGTCAAGGCGAGAGCTGCCACCAATCAGTTCTGGCACGCTGTTCTTGCTCGAAAGCTACTCACACATATCGCCGGGCGTTCTGCTTTACCTCGACGAGGTCGAAGGTGACGGCCGGGCGATCGCTGCTTGGAGCCGCTTGCTTTTGTACATGGCATATTTGTCCGGTATCGTGACATTGCGGGTCGACCTTCTGTCATGCAATTCATCGCTAGAATCTCTACCTTCCTAGTGTCCATGCAACCGCAGGGTCAGCGTATATTGCGGCTGACTTTAGCGGTCTCTTGTCTAGATAGTAGTCAGGTTCCGACCAATCAGTTGTTGTGGCGGTTCAATCTAGATGGCGGCTTGCCATGGAGCTACGCCGGAGCCCCTTGGCGCGGCAGCCATGCCTTAGCACTAATCGAGCTACTGAAGGCAATGTAAGATTTCCCATGGTAGGAAAAATGTCGAATTGACTCGTGTTGATGTGTCGGCTCGTGGAAGTTCTGTGCAATGGCAGAGCGACAAAGCTGCGGCATTGACCCCCTTTGGTTCCCCGGTTCGTGCCAGCGATCGGTGTCGACAAACTTGTGGCCCGAGCCTGGTATTGAAATTACTACCATAGAAGTATTTAGATCATATATTTGCGCAGGAAATCTAGACTCAACCTGTCATAGACACAACCACTGCAAATCCAGCGCTGCCTAGCAGTATGCTTTTGTACCACGTTCCCCTTGAACGCTTGCCAACAGCATCTCCAGTGAATGGCACCACACTTCCATTTCTGCTTGCACCAGTTCCCCTGCCATTAGCACCAGTCCGAGCGATGCCCCCGTTCTGAGGCAAGACCCCTCCGCCAGTAGTCCCCTCTGTTCCCAAACCTGGAGAGGACCAGATCCGATCCGCCGACCACGGAACCTCACTTCCCGCTATGCCCCCTCCTAGCCCGGCAGCAATCCACTTCCCTATATCGCTGATCATCTTGCCAATGTCAGCGCCAGTCCCATCTCCTGAAGCTCCTGCGCTTCCACCTGCACCAATGCTTCCGCCTTGACCCCCATCCTGGCTCTGCCCCTGACTGGCCCCTTGGCTCCCTACCACGCCACCATTACCACCACCGCTCGCATGCCCAGATCCCGCCTCATCTCCACCAGGCACATCCACGCTCCTCCCAATCCCAACACCAAGATCCACACCCAGCGCATCCACCCTCCCCGTCCTCTCCAGCACAGAAAGCGGCACCATAGTAGCCCTGCTCTGATCAACGACCCTCACACCAGCGATCGCTCCAAGCCCCTGTCCCGACCCAACACCCGCCATCTCGGCTCCATCGGAGCCAGTACGGCTCCCATCGTTATCTACAAGGCCGACTCCGGGCATCAGTGTTGCCACGGGAGCGATGTGCACCATCCTGCCTTGATCGAGGTAGAAGGCGCGGTCGGAGACGGTGATGGGCGCTGCGCCGGGCAGGAGAGTCTGTGATTGGCCTACTGCGTTGGCTGCGCCGGGCAGGATGAGGTATGAGATTGTAGTCGGCTGCGGCGGGGATGGTTTTGGTATGCCTGCGCCGGGGTTGCTGCCGTCGCCAGAGTTGGAGCTGGAACCGGACCCAGGGTCGGCGGTTGGCTTCGGCACGGCTGGCAGGTTATTGTCACTGTGAGCTGGTAGTCCTCCGGGGCTTGAAGGGGTGGGGGCGACGGTAGGGATGGTTAGTCCGGGTACAGGTATTGCGGGGGCGCCTGGACCCGGTGTCACTACGCCAACGGGTGCAGAAGCGGGAAGAGTCCTGTACTCCGTGAGAAAGTTGGCATAAGTCAACGTGCTGGGTGTGGTCATCCAGAAGATGCGTTGGCATGTCTTCAAGTCGGTAACGTCGGGCAGCAGATTGCTCAGGTCAGGCATGTGCAGCATTGACGTGGTGAATATCTTGTCTTGCGCGAGGTCATACAGTGAGTACGTCTCCCACCATTGGTCATCTTTGGTGTACCAGATGAGTTCTGGCAAGGTCGTTGACCAAGTCATGAAATTCCCTCGACTGTCGACACGGTTCATGGAGAGGATGCCTCCAACCTCGAAGAGAGTCGTGGGCCCTGGCCATGTCGCTACTGGAGGCGCCCAGCTGGTGTTGTATCCTAGCCGTGGCGCATACTCCGCTTCGATCTTACAATCGGCGTTCAGCGAAGCACCGTACCATCCGCCCAGTTGAGAGAATTTCGACGTTTTGACTTCCTCCAGAATTGAAGGCTCACAAGTCACGGAGATAGATGTGGTGTTTGCAGCTGGGTTCACATAGATGTACGTAGTCCCTATCGGTGGGTAGTTGTTGTCGACTGTCCAAGTTTGAAAAGCTGGTGCAATCAACGCAGTACATCCAGAGGGCAGCAAGTTGGTAAACTGCGAGGAGACCGGGAACCCCTGCCAGGTCGTTGCTATTCCAGTATCGTTCAACGCCGTCGAGGTAAAATTAGTGTACAGCAGACTTGATGTCGGCCGCGTCGATGGTATCGAAAAAGTGACCCAGGAGTTACTCGATAGAGCTATGGCAGATCAGTACTTTGCTAGACTGCAGAAGTCATTCCAAGTATGTACCCATAGCGCTCCAGCGTCACACAATGACAGTGTTGTTCGGGGCAAACGCGCCAAACAGAAGGGTAGCCATGACTGATAAACATGCTGGCCGAGCGGTTCGTTTGGACACAGTTCAGATTCTGATCAATCTTCGGTTGCACTATGCAAAGTCAAGAGTGACAAGACGCTTGTGACTGACGAACGACTGGATTCAAAACTGTAGAGTGTGAGGCTGAGGTTCGCTCTGTAGATCAAAGACCGGGGTATAGGGCTGTGTCCAATAGACATGCTATGCCATGAGGACTTTCGCTTGGCCCTTGATTCAGAAACAGCGGCGCTGAGCTTGAATATATGCCGCAATATCGGGAACGTCTTGATATCCGGCCACTCCCACCCTTGAACACAGAGGAACAGTGTATTGGTTCATTCCGGACCTATATTTGCCGGCGCATGCAATTGAATCTATTTCTTCAGATGCTCGAGATCCCAATGCGGCCTTTCGACCAGCACTACTTCCAGCGGCTCCGCGACCGCTCCGTTGGTGATATGCTTCGCCGAGTCATCCCCTGATGCTATAGCCGCTCCATTCGTGATCACATTCGACCCCTTGCCCAACGACACCAGGCCAAGGATCGGCCGATATTTGTAGGTGCACCACCATCTCCGTCTTTGCTCGCCGTCCAATTCTTTACCAGAGCCATCTTCTGCCTCGCTGTCATCGACCTTGCGCAAGGGGCCCAGCTCTTCATCCGCGTCCACGTCCATCGGATCCTCATCTTCGTCTTCAGAGTCTGCTTGTCCCGAGGACTTGGTTGACATTCCACCCTTCTCTTCGTCTTGCATCTCATCACCAGCGCCACTTCTGCCCCTCCGCCTCTTCTGCCCACCGAAGCGCTTCTCCCATTTTTCTTCTTCGGTGATCCTCTTCCTCTTTCCACTCAGCACTACCTGCTGGCCCTCTTCTCCGCTCTCTCCGGCGGCTGAAAGAGCCTTGCTAGTCCCAAAATCTTGGCTGATGTCCAGCATGCCCATCCAGGAGCTTCCATAGAGCCAAATTCTTGCTTGCCTCGAGCTGTCCTTCGCAGTCTCTGCGAGTTTTTTCGAATTATCCCAATCCCAGACCAACCCCATGGCTCGCTCCTTTATACCCCTGAACTCGTGCGGCAACACACCGGTGGGATTCCTCTTACTCCATTCGCTCAATTTCCCTTTGGTCGTGTCAAATTCGTGGATCTGATGATGCTGCGTCACTACGAACAGATTCCCTTCCAGGCCAGGCTCGGGATGGAATGTGAACACCAGTGCCTGCGAATCTAGCTTGGGTAGTTTCTGCGCTTCGGGATGCAAGCCCCAGACCTGGCCATAGAATGACAGTGGGAGGTCGTCCTCATCTTCCGAAGAAGAGTCACTGTCACTGTCCGAGTCAGAGGTGCGTTTCCTCACAGGTGTCTTCTTGCCCCGGGTCTTGATAGGCTTCACTCGTTCTGCAGCAGGTGCAGAGCTTGAGAATTCGCCAGCCAGAGAAAATGTATCGATATGTCCCGCGAGATCGGAGACGCAGAATAACGTGCTGTTCGAGGAGAAGGCCAGACGTGTTATGATGCGGTCATACTTCCCTAAACCTGACAAAGTACTGGTCTTGCGGTGAACACCTTCTAATTCAGCGACTTGAGGGAGTACTGAAAGATGTTTTGGGCCTTCGACAGAGGGAATGACGCGCAGGATCTTGATATCGTTAGTCGTAGACACAGTAGTCAACCATTTGCCGTCTGGTGAAATAGAGACGATGCGGGAGCCTTCATTGCTGGCTTCAGACGGAAGAGGTATGGCTCTGCAGCGCAGACGTGGATCGGATGCATGACGGGAAGGACGTAATTGGAACAGCTTCGTTGTCTTGAAAGTCGAGACAGCCAAAAGGCGCCCGTCCTTCGATATTGATGCTGAAGAGATGTTGTCTTCTCCCTTAATCGTCACGCCCCCGACAAGCTTGCGGTTGCGGGCCGAAGGACCAAGTGTGATCGACTCTTGATGCCCTATCTGCCATATGTAAATGCTGCGGTCCCACCACGAGACGAGCAAACGTGCATCAGGCGCGCTGACGAGTGGCTGGTTCTGAGGAAGACCAGGTAGTCTGCGATGATTCTCCTTGTTCAGCTGTCTGAGTGGTGCGACAGATGGCACCGTATCGGCACCACCAGTAACAACGACACTCAACTGCTTCGCGTCATACACAGCCATAGACTTGATGTCGCCTTGATGCATCCTGCGATGGCTGAGTTTAGCCCATTTCCTCTTGTTGTTGTCCCTCTCAGCAATCTTGTAGACTGCAACCTTGCCGTCGATACCGCCGGAGAACACCGTTTGTCCATCAGAGCTGGTGACAAGATCCAGACAGTCCGACTCGTGCCCGGAGATCCTTTGCATCATACTGTAAGACCGCCCATCCCAGAAAACGACTTCTCCATTCGAGTCTGCAGACACAATGTCGCCATTCGGAAGACATTTAACCCGCCACACTAGAACGTTCTTCGATGCGCCTTGCAGGCCAGCGCCCAGGCTCATACTTCTGAGCACCGATCCACTCCGGGCGTCATAGATCCTGATAGTGCTATCCGAAAAGCCGGCAACGATCCTGTCTCTGTTCTGCCAGATCACACTCATGCACCTCGTCTTCTTCGAACCAGATCGTGCCAGAAACCTTTTGAAAGTGAGGTCGTCCTCGGCGGTTGACAGGACTGCAAGTGTGCCGTCCCCACAGCCAGCAACAATATCCTGTCCTGTCCATTCCCCCTCTTTTGCAACATATCCTAGCTTCTGGCGAGGTTGCGCGGCGATGCACCAAACCTCACTGAAGTTACCCGTAGAGACTCGCTGAGGCAGCCCGGTGTTCAGATTCCATTCCGTGACAGAAGCAGAGGATCCAATACTGAAAAGTCGAAGCTGACCAACGGTACTGTTTCCTGATAGGTCGGTTTCACTAGGATCTTGTGTCCAGACCAGTGCTTCGATACTGCGACCTTCGCCTCCTGGGAATACAGTCTCTTGGAACCAGTCGCCTCTCTCAGGACTCCATAACTCGATGCTGCCATCGGCACGTCCGATTGCTAGCTTCAAAGCTGGCTTGGGATCCGGCACATCCTTATCGTTGGTCCTCGAGAAGGCGATAGCGTTTATAGGGGAAGCGGGGTATGGGACAAACCGAGAGCGATGGATGTCCATGATGGACCTTTGACAGCTGCTATGTGGTCGGAGATAGCATGGCAGTCAAAGAATATATGGAATGTGAGCGTGTGGAAAGCGTACAGAGCTTTGAACTAGACCATGAACTTTTTTGCGCATGAACTCCGCCAAAATTTCGAGGATCGGCGTTTGGGACAGACGAACGCCGATGCGGCTCTGCAACGGCTCCACCCTCATGGTACCCACTTGGCCATGACCTCGGTACGTCTTCGTTTACCTTACAATGTGATTTCGTGAGCGGCAAAAATATTTTGTATGACCGCTTGGGCATACCAGCCTCTTTAGTATACAGGATGGATACCATCAATTCGCTATGGGACTCGGAAGGCTTCCGTCGAGCGTTGCCTCTCGGGCTTGCCTTTCTCGCCCTCTATCAGATCCTTGGACCAAATAAATCCTCGAATTGGTCCGAGCCTCCAGTGATCAAGTCGCCTCTTGAAGAGGTCGAGAGGTTATCAAGCACAGCTAAAAATAATCTTCCTTATCCGCCTGATGCACTACCAGGTGCCCGTGATGTCTCATCCCCGTACGGTACTATCAGGGTCTACGAATGGGGGCCGTCGTCCGGGCCCAAGGTGCTCTTAATACATGGCATCAGCACACCATGTATATCACTTGCAGGAGTGGCTAAGAATCTTGTCGATCGGGGCTACAGAGTCATGCTTTTCGACTTGTTCGGCAGGGGCTTCAGCTCGAGCCCTCACCCCGTGACCAATCCACAGAACATACAGCTATTCACTACACAGATCCTACTGGCTCTCGCCTCGTCCCCATTATCTTGGACTGGGGAGCACAAGTTCCGTCTTGTTGGCTATTCCCTTGGAGGCGGCATTGCCGCAAGCTTCACCTCCTACTTCCCAGACTTGGTCGAAAGCTTGGTCCTCATTGCGCCTTCGGGCCTACTTCGTGCAAGCAGAATCCACTGGACGTCACGGCTTATCTATGGAGGACTCATTCCGCGGTCTCTAGTTCATTTTCTGGTAGGCAGGAGACTGGGTGGCGGCTCCACGCCAGCAGGATTGAAATCCAAGTCAGGGAACCCGGAGACAACGCCAGGACGGGTGGTTGAGGCGGAGATGCCTGATGAGGAAGAGAGAAGGGATCACCCTGCGCTGATGCCTGACTCTCAAGCCAGTCTCTTCGAAGACCGACCAGGCATCTCGGTAGCAGACGCAGTCAAGTGGCAATTGGAGAATAATAAAGGCTTCTTGTCGGCTTTTGTGAGCAGCATACAGCATGCGCCAATCTCAGAGCAACAAGGACGGTGGGAGGTGGTCAAGGCGAACAAGAACAAGCTACGAGGTGGGAAGGTGCTAATGGTTCTCGGAAGTGATGATGGTGTGATTGTCAAGGATGAGGTAGAGCAGGACGCAAGGAGCGTGCTAGGAGATGATGGATTGGAGGTGCAACTAATTGAGGCTGGACATGACTTACCGATTGTGAAGCCTGTAGAGGTCGTGCAGCATATCATGACCTTCTGGTGGGACTAATACCTTAGGCTTCTGGCCGTTACGCAGCTCTGTATAGAAAAAGTTATGATTGGATGCTAGAATAAAGTGTAGATGGCTAGACTTCACAGACGTGCAACTATATATTCGCCTTGATTTTCTGTTCTTGGCTAGAACCAGATAGACTTGCCTACTTCCCGTATAGCATTCTAATACAAGCCGAGCCGTCAGCTCGGCTTGAATGGATCAAGAATTGATACAAGCATCATCCTCTCCGGCTTCGCACTTCCCCTCACAACGATCACTTCCCAAAGCACATGTGTCCCCCCACATGCCCCAACACGCCGGTGCGAACTTCTTCATGATCTACTCGAGCAGCTTCCCTTTTCTCTCCGCTGTCATGTATTCTCTGTGTTGGCCCTGGATGCTTGCTGGTGCCGTCCTGCCGGCTTGTGATGGACTTCACGTCATTCGCGACATCGCACCTTATGCGATGGCGGGGAAGGGGGGAAGACGGCCACCATTGGCGCGGCCTCTTTCACTTTAAAGACTGTAGCAGATCCCTAGCAGGCATGGAGGAACCGAGTACATCATCATGGCAACTCTCACATTAGCCTCTTGGGCAACCAACTTGACCTACGGCAACCTCACAACAGGAGTCATAGACTCAGCCGTCAAGAGCTTATATAACTGGGGTGGCTGCGCAATCGGCGGTTACATCCAAGACGCCCCAACAATAGCTCAGAACACGACCCTCGCAGCCTTCAGCGGACCTCCGACATCGAGTATCCTGGGCGCCAACAGCTCCATCAGCAATGGTTTTGCAGACGCGCAGGTAGCTGCACTGGTGAACGGCATCGCATCCCACGTAGACGACTACGACGACACTCATCTCGAGACGATCATCCACCCCGCCGGACCGGTAGCGAGTGCTCTCCTCGCCGTCGCGGAATGGAAAGCCCCTGTATCAGGCCATGACTTTCTCACAGCTTTCGTGGCAGGCGTAGAAGCAGAATGCAAGCTCGGCCTGTCCGTGTACCCCGAGCACTACGACGTAGGATGGCACATCACCAGCACGACTGGCTCGATCGGAGCCGCGGTAGCCGTCAGCAAGCTCCTGGGCTCGGACACAACCACGATGCAAAACGCCATTGGCATCGCCGCCACCCAAGTCGTCGGCATGCAAGAGTACTTCGGCTCCGACACCAAGTCGTTCCACGTGGGCCGCGCAGCACAAGGCGGCATGCTAGGCGCCCTGCTCGCGAGCAACGGCTACACGAGCTCCTTGCAAGGTCTCGAAGCGAAATTCGGATGGCTGCACGTGGTCAGCACGCGCGAGAACGCGACCGATTATTTCGCTCAGCTCGGAAAGATCTGGGAGATTGAGAAAAACACATTCAAGCCTTTCCCTTGCGGGATCGTGATGCACCCATCCATTGATGGGGCAACTCAGTTGCACAACCAGACGCTGGAGGAGGGCAAGTCGATGGACGACGTCAAGAGTATCGATCTCCGGGTCAATCCTCAGGTCCTGGTGCTCACGGGCAAGACGGATCCTCAGACGGGGCTGGAGGGCAAGTTCAGCATCTTCCACGCCACAGCTGTGGGGCTGCTATATGGCGAGGCGACGCCAAAGCAGTTTACAGATGCGGTGGTGAAGAACCAAACGGTCGTGGACATGAGGAAAAAGGTGAATGTGACGACCGACAAGGCAGTGGATAATGCGCAGGCGTATGTCGCTGTCACGTTCAACGACGGGAGTAAGTTGGATAAACACATCGTGCATGCGATTGGGAGTGTGGAAAACCCATTGACGGTTGCGGATTTGAAGAAGAAGTTTATGGATCAGGTCACCATTGCTATTGGCGCGGACAGGGCTGTGAGGGCGTACGATGCTTTTACGAACATCGGGAATTTGACGGATGTTGGAAAGTTGAGGGGGATGTACTAGAGAAACCCTTATGATTGATGGATGGATGAATCTCACCTTAAGCGATTAAAATAGTCCATCAAGTATGCGGGTGCAAGAAAAGCAAGTACTGTGATGCTTCCATGCTCGCGGTACTTATCATGAGCTCAGGTCGACTCTACTGGACCGAGTGCTTGCGATGCGACGAGATGATATGGATGGACGTGGCCAACTTCAAGAGCTTTGCAAACTGTTGCAGGTCCGACAATCCTCCACCTTAGTCGCAAATGTAGCTTCAGGTGTCGCATGTGCGTGAATCTGTAGCTTTGTCGACAGCGAGAGCTACGCCGGCTGCGGCGTTTTTGGGTAAGCTATCGGGCCGTTGTCGGCGTGAGGTCATGAGCAGAATTTGACGTGGAATCACCGAGCCATGTCGAGATAACGATGCGCATGCTAGACGAGTCATAATGATTGGGAAGACGATTGCACAGCTAGATGGCCAGATCATGAAGAATGATACTTTCCAAATGACGAGTGTTTCCTTTATCTTGAAGCTGCATTTTGACCTCAAGACCCAGAGACCTGGACGAAACAGCACCGTTCCACGTGCAGAAAAAATCGAATCTCTGACGGTGCATGGAAGCTCGATTCCCGAAGAGCCGCAGGCGGGCACTTTGCCCCAGCCAGTTTAGCGCACGGCGTCGAAATGAATTGATCGCAGCTCGACGAAGTCTAAACACGAGTCCAAGCTCCTGGGCTACCGACGTCAATCCGTCCAAACAGCTGTCACTTGTGCTGGAACGGGTGTAGGAAAAAATTTTCCTGGTGCCCGGACACTTTGGACATCACGAGGACGATGGGGATCAAGCATCTGGGCATTGGCCTATCAGATGTTGATCCTGATAAGGAATGCTGAAGTTGGTAGGCTACGGCATCAATGATCACGCTGGTAAGTTACAGGCACAGACAATTTTAGGAGTGGAGAAGTTTTTGTTCCATTGCTCAATCACAGGCCCGCAGTCCCAGTGTAGTAGTGTACAGCGCCGCCCGAAACGAGGGCAGACGCAAACAAGCTCCCGTTCTATCAGGTTTTTCTATGTCTATGTGCACGCTAGAATACAGTCTATAGCTTCCGCCGATCCGATTCGATGAGTCCGCTATACCGACTGAGTCGAGAGCTCTCGGGCACCTCCCATCTGCGGGAGACTCCAAACAAAACAGCTCTATGCAATTATGTAGTTGTGGTAGTCGACGTTTAGACGTACTTGCACATCATGGCAATCATCAGGTCGAAAAGACCCATGGCTTCGACGAAAGCGAAACCCAGAATGGCGTAGGAGAAGAGCTGGCCACGGAGGGCAGGGTTGCGGGCGGTACCCATAAGGAGAGCAGCGAAAACAACACCGATACCGATGGCGGCACCACCGAGACCGATGGCGGCGCTACCCATACCCAAGTTCTGGGAGACCTGGACGAGGGCGTTGGCCATCTCAGATGAGTACATGCGCTTCTGGCCGGGGGTCTTGTTCATGGGGGAGAAGCGAGCCTTGGTGGTCTGGCTGAGGATGGAGGATGGCTGCTGGCGCTTGACGGACTGGAAGGGGGTGGCAGGCTTGCCTGGAGATAGGGATTAGATGACATTCGATGAATTCAATGGCAGGTGAAGCTCACTGGCAAAGGTGCGAGCCTGGAACTGCTGGGGCTTGAAGCCAGCACGCAGAGCTGGGCGAGCAGCCTTCAGCGTTGACTGAGCGGCCATGGAGGCCATCTTTGGGGCAATGATCCTGGAGGCCATTGTGATGGATGCAATTGATGCAATTGGTGATGAAGGGAGTGGAGATGGACTTGGGGAAGATGGAATTGATAGCTGAACCGAAGATTGAAGGTTGAGAAGGAGAGAATGAGACAGATAGCTGAGGTGGAAAATTTCTACCTCGGGTGTACAAAGGGGGTTGATAGGCGGTTGTGACCTAATCGCTGGCACCGACTGGTGGAGCCTCAGAAATTGTAGGTCCAAGTCAAACGCCAGCGGATGGCCTACGCTCTTTTAACGGGTCCTACCCACAGGCCAGCAGACGGAAGCTGAGTTGGCTTTCGTCAGGAAACGTCAAAGAATACGCTCACCTGACCTTGATGAATGTGACTCATCCTCATCGAACTTGACCTCGAAACAGCAAAACCATGTATCAAAGTACATAGGCAGGATGATAGTAGTCATCGTTTAGGCCTTTTGCCAATGCTGACGGGTGTGCTGGCGCATCTGGAGATGTGAAAGGCGGCCATTGGTGAGGAGGTCCGAGCTGACAGGTGGGCTGAACCTGCTCCGAAAATTCCCGAAACGCAATTTTGACAAATTTTGCAACGACGAGATGAGACATGAGTACACCCAGAACACTTAGTCTGGTTGTAATGGAAAAGAATTACCGTAGCCTGCTAAGAGGTTCCTGCTTACCTCAATGTATCCCACAATACTTGGACAGCTGTTGGTGATAATTTGACTCCAATAACCCCTAGACTCTGCCAGACTTCCCACTCGACCAAGCCAATGACAGCTATCGCAACACGACAGAATCGAGAGACCAGCGTGTATCATGATCAGCATGGCCGAGGACGTTGAGTGGACATAGACCAGACAGGAAGGCACACACGCTGTGGTCGCCCGCCGGACCGTCGAGGGGCATTGTCCGATGTCGTCGCTTCTTCGACCCCGGCGAGTCATTTCAGCGGATCAGTCTCCAATCTATCCAGACTTTGTCGAAGTGTGACTCCAGTCTGGACAGTTTAGCTCAGAGGAGTCCCGGACTTGTGACGTTCACAAAGACAACCATAAAAGGGGCTCTTCCCCGTTTATCGTGTGCTGAGCGAGAATGGTTGCAAAGGAGCAGTCCAAGATGTCGTAACTGAGCAGCAGTAATGGAGATTCCACTTCAAGCATGAGCAGCCTTGCTCGCTGTTGGGCTCTTGAACGTCTTTATAGCTGGTAGGAAGGATTCTCGAACAACTGCTGTGCGAGCTAGAGATTTCAATTGGCAAATGACGACCACAATGAACGATGCTGATACGCCCTAAGACGCACACAGCAGGTTGGGATGTGTGTCGTTGCACAATTCCTCGTCGGTCGGAAGAACTGTACCAGCGGACGCCCGGGGTGTATAGAGAGCCGTTGCAAGTATCGTAAGTAGACCGAGTGAACTCTGTCAACTCTGTCAACGCAAATAACACCCACCATTCGACTTACCATTGGTTGCGGCTCTACGCTGCTGAGCAGAACGCGCTCAACGCAATGAAGCGGAGTTCAGCGTTGACTTTGTGAAGCCACAGGTGAAGACCACCCTCTGGAATTGTGTAGCACGAGAGATTCTGTACGCAGACCAGATTGTGATAAGTGATCTTTCACTATCATCTCGCAGTATCTTTGTTCTGATACCAATCTTGTTTGTGGTGGTGCAGTCGTTCCATCGTGGTCGCAAGACCATCGCTCCACTGATCTGACCAGGAGGAGGCTGGCGGTCTGTCCTCAGAAGTGATTCAAATGCTGCCATTGCATTCTCAAAGTCAGATGTATCGATTCTTTCGACCTGGCAGTGTTGTTAGCATTGTTCAGAGACATTCTAGATGCTGATCCGCATGAACTGACCTGTGTGAACATGTGGAGGGAGCGAAAACCCTCTGTTTTGTGTGGGGATGGGTTTGGTGCTCAACGCGGAGAGACCCCGCTTCTGAGATTCGGCTTCTCGGGGCCAGCAACGGGAGCGAGTGCCAATGTTGGGGGAGCCTGGCGTGCCTGGGTACGGCCGGTCTCAAGCAAATTCTGGCGTGCTGCCTCTGTGGGCTGAATTTCTCGGTGTTTAGCCCGCTGATGTCACCCATCAAACTTTCGAGGATTGATTGCAGATGCCGTTATTCCCGACCGCGCTACAGTCACTTCTAATGATTAGCAACTTAGGTAACTAAGTAATAACACGAATGTGACATACACTTTCCAACCTGTTCCTCCAGACGATGTGTGAATTTCAAAGTCACAAACAGCCTAACCAGTGAAAGCGACGAGCAGTCCCGACCATGGAGGACGAAAAGACATCACCGAGTACTAGCTCTGCGGGACATGATGTCGACGGGCACTCGCTGAACGAGAAGAGGGAGGAAGTGGAACACAGACCTGGCAGCTCGGAGTCGCAGCAGTCTCAACTGGAGCGTGAGGGTGCAGAAGTCAGGTCAGCTAACGGACCTGCTGTTTTGGCAAAGACTAGGTCACGACAATCTGCTCGGTCTCAAAGATCATTCGGCGGGCATGATGGATATTCGGTACATGACGATCATGAGAAACAACAATCAGATGCAGAGCAGGGCTCTCCGGACAGAAATAAAGAGTTCGAGGTCAAATTCGACGGACCAACGGATCCTATGAACCCAAGAAGTCGCAAGAAAGCCCACAAATGGTTCATCAATCTGATCCTAAGCTGCGGTTCTCTGTGTACGACTTGCGCCGCTGCGATCTATACCCAGTCATACGCACAGCTCGAGCGCGAGTTGGGCGTGTCTCGAATTGTTGCTACCCTCGGATTGTCCTTGTATATCCTGGGACTAGGCATCGGACCTATGTTTCTCAGTCCACTTTCCGAATTCTATGGTCGTCGGCCTATTTACTTGGGCTCTTTCTCGTTCTTCTTACTGTGGCTTATACCCTGCGCCGTAGCCAAGAATATTCAGACGCTGCTAGTCGGGCGGTTTCTAGCTGGTATCTCTGGGAGTGCCTTCCTCAGTGTTGCAGGTGGCACAGTTGGGGATCTGTTTGATCGGGCAGAGCTGTCTCTTCCAATGATGGTATACACCGCAAGTCCCTTTGTTGGACCTGAGGTTGGACCAGTCATTGGGGGCTTCATCAATCAGTACACCTACTGGAGATGGGTCTTTTATGTCCTACTCATCTGGGCCGGCATCGAATTGACCATGATCTTCTTCTTTGTCCCAGAAACCTATCATCCGGTGGTATTGAAGAAGAAAGCGATCAAGTTGCGAAAGGAGACTGGGAATGATCAATGGTACGCACCTATGGAGATCATGAACAAGTCGGTCACGAAGACTGTACTGTGGAGCTGCATCAGGCCATTTCAGCTTCTTACGCTAGAGCCAATGTGTCTGGCACTCTGCCTCATCTCGTCCATCCTGCTGGGAATTCTGTACCTCTTCTTCGGTGCCTTCCAACTTATCTTTGGCAACAATCACGGCTTCACTCAAAGTCAGATCGGCATGTCATTCCTTGGCATCTTTGTCGGAATGATGATCGGAGTTTGCTGTGATCCTCTTTGGCAGAAGAATTACCAGCGCTTAGTGCGTAAGAACGGAGGTATTTCGGAGCCCGAGTTTCGCCTCCCGCCCACCATTGTGTAAGTAATCATAAGGCCAGATGGCTCATAGACCTTGCTGACGCCACACAGGGGCGCCGTCATCGTGCCATTTGCACTCATAGGTACGTCTGTCCGTACTGCCGTGTCAGCCGTTACACGAATTGACAGAATAACCGACAGGCTTTGCGTTCACCACATACCCCTCTGTAAGTCTTCTGAATCCCGTCAACTAGTCTTATGCTGATAGAACAGGTACATTGGATCGGTCAGTATCTCTTTCTGGTGTGCTCCGGCACCGCTTTCACATTTGCATATTCCGACCGCCAGAGATCGGCAGACGCAGAGCAACAATCCGTGGAGTTTAATCGCTAATGCTTCGATAGTCCCCATCATTTTTAGCACTTTCTTTGGTCTAGGGTTTGTCCGGAAAAGCCCTCTTCAGTCTCCGTGCCTAATCAATCTATAGAAACATCTTCTGCTTCGGCGGCATATTCACGAATCATGTCGAGACGGTAAGTAACCCTTCCCAGCATGTCCTACCACACAAACTACCTGAAACTTGGCTGTTTCTGACGTGGCCTTGCGGCACATGACTTTGTACCCACCATGTAGAAGATCGTCGACTGACACGGCTACAGTACCCATTATATGCAGTAAGTTGGTGTGTGCCGTGCATGTATCTTATCTTACTGAATGGCGGTGTAGGCATCAGCACTTGCTGCGAACTCGTTTTCTCGATCCTCATTTGCAGCGGCGTTCCCTCTGTTTGGTATCCAGATGTACGAAGGTATGAAAAGCCCTCATCCATTTGGATTTGATTAGTGGACTAACGATGCGTTTCTTTCAGGTTTAGGATACCAGTGGGCCAGTTTCCTGCTGGCGGGACTAGCGTTGATCCTCATGCCGTTCCGTAAGTACATCGATACAGCCAAGGACCCAGCGCTGTGGAACCACGGCACATTGCTGACGGGGTATTTCAGCATACATATTCTTCAAACATGGCAAGCGGATAAGAGGAACAAGTCGTTTTGCACAAGCACCGTAGAGGCGCTAAAGGATTTGACGGCACGTGCAGATCTTAGATGCACTTAGAGGGTGGGTAGGATCAGGCAAGGAACAACAGTACATGCCATGCAGGTGATAAGCGAAGTCGTACAGGAACGCGTTACTCTTTGAGACCATTTCTCCGCCACGTGATACCAAGAACATAGATCTCTGTACTACCACACCATGCTGAAAGCCAGTGAGATTGCTTGAGCAGGGTGATGTGCCTCGGAGGCCAGGAAGGGCAAGAGCAGGGGCCAAACACAAATACGGACGTCGTATCTTCCCTCGAAATGGAAGTCCAGAGATCAGCGTTGTCATAATGGAGTCGTTGGACGCAGGTCTTGCACTACCTGGAAGGTTTGGGAGGCGAACTGAACACAGACGATCATGTGCTGATGTTTTTCCTGGAGCGGCCGAGACAGCGCCCGGCGCTGCAAGGGAGTGGGCCATTGCATCTCAACTTTGCAGGGATGTGACGGCTTCATTCTGCCTGTCACTAATGCATAGATACAGGAGATAATCTACGTTAGTGAATTGCATGCACCGCTGCTCTGGGTCCCAGCTCCAACCAGATCTTCGACTAACCGCTACCGGATCGCTGCCGTCGGCTCGGCGCGTCGGAAGCGTTTCTTGGCCTTGGAGAAGACGAAGAGTCAATGCGGCCTCGAAGCACCGAGGGCGGGGAACTCTCGCATCTGCATCCATCTCTCCATCCCAAAACAAACAGCGTCGACCTCACTCAAACAAGCCACCTCGAAGTGAGCCGCGCCCGCGTGCATTCTCAGCCGCTTCCGGACCTTGAGCGCGTACAGAAACGTGGGCAATCGGCCCCCATCTCCTGGCAGATCGCATCCTCTGTCCTACCAATATCGCACTTGACCGAGGAATGTGGACCGTGGCTGGCGCAAGAGCATTGATCATCCGTGGCACAAACTCGCAAGCTTGAATTGGCCTGCATGACCAAAGAGTGATCGCCCCTGTCCTTTGTCGACTGCACCTCTGCCAATCGATCTCTATATCCGGTAATCATACGTCCTGGAAAGGTCTCGAGGACGACCCATTGGTCCGCAGTCCCACACGGCCATTACGAATCCGGACCAGGTTGGCGAATGCGAGCTGGACCAAGCTCAATTATTCGATCGTGTAACCAGACACGCTCAACCGCATGACACGGCGATTGCAACGTTGAACTTCTGGGAACACCTTCATTGGTGATCCGTTGCGCTGGGACATCTGCTCGTGGGGACTCCGAGCTAGCTTGCAGGACCGATTGCCATCATCTCCGTTCTCGGGTCTTGATCAGGTGGAGTCTCCAGTCAATGTGGTGTACGACGTCTGAAAAGCACATATAAAAATGGCCGCCAACTCTCGAGATGGCGCAGGTTCGCCTGACCATTTTGCGGAAGACATTGATCACCACATTGACGATTCCACCATGACTGATATTCGAGATGGAGAAGGGAGTGACGGCAAGTCGCCCTCAAACTCCCACAATGGTTCAAATGATGAGACACCAGCCAAGAAGAATGCCAAAGATCCCTCAAGACCGCGGCGAAAGAAGGCTCGAAGGGCATGCTTCGCTTGTCAGCGTGCTCATTTGACATGTGGTATGCTAGATTTATACTGATGTTGTTGATCCAGCGGCTAATGTGTACAGGCGATGAGAGGCCATGCCTGCGGTGTGTCAAGCGCGGCTTGCAAGACAGCTGCACTGACGGCCACCGCAAGAAAGCAAAGTATCTCCATGATGCGCCATCAGAGGCACTCGTCCCCGGCATGGGTGGCACTTACCAACCGCACAGTGGCCCTCAGAAGGCGTCCAAGGAGCAGCGAACAGGTAGTAGTGCTTCGCCTCTGACTCAGACGGGTTCTTACTTGCCGACAAGAACACCAACGTCTGAGTTTGGTGGTGGGTTCCAGCAAGGTGGAGTGACCGGCCAATCTCAGTCACCTCAGGCGAGAGAGGCTTCTATGGTTGATGCATTCTCATCCACTGGTCGAGGAAGCTTTTCCACAGACAGCCAACAAATGTCGGCCATGCCTCCGCCACCGACAGGTGACCAAGACCCAGGCAGGATGCGCCAGACCAGTCAGTCATACAATATGCCCTTCGATCCTTCCGACCCTCACTTCTTCAATTTTGATATCTCCGGCTTCGGCAATCATTACGGAGCGCAGGAATTCGGTATCCTTGGGCATATGACTTCTGGTGCATTTGGCGAGTCACCGGACGACAGCGGGTTGATGAGTTCGATGGGATCTGGCATGGACTACAATCTGGCGACGGGCTACTCCCCCATGGGCACAAACTATCAGTACGGCGGCAACGCTTTCTCCAACTGGCCAAATAATCAGCCTTCCTCTCGGCAGAACAGCGCCAGCCACGGGTTCAACAACATGCAGGGCAACGAGATCTATCCGGGCGCCTTTGCTATTGGCGAAGGTGGCCCTGGTTCCATCTCGTCTGCCTCACCCGGCAACACGGGACTTGACATTAACAACAACACATACAATTCATCCCCGGTGTCCTCAGCCCAACACAACATGTACGCCCCTCGCCGATCCCAGCCAGACTTCACCAATTCCTCCGCCGCCGCGCACACCACCACTGGAGCCCCTCACCAAAGCACGACCAACCCATTCGCCCCTTCGCGCCTCCCCGACACGGACCGCCGCCGACGCCGCGACCCAAGCATAATCTACCAGTCCGTGAAAGAGCCCTACTCCTACACGACGGGCTTCCACCTCCTGACCGCATTTCTAGCCAAACGCTTCTCCAAGGACAAGACGCTGCGTATCGCCAAAGCCCTGGCTTCGATCCGACCCAGTTTCATCTCGTGTACTAGGGAGTTGTCGCGAGATGACCTCGTCTTCATGGAAAAAGGCTTTCAGAGGAATTTGTTGCTCTACGATGATTTTCTGAACGCATATGGGTGTCCGACGCTGATTATCAGGCGGACGGGCGAGGTCGCGGCGGTGAGTAAGGAGTTTAGTCTGCTGACGGGGTGGAGGAGGGATGTCTTGCTGGGTAAAGAGCCGAATTTGAATGTGAATTATGGGGGTGGAGGGGGCGATAGTACGGGGACGGGAGCGAGTAGTAGGGGCTTGTCGACGCCCAAGCAGCTGAATAATGGCGCGGAGATCGAGCCTGGTAGGCCGCAGCCGGTATTTGTGGCAGAGCTGCTGGATGACGATACGGCGGTCGAGTTCTATGAGGATTTTGCGAAGATGGCGTTTGGGGATAGTAGGGGGAGTGTGATGAGAAGGGGGAAGTTGTTGAAGTATAAGACTAAGGATGATCCGGGTTGGGCTGAGGGGGTGGACGGTTCGGGGCAGGAGAGGAATGGGGACGCGCAGCAAATGGGTCGCATGAGCGGTGGGATCAATGTTCTGGGAGAGAAGGATGGGAAGGTGGACGTCATGTTCTGCCATACGGTCAAAAGGGATACGTTTGATATCCCGATGATGGTGGTTATGAATGTGAGTATTCGATGTCCACATGATATTTGGCAAGTTGCTGATACTTTACAGTTCCTCCCCATCATCCCATGATCTGGTGGCTGAAGACACCCCGTCCAAAGCATTTGAAGCTCTCAAAATTCCGGTCCGTTGTAGTCGACAGCGTTGCGTGCATTCATAGATACCATTGCAGCAATTCGAGCTTATTGCAATACCCAAACTACCATTGCAACTGCAGTGTCCCTTTGTTACAGTCCCTCCCGTGATCTCGCAGTCGTCCGTACCTGTCGAGCCCACTGACCACTCGTTCCACAGAACAAGGTGCGGCCCGAACATTCATCTCGAAGCTTCAGCTTCCGATCATCGTCATGCATGTGATTACCCCTCCAATTATTTTCCTAACACCCAAACCAACAGCTCCTCTCCCTTAGCAACGACGCAGAGCTGACCTCGAAAATCTCTCCGTAAACCAGTCGCATCAACTAGTCTTCACTGAAACATCATGCACCGCCCCGACAAACCCCGCAACCCAATCGCAGGTCCCGACTCAGGCCCCGAACCACCATTTCCCATCCGCCTCGACGGAGAGGTGATCAAAGGTTTCGGCCGGGGCAGCAAAGAGGCAAGCGCACTCCCACTCAAGTCTCAAGCGAACAGATCAAATTGACAATCCTCAGCTCGGCATCCCCACGGCAAACCTCCCCATTGAGGGCCTTGCGGTCGGCGGCCACGACAACCTCGAATCCGGCGTCTACTACGGCTGGGCGTCTCTCTCCAGCTACACGCCCTCGACCACACAGTCCGCCTCACATTCCCTCCCCCCCGTGAACGGCGCCGCACCCTCCTCAGACGATACGCAAGCGCACCTGGCTAGCGAACTCTCAGAAGCGGGCAAAGGGCAAGAGCACAAGGCGGGGGTGTTCCCGATGGTGATGTCGATAGGGTGGAACCCGTACTACAAGAACGAGAAGCGCAGCGTGGAGGTGCACATCATGCATTCTTTTGCCAAGGACTTTTACGGGGCGAGGATGAAGGTTTTGATTCTGGGGTTTATTAGGCCCGAGTATGATTATACTAGTTTGGAGAGCTTGGTGGAGGATATTAGGACGGATATTGATGTTAGTTTGGCGAGTTTGAAGAGGGAAGAGTATGAGAGGTTGAGGGGGGAGGGGTGGTTGGTGGAGTTTTGAGCGATGATACCATGATAGATAGCTTGAGACGGAAGTTTGTCTCGCTGAGAATCGAGAGAATATATTGAGGAGATTAATCACGCTAGATGCTACCAGATCCTTTTCGCGGCCATCATGTACCGTCCTACGCCCTCTAGCTTCAGCCCCTTCCCCTCACCCTCCGCCTGATTCCGCTTCTCCTTATCCCGCGCCTCTCTCTCCTTCAACTTCCTCAATCCCTCAGGATCATCCTCATATATCCACCGCCTCTTATCCTCATCCACTTCCGTGACGCCCCAACCCCCCACCCGTCTCGAATGGGTATCATACCCCTCCCTCTCTCTTTCCTTCATACCCCTGTACCGTCCTCTCGCAAACCCCAAGAGCGCCATCCCAAGCACCAACTTGAACGCCAACAATACCAGATATAGCAATAATACAAACACCACCATCGTCCCAAACGCCATCGCGTCATCCGCATTCCACTCCCACACCCGTCCCCAGCCATCGCCACTCCGTCCTAACGCCCTCCTAAAAACAGCATCCACCCTTGCCAACGCGGCCGTGGCTTCCGGCCCCGCCGTCCCATCCGCGGCAGTCGACAGCCCCGTCCCGACGCCACTCATGCTAGGCGACGGCATATTAGTCGCGACAAACATGCCCCAGACCTGGGCGCCAGCACGGAGGACGAGGCACGCCAACGGGAGCGTAGGAAGGCCGAGACGCTTGGTTAAGTTCTGGTCCGCGAAGGCGTGGGCGTAGTAGTCCTTTGCCAGGACGTCGAGGAAGCGGCCGTAGATGGAGGGTTTGACGCTGTTGAATTTGTTGATGTAGGCGTGTTTGAGCCAGTCGACGAGCATTTCGGAGCCGAGCACGATGAGGAAGGGGGTCAGCACGGGCGAGGAGAGGGAGAGGGAGGGGAGGAGGGAGAAAGCTGCTGGGAGGAGGGTGGGGAGGGTGGTGGAGTTCGGGGGCGAGGTGGCGTTGACCGGAGAAGGGGAAGGGCGGGGCGAGGCGGAGGGGAGGGAGAGGCCGCCTACTTCGACGATGTTGCGGGCGCCGATGATGGAGAGCATGAGCCAGAGTTGGAAGCGCTCGACTACGTCGGCGCAGGTGAGTTGGAAAAGGTTCTCTTTTTCGAATTTCTTGAAGACGGTGCCTTTGATTTCGACAAATTGATTGGACATGAGGAGTGTGAGGAGCGCGTTGGAGTAGGAATTCACAGCGACGTTGAGGGTCACGACTTGGTAGAAGAGAAGTGTGGCGTGAATCACGTTGTAAGCGAGAGCCAGGATAAACATCCAGATTGGACGGATGACTTTGCTGCGTCCGTTGGGTTTTCGTTCGAGCGTCTCTTTGGAGAAGAGACATTCCAGAACATCTTGGCCGAGTGCAGAGAAGAGGCGATCGCATACTTCAAGCACGTTGTAGATAACGTAGAGCTTGATGGCAGCTTGACCACGGATCGAGTGGTACATACGACTGGCGTCAAAACGGACCAGGAGCAAGCAGCTGATAATGATCAGGAGACCGTGGAGGAGATCAGCCTTGTGGTAGGGCGATAGGCCTGAAGGCAGCCGCTTTGACGAGCGGACTCGCGAGGTAGAGGAACTCTTGCGTCCTCTTCGCGACGAATCGGCGGACCCATCCATGTCCGCTATAGTTTTGCGTGGTGAGCGTATATCTGTCGTTCTCGTCGCTGTGCCGTCGTCACGTTGCCTGGCTGTTGCATTTGACCCTTGACGATTACGCCGCCAGTGACGGCGTGTACCAGCAATCACATATCGAAATAAATCCGCCACTTCCTTTGCCAGACTTTCCACCCAGAATGCTACCAATAGCCAAAGCGCTTTCAGAAAGCGAAGTGGTAAGATGGTAAAGCTGTAGAGCCAAGCGTCAAGACAGGCCAGGGTTCCGAACCAGAGCACCTGTTCCAGTTGATGCGGTAGCCGTAAGAAATTGAGTAACCTCTCAAACTTGACCTTGGAAGACTCGTAAGGGAATTCCGTACTAACGGGGCGGTGAATATAGAGCGCCGATGGACGTTCCGATGAAAGCTCCAACTGTAGATAGGTTGGTAGCGATAGTGGGGGTAAAGGAATCACTTGTGGCATGGGTGATGCCATACCCTCCTTCATGGGTGAAGGCTTGAGAGCTCCATTGAGTTCTCTCTTCTGGTCATCGCCCACTTTAATGGGGGTCAGGCTAGGTCTCCTTGGTCTCGAGCCCTCTGCGGCAGCCTTAGGGTTTCGAGGTGCAGAAGCAGACTCCCTCCGCTTGAGCAGCGGCGAAGTCATGGAACGAGCACCTTGCCCCGGCCGAGCACTCCCATTCGATGTGATCGGCGCTTGGGGCGCAGGTAACGACTTGCCAGATGGAGGCGCATCATCGCCGCTAACTGATGTGCTTTCTATACCATCAGGGGGTGGAGAGAAAAGCCCTTTACGCGAGACGCTGTCTAGTGGAGATCCTAGAGTCTCGCGAATCGGCGGTATCTCATCCGTTGGAGTGTTTGCGGATCGTAGTGGCAAAGAGCCAGGGGAGCTTGTCAGCTCGTGGATCTGAATTGGCGAGAGCTTCAATATCCGACTGGAATCTGTCGCGCTTGAGAGCGGAGACGTGGTCTCACTCTCGGACTTTTTGGTGCCATTTGTGACTAGAGAGATTGCTCGCTTCCGAGTTGGCACCTTGTGAGAGGAGCCATTCGGCTTCTCCTGATTTCTATCAATTTGTCGGGCATGCTCGTCTAGTGGACCAGCGAATGGAGCCGACTCGGCGATGGGGGAGAGAGCAGGAGAAATGGGGAGCTGTTCGTTGGGAGCCTTCTCTATCGACTCGACTGGTATTTGTCGATCATCCTGGACATGGTTCATAGTTGCATCCTCGATCTGAACCATGCACCATTGTAAGGACTGACAGTATGGCAAGTCGGAGGAGGCGGAGGTTCACGTGGAATGTGAGAGGGCGGCCAATGACATGGCTCAAAGAACGTTTGCGCATGACTCGCGTGAAGACGTGTACATGAGCTGCCTGGCAGCTTCAATGTTTCATTGAGGCCTTCCTTTTGCCCTTTCGCAAAGAATGCATCAGGGATCTCACAACTCTAAACAAAATGTCTGGTTATGACGGTAGGATATGTCTCTCTGCTGCGTATATTTGGACAAGCTAAGATGACCAAGTCGAACACGATATCAAGCCGGACAAGGCAAACGATGAACCGCCTCGCCGTCCGGACCTCTCGTCCTTCTTTTCCGCCCTAGAAAGAGTCGACACCTCTCATGACCGACGCCCGCAAAATGTACACTCTCTACCAGAACCCAGCGAAATCTCTGCCGCATTGCGCATGTTGGCGGATGCCTTTGGTGTCCGACGATCTGCGCGGGTCCTCGAATCTGAAGACGACACGGATCCACTGGATGGCCTGATAAGCTACTTGGACGACACAGCCTTGAACCCACCGAGAGAGCTCGAGGGTGTCTCGGATACGTTCCTGGCCGACCTCGAGCGCATACCGAAAGCCAAGCTCAAGCAAGGCGAAAGCTGTCCGATCTGCGCAAACGAGTTCTTGGAAGACAAATACCCTCTAGTAGTGCGCCTGCCGTGCCACAAGGATCACATGTTCGACTTGGAGTGCATCACCCCGTGGCTCAAGGTCAACCCCACGTGCCCAATGGATCGACAGAAGTTGACCAAGGATGCGCCCAAGGTGGAAAAGAAAGAGGAGGAGGATGACGAGGAAGAGTACGACGACATGTATGCGTAGAAGATACCAGGATCGAAAGGGAGCAAGTGTACATAGGATCTACAGATCAAAAGGATCGTGTGGCTGAAGGTGTGAACTAAGAGTCAAAGCATGAATAATGAGAGCGTGATAGAAGGTCCATCACACTCTCGGTACAAGCCCTAGATGAAGTCAGCAACACTGAAGAGCAGTTTCCGGGTACGATGGTTCCTGAATGAAGAGGATATGCAAGTCTAGTGAAACTTGGCGGCACTATCTCGCACCAAACTCTATGTACCAGAAGGAAAGTTGATACATCAGAGACGAGTCTGTGCATAGCCGAACATGGTGGAAAGCCAAAAGCAAAGATCGGTCGAGGTGATAGAGCGGTGAGTAGACACAATCAAACGAGACACACGAGATGTATACAATAGTCGCCATGGAACATGAGTCGCTTTTCCATGATTGTGGAAACTTGCAATCTACAAGGTACCGACCAATTTTTACTGAACCCAAGCGTGGGATCCAAGATCGCTCATCAAGGAAGAAGTGGTCGATCATCCGGCAGATCACATTCGTCTGGACAGGTGCACCTACTTGTTCCGGCTCTCTCTTTTCTTTTGCGTCGACCTTCCTGGCGACGGAACTCCAACAGGCCGAAGAGATGAATCGCGCACCTCACACTGCTTTTCGTGGTCATTCGTGACTGGTCTGCTTCGTTTGACAGGTCGTCCTCGCCGCAATAGCGCAGAGACGGGCAACATGTTCGTCGTTTGCACTCGTCTTGTCGCTTGGGCTGATCCCTGCCGCCATTCAGGCCCGGTTTGCTGTTCCGCTTCTCGTCACTCCCGCCGCCTCAACCGAAGGTCCTCCGAAAGCCCATGTGGTTGCAAAAACGCATGATCCTCATCTCCAACTAATTCGCCTATTGGCTCTCGATATTGACAGTGTCGGAGTGATCTATGGATCGGCTATGGCCGTCGGGACGGAAGGGTCTGGCTAGTCTCTGGCTTCTCCTCCGCGCTGCCACAAGTTTTTGACAGAAGCTTAATCGATGAATCGACCGCCACGGACCGAGCCCACCCCAAAGAGACCCCTGAACGACGCAGATCAACCCAACCATCTTTCCCCAATTGCGCAATGCCGCCATCTCTTGACCTCTCTTGCTTTTACTAACCTGCTTGGCTCCGATCGTGACACGATGCTGGGACGTGAAACTGAGTGCCTACGCTGCCACAAGACGAGTCCTGGCAGTCTCCTACACGGCGTGAACAGAGCTCGCGTCTTCCCCTCACCCGTTGTGTCGACAACAACGTCCGCGGGAGACGGCATGACAGGTGCGCCCCTGGTCGCCACTACGAACGCGGGAGGCTTCATGCACGTCAGAGTCCACCCAAAAAGCAAGCTCTCCATTCGCATATTTTACCCTCGCCCACCAATGGCCACGGCCGTCGGCCATAGTTCCTGCAAGTCCTAAGGCGGAAGGGCTTGAGGTCCTTCCCCGGTCCTAGCAGCGGCCCCAGTGTCTGTCTGTCCGAGCACGTCCACTGCAGTTGCCAAGCTGTCTGCCCGACCCCTGTGCGTTGCTTCTTCTGCAGGAGCTCGAGCAGGACTGGACTCGTCTATGACTGGAAGTGACCACATATCCGTCTATGCTTTTTCATCTCAAGGTGTCAAACGGAGCGATCGGCATGTACTGTGACAGGGGGATTGAAACACTAAGTCAATAGGCGAGTATCAAGCGATAGAGCTGCAGAGGCCTTCATCCTCCCACCCTAGCAATGGCCACCCTATCGGGGGGGATGTACGTCCGTTGTAAAGCTCTGTCCATTTTTCATCGACCATATGAATATCCTTCCCCTCTGTCTACCCTGAGTCTGTTCCTTGACAAATTGCTCTTCGCCTCTGTGCCTCGTTTGCGCACTACGTTCGTTGTGCACTCTCTTTTCGAACTTTAGCAGACCTTGACTGAGTCTACACATCATGGACCCTACACAGGCCACTGTCATTGGTGTCAATGTTGGCTTTTGTATTCTCAGCACACTCACGGCCTCGACGCGGTTACACAGGACCATCAGCAAGACAAAGAGATTGCCAGTCCACGACATCCTTCTTCTCTGTGCTTTGGTGTGCGGTCTTGCCGAAGCCATCATACAATGCGTCGCCACAAAGTATGGTCTAGGCTTGAGCAGGCAGATCCAGCCAAGAGACCTTGCGGAGTCCGATATTGATAGTTTCTTCAAGGTTGGTGTCACAAATGCATGTCATTGGGTCAACGCTAACGTGATTCAGCTTTACCTCTCCTTCTTCATCACCTATTTCGCTTGTAACATGTTCGTCAAGCTGTCTCTCCTTGCCTTCTACCGCAAGCTGGCCCCGGACAACCGATACAATTGGATACTATGGACCATGGCCGTTGTCGCCATCATCTTTGGTCTTGGTAGCATGATCTCAGCAGGTCTGTCATGCATTCCCATCTCAAAGGTCTGGAATCCATCGATATCCGGCGTTTGCATCAACCTCGAGGCCTTCTACTACGCCAACGGCGCCTTTATGATCTTCAATGATTGCATCTTGTACATCCTGCCCATCGTCATCGTCCGTGGCGTGCAGCTTTCCCGCTCCAGGAGAGCCGCCATGAACCTCCTCTTCGGCCTAGGCTTCATCGTCGTCCTCACCAGCGGCCTCAGGATGATCGCCATCCACAACCTCTTCTCCGTCCCCCTCTACAGCCTCTGTAAGCCATTCCTCGCCTTCCCTTACGAACTCCACCCACTAACCCTCCCCAGACTATCAAGCCATCCTCCTCATCTGGTGCACAGTCGAGAACCACCTCGCCCTAATCATCATCTGCCTCCCCGCCGTCAAAGCCGCTCTGGTCGCCGTCGCCCCCTCCCTCGCCAGCACGCCCTCGTCCCTCTGGTCCAAAATCGTCGGCAAGCGCGCCTCAGGCATGGCCCGCCCCGGCCTACCCCTGGACTCGACCGACCTCTCCTCGACCCAGAAAAGCGGCAACAACAAGAAATCCAAATCTTGGTTCAGCAGCAGTGGCACCGGCGACGACTCGTTCAAGTCACGGACGTCCGTCATCGCGTCGCCGCGGTCGCACGCCCGCTCCATGTTCGGGCAGCAGCGCCTGCACTCCGTTGACGAGATCGAGCTGCGCAAGGACGTGCATATCCAGGTCATGGAGGAGGGACGGAGCCCAGGCGGCAGCAGGGATAGCTTCGAGGAGTATTCGGTGCATACTAGTCCTAGCTTTCACGATAGGAAGGACCCGGCTTGACTCTTTCACCATCATCAGCAGTCTCGCATGGTGATGGGGAGTAAATCGCGAGGCGATAGTGGGGAGGAGTTGAGATGAGGCGATGGGTGGTGGAGCAGAGACGATGTAATGATTGCGTGCATGGAAGGCCATGGCATGGCATGGCTGGGCTGGGTTGTATATTCTCGGTACCACGTATGTGGGGATTGCATTTCGATGGCCTGCCAAAGTAGCGGTGCCCACAGTCTCGTTGTAGATACCAATTATTTTCTTGGGAAAAAGTAAATTAGACAAAGCTATACTTCATTCAGACTTCCTCGTGCCAACTCTTGTTCCCTTCGGTGCAATACCTCATCACTGGCAGTGTACTACTAGATCGGACGAGGGATGGTAGTTTCCTATCCAGGTCCCATCGGCCCCTGTCTGGCAACCCCTCCATCACAACCCTCAAGCCATCCCACGACCCCCTGCACCAACATTCCCCAGCCCATCCCTAAGTAATATTCATCGTGTAACTCGTGGTAGTAAGCTTCCCATTCGTCCCCGTAAATACCTCCGTCCCAGCCTGGACATCCTGCACGACGAGCCCATTCCCGAACCCATTGCCCGCATAATTCGCACTCAGGTACTTGAAAAAGTCCAACAGGTTCCCGCTGAAGGTCGTCTGCGTCCTGCTCCTCGCCACGAAACTGTACACTTTGACGTTGCCGTTCAGGCCGTAGGCGAGGTCGAAGACGACGCCGCTGATCGTCACGTTGGCGATGGGCGTGAAGGGGTAGCCGTTGGCGGACAAGGGCGAGGCGGACCCGTAGAGGCCGAGCCAGACCATTACTTCGAAGAGGTTGGCGGAGGTGGCGGAGTTGCCGAGGAAGGTGTCGTATGCGGCTAGCACAGATCAATCATGGGTATCGATGGATGGGAATGGGGGATAGATACCATTCGCGACGATGTTAGTTCCCGTGTAGGACCAGGACCAGGTCGTGGCCATGCTGGTGTAGGCGCTGACAGCCTTTTTGGGGAAGCCGGGCGTCTGCACGTTGGTGTATGACTTCACTTGGTTGGGGTTGTTGGCCCAGGTCCAGGTCGTCTGCCATGCTAGAGTAGCGGCGTTGTTGACCGACGTGACGGAAAAGCATTGCGAGCCTGTAGTGCCGGCAGTGTTGGCGCCCCATTGGTTGGCGAAGACGGAGTACTTGCCGGCGGCGCTGCTGTCGTATTGTCCGCACTTGGAGGGTGACTGACGGGGGGAGAGAGAAAGGGGAGAGGCGATGGCAAGAGGCAGGAAGGAGAAGAGCGAGGTGACCTTCATCTTGAGCTGGTAGTTTTGAGTAGATGGATGGAGTCTTTGATGATGTGAATTGCAAAGGGATGTTTGATGGCAGAAGGAGAAGTTATAGTTCGCCGACTGGTAATCTTCTAGGTGACGTTCATGGCTCAAGTCACATCTCGCTCAAGCTCATTGCCGTGGTGCCGTGGTGGTACCCACTACATATGTCCTAGCATGGATAGGACAGCCCAAAAGCCTTTAGATCTGTACTACCCAGGTCGTTATGGCATGAAAATCAAAGTAACAATCAAGCCGACTGGGGACGAGTATTTCGCAAATGGAAGGAGAAGTACCTATCAAGCCACTCGGCCGCCACCGGTGGGCCAACGACAACACTTCCAGGGTATCTGGAGCCGTGATGGTGGACCCGGCAGTTGGTCAGACTGTACCAGAGACGAGCAGTAGTGAAGTGATAGGTCTAGTGTTCCGTGCGTCTGGAAGATCTTGGATCTCAATAGCGCTAGCGCCACAATCTATGTCCCGCAACTAGATACTAGTGTGATGAGAATAATGACCGAATAGTCCGACAATTGGTGCGAGTATTGAAGACATGCTACCGGATCGAGTAGAGATGCGGCTCTATTCCGAATTTACACTATGATACAATTATTTACATGCGTTGATCATCAAGCAACTACCGGGTGATGGAAATGATTGGCACCAGAGCGGTGGACGCCCCTCGTAGCAGTCGACCTTGCCAGTGCTAGACGCTGTGCGACCTGTGCCGTGAGCCGTCTCGGGATCCACACCCTGTTCCCAAGAGCCATGGTGCCGGTCAAGAGAGCTAATGCTCCCGCTTGGTGGGCCGAAGCGACTGGGACGGGAACCAGGTACAACAAGGTACTGATACCCAAAGCGACTTGCATCCACACTAAGCCAACAACACCATGCATACCCCTCTTCGCCGGTGCCGTCATGAGTGACTTGATTCTCGGATTAAAGCGAGTGTAGGCCCAGAGACCCATGACGGCTGTGAAGGTGGTGGTTGCCAGAATGCGGTGATCAAGCTGGACAAGAGAGGGGTTTTCCAACATGTTCCTCCACCACAAGTCGGACTGGTCTGGGACGTGACTGTAGAAGGGATCAAAAAGCTCCTTCTTTGGTGGAGTCAAACCAAGCCCCATGTACGGGAATTCATTGTAGATGAGACCAGCATCTAGACCAGCGACCAGTCCTCCGGACATGGCAGTGACAAAGACAAGCGCCAATAGTGCGGCAACACTCCGACGGAAAGTCTTCAAGCCAGGGTGAGCGGTTGCGTTCAAAAGCTGCTGTGCCTTGTCCGGATTTGCGAGTAGCCTGTTCTCGCGAAGTATGGAGATGCCGTTCCAGAACATGGCCAGATAGCAAATAAAGGCCGTGCCGAGATGTGCTGTGAGACGGTACTGGCTGACACGAGGATGAGCGCCTGGTGCAAAGAGATCGTCCTTGAGACCACTCTTCACCATCCACCAACCGAGGAAGCCCTGAAAGCCAATCAGACTGCAGATGCCTGTAAGCTTGAGGGCCATCCTTCCGGTGACTCGTCGGCGGACGATGAAGTAGGCTGTCGGGACCAAGAATGTGACACCAACGACTCTACCCCATACTCTGTGAATCCACTCCATCCAGTAAATCTGCTTGAATTCTTCAAGGGTCATTCTTGAGTTGAGCTGCTTGAATTCTGGCGATGCCCGGTAGAGAGCGAACTCAGACTCCCACATCTCCTGATTGGTGGGAGGCAGCGACCCGGCGACTGGTCTCCATTCTGTGATACTCAGTCCGGACTCAGTGAGCCGGGTGAGTCCTCCGAAAATGACCAGACCGAAGACGCTGGTCGCGCTACCCAGCAGCCAGTATGCCACGCTCTTGCTGTTTGTCTCGGGAAAACTGCTAGTCTTTGGTGTCTTCCGAACTCCTATGCTTCTGCTCAAACTCGACAGCGGCGACGCCGGAGCAACACTGGAGGCCTGGCGTATCGATCGTGGACCTGGAGTCTTGAAAGCTTTGAGGAAGGCTGTTTCGCGAACAGCTTTGATTGTCCTAGGCGGGACGCGATTCGAGTGAAGGCATCTTCGGCAGACAAAGCTACCCGTAGAAGGTGTTGTGGGCGCTCTGAACAAGATGCCCAGTGCTGCAGCGGATGCCCGCATTGTGCTTGGTTGTACCACAAACGAACAGGATGAAGGAAGTGGAAGACGAATTTGTAGTAGTCAGATCGAGAGCTTGTTGCCGAGCCGCATGGCAACTAAGATCGAAAGTCGATGACCAGCAAATGGAAAGATTCGTCAAGGACCCTGCGCCGGGACCCGGTTCGGCGTGGGCCGGCAGGAGTGAAAAGAAGAGGTTTGACAGGTCGTCAGTGTGGGGCAAGATCCGGCCCTGAAAGGCAGAAAGGGCAGGAAGGGCAGGAAGAGCTTCTGGGCAAGCTCATGATCAGCTGCGTTTTGATTGCTCACTCATCGGCACACGTCAGATGCTCCAAGGACATCCTCAGCTGTGCTAACCTTGTGCACCGACTCTGCAAATCCTAATTAATCCACTCGCCCTACAAAGCTCTCGTGTGCTTCACTCTTGCGCCGCTTTCCATTCCTGCTGCTGCCTCCTCCGGCCGCTGATCTGACGGGATGAGGTCAATGTGCAGCAGCCCTCTGGACTCGCCCTCGTGACCAACGCGGCACCTCCTCAGCGGTGAAGTAAGGGATTTCAATACCATACAGTCGAATTCTATTAGCCATGGACAACCGCAACATGTACTCGTCGGAATTCACATTCTTCGCCGACGCTGATGGCACCTTCAACCAAGACGCAGGGCCGAGTGACTATCCAGAGCGTGTCGCTGCCTCAGCCAGCTCTGATACCCTGCGGCGGCCTTCTCTCTTTTCGAATGGTCCCACCGCATCTAGACCTCTGCACACGGCTGCATCAAGTCCTCATATCGGACAGAACGCTGGAATGACGTCCGAAACTAACCTTGCCGCCACCAGCACGCCGCAGCCTCTTTCAACCCTGGCTGGCAGGCAGTCTCCCGAGACACACGTAGAGGCAATTGATGACACGTCTTCGTCGATGCATCGTCCACGGATACCACGGGTCGAAAAAGATGCTGACGACCCATCGACACCTGTCCAAGGCCGTGATGCTTTCCCTCAACCGAACAGCACACCAACAACCTTGAATCGCCTCTTTGCCGTCAATGCCACTCTACCCGAGTCAAGATCGACTTCATTTAATGCACCCATCGAATTCAGACCTCGCAGTCTAGCTGCGGAGCCGGCCTCCCTGGCAGGGCATCTCTACACCCAAGGTCTTCTTAGCGGAAAACACTCCGACATCACCGTCAACGCGTTTGGTTGTTCCTACCGACTCCATCGGCTCATGCTTGCTAGAGCACCTTTCTTCGGCACCGCCTTGTCTGGACAATGGATCGAAAGCACTTCAAAGGATATAACATTACACCCAGAAGACATCGACAGTAATATCACCCAGGTTTGTTTTGAGCTTGCGTTAAAACGGCTTTATGGCGCTAGTATTCCTCAAGAGGAGGCTTCTGAGGCAATTGGTCTCTTTGCAACTGGATGTTGGCTGGAGATGCATGACCTCATCGATTCGAGCATTGAGGCCATGCTTCGACACATGACCCCCGGTACTCTCAATCCGCTCATCAAGCTCGTCACCAGCAACTACTACGGTCGCGCTGGCGACAAGATACTTGCTTCTGCAAAGGCTATGCTCTGCAGAGATGGCTGGAAGATGCCTCTCAAGAACTGGGATGGCGTACCAGCTGACATAATTCGTGAGATTGTGGGCGGTGACGGCTTCTTCGTTAATGGCGAATGGGACAGATGGGTGTTGGCCAAGCGTATGCTGAATCGAAGGCTGAGAAACGCTGCGTTGGAAACTGGTCTGGTTGTACCTGGCACCCGAAGGATCCTCGAAGCGCCAGATGTGGCTAAGCTTATGGCTGTTCGTTTCGACACTGTCTACCGGAAGAACTACATCAGGACTGCGACCCACCTTCCGGAAAATGCTCATCGTTGGGTGTCTCTCTACACTCATCCAGACATCGAGCCTCTGCTTGTTCTTCTCGACGAAGGCATCCATTACGTCCATCTCGATTACGAGCACTTGCAGTATATCCGCAAAGCTACTGACCTCTTTGGTCTTCCTGTCATGCCCGAGAATGTTATATCAGAAGCTTTATGGATGCAATTGGAGCTGCGACAAAAGGTCCTAAACGCCCACGAAAGCAACATGGAACTCGGGCTCAGCAGACCTTCCGACGATGCAAATCTACAGTTTCAGACGGCACAAGACATGAGTATCCTTGACGTCACATCAAACAAAGGCAAGAAACGACAGAGCAATCTTTCTGCCAGCGACGAAGAAGACATTCCTTCCAACTCCTGGGATGGCAACGGCAAACCACGCAAGTTCTGGATCCCCTCAGCAGACTGCAACATCGTTATGGGCGGCAATGCCGATCCCGTCATTGCCTCCTCCTCGCCCTCAGCCATTTCTCGACACATCTCCCGCCTATCCGGCACCCTCCAACCCGAAGACGTCCAGTGGGCATCCGACTTTGGCGCCGCCTCCGCAGACAGTCGTCCACTACCTCCCAGGCCCTCGTCTGCAGGCAACGCTCCCGGGCCTCTACCAGAAATCAAACCTGTCGCCTTTACCCACTTTCCACCCTTCCGCTTCGCCGCCGAGTTCCCCAACCCCCGCCTCCTCAAAGAAAAGAAACGCGTCTACAGCCGCACCATCTTCTACGCTGGTTCGCTCTGGAACATCTACATCCAAAAAGTCCGTTCCTCCAAGAACCCTCAGCTCGGCGTATACCTCCACCGCGCCAAGGAGCGCGAAACCGAGGAAGCGCTCGTCAGTACTCAAGGCATGGGCCAGGGCAGCGTAGACGAGCGCATTGGCCTGTTGGAGCGCGAGATGCTGCTTAGGCACGACCGCGTCTCGGCACAGCGACGCCGGCGCAGGCAGCAGTTGGAGGCCGAGTTCGGGACGCGTACTGTCGGCGGGGCGGACAATGACGACGAGAGTAGCGCTAGTGGCGATGTTGATGGGCCGATGACGGCGACTATTCCTCGGGGCAGTAGTGGTGCGGGGACGGCGCAGAGACCGCGTATCAGTGATGTGCCCTATCGGAAGAGCAGGCAGTTGATGGAGATGGAGGGGAAGAGGCGGAGCAGTTCCTCTTCAGAACGTGATGGGGCGAGGAGGGGTTTCTACTCTGACGGGGAGGACGATGATGACGAGGGACGGTATGAAGATCAGGATGACGAGGAGCTTGCGAGGCTGGGGAAGGAGCATGTGCCTACGCTACCGGGGTATGTGGATGCTAGGCCGACGATCAAGACTTACTTTAAGATCTATAGCCCTAGTAAGGGCGGGAGGATGCTCAGTGTGTACGAGAGCGCACCGGATCGGTTCAATTTTAGCCAGAGTTGGGGATGGAAGAGCAGTACGCTGATGCTGGATGAGGGGATGGGTGGGGAGGATGATGGGGTGTTGGGTGGTGGTGGAGGTTATGGAGGGCTGGGTCTGGGGGTTGGAGAAGAGGTGCCGAGAAGGAATGAGGGCAGATTGAGGTTCATGGTTGTTATTGGGAACGTCTAGTGATGCTGGGCCGGTTGGTCTGGTGAAGACTTGGAGGACACTCTACGACGTTCCTGCTTTGCTTCTTCTTTGCTTTTCTTTCATCATGGCAACGGGCGTCATACTTTCTTGCTGTACAATTAGCGACACGACTTATGATCTACGAACACCGCACATGAACACATTCTTGATAGTTATCATTCCGAGTCTGTGCTGTTGTGCATATATTGGTCCGCGTGTAAAAGCGTCGGCAGCAAATAGCTGTCCATCTCGAGTGTCTGCACTGATTTCCGCTTCACAACCAGCTACCAAGGTTGACATGCACCGCCTTCTTGTTCGTGTAAGCGTCCAGTCCAGCCTCACCCAGCTCTCTCCCAATACCACTTTGCTTCACGCCACCAAATGGTATCCTAAAGTCCGAGTCATTACTGCTGTTGATCCACACCATCCCAGCCTCGATCCTCCTCGCAATCTTATGGGCCTTGACCATGTCCTTTGTGAACACAGCGCTACCCAGGCCATACATGGTATCATTAGCCTTGCTCACAGCTTCCTCCTCCGTCTTGAAGCTTGCGATCACCACGAACGGGCCGAACACCTCCTCCTTGAAGATCCTCATACTGTCCTTAACATCCGAGAAAATTGTCGGCGAAATGAAGTATCCCTTCCCAGCGGCATCCTTGAACGGCTCGCCGCCCGCCACCAGCGTCGCTCCCTCCTCCTTGCCCGTCTCCACATATTTCAACACCCTCTCATACTGCTGCTTCGTGACCTGCGGTCCCTGGAATGTGTCCTCCTTGAACGGATCCCCCACCACACTCGTGGTCTTGACATGCTCCTTAAACCTCTTGATAAACTCATCATACACCCCCTCCTGCACCAATACTCTGCTCGTCGCGGTACAGATCTGCCCCATATTACTCATAATCCCGATATGCGCCCACTTGACCGCCTGCTCCAGATCCGCATCATCAAACACAATCAATGGGCTCTTCCCCCCCGTCTCAAGCGTGATATTCTTCATCGTCGCGCTCGCCATCTTCATAATCTCCCGTCCAGTAACCGTACTCCCTGTAAATGCCACCTTATCCACACCAGGATGCTGCACCAGCGCCGCGCCCGCCACCCTGCCCAACCCATTGACCACATTCACGACACCGGGTGGGAACCCTGCCTCCTTGACCAGATTCGCGAAATACAAGATCGACAAAGGCGTCTGCTCCGCCGCCTTGATGACGACGGTATTCCCGCACGCCAACGCGGGTCCCAGCTTCCACGCCGCCATGGCGAGCGGATAATTCCAGGGGATGATCTGCCCGCACACGCCCACGGGCTCGCGCAGGGTATAGGCCAGTTTCGCAGGCGACGTGTCGATGACTTGGCCGTGCAGCTTGTCGGCCCAGCCCGCGTAGTACTTGAGAGTGCCGGCCACTTCGGCCAGGTCCTCGTTCAGCGCGACGCTGTACGGCTTGCCGTTGTCCCATGTCTCGATCGTGGCGAGCGTCGCGGCGTGCGACGACACCAGCTGCGAGAGCTTGTACATTAGGTCGCCCCGCTCGCTGGGGGGGAGGTCCCGCCAGGGCCCGTTGAAGGCGGTGCGCGCCGCGGCGACGGCGGCGTCGATGTCGGTGGCGGAGGCGCCGGTCACGGTGCAGATCTCGGATTCGTCGCTGGGGGAGAGTCAGGAAGGGGGCTGTTGAGGGGGAAAGTGGAGGGACGTACCTGGGGTTTATGCTGGTGATTTTGTCGCCTGTGCCTTTGACCCATTCATTGTTGATGAAGAGGCCGGTGGGCTGGGTGTATTCGACTCCATTGGGAGCTTTGAGCTTGATGGAGAGGTCTGCCATGTTGGTGGAAAGGAAAATGCTGGAGGTGGAGGGTTTCGCCGGCTGGAAGGTCAAGGGAGAGCGCTGAACTTTAGTGCTTAAAGAACGGAGGAAGCGATTGAACATGGAAGTGGTTAAAAGAGGGGCAGAGATACTATTATACACCAAAATAGCAGAAACAGCCGGCCGCATTACTGACTAGGAGCTTATCTTGCTTGGAGGGGCTTCTTGAGGTGGGGGGTTTGTCCAATCGACAGAGCTCGGCTCCGGAGTTGTTTTCCTCTTCGGTTCCGTGGCCATCCAATCAATATCGTCAGCCATAATCAACATCAGCATCGAAATCTCTATTGAAGGGCAAGAAAAGGACCTAAGGACAATAGAAAGCAATTTCTCTGCAGATTCATGTTCAGGAAGCTCGCCACTGGCGGTCGCCACCATCTCCGAGCCATGACCACCTCTGCAACCCCGATGGAAGATGCCCTCCGCCGGAAGGTACCTGCAGTAGCGTGAGCATACTTGAATGTGATTGTTGACCCATTGCAGATCACCGAGACTCTGTCACCGACGAGCCTGGAAGTATTCAATGATTCGCACAAACATTCGCACCACAAAGCTATGCAAGGGAGCACATCTCGGGAGACGCATTTCCGGTATGGATGAAGGGCATGGCCTCTTATTGACTTTGACTTATGATCATAGCGTAAATATTGTATCAGAATCATTCAAGGGCAAGATGCAACCGGCAAGACATCGGTTGGTGTACGCACTACTAAAGGACGAAATGGCTGCTGAGGGAGGCATTCACGCTCTTCAATTGAAGACTCGGACCCCGGACGAAGAAGAAAAGTTGAAAGCCGCGGCATCGTGAGATGTTACTTGAAGCACATTGGTTGACGCACGCTATATTATGGCCACATTGCCGCTCATGCTCTCTATGGATATGCTCGGAAACACTCGGACCTCAACCGAGAGTCGTCCACCACGTTGGGCATATTCGACGCCCAATGCAGCATCCTGGCCTGCAATTGCTTCCTTGAGTGAGGCTCTTATCCTACTGTGCGCCTGGCGATCGAAGTCAAAGCATGGTTTGTTGGGACGGGATTCTATACTTCATAACCAAGTGCCTAACTCGGAGGCAAGTCTTCGTCCACGGCCTTACTAGATCCTTGGGAGTTCAAGAAGCTGAGGTAGCAGTTCCATCCTGTAAAACTATCAATCTAGACTGTATTGTATAAAGAAAGTAGTGGCTTACCAAGTGACACAACGTTGACCACGAGAACACGGTGCTCTAGAGGCACAAACTTGAAGTTGGTCATCTGAATCCAGGGCCAGACCATCCAATTCTTGGTCAAAGCAGTCTTGTAGGTAGAGTCCAGCTTGTCCTTGGGATCTGTGCCTTCCATGATGGCCATTGAGGACAAGAAGCAGAACAAGTTGGTACTGGCAAAGACAGTCTGATCCAATCCAACACGTGCCAGAATCTCCAGATTGGGCGAGCTGGGGATCCTGACTTTGCGCTGGAGAAAGCCAAACCATAGGGTGGCGGCGGGACCAAAGACAGCTCCAAGAAGATCAGAGCCTGAAGACCACAGAATAACAAAAGAACTCTAGAGCTTACCTCCACCGTATGCGACCATGCGACCAGTCCTAGCAAGGTCCTGATTTTGTAGACCTCTCTTCTCAACCAGTTGCTGAGCCATTGTATCTCCAGTTCCGAAGAGCACCTAGACAAGACTTAATCATGCACAACACATAAGTAGTCCCGTTGAAACTTACCGCAGTCGTGATGCTCTGGGTGAGCAGCGGTCGCGAGGCGAGCTTAGCCTGGTACCTGTGAAAGTTGAGCTTCTGTCGGTGTACAACATTTTTGTATTACCGCGTACCATCGCAACATCTTGAGAGAGACCGCCGTTGACCGTGATGGCTATGGGATAGCCGTAGATCCAAGAAGATATGTGGGAACTGATAATTTGTATATCAATTTCCCCTGATAACTTATTTTCTTGACAGGGAGGTGGACCCCGGACGCGCTTGCGGCTGGAGAACGACTTCTGAGCTGCAGGGTGAGGTCACTGGCAGCGGATCTGTCCGTTGCTGCCGTGAGTTCAAGCGAAAATGCCCCTCACCTGCAGTCCCGCATTCCCATGTTGCAACTCTGGTTCCTAACTACCAGGAACCCTGAACCTTTTCTGGCGTCGGTCAGCTGTCATGTTGACTCAGTGACGTGCATGATTACAGCAATCTTAACGCCATATTTTCGCTACCATAAACATGGTCCGGTGTACTCCGATATCATGAACAGACGATAGTGTGAGTCAGTGGGTCGCTCATTAAGACGCTTCCTGTCCTCTGTCGTTCTATTCCACTTCAGCTTCATCTACAATGGCATCTCAGACTCAAGATGGCGATCTGCCAGACGGTGTTTTCTCGGTCCTGGATACCGATCTCTACAAATTGACCATGCAGAATGCGGTCCTCAAGTTCTTTCCAGATACTGGTATGGTTTAATGACTATTCGCTCTGCAGATTCGCACTAATGTTTCGCAGAGGTCACTTACAAGTTCACAAATCGCACCACTCAACTGAACCTCAACCGGAAAGCCTACGAATGGCTACAAGTCCAGATCGAGAACCTGTCCAACATCCATGCCACCGCTGACGAGATCCGCTACCTCACCGAGACGTGCCCCTACCTCACCCCAGAATATCTCATCTTCCTCCGCCAATTTCGATTCAAGCCAGCGACGCAAGTGAAGCTCGATTTTAATCCAAAAGATCAAAGATCAGAAGAAGGGCAGATATCTCTCCTTGTGTCAGGAAAATGGGTTGACACTATTCTCTATGAGATCCCTCTTCTGGCGTTGGTGTCAGAATCCTATTTCAAGTTCTGCGATACTGCTTGGGACTATGAAGGCCAGAAGGAGAAGGCGTATGAAAAAGGCATCAAGCTAATGGAGGCCGGCTGCAACTTTTCCGAGTTTGGTAGCAGACGACGGAGGGACTACAAGACACATCAGACAGTTCTGCAAGGTTTGGTCCAAGCAGGCAAGGATGCAGCTGCTAAAGGATACCCTGGCAAGCTTACTGGAACCAGTAATGTCCACATGGCAATGCAGTTTGGTATCCCACCCATCGGCACAGTTGCACATGAGTGGTTCATGGGCATTGCAGCCGTCACCAACGACTATAAGAATGCCAATGAGCTCGGACTGAAGTACTGGGTTGGGACGTTTGGACAAGGTACGCTGAGTATTGCACTTACAGACACATTTGGCACACCGGACTTCCTCAAAGCATTTGCCAAACCCACACCCAACGAGTACTCACTGAAAGCGACCGACCCATCGACAGCACCTACGTATGCACATGTCTTTGCTGGCACGAGGCAGGACTCCGGCGATCCTGCCGAGTTCGTAAAACTCATCAAAGGTTTCTACACAAAACAAAGCATTACCGACCACAAGACTGTAGTCTTCTCGGATTCTCTCAACGTGGAGAAATGCATAGAATACAAGAAGATTACCGAAGAAGCACAACTTACTCCAAGTTTTGGCATCGGGACTTTCTTCACCAATGACTTTGTCGACAAGAAGACGGGAGGGAAGAGTGTTCCTCTGAACATTGTCATCAAGATCTCCGAAGCAGGCGGACGACCAGCTGTTAAGATCAGTGACAATCTTGGAAAGAATACTGGTGACAGCCATGAGGTTGCTAGGGTGAAGCAGGAATTGGGATACGTCGAGAAAGAATGGAGGGAAGGTGATGAATCGCAGAGATGGGGCAAACAGGGTGACGTGGTTGCTGGTTCGGGGTGACAGCTGGCGTAGAACGACCGATTTAATAACAGCGTGAAGTCCAGGATAGCGCCTTAGCTGAGGTTGCCGCGGGTCGTCCTGCAGTAAAAGGAACAGGAGGAGTAAGAGGAAATCCGCGTGGACTGCTCATTAGAGTCCATCGGGAGCATGGACTCCGCGAGCATGGACATCTGCATGGAAACGTTCCAGAAAGCCTGCCGAGACAAAAGGAGTAGGCCGGGGAGGACAGAACAACAAGGCCACTTGGCGGATCCCTCGCTGATTTGGAGGACATACCTCTCCTGATGAGGACAAATAGGATTCCCTGTTGCTGCAATGACTTACGAAACCGACTATCAACTAGATCCTGAATAGATCCAACATATAGAAATGATGCTATCTTCAGAGCCGTTTGACGAACCCCGTGGCGTCAAGGTAAGACTGTGGGATAAGCTTCCCACGCTAAGCCGCCAACTCGGCCGCCCGATTGGCCAAAAGAGCCGCTTCCCTGCATGGTCTGAGAGAGTCCGCAGGGGCAATGCAACTCGGGCGCTCACTTCTTTGCGCATCTCACATACATTCATTCTCGTTCTGCATTATCAATCCTCGATATACCCATACACGTGCATACATTCGACTCTATACAGATCCACTACCAGGCCAGTGATTGCGTTCTTGGTCTGCCAGCGGCCGCTACACTCTAAACAATCAGAGATTGAGCAAGCCGAGCGCCACGAACAAATAGGCAACACCTTTCGCCATGGCGGTATGTATCTGCTTACGATACACAGTGCTTGTTCCGACACTGACATACAATAGTACAACAACGGCTATGGCGGCGGCGATCGATACGGCGGTGGGGGAGGTTACGGACAACAAAATCCATACCAACAAGCCAACCCATACGACCAACAGCAACAAAACCCGTATGCCTCTTCACAACAGCAACAAAACCCATACGCTACCCAGGGAAACCGATATGAGAACTCGAGCCCTTATAGTAAGAGAGACGATACCATTGGCGCGTCGGAAGACTAATTTCAATCAGACCAAGCCGGGCAAGGCCAATCTGTCGAAATGCAGAACCTGCAACACGATCAACAGCAGAATCCTTTCGGCGACGGACAGACGAATGGCTATGGAGGACAGCCACAGCAGAGCAACCCTCACGCCATCCTGAACGAGTGCCGTGAAGTCGGACGTGCCATTGACGACCTCGAGGGTGATTTGCAAACACTTCAGCGCGCGCAACGAGGATTCGTGAATGGCAATGGCGCATCAAACCGCGAGATCGACGCTATGGGCGCTGAGATTATGGGAACATACCGCGCTCTTGCCGACAGGGTGAAGAGGATCAAGAGCAAGCCTGGTAAGACCGCAGTCCCCCTAGCACAATGGCCTTCTCAAGAAGCCGGCATGGTCTATTTCGGAAAGGTCACTGACATCCTCTATAGAGGCCGGTAACCCGCAAAACGCGCCGCAGGTCGGCAACCTCGACCGCCGCATCAAGAAAGCCATCAACTCGTTCCAGCAACAAGAGTCCGCCTTCCGCAAAGAGGTCCAAGAACAACAACGCCGCCAATACCTAATCGTCAACCCCGACGCGACCGAGGCCGAGCTCCGCGAAGTCAGCGAAGCCGGCGGCGACACGCAGATCTTCCAACAAGCGCTCCTGTCCGCCGACCGCCGCGGCCAATCCCAATCCACGCTGCGCTCGGTGCAGCAGCGCCACGACGCGATCCAGCAGATCGAGCGCACCATGATCGAGCTCGCGCAGCTCTTCCAAGACCTCGACGCCATCGTCGTCCAGCAAGACCCCATGATCCAGAACGTCGAGAAGCACGCCGAGGACACGCAGCAGCACATGGTCGAGGCAAACGTCCAGCTCGAGCAGGCTACGGTGAAGGCCCGCGCCGCACGCAAGAAGAAGTGGATTTGTCTCGGTATTTGCGTGGCCATCGTCATCGTCATCGCTATCATCGTCCTCGCGTACGGCGCTACGCAGGGCTGGTTCGTACGTGTTCCCCCTGTCCCCCTCCTTGCTCACTCGTCCTCAAGACTTGAGCCCTGGGACGATTTTGGAAGTCCGTGGCTGACACACACTAGAGAAAGGACCCAGCGCCAGCACCAGCGCCCACTAGAGCAGCGATGGTCAAGGCTCTCCGCATGGCCAGAGACGTCGTCGACTCGCACAACCTCGTCCCTGCGCCCGAGCCAGGTCCGTTCGAGTAGGCGCCGCGACGGCGTTGGCGGCGCAGAGCGGGCATGGATTCGGCCGCAGGGAGTGGCCAGGGCGCGAGAACACCGGCCTCGCAGGCGAGCTTGATTTGCGCGAGGGTGGAGTGCTGGGGGTGAACAGCGAGTTGAAGAAGGGGTAGAGTACATATTGAAATTTTGAATCACGGGTTATAGGATCGGGAGAAGCGTAGAAACGCGAGTTTGGGCAAGAAGGGGGAGGGAAGAGGGGAAGGCAAGGGAGATTGAAGCAGGCGGGTAGGTCGGAGACGGAATCTCATTTGTATCAGTCGAGGCAAAGGGCACGCGGGGCGATGCGATACCAGTCAGTCAATCAGTCAGTCAGTCGTTGCCATCAGAGACGGGGGGAAGTGGTGGGAATAGGACGCACGCAGGTCGAAAAGAACAGTCAGATATCTGTACTTTTACCTTAATATCCGCATTTCTCGTTTTTTTGTATTCGCTAGCGGGCGTCCAGAAGGCATGCTTCCTTCCTCTTGTTTAGAGATGTTGTTATTGCTCAATTAAGGAGATCGCTCGCAATTTGCTTTTTAATGTGCTCTGTGAGGTTCACGACTTCTCTGATGGGATTGATAACGGCCAGTCACGGAAAGTGAGGATCTACCCAGGGACTACCAGGCAGTTATGCATATAATGAAGCAGATTATTCAGACTGATTCAATCCTTTTTCGTGGAGAGATCTGCCGCTACTGCTGCAGTCACAATTACTGCCCGTTCTGCCGCAGTGGCCAGCGTAGAGCCCCATAACGCCAAAGACGCTGATACCTCGAATAATCTGGTCTTTGCACTCGACTCAATCTCATGATGACCCGTTGTCCCTACACGACCGAGTATCCTCGGCACAAGTCCCCTAAAAACCCCTCTGCTCCCTCAACCTCTCCTCCAGCTCTCGCCTTCGATAGTCCTTCTAGTCATACCCAGGCGCATCATCCTGCATCCCGCCCGGCGTCTCCGCCGCGTACGCTCCGGGCGTCTGAGGGTACCCTCCCGGCGTTGGCGCGCTCGCTGCCCCGCCTGGCGTGGCGTAGTCCCTGCCGTACCTTCCGGCGCCAGGGGTGGGCTGGTCGTAGGCGCCGCCCGAGGCGCCGGGCGTGGGGGCCGCGTAGCCACCTGGTGTAGGGGCGTCGTAGGAGGAGGTGTTGTAGGTTGTCTGAGGGGGGTAAAGTCAGCTCTAGGTTCTAATTCCTGCTTTTGGGATTGGGTAGAAGTAGAGAGATAAGAGGAGGAAGGGACTTACTCCGCCGTAGCTCGTGCCGCCTCCGTAGGACGTGCCGCCGCCATAACTTGTGCCGCCACCGTAGCTAGTACCGCCGCCGTAGCTTGTCTGTCCGCCGTATGCAGTCTGGCCACCGCCGCCTGCCCACGCGGGGGTTCGTCCACTGTTTCCGTACGCGGTGCGGCCGCCGTCTTTCCAGGCTGGAGTGCGTCCGCCACCGGCCGAGGCCCAAGCTGGTGTCCGTCCGCCGTCCCGTGGCGTCTGACCCCATGCTGGAGTGCGGCCACCAGCGCCGCCGTAGCTTGTCCGTCCTCCGGTTGCCATGCTGGGTGGTGCGCCTCGGGCACCACCGCGAACGTCGGAAGAGATGACTTCACCTGTGTTTGGATCGCGAATCGTAATGTCCTCCTTTTTGAATTCTGCGACATTCTTCTTTGTGTGCAGTTCGACTCGCACGTGCGTATCTGTCGTGTCGATCACGCGTCCGATCATGCCCTTGTACGGGCCTCTCTTTGGCGCTACGGTCTTGCCGATGAGATGGTCTCGTCCCATGTTCCTTGGTGGTGGCATGGCAGGAGCGGCGCCGTTCACGCCCGGTCGTTGGAGCGCAGGATTCATCTTCTGTAGTGCAGCAGCCACGCCGCCCTGCTTGGCGCGGGAGCCGACTGTGATGACATTGGTAGCGCGCGCAACGAAGACTCCGGCATTTTCCAGCTGCTCGCGGTTGTGCACGAAGAGGAAGTTGCGATGAATATGGAGAACACGACCTTGGCGGTTTTCACCACCGTATTCTTTGACTGTATCGTCGATGCGGACTTCGGCGCTGTCCCGGTCAACAGTGGTAGCAGTCTTGCGGCGCTCGAGCTTGTTGGAGATTTGAGAGGGAAGAAGTGAGCGTACAGAGCCTAGTTGATCCAATACACGAAGAGACTCGCGATCGACTTTGACCACTACACCAACAGTCGAGGCGCTGGTCATGGTCAGCACTGGACTTTGTCAAGCGGTCAGTCAAACTTACTCTAGTTGCACGAGGTCGTGGAGATCGTATTTGGAAAGACCAATTTGACCTCCAGAGTCAGTCGCTACGCGGAGGTCTTTGCTGAAGACCGTGATTTCCTGGTTGGTGGAGTCCGTCAAGATAGTTACCCGGTCTTCCTGGATCTTGACCACCATACCGACTTCGTCAAAGTACTTGCTTCCACCAATGACCTTGACATGGTCACCCTCGCGGAAGAGCTTGCGAAGACCCTTGACAGGGGATTCGATGATCGACCCTTTGAGTGGACCCTCGCTGACTTCGATGCGGACAATGTCGCCGGTAACGTTTCTAGCTTTACCCCAGACGCCACGCTGTTCACCCTGAAAGATCTCAACGGTATCTCCGGGCAAGAAAGCTGAGGCTGTGCCGCTCTTGATTGTCGCCGCAAGTGCGGAGAGATCAAGGTTCTCAGTTCCGTCTTCACCACCCTCGCGAGCGAATCTGGTGACTTCCTCAAGCGTAGGATTGACGTCCTCGGTCTGCAAGTGATTGCTCTTAAAGCTCTTGATCAGGTAGCCGTCTTCGTATGTGTCGCCAAAGTAGGTCCAGCTGCGACCGGAAAGACCAGTATTCATGCTCAGGAAACGACCGGTCCTCTTCTTCGCTTCTGTTTCGTTAAAAAGTCGCTGCGGTGGCTTGGCTGCTCCAGAACTAGCCCCAAATCCTCCTGGTCGCTTCCTCTTGACCACACCGTTCTCAAATCCTGCATTGGCATCGTCGTTGAGACCGTAGTCAAGTCGAGGGATAATTCGCAGAGTGACTTCTGTGCCATTTGCTTCCACGTCATCAATTTGTGCCAGGTCTCCAGAGTACTTTCCTCTTTTAACGCGAACGTACATGCCCGGCTGGAGCTCCTTGCTTTTTCTCACCCTCAACAGATCCGGCATCTCCCCAATTGGGATAAGCATTGCCTTAGATCCCATGTAGACGTTCTGCATTCCCTCCAGTCCCGACATGACATCTGCAAGGGTCCTCGCTTCGACGTAGAGGTACCCACTCATGACACCGCCCCTTTCAAAGGCCGAGATGATCTGGACTGGTTCCCTAGTACCTGCGCGATCTTCGATACGCTTCACAATGTTGAAAATCACCTCTCGCTCCTTGCCCGGCTTGCACTTGAGTCTCCAGATCGATGGGTCATCCACACTAGGCAGTAGAAGTCGCTGTGGAGTGATTCCCGAGTCAGTTGCCGCAGCTCTAGAACGTCCGTATCTCTCCTTCAGCAACTGGGCTTGCTTCTCGGCGTCCATGGAAGCGGCCAAGTCTCGTTGGCGATCGAGTTCTCTGTGTTTGCGGTCATCTCTGTCGGCACCAGGTGGGAGCTCCATCAAGTCGTCAGGGTGCATATCATCTCCTCCGACTTCATCCTCATCTTCTGGTTCCTCTTCATCTTCCTCATCGACTTCGGCCTCAACATCGATGAACTGATTTCGGGGGTCTCGTCTTCTTCGTTTCCGTGCTCGGCCCTGTTGTGATTGTTAGATAACGGCATTTGTAGTCGCATAATGTACGCACGCCGACCTCTTCCTCCTCATCTTCTTCTTCATCGTCCTCATCGTCTTCATCATCGTGGTCGTCGTTCTCGCCGGCACCCTCATCATCGCCCGCTTCCTCGTCCTTCACGTCGTCCTCCGCATCCACCTTCAGTTCTCCATCATCATCGTCGTCACGGTTGGCTGATCCGTTCGTCTTCGGCGCAGCGGCTTTACGTGGTTCTTCGTCATCGTCATCATCCTCGTTGGCGGCCCGACGGTTGCTATTCGCTGGCTTCGAATCATCTTCACCCTCGTCGTCTGAGCCGACCGCGGGCGCCGGGTTGAAATCGTCCTCCTCGTCCGAGTCGCCGCCCGCAAAGTCGTTAACGTAGTTTGACATGTTCACGACGATGATGCGTTGGTCTGAGGTGTGATTGCTCAATTAGAACATTACTGGAGATTTGGTGACATACAGAGCCGTCGAAAATTGACCGTGTGTGAGTGAAAAAGCAATGAAGCGTTGTAAGTTGGCAAAGCAATGCAATAACTTTGAAGTTAACATTGAGGCTCACGGAGGTTCAGGGCTGCGGCTCTTCCCGCCGCAACTTTCAGTGGTCAAAGCTCCTCTTCCGCATGTGCTTTCTCTCACTTCACGATTGTCTTTCCAGGCTGCGAGAACGTATCTCGAACACTTATTTATGAATTTTCCGAATGGCTGGCGTTGGAACCGTCTTGCAATCCGGGGGCACATGTCTCCTCGCGCGTGTCGCTCACGCGTCAAGAGTAATAGCAATCCAGAAAACATAGAAGCTAATATTCTGGTATCTCAACTTTGTACCTGTATGCTCGTGAACTCGGGGCTACATTTTACCTCGAATCGGAACTCTACGATCCCTGGAGTGGCTGACCCATCCCACCAAGCGTTACCATCTTGGTAACCATGTATTCCTCAATACCATACTTGCTTCCTTCCCTGCCGAAGCCGGAGTGCTTCACCCCGCCGAACGGCGCAGCCGGATCCGAAATGATACCAGTGTTGACACCAACCATACCGACCTCGAGCGCTTCTGCGACACGGTACGTCCTCTGCAAGTCCTTGGAGAAGAAGTAGCCAGCCAGACCGACTTCAGCAGTGTTCGCCATTCCCACCACCTCCGCTTCGGTCTCGAACTTGAACAGACCTGCGACAGGGCCGAACGTCTCCTCGTTGTGGAGCTGCATCTTGTCCGTCATGTCTCTGATGACGGTAGGCTGGAAGAAGTTGTCGCCAGCGTCAGGCATCTTCTGCCCGCCGATGAGTACCTTACCGCCTTGCTTGACGGCGTCCTGAACGTGCGCTTCGACCTTGCTGACTGCTCGGTCGTGGATCAATGGACCGTGAGTAACACCCTCATCGTAGCCACCGCCAACCTTGAAGTTCTTGACCTTTGCTGTGAATGCCTCGGCGAACTTGTCGTAGATACCGGACTGTACGTAGATCCGGTTCGCGCATACGCATGTCTGACCTGATGAGCGGAACTTGCATGCCACGGCGCCGGTCACAGCGGCGTCGAGATCTGCGTCATCGAAGACAATGAATGGGGCGTTTCCTCCAAGCTCAAAGGAGAGCTTCTTTAGTGTGTCTGCAGACTGCTTCATGAGCAGCTTACCGACTCCTGTGCTACCAGTGAATGAGACCTTTCGGACTGTGTTGGAGGAGGTAATGGTCTCGCCAATCTCAGCGGTGTTCTTCAGGGCAGTAATGAAGTTGACAACTCCGGGTGGGATACCGGCGCGGTCAGCAAGTTCCGCCAGTGCAGCTGCGGTAAACGGCGTCTCTCCCGGTGACTTCGCGACCACAGTGCATCCAGCCGCGAGAGCAGGACCGATCTTGCGGGTGATCATAGCTGCTGGGAAATTCCATCTAGACGAATCAGGCAGGTACATCTTGTCCGACGAAGGGAGGTACTTACGGCGTAATCAGGCCGCATACACCGACCGGCTCCTTGAGAGTGAATACCCTGTTGCCCGCAACAGTTGCAGCGATTGTGTCGCCGTATGCTCGCGGAGCCTCCTCACTGAACCACTCGAAGAAGTTGGACGCGTATGCAACCTCACCCTTCGCGTCAGCAAAAGGCTTGCCGTTCTCCCAAGTGATAAGCTTCGCGAGATCCTCAGCGTTGTCCACCATCAATTGATACCACTTGCGGAGCATCTTCGCCCTTTCTCTTGCCGTCGTTCTCCTGAAAGAGGGAAAGGCGTCAGCGGCAGCTTTGATAGCTATCTCTGCGTCCTCCTTGTTCATCTCTGGCATGGTCCCGATAGGCTTCATGGTAGCCGGGTCAGTGACCTCAAAGGTCTGACCCGACTTTGCGTTGACCCATTTGCCGTTGACATAAGCCTGCGACTTGAGCAAGGACTGATCCTTGAGCTGTGGTAGTTCTGTTAGCGGATAGCTCGAGTTCGGAGCGCAAGGAGGGGTAAGTACCGGAGGAACACTGTGACCCATTGCGTATGATCTAGACACTATTCTGAGACGATTTGAAGCTTGAAAATGGAAATGAGGTCTTGACCTAAAGGCTAATTGTATGAAAGAACGCATTGTAGAGAAAACGAGTGATCATGAGAAAATGTCCTGGAGACCTCGGCTGGGCAAGATGGTGTTGGAGAAGATCGGAGCCGCCATCCCCATGACGGAACCGAAAGGCCAGAGATGCGGGGCATCTTCCCTCAAAATGACATCAAGTGGAAATGGACTCAAATAGGCTATATGCCGTTCCTTCGCGTTCAAGAGTAGGGAATGGTACCAAAGAGTCCATAAAATCATGTGAATGAGATGAAATATCGACGTGAAAGAGGAACTGCTGCCCATGTTTCTTGAATGATTGGGGAAGATCTAGGTCGACCCCACGCGGATGACTACCAAACAGAAATGAATATGTATAACACGCTTTCGCTTTGCCTTGCTGACTCCAAACGCCTTGCTGACCTAATTCCCAAATTCAAACGCAATACCGCCAATAAGCCGTCTAATTCCATCCAATGATGCCCTGCCTGATAATGCTCTCGCCATTAGGTCCTCGATGGACGAGCTGTATTCTTCTTCCAATGACTCCATCTTCACCGACTCCGAGGTTCATGTTGAACGGTAATCTAAAGATGCCTTGCGGCGATTGATTTGGAGATCTCTGGAGGGAGAAGTTGTGAAGTAGGTTCTGGTAGTTTGTCGGCGCTCGGAGATCGCCATCTCGGCTGTCTTCAGTAAGTAGGGGCATGATAGTATCCTGCAGTGAGTCTGACTGTATGTGTACGTCAAATGAATGGCCCTCCTCGGGATGAGCTGGGTTCGAGCCACGTATCGAGGCGATGGTACCAGTCTCCTGGGCGTTGAACAACAGGTTGAGGTCCGGAGCCATGCCTAAGTCGCTTTTGAGGATGGCAATCGTGCCTCCGACCGCTGTTCTAGTCGAATCACCGCAGCACATGGTTGGTAAAGATGTTCGAAGATGATATTATAGAGATGGTGTTGGTATAATTGCAATCGTAGAGACGGTGGAAACGCTTGCAGACTCTGTAGGAAACAACTAATCAATTGACTTACCACTGCAAACACACTGGCTGGATCTTTTATATCATGACCGTGATGGACAGTCATGGACAAACTTGCGCATGGCGGATGAAATGTGCTCAACCGTAATGAACGCCGAGCCACGGGCTTTGAGCAAGTTTCAGCGACGACAGGGCCGCATGCGCCCATTTCGTGTTTATTCAACCTCCTAAGTGTGTGCCTTTGATCTGATTCCAAGCTTGAAACATGCTCTACCTATTGCAGGACTAGCGAATGCCATGCCTGGAGCCGTACGCGACATGACTGTTAGCGGAAGGGTATGCATGGAGGTCATGGTCATGCGACCTTGGCTCGAATAGTCGATATGTCAGGACCAGTACAGTCCTAAACAGAGCGGACAAAGTCTTAGGACAGACAAATCTCTGGCATGGTCACTATGATAGGTGATGTCTTCAGAAGCATGACATGATATTCAAGGTTGCTATTATGTACATGCAGAAAGGACGGGGTGCAGATTGTCATGGAGAAAGCAGAGCCGCTCAGACTGTCGGGTTTGCACCGTTTGCAACCTTGCTTCGGAGCATCGGTGTCGGAGCTCGTCAACAGGTCGAGCAATACACTTACACTTCTTTTATTCCTAGTGAACTACCAGCTACTGCGAATAGGTAGCACAACAACAAGGCATGCAACCTTTCAAGCCTTGAAGCTCACAAGATTTCATTCCCTCAAGCGTGACCTCCCTGCGCAGTGATCACATGCACAACCTCCAGCCGCGACAATGGACAGGTCAGTCAACCACATCCCTACCCCCAAACTCCCTGACATCTTCCAGCTCCTGGTACTCCTCCGCGACCTCTAAGCTCCGTAACTCCTTCAGCAAGATGCCTCTCGCTCCGATTCCCCCACCAATCACAAGTAGTGTCTTCCTCCCCACACGCTCCTCGACATCCAGGTCTCCCTCGACCCTTTCTACTCAGAAGCCATGGTACCACCGCAAAGCTGCGAACCTCGAAGCAGACCTACAGATCCTCCTCGACGCCCAAGCCGCCGGTCTCTCCAACCCCCTCGACCAGGCCCCAACTCCTTCCACCTCCTCAACCTCCGATCCCCTCAGCCGCAGCGACACGAGCACGCCCGTCTCACAAGCCCGCGTCAGACGTGACCGGAAGATCCCCCTGCGCTCCGCACGCGCCGGGCTGTACACCACAATGCGTCGCCTGGCTGCGCTGAAAGATGAGGAGATCGCTGAGACAGCCACCGTAGCAGAGGGCGCAGTCGCATCGCACGAGCAGCTGCTACACTGGGCAGAGAGGAGGGAGAAGCTGCGAGCGCGGACGGAGGAGATTGCGTCAGGACCAGACGTGGATGCTGCGAAGGAGCTGAGGGACAAGGCGGAGGGGATGCAGCCTGAGATCATGGAGCTGGAGGATCGGTTGGCGAAGCTGAGAAATGAGCAGAGGAGGTTGCGGAGGGAGGCGGAGGAGGTGCAGAATCGGGTCGAAGCAAAGTTGAGTGGGTATACGAGGGGATTGGAGGGGTTGGAGAGGGAGGTGAGGGATTTCGTGGGGGAGCTGAGACCGATGAATGGAGAGGTGTTGTTTGATGGGCAAGGGGCTGAGGGAGAGGACGCCAACGTGTTCTGGCAGTTGGCGCCGAAGAGACGGACATTGGAGATGGCGACTGAGGTCGTTGGTAAGGAAAGGGAGATGGTCGAAGGTAGACTGGAGCTAGTGGAAACAGAGCGGGAAGCGCTGGTCGAAGGCGCAACTGTGTGGAAAGATGTGGTGAGGCTAGTGGAGGACTTTGAGCGGAATCTGCGAGAACACATGAAGAGTATTGGTTCAGAGGGTGGCTCAAGTGAACGGCTAAGGGATACTTTGACCACGATGCACGAAACAGTGCAGCAGTTGGAAAGTCAAGTGAAATTGGCAGAGACGAAAGGCTGGAAGCTATTGATAGCAGCGATAGGCGCTGAGCTGGATGCCTTTGTCAAGGGCAGGGATGTGCTTCAACAAGCACTGGGTGAGATAGAAGGTCCAGTGGATCAGACGTTTTTCGATGGCATGGACGACGAAGAACAAGGGTCGAATTCTGTTATACGATCGCCACTAGCGTCACGGAAGCATGACCAGGATTCTCATGACGGGAGGATAGAAGAGTTGGATCATGCCTTTGCACAAAGGCAGTCAGATGACAGGCTGCATGATACAGACGAGGATGACGACGGACCGGACCCAGAGCTTATGATATCTCATCATCACGACACAGATACGGACTGAAGGATCTCCGTAGCATGATACCCCTGAACGACTTGCTGTTATCTCTATTTTGTAATGTAGTATGCCAGATCTGATCCTGGTGTCTCTTCTAGCTTGGTCCTACCATTACCCATGAACCTGAAGCGGTTCCGTGACCTGTACTTGATGTTGTAGTCTTCTGGTCGTAACGTTCGTATCATTTCATGATAACCTATAGCCGTGCCAGCCCAGACTAATAGTGGTCAGCTTGGTTACAGAACCGGGAGAAGCAAGTGCATCCATACCTGCTGTGACCCTGCCGTCGACTCGATGGTTTTTATACCATGACCGACAGCCCCCTGACCAGACGAGAGTCTGCATAATCTCATCCCCATAAGCATTGAACTCCTCTATACATTCCTGCTTGGGCTCGATGGACGATATATCTTCTTCGGACATCTTACGTATCCATTGACAGATATGATCAGCCGTCCAGGATAATTGAGCCATTAGCGATCCATGACCAACAGGCTGGAGAATGTCAGCTAGATCAACACAGTGGGCCATAGACTCTGTACTCACCGAATTTGGTCCTCCGAACATGAAAAAGTTTGGGAATCCTCCAGCCATGACACTCAGGTAGCTCAGTGGCTCCTCAGCCCATTCTTCACCTAGTGTCTTCCCTCTCCTTCCTAGCAGCGGCCACGGAGGCCTATGACTAACATCAAATCCCGTAGCGCAAATAATCACATCAAAGTCATGCTTTTCGCCATCTTTAGTCCATAGTCCGGTCTCGTCTATCCTCTCAATACCTTCCGTCACCAGCCTCACATCGTCTCTAGTGAAAGCCTCCAGATAGCCAGGACCAGGCGTAGCTCTCCTGCAACCGACCTCCCAATCTGGCGTCAACTTTTGTGCCAACTCTTCATCATTTCCTAGTCTCTCCTTCATCATTTTCTGGGTATTCTTCTTCGCCCTTTCCTGCGCCGCACTCCCCTTCCTGAACATCTGGTAATTAACATTACTCTCATGCTGAATCTTCTTCCTATGCCTCTTCAACTCCTCCGGATCCTCTCTGAACTTCCTCTTCTCCTCCTCACTGTAAATATGCTGCACCCTCCCGCCAATAATCCCACTTCCCAATCCAGGGGTAATATACGTCGGATTCCTCACAAAGTTCGTCAAGCTCTCCACCTTTCCCACAAGCTGCGGCACGATCTGAATCGCGCTACTCCCATTCCCAATGACACCCACCTTCTTCCCATCAAAGCCAAACGCATGGTCCCAATCCGCACTATGCAGCAACTTCCCCTTGAAATCCCTCAATCCCTGGATCTCCGGCCAGCGCCAATGGCTCAGAAACCCCGTCGCGGAAACCAACACATCCGCCTCATCCTCAAACACCCCATCTTTACCCCTAACTGTCACCTTCCATCTGCCCCCTTGTTCATCCCATCTCGCCTCCTCAACCCGGCACCCAGTCCTGACGTCCCGATCAAGCCCATACTTCCTTACCGTCCGCCTGAAATACGCCAATATCTCCGCCCCACTAGCATAATACGCACTCCAGTCCGGGTTTGGCTCGAAGGGGAAGCTGTACACATGCGCCGGCACATCGCACGCCACGCCGGGGTAGGTATTGACCAGCCAGGTGCCGCCAATATCGTCGTTGGCTTCGTAGATGGTGTGGGAGATGGAAGAGGTCAGGGCGTGCGCGTGGTAGAGCTGGTAGGAGAAGCCCATGGCTGAGACGCCGGCGCCAATGGTGATGATGCGGAGTTTGCGGTGGGGTGTGCGGAGGGGGACGTCTGAGAGGGGGACCCAGGAGGGGGGGAGCGGGCGGCCGTAGCGGGTTTCTTGCGGGGGTTGGTCGGGGTGGGTCTGGTCGAGGGACGGAGCGTAGGTCGGTGGGTTTGGGTGGTCTTCGAGGGTGGGCGCCATGGTGGGTGGTAAGTGGGATGAGATGGTGGAGAGACGGTCTTGTGGTTTGGGCATGTGGGAAGGAAAGGACGGAGTGGGCGAAAGTAGTTACACGATGGAGAAACTTACCTTTGCATGCATATTAGATCTGGTCTCTGATGTAGTGGCGGCATCGCAAGCCTACGAGATGTGATCATCGCTCATTGGAGTAGATGATGTACATGGTTCGTGAGGGGTTGGTGGGATGAGCTTCCGAGGTTGATTTTCCATGCCGAAGATCCGTCTTTGCGGTGGTAGTGCTACTCACATAGCACCTCCTCGCGGCCTCACGACTGCCATACTCATGCCTACATTCTGTAGCATTGCATATCTCATCGTTTCTGTCTCTAGAAAGGTTGGTGGTAAGTCTCTCGCGCGGGAATTGCTCGGAGATTTACCCCGCAACTTCTTCAACTCGTCAAACTTTCCTTAATAGGACTTCTACCGTGACCTTGTATTCCAAGATTGTGTTGATCTCAAATTGACAGTGAGCTGCATCTGCAGCGATCGAGGTTCGGAATCCTATGGCAGACCAGCGCATGTCCAATACGCACGCGACTACCTATCTGTCATCTCTGCTGAACAAGTCTCTGCGTATCCATGTCACAGACGGCCGCATGTTCGTCGGGCAGATGAAATGCACTGATCAGGTAATGAGCATTATTTGTGACTGCTTCCAACAGTCCGTACTGACCATGAGGTTGTAGGAGCGTAATGTCATCCTAGCCTGCACCCAAGAGTACCGCCGGCCCTCCGAACGAGCCATTGAGCGAGTAGCAGCCGAAGCAGCCCAGCAACCCCCAGCCGACGGCAAAGTACGTCTCGACATGGTGAAGCGCTTCGTGGGATTGGTCGTAGTACCTGGACAATACATCACGAAGATCGAGCTTGATTGAAGAGCGAGGGGCGATTGGTCATAATCTTCATTTCGTCGCTACGCCTACGATTTGGAAGTCCTAGCCGCGCACATCTTGACCACGCTTTTATACAACGTGCACAATGCTGAACGCCGCGCTCATGCAATCCTCGTTCGAACAGACGGATGCCACTTCGAGGCTAGCACAATGACCAGCCCCTGCCGCAGAGCGAGCCCTACAGCTTCACGCCCCAGATTCCCCGGCCTCCGCAAACGCCTAACCAGTCACCACCTTGGCTTGTCAAAACACTTTGCGGCGCCCAGCTAATATTGCTGACTTCGTATGGGCTTCGCCAGCTGGCGCTTGGACCCTTCGTTTGCGCCTCGCTCTGACCCGGTTGCCCTCCTCCGTTCACAGCTTGACTGCTAGCTGCACCGAGCAAGTCCCAAACGAGTACGAGGCTGTCGTCGGCACCGGAAGCGAGCATGCCTCGCCGGCTGGGAGACCATTCGATGGAATTGAGGGAGGCGCTGTGGCCGTGAAGCTCAATGATAGCGTTGCCGGGCTGGCGGACGTCAAGGATGCGGATCAGGTTGCTATCGGATGCAAAGGTAGCAAGAAGGTGTGAATCGTGTGGGGAGGCGGCAAGGCGGAGAAGTGGTGGAGAAGGTGTGAGTGTCTGTTGTTGGGCTTTGGATGGAGATCCAGCTACAGGAGACGCCACTTGGTATGTCAGTGAATTGTATACTCGTCGGGGATTGCCAGGCCTTACCTTTGTCCTTATCACCCTTCTCAGAGGGTTCATAGATGATAGTGCTGTGCTCCAGACTACGCAGGTCAAACATACGAACACTGCCATCTGCACCACACGAAACAAACACATCAACACTGCCTGCGCAGAATCGTACATCGTAAACCTCTTTATCGTGAGCAATGAGCTGGGTCTTCGCCGTCAAAGTAGGAATATCCCAGATCGTGCAGGTCGTGTCAATGCTTGAAGTAATGATGAGCTTAGGAGAGAGGGTATTCCAGTCGAGCGAGGTGAGAGGGGCAGTATGTTCTGGCGTCTTTGAATTCGACAGGAGAGCGAGTGGAAGAAGTTTTTGAGCCGGCGGTTCTCTAGTGTTGGCTGTCGATGATCGATTGATACTGTTTGTGACGTTAGACTGCGACGGGGGTAAGGACCACAGCCTGAGATGGTCTCCAGATGTTGCGAGTAAATCGGTCGACTGCTTTTGTGACGAAGGAGGCTCCCATGATATCCGCGTCACCGGGTATGCGCATGTTGCCTCCGCTGTCTTTGTGAATTCTATACCATACGAGGGACCACCATGCATGGCACCTTCCTGTGGCACTACTTGAGTGTCCAGTATTTGAATCTTGGACGGTCAGTATTGTGATAAGCCCATATATTATGGCACATACAAAGTTGTGTGGATCTTCTAGATAGCTACCAAGAGCCATTTTACCACAACTACCACCACTGCTGACAGGCCATTTGCACCAGTCATAGGCATAAGTAGCCCAGGGCGCGAGGTAATTGCTATTCGTCTGTACGGGACTGACATCGTAGACGGCATTTGGACCTGTCATCTCGACACCGTGATCGGACCCTATCGAGGGACGAATGTCTGACAGTCCTAATGGGGAGTATGAAACTGGCCCAGTTGGAGTCTGAGGCGGAAACATCTTCGAGCCCGCACCAGGCGTGACTGTCGGTGTTGTGCTCGAGAACGGGATATATTTCTGATCGAGCCCTACGGGGCTTGACTTGGAATGGCTGTGGGAAGATCCTAATATTCCTGCTCTTGGAGGTGGTACGTAGTGTTGTTGCGCATTGCTTGAAGGCATTGAAGGTACTGTCGACGGAGGCGGATATGTGGAAGACCCCACTGGTCGCGCAGAACCTCCAGGTTGTAGAACATCAGGCACGTTGCTGGACGAGGGGGTATTATACTGAGATCCATGAGGAGTCGCTTGCTGGAATTGGATGTTCGGCGGCTGCTCGCCCATCATTCCCGACTGTGATGAATATCGTGCATGATGCGCGCTTTGAGGGGTGTATGGGTTTTGACTTCCTCCATGATACATTGCATCTGCCGCCCCGCCTTGTGTTGGTCCTCGCTGAGGTGTGCCATAACCTTGGATGTTGGATGGAAGTGCTGTTGATGGAGCTGAGATCGAGCCAGCGTTCCGACCATGTTGAGCATTGGATGGAACTTGCGATGGATTATGATAGTTGGACGAGCCTGCAAGAGGGAGGATGCTGTCTCTGCCAGGGCCTTGCCCTGCAGACATGGTGCTCGGTTGAAGCCCAAGTTCGCGACAGAGGGTGTCAAAGGAATCGCGGTCCTTTACGACTACTCTTGTGTATCAATGAGGTGATACCGGTATTCACTATCTCATTGATGAAGCCATATATGTCTTCCAGGTTGTATGAGCAGCTGCTTTGAAAGTGGTAATACGCGGCTGGTTCGCGCTGAAAGTCAATTTGGAGATGCCAAGCATTTCCTTTTTGAGCATAATTCATCCTCGGGCTCTGCTTGGTTATCTTTTCTCATCAATGAGCATAATTTCGATTATTCAAAATCAAAAGTCGAGATGAGCCGAAGTGAGAACGAGCCTCCTCGCTTCATCTTATTGCTACCACCAGCACCCACCGCCAGCGATAGTGACTTGATCAGTGGCGTCTACGGCGATTCATTACGGCAAGTACTGAAAGAGGTAGCTCTCGCGTCGCGAGAACACAAAAAAGCGACGATCTTGGAAATTGCGCTAGCGTGCCCGCATCTAGTTGCACAAACGGATGGCAAGCCCTTCAGTCGATATGATGAAACCCAGAGAGTTCTGGCACAAACCTATCGCCTGGCCTGCATCATAGCTGCTCGGGATAAGATCAATGTCGAGGACACGGACGGCGTTGATGTGCGTGTCCTACTTGTCGCATGGGATGAGCGTTCATCTGGACAGCCTAAGCCTTCCGGTATGATACCGTCATTAGGGGATCTGGCCGCAAGTCAACGGCAGTGGCAATATGCGTTTGGCGTCGAGAATGAAGCTGGAGAAGCAATGGTGAGAGCTTTCGTACAAGCGAAGAATGAAGCGTCAAAATCAACGAACGCTTCAGACACACAAATAGGGCAAGCACATTCACGACAAGGCCCCCAGGGACGAATTCCCTGTGTTGCTGTGGGTGGCACCTTTGACCATCTACATATTGGTCACAAGCTGCTCTTGACAATGACTGTCTTCGCCGTACTGGACAAGGAGATAGATACTAGGACAGACAGATCAGTCATTGTCGGGATAACTATAGACGACCTACTGAAGAACAAAAAGTTCGCAGAGCATCTAGAAAGCTGGCACGATCGGCAGAAAGCAGTGTTCGACTTTGTAGAGGCTATTGTCGACTTTGGTCCATCTGGGTCTCAAGTCCCTTCCAGCAAAGAGGTGTCCAGCCCTGGACCAAATGGCCATGCTATCAACACAAGCTTCTCCAACGGGCTCTACTTACGATGTGTGGAGATTGGGGATCCGTTCGGACCTACTGTTACAGAACGTGACATCGACGCTCTGATCATCTCGGCGGAGACAAGATCCGGCGGGAAGGCAGTGAATGACAAACGAGCAGAGCAGGGCTGGCATTTGCTCGAGGTTCTTGAAGTCGATGTACTGGACGCTGGGGAATCGACGGATGCAACGAGCAATGCTACCCAGGCACAAGACTTTGCAGGGAAGATCAGCAGTACAGAGATCCGGCGGAAGCTGACCAACAAAGGCCATCCTTCAGTTCTATAGTGCACAAGGTGTGCTGGTGTAGTGTCAATGGCAGACCACGATTCCATGAACTCCCAGGTTGCAGCAAGTATGAACTGGAAGGTGGTAGTCATGGGCTTCGGTGTGTCTAAAGGCTCGAAGCGGTGTCTTCCTACTTCGCTCAGTCTTTTGTCGAAGAATGCACTCTGCAATGCCGATGCCTGGTGCACTCGTGGATCGTTCCCTGGCTCGGGTTTTAGCAGCCAGTCTATCAACTGCAGCTTGGTCATCGAGCCATGCATATTGAGGTTATATCTCCCGTGGATCAACCGTACATGTATGCTCAACATGAAGTCCAGCGAGGGCTTCTGTTTGGCGAAAGGCAAATCCTGTCGCGTCTCTCATATGGCAGTTGGAAGGTACCGTTATTTGACTATCGATATGAGCATATCAATAAATGTGCCTAGATGAAAGCTGCTGTCTTGGCTTCCTCGGGTCGTGATTGATGCGGTCCACACACCCTGTTCCCACCGAGCTTCGCATCCACCAGCTCCTCTTTCGCACCACTGCGTGCGTTCATGCCGGATCCACCTGCAACCATTGGAATCGATGTGCTTGATCAACCAGTCCATCACGCCGCTACGGCCCGTTTCCGGCAGAAGGCGACAGTCACGTGACTTGGCGCTGAAAACTCGCCATCTGATTGGCAGATGTCGACGTGGACCAATTCACCATCTGCAGGACATGCATCAGGCTCGACACTCACAGACCAACAAAGCGGATCTTTCCCCCAGCGTCTGCAGGGAGTCACCTCCGCTGAATCTGTGTGACTTCAAAACCTTGTAGCTTACTGTTTCACCACACGTTTGTATGCATGTAGGTATCCGGCTTGGGCTTTTGTCACCTGCAGCACTCTCACAGAGAAGGAGCTAGCACATGATCCGAAATTTGGCCACGAGACACTCGAGAAAAATGAAAACGCCCCAACCTGACACTGCTACCTTCTTTTGTTCAGTTGCTTCTTTGCGATAGCCACAACGCATCGATGCCGCAACTACCAGGAGAGATCTGGCTTACCATACTGTCGCATGTCAGAAACGACCCTCAGAAGGGAATCAACCATGACGACAGAGCTTTTCTGTCGCGCGACAGCCTCAACTATGAGAACCTACCTCAAGATTTATCGGATCCCATTGAAGACCTTGGACGATTTCGTCTGACTTGCCGTCGACATGCGGAGCTTGGGGCACGTGAGCTCTTCCGAACCTACTCGACCAGATTTACAACTACTAGTCTGCGCAATCTGCAGGAAGTGGCAAAGCGACCAGGCCTTGCGCAACATGTCAACAAGTTTGTGTACAAAATGCCCTTCTTCTACATTGAAGGTAAGTTACCAGTGAAAGACGATTGCCATAGACCTACTAAATGTGGTAGGCCCCGAAGGGATAGACAACATTGTGAATCGGCTTGCGTATAACCCTGTCAAGGTTGAGAGATGGCAGAAGCGTTCAAGAGAGCAAGAAGACATCATAGAGGAGAAGCAGGACGTCGACGTACTGACTGCAGCTTTCAGAGCTTTTACTAACTTGCAACAAATCCTCATCCTCCAAACACTCCTTGACGAAGACCACGATGCTCTCAAATGTATCCGACTTAAGCGTGAAATTATCCCTCACTTGGATGTCGCTTGGGCGCCAGCCTGCTCGCATGCAACGAGAACAATGATTACGGCAACCAACGATTCGAAGTCTAACTTTTCCCATCTGTCTTCATATTTCTTCAGCACAGATTCAGCCACTGAGATCTCGAGAGCACCAATTAGGCAACTACCAAGCCATGCGACACAGCTGACTCGTCTGATCTTGACGTTTTACGAGGAGGACAATCTAGCAGACCGCATGCAACTCCTTGGTCCACCTTTTCGCAGCATGTTGATAGCACTGAGCAAGCTAGAGAATCTACATGTCGGCTTCTTCTTCCCCTTGGACCTCCCTTTCTCCACACTTTTCCCGGATGTGCACTGGGAGAGCCTGGTAGTCTTTGGTGTGCAAGGATGGCGATTGGAAGCAAAAGAGATCATCGAGTTCACCAGACGGCATCGAAACAAGCTCAAGGGTCTTCGTCTACGGAACATCGTTCTCCGAGAGGGAAGTGCATGGAGAGACGTTCTGACACACTTGCGCACGAACATGAGGCGGCTCAACTGGTTAAGTCTAGGGCGAATTTCATACGCTGTAGAGTTTGATAGGCAGCAACTAACCTGGGGTTTTGAGCGACCTGGTTGGGACTATGATTCTGAGAACGAAGGGAATGATCTAGGTAGCGACAGTGAGGATGAAAGCGAGAATGGCGACGAGAACGGCGGAATTGGATCCGATATTGGAGTAAACAGTGATGATGAAGACACTGTACATCGACAACGCCCCGAATCATCTGATCATGGGCATAACGAACATGACGGCGAGTTTCCTCCCATCTCATCACCGAGATCGGCTACATTCTCTGCTGGCATTGCAGACGTCGACATGGACTCGATAGAGAGTCTACACGACGAGATCAATGGAGAAATCAGCAATTCGAAAAGAAAGATGTGGGAGCGATGGGTCCTGCGAAAGACCACACCTTATTGACTCAATGGTACTACCAGGTGTTGACGAATAGTCGACATGTCAATATTCAATGATTATATCCTAGCTACAAGCTATGCGCCAGTATCAGTTGCGACGACAGCGTTAAAACTGTATCTGAGGGTATCTTCCAGTCCGCATAAAAGCCATTGTGTACGCCTTGCTATGCTATAATGACGCTCAGACGAGCCATTCGCCTTCCTACATTTGGATCAGATCCGGGGCAGCAGGTCCAACACCTCTCAGCAGCACAATGGTATTTCCCGTCTGCACAGAAGCACCCAGCTTCTCCGAGAATTCCAACAACCTGCCACCCTCAACATGAAAGACTCTCAACTTCTGCTCCTCGCCATCTACCCTATTGTTGACGTTCTGCACTTGCAGACTTTTGGCGGCCATGTCGAGCACCCGTCCTATCGACCACTCTTTATTGTAGAAGAACTTACCATTCTGCAGCTTCGCGGTGGTGGTCGCCTTCTCGGCTTCGACGAAAAGATATATCCGGTTGTCGGCTGGCACCTTGTCGTCTCCCTTTGCCGTCCTCTTCAGCTCCAGTGTCGCTTTGGCTGATGCTACAGCTGCGGCTTTTGACTTTGTTTGGGGTACGCTGAAGGAGCTTTTCTTGGAAGCACCCCATGCTTTGAGCTTGTTCAGCGCTGCGAGACCCTTCTCTCTTTGTACTTCCATTTGTGGTCGTGCTCCGATCGGCTTCAGGTTCTTGCAATCATGATCTTCCTCGAAGCGGTGTTTCAGACAATATCGTCGGTTACATTTCTCGCATTGTACGCCTTGTATCCGCGGCGTGTCTATGAGTGTCTTGCAGCTGACTTCGGCGCATTGCTTCTCGTGTGTGAGGACCGAGGGTTTCGGGGAAGGCGTATATGCAGCGCTGGCCTGCGCTGCCCTCTTTCTCGCCCATGCGCCAGCCTGAGGGCACGAATGCGCGGTTTCGGATCGATGGTCAAGACAGTACTTGCCTTGACAGCTCTCGCATCGGAAGGGTAGGAAGTCCAGCTGGTGACAAAAGGACATCTGACAGTGAGTGCCGATCGCTTCGACTTCGCCGACAGACATCTTGGTGTAGCTTTGCTGGTCCGGGGGATCTAAGTGTGAGGACGACATTGTAGCGAGGAATGGCCTTCATATGGCCACAAGCGCTGAATAATCCAAAGTGTTGCGTGAGCCTCGCTGCCTGTTCAGACGGTTGGTAAAGACGGTGGAAGGTTCAAGAATAGAACACCGAGTCAGCTACTTGGCTATAACGCGCTAATCAGAGTCAGAAGCAGTTCCCTCTCGCGTGGCATGTGGAACAGGCGAACTGAGTATTTTGTTCGCATCCGGCAGTCAGCAGGAGCTCGAATATATGGAGCGATGCCGTTGCAACACCTCACAGCTCCTATCACACGTCTGGACAAGGTTGACAGCTTTAAGTGGTATCACGGTCCAAAGCCACCAATGTGTACAGATTGCCGCATTGGGCGAGCCGAGATCTAGTCAAACCTGTGGCTTGCGGAGAAGCAAAACGTCATTGATTACTTGCTGCGAAAAACGCGGGACTCCGAGCCGCAAAGAAACGGCGACTTCTCGCTACAAACGAGCTCGCAAAGGCCCGTTGAACCCCTTTACTCCGTGTTACGACGAGCCCAGATATCAAGAACTATTATCTTTGAGCTTCGTGTCATCATCACAATCGTCCCAGTCGTTCAAAAGATAGGGCAAGAGCTACGGCCCGTCGGACATAAACTCGTCGCAGATTTTCAGCTATTTTTGCTTTTGAAAAAGCGATCACTTTCCGCGTCTGCAGGCGGCATCCTGAATCAACAACACGTCGCGACCTTTTTGCCTTATCAACACCACTTCTTCTCTTCCACGCTCCAGAAGAAAATTAGAAATCTTTTTGCCGCATTGCGGTGCGACCCAGGAGCTTTGCGAGATACGTCCGGCCTGCCGATCCGCGTGGTTAGAGATCTGTCTCAGTCCAAATTAAGCTTTTTCGACTGGCCACTTCTCCGATCTTTGTCAACAAATCCCCACAGCCAGTCTGTCATCTCACACGCGACCATAGCGACCGGAACTCGCATCAGAAGACCGCACAAAGAACGAGTGGATTTGAACGGAGTACTGTACTACTGTAAGCACAGTCTCGTATTCCGAGGCACGTGCTTGGAGTAAGGAGTGGAACGGACCTACTGGACTGTACGACGAAACTTCTGTCGAGCGCACAATCTTACAAACACCGAGACGATGCCTCCGTCAAGCAAGCGATCGCGCGCCGCGCGCAAAGCCGCAGATCTGCAAGAACCTTCAGATGCTGAAACTCCAGAGTCGATAGCAACCCCTTCCAGGCCGACCAGGAAACGAGGACGAGCCGCGGACAACGCTCCGAGCTCACAAGGACGGGCGGCGACACGTAGGAAGATCAAGGATACCCGACAGCCTGAACGCGATGACACCGAGGGTACCGAAGGCGGAGACCAGAGCGATGCTGACACCGAGCCCGCCATTCCGACGGAAGCCGAAATCATTTCCAAGTTGAAGGTCCCCGATAGACTCGTTTATGCGACGCAGGACTTTGCCAACGATCTCTTGGAGGGGCATGAGAACGTGCCAGGATACGGCAAGATTGCTGGTCGGGACTGGACGTACATCATCAAAGAGCTTGAAGTTACCATCGGGAGACCAGAACAGCATGAAAAGGCCGAGCAAACTCAAGATCTAGGTGGTAGTCAAGGAGGCAATGAAACACCATCGCATAAGTCCAAGATTGCCATTGATCTTGGGCCCGATCGCCAGACTTCAAGACTGCACGCTACGATTTCCTACGACAGTGACCGAGGGCAATGGTTCGTCGTTGTATCTGGTCGTAATGGGCTACGTATCGATACAAATTTGGTCAAGCGTGGACAGAAGGCCTATCTTCGCTCCGGAAGCGTCGTCGACATTTGCGGAACACAAATGGCATTTATCACGACTCCTACTGCAGAGAATGAGGGTCCAGTTTTTGCAGATGCAATCATCCGACAAACCTACACGTCTGACGATACTGATCCAGACGGCGATGCAGGCGGCAAATACCCTCGTGCTAACGGCTCCAATGGCGCCAATGCTCGACGCGGCGCGTTGCCTCCTGGCTTCTCTGACGACCAGCCTTCGAGCACAAGAGTGCATCCGCATTCCGCGGCTGGTTCGAGAGGTGCTGCTGTCTTTGCAACTCCAGGAACACCGATCCGGCAGCAAGCTGGGTTCCAGCCTCAGTATTCAAAGCCCTCGCCTGCTTCTAATGGGTACTCACGAGGTGTCATGATCGAGTCCACCGAATCGATCGACTACTCTGCCGATTCTGCCAAAGACTTGAAGCCTCCTCACTCTTATGCACAACTGATTGGTATGGCAATTATGTCTACTTCAGAGCAACAGATGACTTTGAACAATATTTACAAGTACATAATGGCCAACTATGCTTTCTATCGCTACAACACTGGAGGCTGGCAAAATTCGATCAGGCACAATCTCAGTCTCAACAAGGCGTTTGAGAAAATCGCACGCAGGACTGATGAGCCAGGTAAGGGCATGAAGTGGATGATATCTCCAAAGGAGCGAGACAACTTCCTAAGCCAAGGCATGAAAGGCTGTCGACCCAGGCCCAATCCCCTTCCAAGTGGTATTCGTGACGGCTCAGATCCCTCGAGTCCTGTCATCTTCGGCGGCAGACTGAACCCACCAAGTACCGTAGCCAAAGTCGAGAAGACGGAAAGTCCTCAGACCGATCGCTATGCTCGTGCGTATCCCACTGCCAACGAGGCGTACACACCCGACCGTGGTTCGCGCCGCCCAATCAACAGCATGGATGACAACGATCCCGAGCTTACTTACTATCCTCCTTCTGCTAAGAGCACGCTCAACCATCTGACTGCTGCTGCAAACGCGGCCGGCTCGCCTCCTGCTCTCTACATGAACGATGAAAATCGCCTAGGTCTGGATACTCCATTTCCAATTCGCAGCAGTCAGAAGTTGATGCCTCCGTCGACTCTCCAGCGTCCTTCTACATTCATGGAATTCTCCTCCCCTGCTCCTTTTTGGAAATTCGGATCTACACCTCTGAAGCCCCTCACTGACATCAGCCCTATGAAAACTCCCTTTTCCAACTTCAAGCCATTGAGTGCTGGTATCAAGGAAGGTAGTGAGGAGAAGGAAGACATGAAGTCATCATCAGATGGCAAGCCTAGTGAACTGTTTGAAGCCAGCAGTCCTCCACAGCCCAACAGTGCCACTGAACTCGGCGACGGAAGTCCCCTTCGAGCTGCTAGTCGCTCCTTTTCCGGCAAGCACGAGCCGAGTCCTATTCTTGCAAAGCTAGACCAGAACGGTCTGCAGAACGGCCGGCAGTCAGCGCAACCCAGCGAGCGCAGTCGCTCGGCGTCGCAGGGTCAGCAACAACCACAATTCCCTCCCTCCACCAGCAACCAGCCAGTTCAGCAAAGCATGCAGCAACCGCCTCACCAGAATGGCGCGCATAATGGCGGTATGCAACATCAAGCACCTCAGCAGCATGTCCGCCCTCAACATGCTCATGCGCCTAACGTGAGCACGATGCCACGATTTGAGAATGATGACGACGATGGAATTGATTTGATGAAGTGAGTGCCTCATAATTCGGTCTATATGAGCACAATGCTAATCATGTCGCAGGGGTTTCCAGCCAATTGGGTCTTTCCACAAGATGGGGGCGGCGAGATTTGGTATGGGCGCTGTTGGGAGATAGGACACTTAGCAGGCCTGTCCATTCTATGTATGGTTCACGTGACAGTTGATATTGTGATGGGGAAGCCATGAGTGTAACGTGACGAGTGACGAATTTGGCGTTATCGAGGAATCATCTGGAGGAGAACATTTGACTAGGAATTGCATATTTAGACACGAATATGATGTATCGCTACTCATCCACAATCAAGCACGTGTTCACGAATCTAAGCGAGATGGCGACAATTAATGCAAGGCTGCCGATCCCCGGACAGTTGGAGAAGTCGAAGGGATGCCTGTGCCGATCTGCGTCATGCTGGCTAAATTTCCGAACGGCTTGTCTTTCCGTCAGGGCTGCTGTCGTGCTGTGTCTCTGGCTGTCTGGCTGTCTGTCAGCAGAGATAACCACGTCGCGGCATCCTTCTCGGCCACCTCTAGGCAGGCAATTTTGCTGCCATTAGTCTTTCTCCTCTATTTTTCGGCTTCTAGCATATTCGTTCGCGGTGCCCAACCGTCATTAGATCCCCCAGCCTCTTGCTTTCGGCAGCGCAACGGTCTCCCTGCGCGGCGCGAATTGGCTCCGAACCCTGGCCACGACGTCTTGTGGTTCACCCTCATCCGGACGGATCCAGACGTTCGCCCGATTGTGAATAACCCACAGTCACCCGCCTGTCATTTGAGACACTCCGACCTCCCTTGATGTCTGCGAATTGAGTTGCCAACTGCCGACCACGCCGCACTCCAAGGCCAATCTCTGCACAAAGGGACGATTCTTGTCTCCTTTTGTGAACCATGGAGGCCTTGAAGCAGACTGTCAGACCAAAACACCAGGTCCTGATCCTCAAGTGTTACCCGCGACTTCCTAAGAACAGCTCGGCAGCTGAGATCAAGCCGAATGGCAGCGAGCTGTCGTACCTATTATACTATGCGAGTAGTCGGCGCAGCAAACTCAGCAAAGTCGGCACGTTTCTCGAAAAGAAGACGATTCACGATCTCTGGAAGAACCGCACAGCCTCTGTGCAGATTACACTACAGATCTTGACTGCCTTCCTCAATGACCCGGCCATTGGAGGAGCAGGCCCAACTGGCTTTGGCCTCTTCGCACCATACATCCTAAGGATCCTAAGAGAAGTTCTAAAAGACGCAAACGAGGCGATTTTGGTCGAGTCAGGAGTTCCAACATGGGACAGCTTTTGTCGACATCAAGACCATGTCGCGCTCAACGCTGATGCGGACTATCGCGCACTCTTCGCTGAGGTGGTCACGCTTTGGGCAGGTTACGCGACGAAGGAGCAGGTACAACACAAGACAATACAGAGGAGAGGAAAGATGAGGGTCGGTGTCACGGATAATGTGAAATTGCGCATGGCAGGGCTGCAGGCGTTGAAGAGCACGGCCGATTCAGAGACATTGGGTACGGAAGCAGGGAGACAGCTTAGCACGGTCATGCCGGTTATTCTCCAGAATTTGTACGACGGGGATGGAGATCTGGACCAAATCATGGAACTCAATGCTGAACTCGAAACGCAAGAGAAGGACAAGAACGTCAAGCCTCGGCCGAGTATGATGACGATGCGAGACGCTTTGGACACCAACGAAGACGGGGATGCCAAAGCTGCTGGCTTTACGGTCGATGAGGCGGACAGACTGGCCGATCAAGAAGCCAGTCTGCTGGCCCTGCGTTGCCTGAAGAGCGTCTTCACTTTTGAGAACAGGCAACAGATTCGCACAGCGACGAACTGCGTCCTGAGATTCATCGTCGCTCATCGACCCAACCCAATCAAGTTTGAAAAGACACAGACGACAGAGGACGCAGAGGACCAATGGGCTGTACAGCTGTTCAAGGCCATTTGCGTTTGGACACCGGTGCAGGACAGATTTGTTGCCATCTTCACTGCTGTTGAAATGCTGATAAGCAGTAATGTGGTTGAGGGCGACCTGTACCGCCAACTGCTTCTTACCAGGATCATTTCCAAGCTCCTCGCGTCAGACATCAATCTGATCGGCCTGTCAGTCATGGACGTTCTGCTTGGCCTTCTTCAGCATATTTTGAGGATTCTACATGTCGGAGCTGCTCAGCCAGCTTCGAACGGCTCGCCGGACAACGCATCTGCGAGCGACTCTCATCATCCCTCGGACGCATCCAGCAAGGCCACGCCCACTTCTGCCGCACCCGTAATCGACACTGAGACACGCAAGACACCGCTCCGTGTTCGGTTACTCTTTCAACTGCAGCAATGCGTATCGAACCTTGCTGTGCACGTCTACTACACAGATCAAATTAGCGACATGATCACCGCTATCCTTCTCCGCTTGAAGCCATCCATGAATCCTATGCCTGCGAGCCTCCAAGTACCACATTCTGCCTCGATTACCTCCGCTGGCATGCTCTCAGCCAACGGTGAGGACAATTCCTCGCCTGCTCATTCGGAAGCAGGTATCACCTCCAACTCGAGTCCTCGTGGCACGTCCACTCGCCTGCTTGCAGCAGGGTTCTTCTTCGCAACCCCGACTGCACGAGAAACAGCACTATTGGCCATCGCCCGCATCCTTGTCACCGCCAACCGCGCCTCTGGACCTGAGAAGAACTATGTCTCCACCCACCGCAACCCAGTTCCTCTCAATGTCTGGGAGGGTACCACTTGGTTACTTCGCGACACAGATGTCACAGTTCGCAGCGCATTCGTCAAAGCGTTCCGAACATGGCTTCGCTTCGAAATGCCTAAGCTAGGCATGGAGAAATCCCTTGAAGAAGAGAAGAAGCTGGACAAAGAACGCAAGCGCAAGTCCCTCAATACCGATCTCGCCCGCCGCGCCGCCTCCACCGCGTCCGCTAAAAAGGCCGCTTCCAAGCGCAATCAGACCGCCGTACTCCAAAGCGTTCACGTCGCCGTGGTCGACGCCCTCAAAGAAGAAACCCCACCCCCATCCGTCCAGCCCGAAATGCCTCAAATTTTCGACCTCAACACCGCCCTCTCCACCCTCACCCCCTCAAGCGCCGAGTTTCCCGCCTCAGCTAAGGAGGACCTCCCTCCCAGCCCAGCCTCCACAATCCACCTTGAACTCAACGCCCTCAACGCCGAGCTCGACGCCACTAGCGCAAAACTCTCCCTACTCCCCCTCGACGACTTCCGCGCCCTCCAAGTCCCCTCCGTCCCCGCCCACCCGCCATCACCAAAGAACGGCACGGGCCTCATCCCCGCCGTGCCGGGCTCGAGCAACGGTAATAGCAGCAGCCGCATCGCGGAGGAAGAGGAGGACTCGCCTGCTCGACAGGGTAGTCGGGCCGGTAGTATGCGCCAAGGCAGCGTTGGCACCAGTCTGAATGGCAATGGGAACCGCAGGGGCGGGAACCGCAGCCCTGCGCCCGGGCAGGTGGGGTCTGCGCAGGCGGGCCGATTCGACAGGCATGATTTTGCGAATGGCTCTGCTGAGGGGGTGAGGGTGGAGGAGCTGAAAAGGATACTGGATGGGGAGGGCGGGAGGAGCGTGAGTCTTAGTCGGAGCAGAGGGGGAAGCGGTGGAGGCGAGAACGGGAGCATGAAGAATGGGATTGGAAGTCTTGGGGTGGGAAAGACGAGGGAGGCGAAGAGGAGCACGAGTCTTGGTGCTGGTGGTACGGGTGGGAGGAAGGGGAGTGGGCTAGGCAAGGACAGTGGTGCGACGAGTGGCGTGGATGATGGGGAGAGTGATAGCTTGGTTGAGTTTGAGGGGAGCTGGGGAACGAGCTTCGCTAGTCATGCTAAGGAGAGGCAGAGGGAGAAGAGGGATTTGAGTCAATTGTTGGAGGGGATTAGGGTTGATGTTAGAGAAGGTGGTGGTGGGTTGGGGAGAGCGCCGACGTAGATGCGTATGTAATGAGGGAATGAATTGGTTATGAGACGCCATGCTTTGATCCTGTCCATATCGATTCGTGATTTCGTGACCTACAGATTCGCCGGTGAGCCTTCAAGCTAGTCTACAACTTCGCACCAACCCCCTCACCAACCTCCACCACCGCCTTCCCTACCAATCTCCCTTTGTCCAAATCCTCCATCGCCCTCCCCACATCCTTGAGACCGACATACCTCCTCCCATCCACAACAGCCCTCACCTCCCCCCTCTCCACCATCCCCAAATACCCCCTCCAACACTCCGGAACATCGAACACCCCCCTCCTCCCCCCCTCCCCAAACCGATACCCCACCACCCTCGCCCCCTTCAACAGGATCCGATTCATCCCCACCTTCTCCATCTCCCCCGCCCGCCCGGCAAACCCAACAAGTACCACCGTTCCCCCGAATGCCAAGCACCCCAGCCCCTCCCGTACAACCCCGACATGATCGAGAATGACATCCACGCCCCTCCCGCCCGTCTCCGCCTTGATTCGTCCGACCCAATCCCCCTCCCCGCTCAGCACCGTGACGCCAGGCAAGGCCTCCCTGACTGCCTCGGCCCGCTCCTCGTTCCGCGCGAGACAGATGACCCTAGCGCCGAGCGACGTAGCGATCTGCGCCGCGATCAGGGCCAGGTTGCCGGGGACGCCGGTGACGAGGACGGAGTGTGAGGGCTGGATCTGGGACAGGACGCGGGCGGCGGTGTAGGAGACCACGCCTGAGACGAGGGCTGCGGCCGCGTGGGGAGAGATGGTGGGGGGGATGTGGTGGAGGGCGGCGGGGTGGAGGGAGAGGAAGGTTGAGAAGGCTGAGGGGTGGGAGCCGAAGATGCGGTCCCCGGGGCTGAAGGAAGGGGAACGGTGAGTGTTAGAGATGGTTGGGTGGTGGATTTTAGGAGGAGATTTGGGGGTTGAGGTGGTGGTGGATGAGGAGCGAGATGAGGGGGTGGAGATTACGATGCCGGAGAAGTCGAGGCCGAGGGTGAAGGGTGGGTGGATGTGGCCTTTCTTTGGATTGTTGTTCTGGTGCTGACCACGGGCGTAGAGGAGGTCGACTTGTTGGACTGACACGTGGGTTACGCGGATGAGAATCTCGTTATCTTTGAGCTTGGGGAGGGGAACGGTGGTGGGTTGGAGGGACGTGAACAGGGCGGAAAGGGGGAGGAAGGAGGCGAGGTGGATCGCTTCCATGAGAGGTCTTAATCAAATTCGATCAAGGAGAAGATGAAGTGAAGCTTGAATTAAGGAATAGTATAGATGCATCAACAGAGAGAGGTGAAACGAAACTTAATGCATGAAAGATGATCAAGAAGGTACCTCGGCAACTATAGACGAAATTCAAACCGTTTCTATATCAGACCTCATCTTGCAAAATACCAAGTCTACGGAATCTAGGACGAGATACCTCTTCATGGGCCTTATCTGCTAGCGTGACTATGTGTGACCAAGTAATCATGACCGAAGAGGGGCATTTGTGAGGTGAGGGAGATGTAGTCACATGACTCGTGTTGAACCGTTTTCACCTCGTTCGCTGACTGAGCAAAACTGCGTCATGGCTAACAATTCCGATCAGCACGAAAACTTCTTACATTCCTCGCTGTGAATTGGAACGGAGCATACACTACAGACAGTGGGAGACTCGAATCCGGCATACTAGACAATTTCAGGACAAGTTCTCGACCATGGCAGCCCTAGGACCTCCCGGCGCACAGCTCAACCCGGAGCAGGCGGACAACTATGAGGAGATCGAGAAGCAATTCGCAGTCAAGGGTGCGTAGCTTTTTCCTGAGCATTTGAGGTCGGTATTGACCCATGCCAGTCGTGGCCCACATGTCCACTTACTGGTCTATTCTCGAGAAGATCCCTGGCTCAAAGCTCCGTCTCACCAAGATGGACGATGAGATCTATGAGAACTTCAAGAAAGAGTTCCCTGACTTTGATTTGGAAGCTACAATCAACGAGGACGAGATGAAGAGCAAGGAAGGAAAGGAAAAGTGGAGGAACTTTATCAATCAGTATGAGAAGAAGGTGGAGGATTTCAATTTCGGAACAATGTTGAGGGCGAACCCGAAGTGGGAGTATGGAGAGAAAGAGACTATCTTCGGTATGTGACGCTACTGTGCACCTTTGTTCGGGGCAATTTTTTTGCTGACCCCTTTGTTCAGTTGTGCGGATGCAATTCTATGCCATTGAGATCGCAAGGTACGTAGAATTTCCGTGCTTCCGTTCGACAAATCCTTCTCACACGATAATACAGAAATCGCGCAGGTCTGAATGACTGGATTTACGAGAAGAACAGCCAGTCGTCCGAGTCTGACAAGCCATCGTGAGCTTGCAGAAAATCGTGCCGTATCAGATGAATCGATCGAATGCCGCCCAGTGAGCCGCAATGCTTCCAGGAAGCAAAGCAATGTCTTCGTCTAACGATGGATTGGCGTTGCGACTCCGGTCGCGGCTTGCTACCCTGTGGTGGTCGCTGCCAGGGTGGTGATTGACCAGATTCGCGGATTATCTCCCTTGCTTCAAGATGTCGATCGGTCCTTGCGTGTGTCAGAATCTGCCGAATATAAAGTCCAGCAGATCTCGATAGTCTCGAAACACTCTGGGACACATCTTGCTTTGGGATACTGAGATAGATTTGGACGAAATGAGGAGGGTTGAACCTCGAGGTAGGACGAGGCTCTTTCATAGACTCGTCCCGTGAACAATATGAAGCACACTTTCTTTGAGCGATATACCCGCCAAGCCGCGTTGCTGCTTCAGCTAGCTCCGTTTCCAAGAGTCAGGTCAAGCTACCCCCAAACTTCTCACACTCTTGCAACACCTTTTCTTGCATATCCTTCTCTTTGCATAAATTTGCACATATCGCATTGATCGTGATGCCTCGCATTCCTCTCCCCTTCAAACCACGTCAGAAAAGCACCAATTCGACACAAGGGGTAGAGTTGTCGGATCTCAGTCACGGTGACCAGCATCATCAAAATGCAGAAACACATCAAAATGATGATCAGAGCGAAAGGCGTCAACAGCCGATACCATACAAGGCTATTCTAGTCTTCACTGACAAGTCTCACGCAAAGATACTCGTTGTCGGCGTAGCTGCAGCTCTTGCCAAAGGCGTCGCAGGACCAGCGGCAGCACTACTCACGGGAAAGATTTTCGGCGCATTAAGTGCATATCGTCCAGGTGTGACATCAGACAACGAGCTTATATCGTCTGTTCGACGAAATGTGCTTTATCTGCTCGCTGTTGGGGGTGCGAGCTTCGTGATCCACTTTGTGTTCTTCACCAGCTGGGTCATCTTTGGTGAACAACAAGCCAAACAAGCGCGCAAAAAGCTCTTCACGGCGCTGCTAAATCAAGAAATTGGTTGGTTTGATTGCCGCAAAGAAGGACCAAGTGCAATGTTACCAAGATTGAACGCGTGAGTTGACACTCTTCTACCTCCTCCATTGTCAGCGCTGACACCAAACAGACAGATTCGAGACCTTCAGCTCGCCTCCTCACAACCTCTGGGTGCTATAGTGGCTATCGTCGCGAACGCATGCTTTTCTTTCGGCCTTGCAATGTTCTACTCCTGGAAGCTCACCCTTGTCATTATGGCCTCTATCCCAGTCGTCCTCGCCTTCACAATGGTCACCAATAGGCCTGTTTCTCTACGCGGCCATATGCAACAGCAAAAGAAGACAGAAGCACTTAAAGTCATGTCCGACGCGCTGAACGCCATTGACATTGTCAAGTGCGCAAATGCACAAGATTTCGAGCGGGCTCGATACGTTGAGAAGATCAAAGAAGTGGCCTACTGTTACTTCAAGACAGTCAACATCAACGCTACACAACAAGGCTTCGTCCAATTCATGGCCTCTGCCCTATTTGTGCAAGCATTCTATTACGGGGGTCTCCTGGTCCGATCGGGTGAAAAGAATCCTGGCGACATTGTCACGACCTTTCTCAGCGCACTCAGCGTCTTCACGTCTCTCAACTCCATCAATGCCCAGATGCTCGTACTCGAGCTCGGCAGGATTGCTGGCGGCAGAATGCAAAAGATCATGTCAGAGGTCGACAAGACAGCAACAGACATTGACCAAGCTGCAGAGCAGTATATCCCAAGGACGCTCTTTGACAACCTCAAAGGTTCGATCGACTTCAAGGACGTCACGTTCGCTTATCCGACACGACGCACCCATAACATACTCAACAAGTTTAACATCATGCTGCCGATTGGATCTCTTTCCTTCGTTGTCGGGCGTAGCGGATCTGGTAAGAGCACACTTGGTCAGCTCCTGACGCGCCTATACGAGCCAAAGAGCGGTAGTATCAGCATCGCCGGTCTTGACATCTCACACTTCGACAAGAAACACATTCGTCAGCTGGTACAATTTGTAGAACAACACAGCACTCTCTTCAACAACACTATCCGCGAGAACATCCTGTTTGGAAAGGACCCTCACAAAGAGCTCGACAGACTCGACCTGGATTACATGTACGAGACTGCAATTGACTTCAGCCTCTTGAGGCTTTTCATCAACGAACAGCACGACTTGAAAGACACACTGGTCGGTCGATTCGGTGCTTCCCTCAGTGGCGGTCAGCGACAGCGTGTAGCGCTTGCTCGAGCACGCGTTCGCGATGCTCCCATTCTTATCCTTGACGAGTCTACAAGTGCTCTTGACCACACAAACAGAGAGATGATCATGGAGGCGATCAGATACTGGCGGCAAGGAAAGACAACAATCATGATTACTCACGACATGGAGTTGATCAAGGAAGATGACTACGTTTATATGATGGAGAATGGCAATTTGGTCCAGGAGGGTTACAAGAATGACGTCCGCGGTATCGAAGACCCCATCTACTCTCCGCAAGCGTCTCCATCACAACCAGCTTCGCCTACTAGTCCAATCTCTCCGGGAAGCCCAATTCAACCTACCTCTCCAACCCATCTCGACTTACATACTGTGGATACAAGACAGACAGCAGCCTCTATCTACGGCAGAGACGAAGAAGAAGAGGATGTCATTGACACATACCTCAACGAAAAGCCATCAAAACGTCAGTCACTGGGTCCACGGGCGCTCTCATACATATATACACCACAGACACGTTTCAGCACAGGGCTCTACAATGTTCCATGGATCCAGCCGACGGTCTCTCCAACAAATCCCGAACGACCCTACTCACCTCCTCATCTCTTTCCTCCCACCAAGATCCGCCATCGCTACGATTTGTCTTTGCAGCCCTCCAACTCTCGCAGCCTCGAACTTGCCCAGATAGAATCCGCACCTTCACACCGCTGGAGCAAGCGTACCTCCGCCGTTCTATCAGAAGCTGCGATACGAGCAGGAGAAATGGCCAGAGGACAGAGAATTCGCAGATATGAAGGAGCTCGGCAGGATGTATTTGAAACCAGGCTTAGACGTACGACATCACTGCGACTCCACAAAGGTGTTGATACCAATGAGGAAGAGCTGCCACCAAAGAGAGGTCCTACACTCACATTCACCGAGATTTTGAAGACTGTCTGGCCTGCTCTAGCCTTGAAGCAACGTGTCGCTCTTATCGTCTCCTTCCCTCTCTGCGCTATTCATGCTGCAGCCTCACCTGTCACTTCACTTCTGACCACAAAGCTTATCGGTACCCACAGCTTCGGACCGGATTCGACACGCAAGGCTCTCATCTATGCTCTAGGGATCATCGGGGTTGCCTTTGTCGACGGCTTTACTCAGTACCTTCAGCAGATGGCTTTCGAGTATGTCGGTCAGAACTGGATCAATACCATCCGTGAGAACGCAGTAGAAAGGATCCTTGATCAGCCGAAGGAGTACTTTGCTCAGGAACAAAGCGCCCCTGGTAGGCTTGTCGAGACTCTCGACCGTCATGCGGATGAGTCTCGCAATGTCGTCGGAAGATTCGTTCCTCTCTACACCATTGTCGGATACCTCTGCACCATCTCCATCATCTGGGCCATGGTCACTGAATACCGGATCACTCTCGTCACTCTCTCCTTCTTTCCTGTCATTTTTGGCCTCAACAAAGCCTTCGGCATCATCAGCCGCAAGTGGGAAGGCAGGAGTAATGACGCCGCGGAGAGAGTCAACCTGGTATTCATCGAGACCTTCACCTGCATCAAAACGGTCAAACTTCTTACCATTGAGAAGCAGTTCGAGTCAAAGGCCGCCTCCGCTTACAATTCGGCCTACATGATTGGCTGCATGAGAGCTCTCTGGACGGGCGGGTTCTACGGACTCAGCGAGGCCTCGTCGACGCTAGCACAGGCAGCCATCTTCTACTATGGCGCTGTGCTAGCCACGCAAGGCGTCGCTGTGTCCGAGATCACGCTCGTCTTGTTGATGCTCATCATGGCCTTCACGCAGGTCACGATGATCCTGGGGATCATTCCCCAGGCATCGCTAAGCCGCGACGCCGCGACTCGGCTGCTCTCCTTGGCCCGCATGGCCACCACCACCCACGAGCGCGAGGGGCACGTCCGTCCCAACAGCATAGGCGACATTGAATTCCGCAACGTCACCTTCGCGTACCCCTCGCGCCCCTCGCCCCCAGCCCTCTCCAACGTCTCCTTCGCCATCCCGCGCGGCAAATACGTCGCCATCGTCGGCGCCTCCGGGTCAGGCAAGTCCACCATCACCTCGCTGCTCACGCGGCTCTACGACTTGCCTGGCCCCGGGCCCGATGGCGACGCCAATACCTCCGCCACCACCTCCCCTACCCCGTCGTCTGCCACCGCCTTTGCCTCCCCGCTGCGCTCCCCTGCCGCCTCCTCGTCAGGCGAAATTCTCATCTCAGGGCGCAGCATCACGTCGCACAACTGTGCGGCGTTGAGGGAGCGCATCGCGCTGGTGCAGCAGATGACCCCGCTCCTGTCCGCCTCGGTCGCCGCCAACATCAGCTACGGCCTGTCGGACGTCTCGCCCGCTGCGATCCGCGACGCCGCCGCCGCCGCCGGAGCCGAGTTCATCGACTCCCTGCCTGAAGGTTTCGAGACCTTGGTCGGGGAGGGTGGGCTCGGCCTCTCCGGTGGGCAGCAGCAGCGCGTTGCGATCGCTAGGGCCCTGGCGAGACGGCCTGACGTGCTGGTGTTGGATGAGCCGACGAGCGCGTTGGACCCGGAGGCGGTGGTGGCGGTTAGGGAGACGTTGTGGGGTCTTGTGAGAGCGGGGACGACCGTGGTGGTGGTCACGCATGAGAAGGCGATGATGGAGATGGCAGATCCGGTGGTGGTGTTGGAGGCGGGGAGGGTGGTGGAGCAGGGGAGTTGGGGGTGGTTGATGGCGCAAAGGGGTGGGTTGTTGAGGAGGGTGTGGACGGGGAGGGACTGAGGGGGTGGGGCGGGGTAGGGAGGGAAGGTGCGTTCTGGGATTTGGAAAGATCTGGTAGTTTGTCTGCATCGCGAGGTCGATGGGCGGCGAGATTAGGATTTTCTATATGTACTACCAGACAGAAGACAATCAGCATGATGTTTTTGTGCGAGTGATATCGCAAACTTGCCATCTCCGCTTCTAAGTTTTCCAGCTTCCTGCCCGTTCTCGACACAACTCAATATGGTGTTAGTACACTCTTTTCTCTGCACACAAACGACTTGTCTTTAGGCGTACTACAAGATTCGTCAGGATAAGGTGCTCCTGAGTGACATATTAGACTTAGTACAGATGCCTTGACGTCCCGCTCTAGCGCCGTATCAAGCACGGCCACAACACTCCATCTTCCAATCTCAAGCGTAGCTCTGCGACTCGAACCCTACAACTCAATCTCAGCTCTATGTGGGAGGCTCATCGATGAGAAATACCGCCACTTGTGAAAACGACTGCAATGGCCCGCCCTCACCACCTCCACCACTCTTCCTCCCGCCGTCACCGCAAGCCCGCATCTCACCGACATGCTTCGCATCCGCGGCCCTTGATCAACTTTACAATTCCGAGCGTTCATGATGACACGGTACTGGACTGCAGGATCTACCACCCTCCCTATCGGAGTACAATATCTTCTGCCGGCTTTGAGGCTGTATCACCTGCTGAGTCAGACGTCGAGGCACACCACGAGCTAGTGGGGCAAGGCGTGGAGCGGAGCAAGCATGCCGATACGAGGATCAAAGGTGCTGTAGTAGCCCATCCGTATGCGCCGATGGGAGGATGTTATGATGATCCGGTTGTTATGGAAGTGGTGGAGACGCTGCTTGGGAAGGGATGGGTGGTGGGGACTTTCAACTTCAGGTGAGTTTATTTGCTTTCACTACATAATCCCTTCCATGAATATTTGGGAATAGGACGGATTGCGGACTATCGCGGCAGTTCCTGACCTGGACAGAGGCGCGCAAGGCTCACAAGGGAAGACTTCGTGGTCTGCTAAAGCCGAAGTCGGGGACTACAACTCTGTTGCTGGCTTGATGATTGAGTATCTGCGAGGTCTGGCACTTGGGCGGACGGAGATGAAAATGGAAACCCGGGAAACGGTCACCGTCGATTTGATCCTCGGAGGTTACAGCTACGGTTCTATGGTTCTATCTCTCTTGCCACCAATTTCAGAAATCATGAAAGTCTTTGAGAGCCCGGGAGAAGGCACCGCTGCGGCAGAGATCAACTTGAGAGCAGCGAAGCTGGCAGAGGAGACTTTGAGAGTGGAGGTAGCGCAAACGAAAACAGCTAGTGGCAGCGAGAGCGATATGCCTAGCGGAAGGGGAAGGCCGATATTGAAGCCATCTGACGCCTTGGTGTTTGGTGGAGAGGAGACAAGTCCTGATATACGAAGACGAAGCCAGGAACATCACGGGGCCAGAAGAAGCTTGGATGTGGCGAGGAAGAGCCTAGACCAGGTGCCAAAGAGGGTTAAGGACGCCGTGAAAAGGGCGGGGAGTCACAGGTCTGAATTGGACCAACAGAATGGTGAAGAGGCCATACTCGAGGAAGATGACCAGCTGGAAGCACCGAGAGTGGCGTATGCCGAAGTACGGAAACCTGAACTGAGCGTCAGGACGAGATACCTACTGGTGTCGCCTCTGCTTCCGCCACTGTCAGGCTTTCTCAGCATGTCCATGTCTTCGATGATCCCGCGAAAACTTGGATGGTTCTCGCATAGCTCACGAAGTGGACAGGCGGATGGAGAGCCAAGCAAGGACACTCTCGCTTCTCACCCAACGCTAGCCATCTTTGGCGCCGAGGACGGCTTCACCTCGGGCCAGAAATTGAGCCTTTGGGCTGACCGGCTGGAAAGGTGCAGTCGAGAAGGCCAAACAAAGCAGGACAGGGAGGCAGAGCCGTATGGTTTCGACTGGCTTTCCGTCCAACATGCCGGACACTTCTGGCGAGAAGACGGAGTGAAAGATGTCATGAGGAAGAGAATTGAGGAATGGGTGTCCAAGCTAGAGGATACTAGTGCTAATGCATGATACCAAGCACTCGGACCGCTTCTGTGTGAAGCGATTGTTGACTTGCAACAGTTACTTTGCTGCCCCACTAGAATCTTACGACCTTCACTCTGCTTGCATAGCGGTTTCGAGATTTGGCATCCTCTCTGGTAGTCTGTCGATTATTTTTATCCAGCCTCATACAAACGACGCCGAATCCAAAACTTCAATTGCCAATCTCCATGGACGAGATGACTCTCCATCTACGAATAGCACGGCATCCGTATCTGCACCGATGCAATATGGTGACATTGACCGACCGACAACATGTAATAGGACAAGAGTCTTGACAGCATGTGGTAGTCCAATATACCCAGGCAGTACATAATAGGACTCTTCTGACTATGTGGTAAGCTTTTCTCTTCTGCAGCCAACATCCTCTCCTACCAAAAGGCCAGCATCGCATACTACACCTCCTGCCCCTCCCGCCCACCAATCTGGCCTCAGGTGTCTCTCCCTGTTTCGCCCCCCGATCTTTGTATCTCATAGGGCCGAAGCGGTAGTCGTGGTAGTTCGAGGTCCTCCAGGTGCATGATCGGTGTATCGCCGACATCATACGACATAACAGAGCAAGTGGAAGGTGCTTGAGACTCCTCGTTGCGGATGGTGCGATCAGCCCTGGACTATCGCGCAGGTTATCTGCGGGTGCCGGGGCAGCGTGCTTGGGGAAGGCCCGCCTGAGCTCTTGGAACCATAGTACTCGATGTTTTGGTTGCCCCTTCCACACAATGTGTTCGGCAAGTTTACACTCAGACTGCGGGTCTGCTTACTCTCTCGACCGAGGATTGCGAGCCTGTTCGGTGGTGGTGTCGCAGTTCATCGCTCGCGATATCGATCATCGATTAGACCACGACTTCAATGACCATACAGTGTCGTCTTTAAGGTTCGACGTGCTTAACGAAAGGCGATCACCTATAAAGCTGCCGATTTACTACCGGGAGGGCACAACGGATCTGCTCAGCGGTACGACAATGTTCGGACCTTCCGTCTGCCCTTCTACCAGGACTTCGTAGATTCTGTTCAGCTCTTAATGACGTACAGACCCACCTGGTCTCTAGCCGTGGAAGATCGTCCCAGCATTGCACAGATAGTGCTTTGCCGCCTTTCAATGCTCTCTAGACAGCTCACTACACATCTCGACCTAGTCACCTTGCTCAACAATCCCTCTACCAATGCTTGTATCTCTCAATCAATCTACCACATGCCGCTATCGTTCTCATTGTCGAGCCTGGTCAATTCCTAACCAACCTCCATCTTCCAAAGCTCTTTTCACGGGTCACCTTTCTGTGGATGTCCAGATCATGACCAGGATCAGGATGACGATGGAGGCTTACCAGGAAATGGCTAAGACGACCATTCCGGATTACGAAGGCATTTTCGATCCAATCACCGCCGATCCGATAGAAGCACATATCTGGTCGACTTCCCGTTACGCCTATCTCCGGTACCTTCTGATCAATGCAGCACTTCCACTGCCAAGTATTCTGAAGGCCTCAAGGATACGAAGAGCGCTTCCATAATCTACTAGACTTTGGTGGATGCTTCTCTGCGGGGATTATCCAATTCAAATGCTAGCAGGGACGACAGCGAGATGTGGTAGTTGAAATGAGGGATACAAGCTTTAGTAGCAATGTTGTTTCGCTAGATGTAGAGGGCAGAATGCACAGTGATTTATCTAGAGAGCATTGAAAGAGGCAAAGTACTATTTGTGCAATATCTTGGGTATATCGCTAACACTCGACCATTCCATCTTGAATAAAAGCTCGGCCTCTGTGATTAGAGCCTTAGCTTTCTTGTGACGACGGCAGACTTCTGGTTACCATCTGCATCTATGATGCAGATGGTAACCAGAAGAAAAGCCCTACTGCATCTATGCTTTTCCTTGTCTTCCGTCTTGTTAGTGGCGTTGTTGTCCTCGCCAATCAAGGCGATACATCCATTGATGACCGGAACCTTTCAAGACTCGGAGTCATCCTTGGATCTGAACTTGACAAATCCTGTGCGGCTACACGGCTTCTATGCTAGCCGGATAAAGTTGTTAGAATCGAAGCTATCCGGCCAGAGAATTAATAAAACCTTGTTGGGGATCGAGTCCGACATATATGCTTCCAGAAGCATGGAGACAAATACGTTAGTCCACATTGTGCATGCCCTTAGGGATCATGCTAATGTATGCCGGCGGATCTGCGATAGCAAGGAATCTAATGTCGACATGAAACTGAATGAACACGAACATGTCTTCTAGTAGTGCTAGCTTTAGCCCCTCTCCTCGTCTAGCTTCAGTTCTTGCTCAATTGCTAGCTTCAGTCCCTGTCGTATTGCTAGCTTCGATCCATGCTGTATTGCTAGCTTCAGCCTCTACTCTGTAGCCAGCTTCTCACCGTGCCTCATTGCTTGCTTCATCTCCTGTCTGATAGCAGAGTCCTCTTCTCACTTCCTGGTTAGGATCATCTCCTCTACTGTAGCTGCCTTTCACTCCCCTACAAAGGCTAGCTTTGTATTGAGCAAGTCTTTCTCCTCTTCGCCTTGATTGTTCGGCCGCATTCCTGTTCCTATAAAGTTGCACATTGTGATTCTCTTCTTCCTTAGCAACCCTCCTTCAAATCGTTATGAAAGAGTTCCTTCAATTTGGCTAACGTGATCTCTCCTGTCCTCTATGACCCTCTGGCTGCCATTCGCTCCTACACTTCCTGCCACACCTTAGCTACCATCTGTGTCCCGATGTACTAATCTTAAGTAGCTGCCTTTCCTTGAGAGCTGGCTGCTCGTTTGCATAATGTACCTTCGTTGCAGTCAACGTAGGCATGTTGATTCGTGTAATGCACAGCTCATGACCAAGCACAACTAGTCAATAGCTGGTAGTGCTCTAGCCTTGCGATCGAGTATGTCTTGCATGTGTACCTAGTAAGGGCTGGAACTACCTGCTCTGATCTGGTAGTATCCGTCCTTTGCATCGGGTGAGACGTGTTTAGTATGAGTAATGGTCAGCAGCGCCGACCTGGTAGTACTTGCCTTCAGCAGCAAGTATGTCCCATAATTCATCTGCGTGCGGCTCACAAACACCAGCTATGGCCTGGTAGTCTCTCTCGCTATTGCTTGTTCAAGCTATTATAACAATACCGGAGTTGCGCAGAATTTTAGGCCTACGAGGCTGCCTCCACAACTCCATAGACCGTAGTCCCTTCCTCCTTGCAGTAGCTGTCGGAATATAGTCTTCGCAGTACTGATCACGCCGAAAGCTCGAGTACCGAAGTCATGGCAATTCGCCAAGATACAGATACGAGTTCGGAGATTAAGGAAGGGATAGACTTATTTGTACTACTACTCCAGCGACAAAAAGAGGATGGACTACCGTCTTCAGCGTAGCAGCGAAGGCCACATGGCTTCCTACTGAGCGAGAATGAGACCCTTCACCAATGCATACTGGCACTGAGGCTCTGAATGTTGAAATGAATCCGATACCTGCTTAGTAAGGCGGTGAGAATTGCCCGCGGAGTCCAAGAAGAACCTGTCTATTCAACAATGCAGTCCCCGAGTACCTTCAAGCGAAGACAGGGTACGAAGCTCAGCTAAGTCTGCAGGACTAAAGGTACAATCATCCGCTGTAATTGCTGACTGGATTTCTTACGGACTCTCGTGAACAACATCTCATAGATTGGCAGCGGTTATATTCATCTTAGAATTCTGCCATCCCAGAATTCTCTGCCGAATTCGGTGGTTCCAGAGACGGCCTAATGGTCTAGTCGTATGATTCGCCCTTCGGGTAACTCCCCTTGTTTACAAGGACCAATGGGCGAGGTCCCGCGTTCAATTCGCGGTTAGGCCCCTCTTTTGCCCTTGAGGGATGTTCTTTTGCTCATCCAATATCCAATGATGCAGTCCGCATCGAAAATTATCAAGTTTTGGTGAAGATATGCCGATTTGAAGACAGTGGTGGAATTGCTCCCCTGGAGTGTGTGAAGCTGCTCCCGCCGCTCAGGGTGCATCCCGCACGGCTACTCCCCGCTGCGCTGATTGGCGCCATTCTGTCACTGCTTCCCAGAATATGATGACATTGGATACCGATAGCATGGAGTGGGACGGCGCCTTTCACCACATGTGGTGGTCGGGGAAATATACTGGCAGTGTACAACAGGCCGCAAGACTTCAATCGGAACACATACTACTGTGGCTGTAGGATTTCATGAAATCTTCTGGCCTCGCATTTCTGTGAAGTGTCGCCTCATTGTACACCGGCTCATGTGCAACGGAATGTGAGCTGCAGTGTGAGGGGAGTTGGAACCGATTCATAGTAGGATTTCAGGTCAGCTCTATGCTGGACCGCTGTCTTTGGAGGTATCAAATTTTCTGCGCACGACAAAGAATCGGAGTAAAAGACATTGAAAGCACTCAGATTGTATGAAACTATGATACATGAAATGCTTGCCACTCCGCTGCTGAGACAGCTTTGATATCGCCCCCGGCCAAAAATTTGGAATTTCGATTGAGCTCCTCTGATCCTAGAACGCCATGCCATTCTCATAGTATACTAGCAGTAGTGGCTTTCGTAGCTGTGATGAAATCGAGGTCAGGGAAAATTAGTGCTGCGCTGGACTGGAGACGGAAAACCGGTTTGAAAGTACTGGTGCGATGTTGCTCGACGTCGGGGAGTACTGATGCTATGATGAAGTGAAATTCGGGGAATGCGGATGGTGTGTTGAAATGAAAGTCGAAAAGCTGGCCGGAGTAGAGCGGTGGCGCATGATGTGAAGATCGGAATGCAGGCATCACTTCGATTCCTTCTTCTTGTGGCCAGAGCTCTTCTTGAAAGGAGGCGCAAAGATTGCAGTATTGGTGGAGGCGGAGCGCTTGAGATCCGGAGGGACCGCTAGGATTTTTAATCTCAGTTGCTGGAATGATCGCTGCAACTTCGGAGTCATGTAACCAGCGGCCTTGTAATTCCACTCTATCTCTCTGGCCTTCGACAGAGTCATCCCCAGCTCGATGGGATTCCACTGGTCTACCTCCCAAGCCCTTCCTTCCGGGTCATCAGCCGGCCATTTGACTATGCGGCCTGTGTCATCGAAGATTGGCTCCGTAATGACATCCAGGTCCAGTTCCTGGGTCTTCTTGGTCTTGTCCATCCTTGGGAGCTTTCCCGGCGTTGGTGCAGACTTGTGGACACGTACTCCGGGGGCCTTGAAAGGCTTTTTTCGGCTGGGCTTGAGCGTAATTTCGGGTTCGTCGTTCAGGACGACCTCGTATTCATCTTCACTGTCCGCGTTTTCAGACTCTTCCTCGCTATCGACGACTCCGGCGCGCTGCTCCTCCGCCTTCTTGATCCATTTGATCATGTACTCCAGACGGCGAACGGTGTGCATGGTCCTTGACCCACGGTCTTTAGCGGTTGTCAGGTCGGACTTGATCTGAAGGAGCCGAGACACTTCAGGCATCTTGTAGGTGCCCGGGTCGCTGAACCACTCCAGCCCAGAGTCAGTGAATTTGCCATCGACAAAGAAAATCTCCTTCATAGCTTTGACCTTCCTGTATGGTCCAATGATTTGATCGCGGATCTTCTTTGCTATGCCCTTCCCCATCTTCTCATCATCATCTGTGAGCTCGTCGCTGCTACCGCTTTCGATCCTGGGCTCATCATCAGATTCCGACTCCGAGAATGGCTCATCTTCGTCGTCTGAATCCTCCTCCTCTGTCTCTTCCTTCTTCGCCTTTGAACGTGAGCTCCACTTTGCAAGCGGATTCGTTCCCTTGTGACTTTGACCTTGTGACGTCTTCGATCCCTTCACGTGCTTCAGAATGTCGACGCCGGACTTGGACTTCATGCTTTCAGAGTGTCGTGAGTTATCGGATGGTCGAAGAAAATGTGTCCGGGAAAGTGAAATTGGAGGCAGGACGTAGGAAGCATCAAGTGAGAAAAGTGAGAAAGTGGGTTCCCTGGTCCGTGCTACTGGCATGTGACTCTGAATAAGATGTGAATCGGAGTGCGAAGCAGGATATTCGTCACGGATCCACGTGTTCCACTGGGCTATAATGTCGGGTGGCTGGCCCTTGTTATTGTCTGAGCGGCTGGATCGAGCAATGACAGGATATTCCGGACTATAGCGCCTAGCGTCCTGCTCAGCCTGGCGGTACAATGGCAGAGGGCGAATTGTGTGCGGTCATATGCATTGACTTGCCATCGATGTTAGGCCTCTCAGCAGTGCGAGTATGGTACCATCAGTCCGTGAGTATGCTCCGAACACTTCCTCATATTGACGATGGTCCATTGCAGGAGTAAGGTGCTCCGCAAGACAGCTGAGGGTCTTACACACGTCATTGCTGTGCCATTCCGCATCGTCTAGCTTGATCTACAAATTCATGCAGCATTCCGCGTGGCCGAGAAGCTCCAGAAAGCGCCCCTCAGACGGGAGATAGTCCTGTACAAGCTGCGCAACAGCGACAGGTCAGCGTTAGCGACAGTGAAGGCCAGAGCGGATCCACTAGGTCGACCTAGTGTTCTCAGTAAGTCTGGTCCCTTTCATGGTTTCTGATGTCCATTTCCGTTGTCGTATGAATACTTGCTCTTTACGGGGTGTCCGGTGGGGACTGTGCAGGCTCCAAGGCACAACAGCGAGGGCATTTCGAGCCAGCACAAAGGTCGCGGTGCCAGTTCAGAGCACGTATTCTATCCTGCATTACAACTCAAACATCACCCCAATGTGTGACACACGACGCCGGACGTGAATGTATATCCCCAGGTAGATTTCCACCGATTTCTCTTACTGTCTTCAACGCCTGGTGTCTGCATACTGCCATGATGGAGGGCCGGTCCAAGGACATCATTGCCAGTGGAAAGCTGCTGTTCCAGTCGAATTCTTTGGCTCCTGCCGATGACACTGCAGACAGAGTTGTGTTCTGGTCACTCTGCAAGATCGGGTGTCTCCTTCTAAGCGACTGTGGAAGACCGACAACTTTGGGATCTTATGTTTGGATGGGCGCACGCTATAGAATTATCGACAGCCGTGGCAGGCACGTCGAATAGGCACGACCGCGGTCAAAGAAGCAGATGAGTCAGCTTGGTGGGAATTCCAGAAGGGGATAAATTATCCCACACCACCTTTCGATTTCTGCTTTGCTACTCAATTAATCACCGGTCCAATCTCCGAACATTTTAGCAGTTGACTGTATTCGCATAGGCCTCCCTAGTTTGCTTGCATCTTTAGCTATATCAAAAGCGGATTCTCGCATGAGTCCAGCACTGCTGGCAATGTAGACGTACGAAGGGTCGTGAGTAGGAGAGACTTGAGTGGTAAGTTATGGTAGTTACATAAGCGGTTATGGTGGACCAACAACCATGATGATCTCCGAGAGCGTGTAATTGCTATGAGCGGATGTTCCAATCTCATCGATTGTGTTTAGCCTCAAAGCCATGTTAAACTATCAGCTGCAACACAGGAACTTGTGACGAGTAACGTCGCAATTTGCTGTTCAAGCCGTCCCATCTTTACATCCATGGCTGCTGAGATACGTCCGGGCATCTCTGGTAGTACAGTGCCGACAAGCGGACAGACTTCTGCAGCCACCGATATACGAAGAGGAATGAGTCCCTCACAACGCAGGACGTTTCACTTCTGCTATATGCTTTGCGTAGATGGGTAGCCTCGTAAAATTGATAGACATGTACGACAGCAAGTCTGTCAGACCTCTCTTAGGCTGCGATGACCCGTCTTTTAGCCCCTTTCGCGTCCACCATCGACCCTATTCCCTCCTGATGTTCCTGAACCAGCACACATCCCCCCCTGCCTCACCGCCAGCCCCAATACCAGAAAATGCACAACTACCAGCATCAAGCTCCCCATCCACCCCACCTCGACCCCAAGATCTACCGCCGCTATCCCAAAAAGCGGATACCCCACCTCCCCTCTTATAGCGTAAGGCGAACAAGGCCAAGTCAAAGTCGCCACCTTGATCAAGAACAACACAATCCTCATGACCGGCGCCACAGACGGCCCGCCCATCAGCCTTTGCCACGCCGTCACCCGCCACGACGCCGGGGTATGAACAGGAGGCGGTGGCAAAAGCAGGAGCTCGCTTTTCTTCCGCGCAGGCTGCGGCCGCTCAGACGGCGTCGGCCACGTCTCGCCTGGTCTTGACGTGCTGCGCGGCAGAGGCCGGCGCATGATCGTGCTCTGGGAGCCCGAGGTGGGACGAGCCAGGTCAGCGGGATCGATGGAGGACGAGCGGGAGCGAGAGTGGAGCTGAACTTGGCGGGAGGGCTGGTGTGGGCTGGTATTGCTACTTGTGGTAGATGGGGTGGAGGTGCTGATGGAGGTTGAGCGGGCTACGCGGCGGCCGCGAGGGGGCGGGAGGATGGGGCTGTCGGAGAAGCTGAGGCGTTTTCGTTGGAGGGCGGTGGTGTGTGGGGTTTGTTGGCGGGGTGTGTCGACTGAGGAGACGCGGGAGTGGATGTGGTCTGGTCTTGGAAGCGTTGGGGTGGAGGAGAGGTCTTCGAGGTCGGTGCCGGATTGCATGCTCTGGAGGATGTCGGAGGTACTGGGTCGCTCGGCAGGATTGAGACTTAGAAGGCGTTTGAGGAAGCGGTAGAGTTGCTCAGGCAGGTCTGCGCGCTTCTTGCCTTTCTCTGTGAAGCCTGCCCAAGCACTGATCTCGGCACGGAGGAGGTCGAGATCTTCATTCTCTTCTTTGACGTCGGCATTAGCGTAGGGCAAATCGCCGAAGCACATGTAGTACAGGATCATGCCGAGAGAGAAGATATCTGATTTGGTGGTAAAGTTGCCGTACGCTCCTTGTGGGGACTCCAGCTTGAGGACTTCAGGAGCACAGTATGACAGTGTTCCGGTAGCCCCTGTAGATGCCCGCTGTGCCGTAGCTGCTTGCACTTCTCCAAAATCAGACACATGTACGGTGATCACGTTGCCGTCGCTGTGCAAGAGGCAGTTTGACGGCTTCAGGTCTCGATGGATGTAGCCGTTCGCATGTAAGTGATTGAGCCCAGATGCGATGTCGCGGAAGAACGAGAAGATCTGTTCCAGGGCTAACTGTCCTGGTCCGCGACTAAGAAGACCTGCAAGAGACCCTTTTCTTTGCTTCCCTCGGCCGGATGTTATGACAGCCTGGACATAGTCGTGGAGATCGCCAGCATTACAGTACTGCTGTAGTATGAATACGCAAGGTACAGAAGGCCCAAACTTTGTCGTCTGAGCATCCTCCAGCCATACATGACGGTATGAGACTAGATTTGGGTGGTTGAGTCTTTGCAAGAGCTGTACCTCGACAAGGACCTTTGCAAGCCAGTCGTGGTCATTCCCTACAGGTATGCGTTTACAGGCAAACTCCCCCAGGCTAACACCGTCCAAGACATGCTCAACCAGCAGCACAACCCCTCGCCCACCTCGACCAAGCATGCGGCGCTCAACGAAGAAGCGATGGAAATACCCTGGTAGAAAGCTTGATCCCTTGATTCCATGATCAGAGTCAGGCGGTGCTGGAGTACTGCCCACAAACTCCGCTCCAAAAGGTGGTGCAGAAGCGCTCACACTTCGAGACTCGCCAGAACGAAGAGCGCGCAAAGGTCTTCCTGGTGATGGCGGTCCTGTTGAATCGGCTGACACTGGTGTTCGATCTGCCAGCAGTCGGAAGTAGTCCGGGTTGACGAAGCCATGTTCTGGTCTCGTCGGACTCGGATCTCGATGATCTTGAAAGGGTGTTTGTCCTTCATGATATGATCGATGACAATATGGACATTTGCCGTACTCTGTAGTGTCCGTTCGAGCGTCCCGAAGGGTGAGCTGTTGCGACTGTGGGTCGAGCGTTACGACTGCATTGCCGTGCCGCAGAACGACTTCACCTTGAGTCGATTGGTATGGGATAAGCGACATCTGCCGCTGAAGCTCGTTGTTGGCCATCCACTTCACTCATGCCGACAATTATTGGCTGCCGATGTGAAGCGACGACGTGGAGACTTTTGTAGACGGATGCAGCCTTTCATTATGCTGTCGAGTCAGCTTCGTGACATGTATAGTTGTGTCGGATCAAAGAGACATTTAATTTGACGTCTGCGGCCAAAGAAGGTGTCATGTGTCCAACCAAAGTTGTTTGTGATTGAAGCAGACTCGGAGAGTGGACTGTGGCTGACGCAGCAGATCAACCAAGGATCATTGCAGCTATCGAACGTAACATGGCTTGTTGATGGACAACACACCCGAGCTGTATTCACACTATGACAAAATGAATAATCAACAATTGGAATCCATGATGGACTACATTATACTCCATCCGCTATGCTCTCAAAACTGCCAGACCCTAGAAACGCCAGATCGTCTAGACCGGTGTAGTATGTCGTGGGTATCATGAATCAAAATGGATCCGCCATAGTAACATCTTTCACACTCATCTCTGCCGCTCCCTCGGTCCCGACCGCTTTTGATGCCAGTGCGCCGTTATCCATGCCAGTTTGTCGCTTCTCCATCCCGATGAAAACGCCTAGCCCAGAGAATGCCTCGCATAATGCTCTTGTATGAAACTCCTGAATGTCATAGCCGCCGGCGTTGATGTTGACATCGTCCCTGACGTTGTTCAACCACGGCCACTCGTACCTCTCCTGCACGGTATAGTACCGAGGCTGTACAGAGAAGCCGCCAAATGCATCAAACGGCTTCTCAGGTTCTGGCGCCTTCTTCGTCTTGAGACCCTTGACCACAAATTCGCTTGACCCACTCGCTTTGAGTCGGTCTGCCTGATCCCGTTCCGCCAGTCTTTTCTGCATTGAGATCTTGTTCTCAGCTTCGAGCTTCTTAGCATCCGCACCGGAAGCCAGCCGGTTGATCGTTCGCTGTCGTCCTTCCCGCTTCTCTCGTCGTTCCAAGTCTTCCTCTCTTCGAGCGGCATCCCTTCGTAGTCGTGCTTGCTCCTTCTCGGCGGCTTGCAGCGCAGACAGATCTTCTGCTTCCTGGGAAGCCAGACTAGCGTTCGAAGCGATTGCGGCTTTGTTCGACGCTGAGTAGGCCTGCATCTTCTTCTCGGTCTCCTCCACGTCTATCCCGTTGATGAGGTTGTAGGTAATATCCTCGACATCGTTCAGGTAGTTGTTGTAGTCCATGAGTGTATCGAACTCATCCTCACGCCTGTTGAAGATCGCAGCGATCCGTTTGCGAATATCCACCTCTCGTTCCACCTGAATGTCCTCGAAAGTCTGCTCTCGGAACCGGTGCTTCCTCAGCGTCCTCTTACAACCTGCAATGGGGCATTTGTTGGGCCCGTGTGAGAAAATCCGGTCCACGCAGGATTCGCACATTTTGTGATAGCATTCTGGGTTGACCAAGAATCGCATCGACTTGTTGAGATACCTCGATGACTTGCATACTGGGCAGATGTCTGTGGTTGGAAGGTCAGAACTTGAGATGCCCAGGTTGGAGAAGTGATGATCGAGTTGATGCTCACCATCTTGGTCGCCCGACCGCGCCGCTCCAGACGCAGATCGGTTCTGCGCCTGGCGAGACATGATGGCGGACGAAAAGGTGAAAGTGCTGGTTAGATGTGCTGTATGAGGAGCACTTGACGCCGCAGTGCTCGAGTCATGCAAAGGTCGGCTTAGTCATGCTTCCATTTCCCATCAAGTTATTTTCACATGTATGCCACCAACGAGCTAAGACTCACAGAGCAAGAAATATTCAGGCAAACCGTAAAAGACAACGCCGCCATGGACACAATGAATGCAGTAGATCGGCAGCGTGTCGAGCTAGAGACCAATATGGAGAAATTGGAGAAAGCATTGAGGCACTGGCAGATCTGGGATGCAGAATACGAAGGCTTGAAAGAAGAACTCCAGGAGCTGGATGATGGTGCAGGTGCTGATGCAATCGTGTGTGAGGACGAATGTTGGTTGGAACATGCCCGGTGACTGACTGCTTACAGAATCGAATCGCCGCAGACTTTGGTGGCGAGCTCTTGAATGAAAAGGGTAAACCTATGTCTTCGTAGCAAGAAAGCTGTGTTAACAAGGATCAGAGATCAGAGAGATTGCAGGACTCGACAAGGACACACTGAAAGAACCGCGGCATATCGTAGGCTTGGTAGGGAGGCGACAAGACTGTAAGTATTTAGGAGGATATGCTTCAATCAAGATTGCTTAGACCACTAGACGTCCAACAAAACATACGCACAATCTCGAAGCAGGTCGAGGCAATTCGCATCACACTGGCAGGTGCTGATGAAGAATCACAATCATCAGAGCAGTCGTCTGGTCCCAACTTGCCAGTGACGGAGATTATCGAAGAACTCGATGAGGATGACAACGTTATCTGTGTGTCAATCTTGCCATTCCACTGGTAATCATGTACTGACGAGATCAGCCAGCAAAGTGACGAATCCTGAAGAGACCACAGCGAACATAATCGAAACACTACGAAAAGCCGGCGTCAAGGATTCGAATGATGCAGCCCCAACAGCTGTGGAGAAGCCGAAAGACCCTGTTCCCAAGGCCAACGACAAGGCTGTGGCTCCCGAGACTGTTGCAACCCGCAAGACTCGACCAGACGAGCCCATAGGTGGCGATGAGCGTTCGGCAGAACTGACAGACCAGTTCTCGGACATGTTAAGCAGAGGTCAAGAAACGAAGAATGCAATTACGGCCGATTCTACAAAGTCAATAACGCCCGCTCTTGTCAACGGCTCATTTGCAGAGAACGAACGAGTTATCGAGCTGGACGCTGACGACGATTTTGTCGGATCAACTGCTGTTATGCCACAGGATGAATCGCCAGAAGATGCTCAACTAAGGCGAGAAATGCTGAACTACCACCTGAACGAGGTCGGAAACGTAGTGGCAGAGATGGATATCCTGGACGGCGGTTCTGACGATGATGACTATGACGATCTGGAAGACCTTGATGATGTCTCCGATACCAGCGATATATCGGAACTAGAGGACGAGCATGGACGTAGCCTCAAACCGGTAGTGACAGAAGACTACAGGAAGCAGATGCAGGAGTTGCAGCGGCGACTTAACGGGGCGTCTATGAAGAACCTCGGTCCTGAACCAGCCGGTATTGACGTGGCCTCTCCGTCAACCATTTCCAATGCGGTTTACGAGAAGTCAAGCCTAAAGAGTGCCGTACAACAAGAACCAAGGAAGGAACAGGGAAGTGCCAAGTCTGTCAGATTCGCAGCAGATATCGATGTCTCTCCCGAGCCATCACCAAAAGTGGCTGAGAAACCAATCGAGCGGAAGACAGTACAGCGACCAGTCGAGAACCCTCTGTCTAATACTGTGATGGAGAGATTCACCACGAACGAGACTGCGACTCAGACAGACGCTCCAGCGGCAAAGCCAACCAAAGTATCACGATTCAAACAATCTCAAGCAGCGAAAGTCGCTCCCACGGTCGAAGCACCACAGCCTGTACAGCAGCCCCAAACACTGTCGAACTCCGTCCTGGAGCGATCTGCGGCTCCCACCGCACGTGCTCCCACGGAGGAAGATGAGTTCGACCCCGAAGTTCAGCAGCGGCAATTGACGACCGAATATTATCGACTGCGCAACAACATGATCCGCGAACAAGGCGGCTTCAAGTTGACTGAGGAAGACAAAGAGGAGCCACTCATGGAAGAGCAAGAGGATGGCAAGGTCCAGAAAGTGAGCCGCTTCAAGGCCGCCAGGTTGCAGCGCTAGATACACAGGTCTATCTGACTAGACTCCTCGCGATTGTCGTGATCCTTCAAATGTGACTTTGCTCGCCATGCGGACATGCAGTTCTAAAGACCACCCCTGGGTGACTTCAGATGATATGCGGCTTTCCATCCCCTATTGTCTTACTGCGGTCCGAGATCAATGGTGGGCTCTCTGACGTGCTGTTCTACTTCTCCAAGCAGCGCTACTAGTTTCACCCACGACAGATGCGCCCTTGAGCACATAGTTATCAGACTCGTCGACCTTCAGCAGGTCGTCCACGTCTAATGCATCCTTTCCGAGAGCAATCATCGAATTCGATATGATAGAATGAAGTCCCAGACCCAATCCTTCTCACTTCTCAGACCTCGCCACCGCAACAGCAACGCAATAGTCCCCATCATGCGTAATACTCAAATCCACATACTGCCCATCAACCTCCAGATCCTCAGGCTCGCCCCTCAACCCGTGCCCGCCAGGCGGATACCTAGGCTTCGTCTGCGTCAACGTCTCGCTCTCCAGGTCCTCGCCCTTAGTGCGGTCTCTCTCGCTCTGTCGTGCTGACGCTTCTTGTTTCTCGCGCTGTGCTCTCTCCGCTTCTGACTCTCTGTCTTCGGCCGCCCAGCGTTCGAGTACGCCGTCGACGTCCACGTCGCGGCGGTCGAGAACCACGGCGAAGGGGGAGCCTGAGGGCCGCGTGTAGATCTCGATGTCTCGCATGTACACCTTGCGGGAAATGGATTTGATGACGGCTTCTTTGGCGGCCCATCTGATGTGGAAATAAGCATGAAGTGGAGGGAACGGCATTGTGACTTTCGAAAGGATCTTTCAGATGTAGGAAGACGGACATTCATGAGATTGAAACATCGTATGTAGTCTGGTGAATAGGGTGGGAAAAAACAGCATACCTGGAAGCGAGAAACTGATACCGAGTGGCGCCATCAAGACGACCGCCTCGCTGTATCGCAGCAAGCTCTTTGAATGTGAACACTTTGCGTAGAAATCGCCGGTGTGCATCTTTGCTCGTGCTGCACATTTGCTTGAGACGATACATTCTGACTATATCGGTGCCCGTCCTGAAGTGAAGGCGGCCGCGGAGTGGCATTTTGGCTGGTCACAGTGCGTGCGCGGGAGATTTGTGGTACAATCCTAAGAACTAATAATTAGTGCTGCAGGCGTCTTGGGCTTGAATCAGATGTCACTCGTAATAAGTCGGATAGAGGGTCATGAAGGTGGGTGAATGAGGAGGGCAAGTTTTCAAAGAACAACGACGGACACGAAGTCGAGGACATTTGCCACCGACAAATGCCTTTCAAGAATTGCTCCGAACATATGGGTAGTGTCTGAAGTATTTGCTCAAGAAGAACGCACACATGGTCACGCTTAGAGATCTGAACCGAAGGCGGAAGTGATCATTACTTTCAATACCTCTCGGAATCTATCTACCCAATATCCCTACCTTCTACCGGGTATATCTACCTCCCCGCAATCCTCGACATCAACCTCTCGGCCTCCCTCTTGACCTCGCTTTCCGTCTCCGATGCCCTCCCCACAAGTCCCACCAGCTCCTCCACAGCCATCGATCCCTCCTCGCCACCAAACACCCTTCTCTCACCACGCTTCTCACTCTCCCTGGCCCAGGCATCACAAAGCCTCACAATCTCACCGGCCAAGACCCCTCTCTGCTTCCCCTGGAACGGTACTTCTCCGGCATGCCACATCCCGTCCAGCACACTAAGTAACACCTCAAACGGCGCCTCCAATTCCACAAACAAGTCCACGACCCACCCCCTCGGCCCAACAGCCCTTTGATACTCCACCGCGTACCGCTCCAGCATCGGCAGCAGCAACTGCACAGGAAAGACGGCCTCGCTTCCCCTCAGCCTGACCGCCAACAAGCGGACCTTACTCGCCACTGCCTCCCACGGCTGCGCATCCCTCGCGGCCTCGGCCTCAGCATGCGTCTGCTCGATCAGCGCCTGCCACGTCGCGGCGATGTCAGCTGCCTGTCTGTGGTCCGCGACGGCGTAGATGCAGAGGCAGATGTCGTGGTAGCCTGCCTGGTCTGCATATTGGTTGAAGAGCTCGTCGACGGCGAGGATGCGGCCGTCTAGTGCAGCCAGGACCTGGGGCCGGCGGGTTTCGGAGAGACGGTCGTCGGATTTGAAGCGTTGGAGGCAGTCGTCTTGGATTTGGGCGACGTTGAGGAGGTCGGAGATCTCGCGGAGGAGGGAGTGGCGGGATTGGGTGGAGGTGGAGATTAAGTGGTTGGTGGAGCGGATGGAGGCGGAAGTGCGGGCGCGGGAGAGGTAGGAGATGCGGTGAGAGAGGGAGAGGGGGAAGTGGGATTGTGCGAGTTGAAGTTGGGTCGAGGCTGCATCAAGGAAAGCGGATTGTGCTTGGTAGTATTTCCAGAGGAGATCGGCAGCGTCGAGAGATTCGTTCATGCGGCGGGTGAGATAGGGAACGACGTACGGAGTAGAGAGCTCGAGAAGTCGGTCAGCTTGATCGTTGGACAGATATTGGTCGAAGAGTGTCGTCTGGAACACTTCGTCCGTGGACGAGTTGACGACGCTGTAGGCTTCTTCCCGGCGTGTGAGTAGGAGATGTGATGAGCCGTCTTGTTGAGCGTTCCCAGCAGCATTGTCGACTGCGTTCATGATGGCAAATATGAAATCATAGACAGCACGTCGCTTCTCGAATGCTTCTTTCCGAGGATCGTCTGCCGGCGAGTTGTCTCGTACCCAGGAAAGCGCGCGATTCGCACGATCCAATTCTTGTGCCACGTTGAGACACAGCTGAATTGCACCAGCGTAGAATTGTAATCCGATGTACTGCTCCACCGCCCATTGAAGATGTTCCATTGACAATGCGCCAGCCACTCTTTGGAAGAGCCGCAGACTCTCGTTGAGCCACATTCGACCTTGCTCTGAGTTTGCGCCTGCTTCAGACGCTCGCTTGACCAGCTCCTGTGCTTTGAAGATGACCACATCGTCTGCACTACAAAAACTGCCGCAGCGCCGCCGCAAAGCATCTGCCACAGTATCGACATTAGCGCCACTGGCGATGTTGCGGTTAACAATGGCCTTTACAAGCTCTTTTGCAAGGTCTCGGGCCTCGGCTGTAGAAAATAGTTGTTCAAAGGTAAGGTCCCGAACTCGGTTTCTTGACTGCTCTGGCAGAGACATGATGATCTCATCTACTCGCTCGTCGAAAAGTACCAGGACAAATGCAATACCTTCGATGATGCTTGAGACCAGCTGCACCATGGAGTTCATTGCACGATGCTCGGCTTGTAGAGTGACTTCCTCCTGTTTGGTGGTGACTCTGCCTAGCGCTTCCGGTCCTGCAAGTCCCTCAATCGACGTCCTGTTCTTTTCAAGGAACTCTTGAAGGGAGTTGAGAGAGCGCTGGATGCCTTGTAATTTGGGAATCGGGAATGTTGAGAGGACTTGCAGTCCGCCTGTTGGAGATGCGCTCTGCGTGCATACGGGCGCTCTCCAGATCGATCGGACCAGGCGAGCTAGATATAGAGCAATACCGTCGTGCCGAGGAGATGTCCGTACGTTGTCGATGCCGGGTACAGTGTTGTCCAAAACGGAGTTTTCGTTGAAAGTTGGTCGCCCGCCGTGCTGGATGAACATCTCCCTTGCGAAATCGATCACTTCGGGTTCTGTGATTTGAGCTATGCGCTCGTCGCTAGTCACATCTGACCCTTGCCCACAAGCCACAGCCAGGGCGGACGCAGCTGCTTCGGACCGTCCATAGAGTCTGATAAATTTTTTCATCTCCCCCTCTCTGCCGTCGTTGTCGCCACCATACCTTACTGCTGCAGCCAGGACATCTACCAATCTTCTTCGTCTGATTGTGTGAACACCGCTGCTGCTCAAGATGGCAATCTCTGTCGCGGTTGCATCGAACTGTACTGCGAGCTCATTCGCAAAGCCCAAGGGCGCCTTCGCAGCTGAGAATGGCGGTGTAGATCTACCAAAATCTTGCACGGGCATTCCAAGATGAATGTACTGCGCAGTCTCGGGAAACTTGGTGGGTTGAGATGGGTCTTTGGGTAGCTTGATTTGACCAGAGTCCGGGGCGCAAAGGAACAGCCGCTCCTGCTGTGAATCAGGAGGATATCTTGAAACGACAATTGAGAATCCTGGAGGATATCTGGATCCAGACATGGTAGGTATGAGGACTCGAGAGTTTAGGTCTACCATTGCATGGCCTGCCGGATATGATGTCAGAGAACCTTGCATTTGTGACTGGGCCGCAGGGTCCTTGGGCGGAAATTTGACGTGGTGCACCTGCATGCTGGAAGGCGCGCTAGATGTGTTTGCCGGAAAGTATGAGCCAGATGTGGCGCTCAGGAAGATGCGGCAGCCCGTGGAGGTCAGAAGCTGTAAGCTCAATCTGTTGCTCTCAGTAGCAGGTATCGGGCTGATCGAGATGACTTCTGTGCCGGGTACCAGAAGCTCTGTTCGGGGAACCATATGGCCGATATTGCTGAGAAGAGCGGAGAAGGGCCGGGTCAGTGCGAGGGAAAGACTTCCATCATTCCTCATGTGGTAAACTCGGACAGTCGACTTTGAGGAGAGCGTGTAGAGCAGATCCCGTGTGTCGTCTAGGGCCATCTGCTTGACATATTCCGTATCCGACTTGCCGCCGAATAAGGACAGAGCGCCCGTCAGATCGTAACCTTGCTTGCTGTGATTGATCTTCTCGCAGCGATTCTTGAACCACCTTTCCTCTTGCTGGTATGTCAACTCCCAGACATCCTCGTTCGCCCTTCCGCTGAAAAATATGCGACCAGTCTTTTCTGACGCTACAATCTGTGAGCATGTACTACCCTTGCCGGGGACTGACATGCGGGTCGAGTATAACTCGACATCCTTGCCACCAGCTGCATTGACTCTAGTTGCGACACCAATCAGTGATATGTTATCGTTGTTTGCGACCACCAGTAGATGTGTTATGGCTGGTACGAATACTCCTGCTCTTGGCTTGATCAAGGCGACAGCAGTAATAACAGAAGTGGCCTCCTCATAACCAATCAATTCAGGGTTCGGATGCGTGTAGTCCCACAGGTACAAGGAGCTGTCGATTGTTATGTAGGCGTGATTGATCTCAGCAAAGAGGCCTAGCGCGGTGGCTACTTGAGATTGATTCGCCTGCTCGAAGATCTGCTCAGGAATGTCGTAATTCTTCACGCGCTGAAATGGAGCCCATGCAGAGTTGTCCAACAGGTCGTATTCCGCAGAGTATCCTTGTCCAATATAGCTTTCTAATTCCGGGTATCTGCTCTCGCTCGCAAGGGCATCATTGATCGTCCTTGCACCAATCGCAACCGGAGACAGATTTTGCGCTGGCTGTGGCGCATTCGTAGGTTGTGTTGCTGGATTGAGAAGCGCTCCAGACGAAGACTTCCTCTGAAGAGCTAGCGCAGATGAGGAATTGGATCTGAAGATAGAGGGTTGCGCAGGTCGCTGAGGTGCTGGAGTCTGGACATAGCCACCGGGTAGCTTCCTTTGGGGTGTAGCTGTCTGTGTACTCGTCAATGACATCTTGACGACCTCTGCGCCTCAAGGCGCAGGAGTGATATAGGGAAGATCGAATGCGGGCTCTTCGCTGGCGGAAAAGGTCAAGGACGTCATAAAGCTGCACGCATAGTCGTAAGGTTGGCAAAGTAATCTCGAGAGCCGATCCTGCTTGCGTTGAGAAAGGAGAAGTGTCGTGAATGGATGGTCTTTCACAAAATTGTCACAAACAGATCAGAGAGCTTCACGCGGTATGAAATGTGCACAGACCACATCAGCGCGACCTTTTCACTACACCAGCATATGGACTTCTTTTTCAATCCAACATTTCACTCTCCACAAGGCTAGGACTGGTCAGGCTGTCTGAGAAATCAGGAGGCTAGTTATCATGGTTTCGAAGCAATTAATACGTCCTCTGCAAAGGTCGATCCGATCTCCGATTTCATGCCTTCACATCGCCAGATGCCAACAGATCCGACACGCAACCGATGCTCCAGCATCACCATTGCTTCTAAAGCTTCGAAATGACCTTAAGACTGCTATGCGAGCCAAGGATACCAACAGACTGAACGTTGTGAGAGGCATCTTGAATGAGGTCACCAACTCAAGCAAGACATCGGCACCTATCAAAACGGACATGCAGCTTCTATCCCTTCTTCGGAAAAAGGCCTCAGCTTCGGAGACTGCCAAAAAGGAATTTGAAGCTGCCGGGCGATCGGATTTGATCGAAAAAGAAGACGCTCAGCTCAAAGTTCTGGACGAGTACGCTGGTGGCGTTCAGACCTGGACCGACGACCAGGTCAGAGATGCAGTGGCTGCAGCAATTCAGGACATGAAGTCTTCTGGGTCGAAAATTGTGGTTGGGGATGTCCTCAAGAGGCTTTTTGCACCAGGTGGGGACCTTGATGGGAAGCCGGTTGAAAAAGCAAAGGTCAGCGTTGCGGTCAAACAGCTCTTAAGTTGAGCTCGTTCATGGAGGTGCAACCTAACTCGCAAATCGAGTACTCATCAAAGATCTTACCTTCAGTCATCGAAGACTGCACGACTTGTATTTACACCTCAGGCAAATGCCGCGGTGGTGTCGTAATGCTCAACCGGACACCGCTCAGTGCACACTACATCTCTACTCACGCACATTACTACCTTCGGGAAAAGGAAGGATTGGCTCTCAGATGACCAGACAACTACCAGAGGAGATGTCAAGGCAGCGCTAGCTCCAGCCTACTTAGGCTTCGTCGCCTATAACTGGGCGAAGAGATTGTACTCATGCATAGTATTAGCTTCGACCATCTTCCATTCCGGATCTTATATACCTCACGAGTCTGCGTTATGACGGCGAAACTTGCGCAGATGGTAAATGTGTTGTTGGAGATGGGACAAATCCTTTCAACATGTAATATTCTGTAGCCAATTTTGTAGGTATAAGACAGCCCCCTCGGGGCTTCATTGTGCTTCGGTTCCATCTCTCTTCTAATCGGTCTCCGCGGTTGTGTTCAAGAGATGGCTGTCACGAAACGGTTTTTCCCATGCTTGCTTGTGGCTTGCTTGCTACAGCAGGCTGTGGCCCTCCCACCTCGCCATGGGGAAAGAGATCTGGCATTGGAGGCCAGAGACGAGGCCATCGAATTGTGCAAGAGAGCACCAGCTTGCCAGTCGGCAATGTCTTCGGGCTCGTCTTGTCAATGTGGCCCTTCTACCACGTATGTCAGCCCCATCAACAGGCATACTGTTATCTCTACACAGGTAGTGACCACTTTCAGCCATGTCATGCTATCGGCTCCTCCGCCTCCTGCCTCCCCTGAGCACAAAGAGCCTAGCCGTAGCCCATACACCACACCATGCTCCTCTTCTGTCAGCTGGAAGACATGGACGACAGTCATTCCTCCACCTCCCCCACCTCCTCTAAAGACCATGCCACCGCCACCACCCCCGCCGCCACCACCAATGACTCCAGTTGCACGACCTCCGGCGCCGCCTCCACCGCCTCCTGCTCCCCCAGCATCCACACCATGCCCTTCATCGAGCTCTCTGCCTCCTTTATCACCAATGCCGAAGCCATCACCACCGCCCCTGCCACCACCACCACCTCCTCTTCCCTCATCAACTCCTTGTTCATCAAGCTCTCTACTACCGCTGTCGCCTATCGCAAAGCCACCTAAGCCATCGCCTCCACCGCCACCACCACCACCACCTCCCCCTCCTCCCTCTTCTACACCTTGCTCGAGCACGGCTTCAGCGTTGCTACCGCCACCACCTCCACCTCAGCCACCTGTTATGAAGCCACCTGTACCATCTTCATCTATGGCATGGCCTCTGCCTTCACCTCCACCTCCGCCGCCTCCGCCACCTCCACCACCACCAACAATGGCGCCTCCTGTCCTTCCGCCACCGCCACCACCACCACCACCACCACCCCAGCCAACAGCAGCTCCTCCCCCACCAGTGCCCCCAGCTCCACCAGCTCCTCCAGCGCCCCCAAAGCCCAAATCCTGCCCCACCGATCTGCTCCCTCACCTCTTCGTCCTCCCCAACAGTATCATCATAACCTCGACCTCAGGCCAAGTCTGGGAGCACCAATACCTACCCTCCATGTCGCCAACCAACAGCTCGACCTTCACCTTCCCGATCCCCTCGTCCTGGTCCGACAAGACCTGCAGCCTGATCTTCACCTGGCCGACCAAGGATAAGCTGCAGACCTCCGACTACTGGGTCAGTGGCGAGGGCAGTCTTGTCTTCAGCAAGGACGCACAGGCGCTGGGAGAGGTCAAGCCTGCTGTGCCGGGCAAGTATGTGCTTTGGAGCGGCAAATGTGATGCGGGCATGGAGGTCAAATACAAAGGGGAGAGTAAGGGTGGGGTCGATCTGAGGTATTTCCAGGACTATAATCCTGAGCCGATTGGGTTGTGGGTTGTTGCTTGTTAGATTGAGGCGGAGAAGGGGAAAGAGAAGGGTACGATGGGTCGAACTGAGGATGGTGGAAGATGGAACAGAATGATGGAATGAAATGATGTAGAAGTAATCACACTCCTTTGGGTATGTAGTCAATGACAAAAGTCATCTCTTTGCTTACTCACTGGCGTCCGATTGTGCAGTGCATGTGATCTTGTCCCCTGAGAATATAAGCTGGTAGTACCCTCAACAACAAGTACTAGTTCTGCTGAGAAACTCTGTACATTTTTGAACTACCAGCACGAAGGTGCACAAATTCGTGCAACGCTGCCGCCTCTTCCATTGCCCTTTACGAGCCACGAGAGCAGATACTACCAGGTGAAAGCTGGTAGTCCGAAGCACAATCAGGTGGGTCTGTAAGATACGCTAGCTTCCATGCTGAAGTGTCAGTCGTGATCTGGTAGTACAGTGCTTTTCCTCGGACCTGAATCGTTTTTGATGCTCTTGCCGAGACAATGCGCTATGCCTAGCGCATGCACATACGGTACGCCGAATTGTAAGATCAATCGCTCCGGTCTCGGTCTGATCGAACTCCGTCTACTGCTTGAATGCGAGATCAACGGCATGATCAAGATGATTGCCATGCGCAAGAATTAGCGTGATCTAAAGGTCAAAGCCAAGCAGGAGAGGCAAAAAGTACGCCAACGACTAGGGGGAAAAGAAGCTAGGCAAGTTAGCTGGCAATACACTTTTCGAAAGGCCGGCTTATTCGTCTGGAAAGTGACAGGGTTATAAGGCAAGCATCTAGGCAGGATATGTAGGATGCATCTAAGTAGGATATGGAGGAGGCATCCAAGTATGATATCCAGGAGGCATCTAAATGAGATACGTAACTGGCATCTAAGTAAGATATGTAGGTGGAGAATCAGCTCGCAAGTTGCTTGTATCGGTGTCTGCTTAGAAGGCCGAATCTTTACTCTCCTTGCACTTGGTATTAGCATTAGCATTATACCAGTCCCTATCCTATGTCGTAGTCTAGGGATATATTACATGCTTTTCGGATCGATGACGTTCAGCGTGCAAGTTGGGCATAGCGATTCCCTATTGCAGTGTTGCATGGTTTGCTACTATTCACTGATGTACGTGGCTGTCAACATTGTACAGTGACGACTCGAAAGTTGCAATGTGACAGCGGGAAGTGCCCGTCCGAGGAAGAGCCGCCATCAAGGTCACCTCTTCGAACGACATCAACACTCCTCAATCTCTGCCCCAAATGATCGAACGAACACTGTATTCATGATACCAATGTCAGACAACATCCAGAAATATGCCATACCGCCATGTGTGAACAACTACATTTGAGCCGACGTAAGTCCACACGAGCGGCATGGTGGCTTGATTCTCGTTTTTGAAGCTGAGCCGACGTAAGGCCACACGAGCGGTATGGTCACAGAAGGTGAATCACACAAACCATAAAAGAGGGAGGAAGAGTTTTTCGTTTCGTATTGTGTCTCTATCGATTCTTGAAATTCTCTACCACGTTCCTCCTTCCCAAAGACCCATATCACCACACGTCTCTACGATGGCTGCCACTCGCCGTCCCATGTTCGTCGACCCCAGCGCTGCATCCTGGGAAACTCAACTCGATGTACGCGCTGATCTCATCGACGCTTTCCACTCTCAGCTGCCAGCTTACGCCGCTACACCGCTCGTCCGTCTCGATGACGCTGCGAAAGAACTGGGTGTTGGCGCTGTGTACCTGAAAGACGAGAGCAGTCGCTTAGGTCTCCCTTCGTTCAAGATCCTGGGTGCCTCATGGGGTACTTTCCGCGCTATCGCAGAGAAGCTCTCGCTCCCTCTTGACTCAGATATCGAGAGGGTGAAGACTGCCGTCGCAGCGACGTCTACCAAGCTGTTTGCTGCAACGGACGGGAATCATGGCCGGGCGGTCGGTCGCATGGGTGCTATTGTTGGCGTTGGTGTCGAGATCTTTGTCCCGGCTGGGATGAACCGTACTACTATCAGTTTGATCGAAAGTGAAGGAGCTGTCGTTCGCAGGACTAGCGGGAGCTACGACGAGGCCGTACAGGCAGCTTTTAATGCAGCAGCACAGGGTGAGGGTATCTTGATCCAGGATACTGCGTTCGAAAACTACGAGGTGATTCCAAAGGTAAAATCATTGTTTCAAGCTGAGACCGAACGCTTGCTGATACTGAATAGTATATCGTCGAAGGCTACTCAACCATGATGCGAGAGATCGACCGGCAACTAGGCGAAGTAGACGCCGACTTTGTCATCGCACCAGTCGGCGTAGGCTCCTTCGCACAAGCAGTCGTGTCTCACTGCAAGAGTCCAGGGAAACACACCAACGTCATTACCGTAGAGCCGGACACAGCCGCTTGTCTTTGGAAAGATTTGACCAAGGGCAATCGTGGCACGCATCAAACATACCATACTATCATGGCAGGCATGGACTGCGGCACTGTATCCAGTATTGCCTGGCCGGTCCTCAAATCGGGAGTAAGCGCCAGTCTTACCGTGTCGGACTTTGAGTCGCACTCCGCAGTGCAATACCTGCAATCCCAAGGTATAGGAGCCGGACCCTGTGGCGCGGGCCCACTTGCTGCTCTGCGCAGGATGAGTGCCGCGGACAAAGCCTCGATTGGCGTGACGGAGAATTCGGTGGTCGTCTTGCTATGCACTGAAGGACAACGCGAGTACGAGGTTCCATTAGACCCATCCCACAACGATGCCGCATCTCTCACGCAAGCGCTTGTGCAGATCAACTCCGCCAATCCCATGTCGGGCACGCCGCCGGGACCTGGAGAATCAGCCATCGCGACTTACATTGCAGCTTGGCTGGAACATCGCGATATAGAAGTGCACTGGATCGAGCCTACCAAGGGCCGTCCGTCTATCATCGGCGTTGCACGAGGCACAGGTGGTGGTCAAAGCATCATGTTCAACGGTCATGTTGACACTGTCAGTCTCTCAGAGTACGAAGCGAATCCTTTGAGTGGTCTCATTGAAGGAGGCAAGATCTATGGTAGAGGAGCAGCAGATATGAAAGGCGGGGTTGCTGCCGCTCTGCTTGCATTGGCCCAAGCGAAACAGCTGAAACTCAAGGGCGATGTCATCTTCGCTGGTGTCGCGGACGAGGAGGCCAACAGTATCGGTACCGAGGACATATTACGCGCCGGGTGGACAGCTGACGGCGCTGTTGTGACGGAACCTACGGATCTAGACATCGTCGTTGCACACAAAGGCTTCGTTTGGCTCGAGGTAGATATCTTTGGTGTCGCTGCTCATGGGTCGCGCGCGGATCTCGGGTATGATGCCATCGCGAAAGCTGGGTACTTCCTTGTCGAGATCGACAAGCATGCAGAGGCCCTTCAGCAGAGCGCGCCGTCGTCGATCACAGGCTCACCGAGCTTACATGCGTCACTCATCAGCGGTGGTGAAGAGGCGTCGTCGTATCCTGCCAAGTGCACAATCACGCTCGAGAGGCGAACGGTCGCTGGAGAGACTGTGGATGTGGTCGCTGGTCAGGTTTGCGAGATCCTTGAACGCGTCGCGAAAAGTGTGGCAGGTTTCAAGTATGATCTTCGAGTCACGTTCTCGAGGTCAGCTTTTGATATACCTGAGAGTCACTCCTTCTCGAAAACAGTGGGACAACACGTCAGAGACTCCAATGGGTCACTGGCGAGGTTTGTTGGGAAGCCGTATTGGACAGACTGCGCCTTACTAGCAGATGCCGGAATACCATCAGTGTTGTTTGGGCCTAAAGGCGAAGGATTACACGCGAAGGTCGAGTGGGTCGATATCGAGTCTGTCAAGAGTACAGCAGAGACTTTGGTTGCAATTGCTCGGGATTACTGCAGCTGATGAGCTTTTCGATGCTCCAGAGAAGGTGCCAAGCTTAAGTGTGTCTTGAAAGACAATGTTGAGGCATCGAGTTAGAGTGTGCAATCCTGTATGTGGGGCTACGTCAGCTAGCTTAGTGGTTGCAACCCACATGGTATAGCTTTTCGTATTGACGATATTGCATGTGTTGGCAGCGGAGTCGGTGAGAACAGGTATCGCGTATCTCCGTGTCCATGATCAGGCCAATTAAGGGAATCTGCCAACGATAATGGTCCGATTGTAAAAGTTTTCCAGGTACGCGTCGAGATCGTATAGCATAGTATATCAGGCCAATGAGGCGGAGTAAAGTCCGGGTCGTCGCAGTTGAGCTCCCGTGGGTGAACGAACGGAGGGGCAGTGACGCACTGTCAATCCGAGTGATGATGACCTTCTAAATGCCTCACGCTGAAGTATGAGGAGCCTGATTGTTATTTCATAGAACCAGACAACGTTAGAAAGCGACTGTCACTTGAACCAAGACTTGCCACGACCATCTCTGCAGTTCATGTGGCGTAATCTTGAGAGGCCGTCGCTCGTTGATGAATATTTACACCAAGAACTTCATGCTTAGTGCCGATCAATGTGTGATGGGTTCTCAAGTCAACAGGATGCAATGCTGCAGAGCCATTATTTTAATGTCCTGATCCTCGTAAACGCCGAATGACGTGGTGGTATGAGGCTTTCAGCCCATGCAGCTCTGATGGGCATTTCTGCGGTATTCTCAGTCCACTCGGTAAGTAAGAGATGTCACACAAGGTGACCAGCATCGTAGGATCTGCGGTACGTCAACAGACACGGCTCACTCAGCTAGATAATCTCTGTCTGAAACATGAGTATGCTCGGGAACTAGGCCCAACAACAATCGGAATACCAAGCGGTTCTTGCATGTGGAGGATTGCGAGAGCCGTGCCCGGCTCCAATTTTACGGATGAGGCAGGAACACTTTCTGCAACATCCCTGTATTCGGCGGTGGTAGATTTAGAGCTAAATAGACTTCCAGGATACTTTTCTCTACTGCAGCTGTTGAATTTGTGGCTGAGTAGTGTTCATGCTGAGAGTAAATGGGTGACACCGCGACGAGGTGGGTCTAGGACTGCTTACGACGACCTGGGCTCCCGTCTAGACTGTAATGCTGAAAGTCGATTAACGCGACACCGACACATGCAGCATGAAGCAAGCGGCGTCCTTGAATTGAAGGCGATTCGTCCCAGGGCAATGGATCAGAGTCAAGCGTGAAGCATCGGTAGATCCATATGGCGCAGGTCAATGTGCCGGACTGACATGATGTGATGTTAGGCCTCAAGCATCCTCTGGCTCGGCTTCATCTTCCGAAAGGAACCGGGTCCTTTAGAGTGATCTATCCAGTTTTCATGAGTCGAACGTGCGGAGGCTTCGGGGTAGAGCGAGAGCTACTCGACTAAGGGCATATTATATCAGCGACTTCGGAGCTCCAAGCCTGGACAATGACTCAAGCAATCAGTTACAGTCGCAACTGAGATGGGAAAATACATCAAGATACCCGCGATACTAAGCGCTGGTGGCTGCTAGGCTACTGCAGATGCAAGCGGGCCCAAATGCTCAAGGCGCGCCAGGACATGTTATGCTAGGCCGAGTGTGGGCTCAAACTTGCCGAACCCGAGTCGACGATGCGTGTATAGTGGGATTCTGGGGGAAGGAGCGGCGCTGTCGGCCGTAGCTCCATGATGGTAGTCAGAAGTCTCTTCCATGGTGTCGATCGAAGCCCGAGTGTTGCTCAAGCGAACAAGCTTCATCAACGAGATGACCGGCGAATTTACCAAGGTATCTGGGTACCTAGCCCTCGGCAGCAGTATTCCTGACCGCATATCCAGGCAGATCGACCCACAACAAGACGACGATCAAGATCAACAGGCACGACATGCTATGGCGCATCAAAGCTAACTGTAGTAAAAGTGAACGACAGCGGCATCCCATCAGCTCGTCCACTTGGTATCGAACACCCATCTTGAAAGCGTATCCGAACTGCGCCGGACTCGCAACTGAGGCCAGCATCAATCAATTCCTTTGTGGCATTGTTTCGGCCCGCCGGGGAGTGGGCCTCGAGAGAGATGAAGCCTTGACCTCACCCATGATTCGAACCAGAGGTAGGAAGCACACTATTTGCCGTCTACAAGGCGGCTTGTGAACCTGGACGATCTACAATGTCTTCTCTAATTCGTCCCGAAGACCAACCTTGACTTCATATCCCCACTCTGGGCCTGACCTAACTTCTGCTCCTCCACCACACGCGCCAGCTCCGCAATCCGCACCCTGGTCTTGTATCTGCTTCATGCGGCGCAGCAATCACAATCGGCGGAGCAAAGGCCGACCGAGAACAAGTGGTGGGCCATGTCGATGTGTGCTTGTGCATGCAGACGCGCCACTGGCCCCGACAAGCCTCTGCGCCAACGTCGAGGCTGCCCCTCCTGGTCGCGCTGGCCTGGCCGGACTCGCTCGACGGGCTCGTCTGTTTGTTTTTGGGCCTTGCAAATGCCCCATGCCCCGTGTCCCGCAGGCCTGTACCGTGACATGATGCCATGCAGCTGCGTCCGGCACTCTACATTAGTCGTTTGAGATGCAGCATCGGTCGCGAGAGATGTGCATGCTGCATCTGCACAGCTGCATCACCTCGATTAAACTCGAAAACGGCGTCAACCACCAACCGCAGTCCATAGCTTCCGCACTGTCCAATTTTCGCTTCCACCTCGCTCCTATATTTACTTTTTGCAAGTGCCTCGACCCGACCCTGCCCTGCCCTTTCTTTATTCACGAACCCCTTGCTTTCACACTGCTAAGCTGAACCAAAGCTCCCACCTGACATTGCCATTTCACCTGAAACTCAATCGCATTAATCAAGATCAAGTTCACGATGGGTGTTACAAAGAAGATCCTGAAGCAGGGCAATGGCTCTGACAAGCCCAAGGCTGGGGACACCGTCACCATGGAGTACACTGGTACTCTTTTCGACGACTCCAAGCCTGACCACAAGGGCAAGCAGTGAGATATCCCTGAAGACCAGCTTTCTAGTTCTGGCTAATCAGCACCAGGTTCGACTCATCTGTCGGCCGCGGCGACTTTGTCACCAAGATTGGCGTAGGCCAGGTCATCAAGGGTAGACTCGATTGATCCTTGACTCGACTGTTCAAGCTGACACGCACAACTAGGCTGGGACGAAGGCATTCTCAGCGTTGACGGCGGCATGTCCCTTGGCGAGAAAGCTACTCTCACCATCAGCAGGTGAGTTGAGATTCATGATCCAGACTTGAATCCCCTACTGACAAATCTCACAGCGACTTTGCCTACGGCAGCCGGTAAGGCCTATGTGATCGCGTCGCACCATCAAAGGAAATACTAACGCATTCTTCTAGTGGTTTCCCAGGCCACATTCCTCCCAACTCCAGCCTCGTTTTGTAAGCATTCCGCTGACGCCAAGACTGACCTAGACTAATCGTATCAGCGACGTGGAGCTCAAGGGCATCAACGAGAAGAGGGCGTAAATTACTATCATGATGAGCTTAACGACAGGCCGACTGCAACGAATGGGGACATCCTGGAAGCCGCCGCAAATGATGCACGCTTAGGGTAACTTATGACAGACATGACGGCAAAATTGAATCTGTTCTCCACCTGCCATTTATCTACAGTTGTGATCGGAATTCCTAACCTCGAGGTTGTACCCAAGCATCCAGTCATCCGATATTACTAACAAACAGTATGTACACAGTCATCTACTAGATCCGGCCGGGTATCTTCTCCCATGCATGCTCCAAAGATCCCAAAACTCCATCCGGACCAACAGTCCAATCGCCCGACAACACCAAGTCCGCCCACCTGGCAATCATGTGATGGAAACGAAAGTCCTGTAGTCCATGAGTAGCATCAAACAGCCTCTCCTCAGTCTCATTCAATAGCTTCGCATGTGTGACGCCCCAAAACTCGCCGAATCCAACCGCGGTATCCTCTTCTGTCGTATGCGGCAGGACAGAGAATATTCTGTCTTCGTCCCCATTGATCAAATAAATGCCACAGCGATCGTCGAGCACCGTGTTCTTGATGTAATAAGGTGCGACCCACCTCCTATCCCTCTCGGTATAGCTGAGGTTGCTGACCCGAACATCACTGGAAAACAGCAAGCTCACGGGATCCTTCTCCATCTCCCACTCATTCTCCTTGACCCTCCTCCTCCGCCGATCGTGGTCCAGCGTCCGCGCCACCATCTCCGCACTCATCATCTTCAAGCCCGGAGCCACAAACTCAAACCCAGGCCTCTTCAGCCGCGGCAACAATGCCCTCGCCCAACTACCAGCCTCCAACTCCTCCACTACTTCGGCATCAACCATAAACCCTTCACCTCCCCCAAACCTGCCCATCTTCATCCCCACCAGAGCCAAATACGCCTCCCACATCCCCACCGCCCTATCAACATCGCTCGCGATCCACTCTTTTCTCCTCCAGACCTCCTCAAACCACAGATCCCTCGCCCGTTCCTCGCTCCCCCGCGGTCCCGCCTTCTCCACCGCCTCCTCCCCAACCACCGCTCTCCCCTCCTGCACCTCCCTCAGCAGAAGGCCCAACACCTCCTCCAACGGCGCCCAGTACGCCTCCCCGGGCCTGTCCCCCCCGTCTCTCCACGGGAACAACCGCACAAGATTCGTCCGTTGATCGTACACCAGTCCCTGGTCATCGCTCTCCATCGCGCCGGACGTATACAGCAGCACACCGTCGGGGAACTCGTCGTACCACATCCACTCGTCGTTGTCTGGGTCTGGCGATAGGTCGGTGGGGTAGGGCGGGGAGCGCAGCCTGGGCGTCAGGGAGAAGGTACCGCTGGGCCAGACGTAGATCCCGTCGAGGAAGTCGTGGACTGGTTCACTCAGGCGGGCGAGGACGGCGTGGTTGGAGGGGTTGGAGGGGGAGAAGTCGTGGAGGGTGAAGTAGGATTTTTGGAGCAGGAGGCGGGCGTGGGGGAGAGAGGCGAGGGCGGAGTCCACGATGGCGTTGTGGAGGAGGATGGCGTTGGTGATGTTTATTGGGTAGACCGGGATGGAGGGTGGTGGACTGAGGGCTGTGGACGGCCAGTAGGGTTCATCGTTGGTGATGGATGCTTCATTGCTTGGAAAGCCAGTGATTAAGATGTCGTTGAACATGAAGCTTGGGCATCCCGTGACATCGTAGAGTGTGCGTCGCTGGGCGAGGTGGAGGAGGATGGCTGTTGCGAGGATCCAGGTTCGATAGCCTCTACGGCCTTGACTTCGGCCTATCTGAAGCAGCGCAAAGTAGAGTGTGTACTCGAGGATGATGATCGAGATAGTTTTGAGATCGGCGACGAGTGTGATGTCCATCTTAAGGATCGAGAGATGAGAAACGAGTGGACGAGGCCGTGCCTCTCGGACCGAGTTCTTGACAGACTTTCAAATCATATCCTTGATTAAGAGTGATAAGGATCTCAGGATTTGGCCATGTTTGAATCCATGAAAGTATCTAGTAGTCGGAGTGCCTTCTGCGGTTTCTTTGGGAACACCCACCATGAGCTGCTCAGGTCCGGTTCTGTGAAAGACTGGACGATTCTGCGGTTTTCGATGAGCTGTCACTTAGCTACTGCGGATCAGTAACTATCAGCCTGTGATTGCATAGAGAACCCGGACAGGAGAGAAGATCCAATTTCAATGAGTCTCAGCCGCGAGGCTTGGCACGTGCATGAGGGTGGTTCAGGGACCATGCTGTACAGAACGTATTAATGAACTCCATTACAGTACACTGTAAGGAGCCATTGTTGAGTTTCTGGGGCTCATGCAAGGTTATGCCTCTTAAAGTGTCTTTGCAAGCCCATGGGGGCAGGTACTACAACGCCAAAGCTGGTAGTCATGGTCATCACACGATATATTTCCAGAGCCTATCCGTCGTAGAGGCTGGACATTACCAGCTTTGGTCGGCTACTTACTATACCGCGAAGTATTAGAATCGCCAGCTCGGTCCACGGTCTAGCCATATACTCTGTTTCCTCGTCATCTGCATGTTGCTACTCCTCATGGCTTTGACTTGCCCCAACAGCCACAGCAAGATACTCGTCTCGTTCCGCTCTTGTCTCTCCAATCACCGCAAGGACTTCTGCAGATCTGAGCAGGATACAGTTCAGGATCAATCGGCACATACGGCCATTGCCATCCAAGAATGGATGTATGTTGTAAAGCCTGCATCATCTCCTGACGAAAGTCCTCGACCTTTTGAAACACTTCGTCTGGATCGACGGTGCCACTGAAGGTGAGGTACGCACCAATCATGCGCACATGGATATCCTGCAGCGAAGGGGCAGGCATGGGTTTTGAGTACTTAGACTGCAGCAAGCCGACAAGATTGCAAGGCGGACTAGCAGCTGACTCTGGCAGGAGCCTAGCGGGCGAATGTCCTTCCACCTCGCCCACTGAGTCCTCGTCCTCTCCTTTGGCCATACCCGATGACACAAAGCTTGGCGAACTGCCCTTTATCTCATGCATTCTCGTACCTAGGGTCTCGTCCATCGCTTCGTATACCGTCGTGCTGTCTGTTCCGCCGATCGACAAAGCTCCCGACTCCATCGCTGAACCGCTTTCTATCTTGCTCCCATCCTCAAGACCCATCACGAAATTACGTTCCTCGCCTTCTGGATGTTAGACGAAGCCAGCGATCTGCTGTCCTTCGTTAAGCTCAAGTCGTTCAAGCAGAGGAAGGAATTCGGTGACTTTGTGGACTAGGCGATGCGTGGTTGAGAGTGCAACGGGAATTGACAGAAGACACAACGCAGACTGTCCGCCTTGTAAGTGCTATAGACATAGGCCTCGTGTATGAACTCAATGGTGACTCGAAGTTCCGACTTGACTCCGCTCCTGCATCTTACAAACCTTCATCAGATCTTGGCCAAGTTACGCCTCCAATCATTATATTTCCATGTCACTTGCTGGTGCACGTGATGGTGGATAGAAAGATGAATGTCACGATGAGATAGGTAATGAATGTAAAGGACGACCAGGAACAAAGAGTGGAGGGTATACTCGAGCATGATAGTAAGGATTGTTCTGGACACCGCATCGACAACCCACTGGATCCGGACAGAAGTTCATGATCAGACAGCGCTTGTTGAGTTAGATATTGCAATGCTGTCATGATCCCATTGATGAGAAAATGATAATATGAAGGTGCTTCGAATACGAAGGGGCCATAGTGAGCCTCAGCCCTGAGGCTTGGCACGTCCATCTTTCAGGGTCAAGCACATGAAACGTCCCTCCTGCACCTCCCTCCTGGCACCTGGATCCTCTCACGAACTTCATCGTTTCCCGATTGCAGCAAATTGCGTCTCGACAGACTTTCATTACCTACCCATCATGAACAACATTACCAGCTTCGGCAAGAACCTGGGGTGAGCTCCTTTGTTTATCCCCCCCTCTCAGGAGCTGTTATCACTGACACACTCACCACAGCGCAAGCTTCACCCCCTTCGCCCAGCGCACCCAGCAATATGTCAAAGAGCAGCTCGGCCAAGCCGAAGAGAAGGTACAACACCACTCTACAACTCCTCTACCTCCTCCCCTCGCTCTCCCCATCTCTAATCTCGACCCTCTCTAACCCCTCCAGACCGAGCTTCCCCCCGACTACCTCGCCCTCGAGCGCCGCGTCGACGCCCTCAAAGCCGTACACACCAAGCTCCTGGCCGCCACCTCGCAATACACGAACGAAGCCTACGACTACCCGCCCAACATCCGGGAGTCCTTCACTGACCTCTCGCGCACCGTAAGCGACAAAGTGAAGCTCCTCTCCTCCGCGAGCACAGCCGCCGAAGCGCAAGCCGCCTTCACCGCGGCCCCGAGCACCAAGCCCGCCCCCAAGACCTTCAACCACGCCATCGCGCGGGCCTCGCTGTCCGGCTCGCGCTCCGTCGTCGAAGCCGACTTGGGCGTCGAGCCCACCGGCGCAGCCCCCGGCACCGCAGGCGGCGCAGGCGGGGACAGCCTGTCGCACGCGCTGGAGAAGTACGCGATCGCGCAGGAGAAAGTGGGCGAGGCGCGCCTGTACCAGGACACGATGATCAGTAGCCGCTTCCTCTCGCCGTGGCAGACGACGCTGAACACGTCGATCGGGTACGCGGGCAAGGCGCGGCGGTCGGTGGCGGACGCGCGGCTGAACCTGGACGCCGTCAAGGGGCGGGCCAAGGCAAGGTTCGGCGGGAGCGAGGCGGCGTATGATGAGAAGACGAGGGCGGAGATCGAGAAGGCCGAGGACGAGTTTGTCGCGAAGGTCGAGGAGGCGAGTGGGATTATGAAGAATTGTCTTGATACGCCTGAGCCGTTGAGGAATTTGGTGGAATTGGTCAGGGCGCAGAGGGAGTTCTTTGAGAAGGCCAGTGAGATTATGGCGGAGGTCGAGGGGGAGGTCGAGAGGGCGCAGAGTGAGCAGGAGGTGAGTCTTCATCGGGAGTATTAAGATCACTGGAAGCTGATTTGTGTGCTAGGAGGCTTATCGGAAGTCGAGGGAGGGGGCGTAAATGCATTGAGTGAGGAGATAGCTGGGACATAGGAGGGCATTAGGATACCTGAAGGGCACGAGGGCACGAAGATAGGTCGCGGAAGCTGGTGAAGGCGGTGGACAGACGACAAGCGATGGCGCTGCTGCTTTAGGTGGCGCTCTTTCTCCTTTCTAATCGGGTTCCTCACACAGGCGCTGGACTGGTAGAATAGTCACACGATGAATGCACAAAGTGCAACAATCGTTTATGCATTGCATCTCATGCAAAGGAGACCCTACTTCCCATCTCACACAGACCTACACAAACGGCATCAACCAGTGCTTCAAGATGATTTCATTTTCTCGAACAGCAATGGCTAAAGGTATATATAGTACATGCTTCGTGCCCTATAGAGCTTCGAAAAGGATCAAAAAAAAAGTTAGTCCCCGACAGGCTTGGTTATCTCTGTCGTCGTCGAAGAAAGGTAATTCGGTGTAAATATACAGCAGATAGAAGCTGACCGAGACAGATGAAATGGTTGTTGGTGGTCCAGTACAAGTACAGTTGTAGTCAGTAGTGTTTGCCCAGCGGCGCGGTGGGCATGTGTGTGTGTGCGTCCATCTCTTGTATGCTCCTCGTTCCTCCGTGTCCTTTCCCGCCCAGGATCCCTGCCTGTACTGTCCCGTGCTAGAGACTCTTTTCATCCCTCCTTTTCCCTTCCGTTTCCAAGTGCAGTGACATCCCATGCAACCCAGCCAATGCCAAAGTATTTCTCCTGCCTTTTCCCTCTATACCCCTCGTTCCGGACTCGGCCCCCCAACCACACTCCCCCACTCCCCCTGCCCGACCTCCCCGCTCGTCACGAGCCCCCAGTCCACATCAGGACTACTCCCCATGCCCCAACTCCCCGCCTCGATCCTATCGCTGCTACCCTCCATGCCTCCCATGCCAAAATCGAATTCCCCCTCGGCCCCAGGCCCTACGCTCCCGGCACTGCCTCCAGCCCTTGTATCCCCCTCTTCGACCGTCATGGCCTCGAAAATGGCGCGCATCTCGCGCAGGGAAATACTCTGCGTTGTCTCCGGGTTGAGCGTGCGGTCGTTGATAAACTCGCGGATCTGGCGCAGGATGGGGAGGAGGAGCTCGTCGTCGTCGAGCCACCAATTGTTTACGTCTGCGGACCAGAGGTTGGACATGCGTGTGCGGAAGGAGGGGGGGTAGACGTATCTGGTGGGGGTAAAGTCAGTCATCAGTTCTAAATCATGTCCCTACTCTCCCATTCTCTCCGGTTTGAGAGGCAGAAAACTCACCCGTTCCGCTCGATGACGGCAAACTTCCTCCTGCACCAATTGCTGTGTTTCTGATCCTTTGGCAATGCCGTAGCTGCGATTCCCAGACTGGCATGCGCGCCTAGGATCGCGCTCTGGTTCTCCTTTGCCGCAAACTCCATTCCCTCGAACATGCGGCAGATCTTGTAGCTCAATTCCACTAGCTGGATCGGATTTACGCTCTTGTCTAGCTGGTATAATTGCCCGATGAAGACGAGTTGGATCGCCCACCAGTCTACCATGACCAGGTTCCAGGTCCACAGGTCGCCGGCGATGAGGTAGTCGTGGGACGTTGAGTCGACAATGTCGTGGCTGTTATCTGTTGGAGCATTAGGGAAGGAGGAGATGTAGCTGCGGGTCGAGGCGAAAGCGTTGTTGACTTCAGCGTCGCGCGCATCCATCTGTCTCTTTAGCTCCGCGATACCGGCGTTGAACTCTTCGTCGCTGATGACGCCTTTGCCCTTTTTGCCGAAGAGGGAGGCAATGTCAGTTGCAAGCAGTCGGGATTTGGCAAAGGAAGCTTCGAAGACGCTGCCAAGGTTCGAGGGGTGGTCTGCTTCTTGTCGGATATAGTAGTTTGTCACTGTTGAGTGCCATTCTCGGCCGAGAACGGTCTCCTCGCCAGAAACAAGACCGGTGACGATGTCGAAGCGGAGGTACCATGTGATGATCTTGCGTTTCGTTTCGTTCATCATGATGTTAGAGGGGGTGAAGAGTTGGGTGAGAATCTCCTTGGCTGCGCGCTGATGTGACATGACGTTCACCCAGTCGCCGAGGTATTCCTGGAAATTGGTCAGTGACGGGGATTGGAGGCGTCAAAGGGGAAAAGTACCTCAAAGGTTGCTAGCTGTAGGATCGTAAGAAGCGTAGCTGTGTTGTAATGTGATGACCTTGCAAGGGTTGCTCGGAGAGTTTCTACTGATTTGTTGTAGTACCCAAGAAACATGGAAATCTTGCCATCAGGGAGAGTGAGGGTGTGGAAGTAAGCGGAAAAGGCGGTTATAGCATATAACAATGGTTCGTAGCTGAGAGCGATTTCGAGAAAGGTGTCCTTGAGCCAACCAGAGCCATCGTACTTGAGAGCATAGTGGTGGCAGCTGATGTTATCTCTGTGGTACTTCATATAGAAGCGGACGTCTTTGGGAAGCTTGGCCCACTTAGGACCAGCCAACGCTGCCTGACGGAGATGAGACTTTGACGCTGACCGTCCAGGATGAGGGCGCTTCGTCCTGCTGGTGTCGACTGGTGACGTTGGGCTCTTCTCTTTACTCGACGGTGACATGGAGTCGTGTGCTGGTAATTGCATGCCATCTACAGGTCCGCTGATGGCTGATGATGGTTCCGAGCTGGGTGGACCTGCTCGAGATCCTTCGTCCTCGTCGGGAATTGGTGGCAGCTTCTGTGGGTCGGTCCCTTCTTCATCTCCAGAACTATTCGATACACTGTCTGCTGGCACTGATCGGATCTTGGATGGATCCCTCACTTGCTTGAGCGAGCTGGGATCGGGGTACACACATTCCCTTTTTCCCTTTCGACATCCTGGTGATTTAGTCAGCTCTGATTAATTGCAAAAGCGATTTCGGAGTCATTTCGACTTACGCTCACAAGTAGGGTGTGCCTCATCACACTGCATCTCCGTTAGTGCTTGAACAATGGTAGTCATGATAAGACAAGTCGAACCTTAACTCTGCGTTGCCGACAAGTGAAGCACCCGCTACGGGTTCTCTTGTGCTTGACATGGTCTACACCATGCTGCCGTCGCTTTCCTTTTTGGGATCCATCGAGAGGGGATACCAAGCTCAAGCTGGAGTCGTCGTAATCCCCGTACTGATGCAGACTCTCGGTCGATAATGTGTTCAATTGATGCAGCTGAGGTCCATAAATATCTGGCGATATCATCGGTGACTCGTCCTCAGGATAGTAGGCGCCCGGCGGCGGTTGCATATAGCCATAATGCCCGTCCATGCCAAAGGAGTTGGGAGCAAATGCGCTGGTCATGAGTGAAAGATGAGGGGTCGTCGAAGAGTAAAGGTCCTTGACCCCAGATGGACTCCGGCGGGGTGGGGGGTTTTGACTCGTTTTAATCAGACTCTCGATGGACCGATGACAAGTCCATCAAGAAAGAAAATCCACCTGATAGCAGAGTTTGATAAACAAGTGGAAGTGTCGGAGAGTGAGCTGGTCAACAGCCAGGTCGATTTGCCTGGTGTTCGAGAACAAAAAAGGTACCACAAGCTTAGGTCGCAGGGAAACAAAAGCTGGTACAGTGATGCACGGGATTGACTGGGCTTGAATAAGCGCAGAGCTTACCAGTGGGAGACCCCAAGGAGGCTCCACAGTCCCAAAGAAGGTTTCCTATGATCTGCGGACGGTGATGCAGTAGAGTGATATGGCGGCTGGATGTGCGACAGAGACGCGAGTCAACGTGGGATAAATGTGGCTCGAGAAGAGTTTCCGACGAGAGTGGAAACCGAGCCAGACAGTAGTCGCTGGCGGTAGGGTCAGGCTGGCAAGACTCCGGAGGAAGGTTGATACCGCGCGATAGGGATGCTAAAGACCAAGCGTCGGGTTAGGTTCTCGCAGGTGGGACAGCAAGTGTCAAGACTCCTTGCGCGGCTGGGACGGGCGCTAGAAGATCATCAGTGGAGATGGCAGAAAACGGAGCCAGCAATCTCGGAGTGATGGTGATTTGTGGTTCCTGCGGTTCCTTTGGTACCAATGGTTCCCAGCAGGCGGAGAATTTCTTGACAAAAGGTCGGTCCAGGGCTGCGCGGTGACGAGTAATGCGAGAAGGATGGAGACAGCAGTCAGTCCATCGAGGTTCGATTGACGATAGGAACTGGTCGCACGTTACACAAAATACTACAGTTTCCAGTCACGCAGTTCACGGCACCTGCACTTGGCGGGACATGCCGTACAGCAGCCGTTCTTTCAGGCAGGAGGGAAAAACGAAGGTGACGATGGTCTGTCCTGTATCAGCGTGGCCCCGACGTTTGTGGCAGCTGGTGGACCGACGTTTGTGCGTTGTTGAACGATGCATGCCGATCTGGGAGGGTGATCCGTGTGGCTAGGTGTGGTCCCGGACACACGTGAGGATGATCCGTCCGATTCATGAGCATCAGCCGCGCCTGAATAAGCTTGAACAAAACGTTAGGTTGGTAGTGGAAACAATGGATTAGGTGGGACCCCATGCCGCGGGAATCCGCACTGCTAGTAGGGTGTATCTGCTCTGCTGGGACAGCGCCTGATTCATGACTTGCGGCAGGCCAATTTCCACCAGCTGATCCAGAGTCCCAGGGGAAGGATTTGGGGAGTGGTCGGGCGTCTGACTGCATTCTGATGTCCATGTTGGACGACAACCAAAAGAGCCACGCCCTGACGGTCCACCCAGTCGATTCTGTCAGCGGCATGATCCGTTTGCACATGGCATGATGCCGATCCCCATGACTTGGAGTGATGCTTGGCTAATACAAGGGTGTTGCAGAGTGAGAGAGGGCACGGTTTGCAGCGGGACTGACGTTTCCCCGTCCGGCGAAAGCGTCTTGTGTATCAGAGATGCGGGACGGTGTGCCTTGTTCCTTACACCATGATGACTGAACATATTCCCCGGCACTTGGTGCGATACTCGTACTCGCATTATATTCGGATAGCTGTCATACCGTGCAACCAGATCTCGAAGCCCCTGATATCCATGGTAGGCTTGATCAAGATGTGAACAGTGTGAGGGCAGAGTCATTCAAGACTCAGGAGCGTTGAAGGCGCAATCGATGGAGGTCCAGCTCGTCTGGGACAGCCGTCGATGGGCAAGCCTACGCGCCGAATTACTGGAGGCAGTGAATTGTCATTGGTGGAGGCATGACTCTTTTCCTTAACCCTGCAACAGATCACAGCACTAACATGATTAGCTCCGGGCATGCAAGGTAAGGCGCTGTGGCGCTCCCGGCGTGGAGAGACAAGAAGCACTCCTTGATCAGCCTTCTAAATTTCGAGAACATGACAAGTCAATGCCCGTGACGCAGCGTTGGCAACGAATCCCTGGCAACAGATCTTGCCCTGTGTCTGAGGGATCTTGGTAACACTTGGACGTTTGGTGCAATTGTAAGACTTGCACGACGAGTCGGGGATGCAGGCATGCTTGCGTCCGACCGGGTGCAAAGCAACATCCCTGACAGATACTTGTGTTCCCTGGCCCAACTTCAGATGCACGACAGCGCAGGACCCATGACACGGTCTCCCCCCTTCTGCGGTTTGTGGAGTGGATCTTGCAGGCAGCAAACTGCATCTAACCTTGTGCGCGGTAAAGTTTGCGATCTGGCATGGTGAGTGGTCGGATGCGTGCGGAGAAACGGTGCCAGGACTCGGAGTGCCCGTCGTAGTGTATTGCAAGTGCCATGCAAGTAATGCTTGATTGTCTTGGGAGCGTCTGATGAAACGGACCACGCCTGTACTTGCATAACTTTGTCGACGGACGATTGGGCATGCCGGTGGATGAGTTTCGGAGCAGAGGATAAACGCCAACGGTCGAAACGTAGAACCTCTGAAGAATGGTAAAGAAGCGTGGCTTGCTCGAAAGAAGCTCAGAGATAGATTGCTAACGTCGCTGGCGGCCAAGAACATCCGTGACCCAGCGGACGCTATCGAAAGTCGCGCTTTCTAGCGTCCTTTGAGATAGCAGTGACCCATGTTCTTTGGTTTGCGCCGTATAGGTGACCATGACTCTGTACTTTTGAACAAGCAATTTCGTAATTGACATGTGAAGCATTCTGGACCGAGGGATAGGTGATCACTGACTATCGTCATCTGCTATGCTTGGTTTCGAATCTATTGACATGGAAACTCGTATATGGCAAATTACTGCCGCGTGGCTCAGTGTACGTGCAGTACGAGGGCTACTACATTGAGCTCATGGTTCTGGTACCTGTGGTACATCCTGTCAAGGGGTATAGTCCGTGTGAATGCCTCAACGTCTTCCGCCGCAGGGAATGATTCATGTCATGTCCGTATATCAGCATATGCCCGAGCCTGTCCTGTGAAGTCGGAGCACCGTCTTGTACGCAGTTTGCTAGTCAGCAGCGTCTGTGCTGCATCGAATTTGACATCTGGCTGTCGTAAGTTACAGCGGGATGTGGGGGTCAGGACGTGCGTGTGGTAGGGCGACAGGATCGGAGCAATGTCCTCCCATGCTGTCATGACTGTGATAGTCGGACCGTGGATGATTCCATTCGTGTTTTAGCCATGTTGGTTATAGGGATGAAGGATTGGGTTCATGGATTCAGGACTTGACATATCAACCACCTGCCTGTTCGGTGCTAACCTTCATGTGCGCACGTCTAGAGGCACGAACGGTACGGCTTTGACCTGCATTAGTTCATTGTTGTCTGTGACGCCTGTCCCAGTGGTTTGCTGTTGCGAAAAATGATGAAATGCTGCCGGGACAGTGTTTCTGATTGGACGCCATGGGGTGCTCTCAAAGTGCAGTGAATCTGCCTCCAACCATGTCTTCCCCCACACACACCATGACCCTCCCGCAGGCCAGTCCCCTGTCCCCTGATCGCCGCATGCACAATGACAACATGTGCTGTGATCTTTGGGTTGACCTTTCATGAATCCCAAACCTGTGCCACAAGATTGCTGCTGCCAGATGACCGTTTCGACCACCACCTGCCCTAAAAGGTTCCTTGACCGCCCCGAGCCGCAACAAGACCCACCGGGCCTTGACATTCGACGTCGGACACGATGAAGATCACTTGCCCACGGCCACATCTTGATCCTACGACGATCATTTGGCAGGGGCTCCGACCAAGCGTGTTGGCGCCGCAATCAATATTCAATATCGCAATCAATATTCATTCCCGGTGAACACACGTTCGTCACCAACGAGCCAAACAACGCGCTTTGATTACTGTTCATTCTCAAATTGGGTCATTTGTTAAATTATTGTGCCGCGTTGATTAGCATGCACTGATTCTATCTGACTACCAATCGTGCTCTCATGTCGTCCTCAGCACTCCGTTTGCTATTGGGGTATATCATTCTGCCCATAGTGCCAGACGCAAACGCCATAGAATGCACCGTCCCTTTCGTATATCGATAAAAAAGCTTCCAAAGACAAGCCAAGTGAGCACAGGTCGGTCGGCAGAACGAAAGTGGAAAACGCCTGGCTAAATTGATAGTAATCACGTCTCGCCGAAAAGAGGTTCCAATAAAAGATGTTCGTTCGTATTCGCGTTATCGTATCGCACTCTAGGTCGTCTCCGATGGTGTCCCGCACCAGACGTTCGAGTATCGTTAGCGGTAGTGATGGTGGATATCCTTGGCCGTGCCGAAGGGGGTTCGTGCATCTAGACGTCGAGGGTTGACCTCCGAGCATTTGCCGAATCAGACTGGCACTGACTGGGCAATCCTCGTATTGCTGTCAGTACATCGCAACATCAAGCCATCGGAGACACTTCGGGCTCGCTGGGGATGACAGGCGATGGTCTGGCTGAGTCGACGGGATGTACATCCGGCTTCTTGTCCTTTTCCTGAACACCCTGACCGCGGCAGAGCGGGCATGAGTTGCGACCCTTAGTCAACCACTGTCACATGTCAGTAAATTAATCAACGACCACCAAAGTCTGTCAATATACCTCATCGATGCACTCGCGATGGTACAGATGTCCACAGTCCGTCAGCTTGCGTGCTTCCTCCTCCTTCTCAAAATCACACAGGCAGACCAGGCATCGCTGCTCAGGGGCAAGCTCGATACGCTCATCAGACTCGTCGGCAAATGCAACAAGGACTGGCTCGTTCTTGTCGTTGGCGCCGACTCTGATCTGATAGAGCCCACCAGCTGAAGCCACATCGTTCTCAGTCGCAACAGGAGGCTTGGCCGGACCAAGCAGAGTCGACAGAAGCATCATGTCTTCGTACGTTGGTGAGTCAGTGAACAGGCTTGGCGTGGTAAGAATAGGGTGATTCTCAGGGTAACTACCCCCGAGCACATAGATGATCCAGCTGCGAGTGTTGTCCGACGGCACATTGCCATCGGGCTCCACAAAGCCATTCCTACGCGAGGCATATCCGCTGTTCCTGCGCTCTGCGTCACTGGCACGACGAGGACGAGTCGGACGGGTACGGGCGGGTGTGCTCTCCGTCGTGGTCTCGAGAGTCGTAGTAGTGGTGGTTCTGATGATGCTCTCGCGTCGGGCTGTACCACTGAAGCTAGACCTGCGTGAAGTTGGAACGGTCGGCGCAGGGGTGTTGCTCCGAGAGTTGACCGTGGACAAGTTGGGGCTGGCGGGTGTAGCAGGAGGTGGTCGAGGCCAAGAGGCGAGTTCGGAAGCGACTGAGTGAGGCCTGGTACCTTCTGGTGACCTATGGTGTCTCTGGTTGTCGTAGCCAGAAGGAAATCGGCTAAGTCCACTCATAGAAGCTCGCCTACGGTGACTGAACCTGGTTCCATTCTGAGGACCACGAAGGCCGTCCGAGATCTCCGAAGCTAGGTTGTTGGCGTTGAAAGGCGTTGTGGGAAGCGTAGAAAGCGCGTCTAGGAATGGCGGGACACCAGTGTCCTCTGATCCACCAACGTTGGCGTTGGGCGACACGGCTCGAATTCCCACGATGATGATGGGGACCATGCGGTTGTCGCCATTCTGCTGAGCCTGACGAGAATTGCGGGTCGCCGTTGGGTTGAACCTGAACATGCGGAAGAAGTTCAACGGTGGCTGGCCCGATCCCGGCGCAGCGCCTTCCTGGGCCTGAGTACCCTGTCTCAGCGCTGCGGCCAATCTTCCGCTTTCGAGCGACTGGAGGAAGCTGTCGAAAGTGCCGTCATCACCATCACCTGCCGTGCCCCTAGCTTCGGCCATGGACTGCTCGCTACCCTCTAGAAGTGTGGCAGCTGTCGCAGCCGCTGCAACCGAGAGCAGGCGGGACAACAGTGCAGTGCTATCCTCCCCCGGCTGAATGGGGGATCTCCTTCTCCTACCCAAAACGTTGCTTGTTGCAGCCGCAGCCGATTGTCGTTGAGATCGCAGTCCGAGGCGGTCTGCAATACCACTTGGTATGCGCATGCTCGATCGGCGGGAGGGGGATCTTTGCGTGGCAGGACCAGAGGCGGTAGAAGAAGTCTGGGTGAAATCGAGATCAAGGTCGGGGAGATCTACATTAGGCAATACGATATCTGTCTGCTGTCGAGAAGATGTGTTGCTCGACCGAGCGGCGGAGGCACCCCGCTGCTCCGACGGCCACAGGTCTTGGTGGTGAGCTGTGGTGGCATTTCGCCTTCCGCGTGGAAACAGACTTTGAGAGGCATCGAGGAATACAGAGTGTCGTGAAGGTCTTTGCAATCGTGAAGATAGTGAGGGTCGTGCTGAGTGATCGTGGTCGTGAGTGCTTGACTCGCGTGAAGGTGCCGATTGCTGCTGGATCAGCTGTGAGAGCCTATTCACGGAAGCTGGTCGCGGTCGATTTGTGCGCGGGCGAGGTGTAGCGTGGGCAGTTTCGAGTGATTCAGACGGGCGAACGGCGCTCGAACGTCGCCAGATGGTGCTCCGACGCCTTGTCTGCGAGTCTGAGTGTGCGTTGCCGGCCTGCGGCGTCTGGGATGAAGCGCTGTTGCCCATGGTCGAGGAATTAAGAGTGAGAGTCGAGGTGGAGAGTGGTGAGGCGGACGTTTGATGGAGTGAAGGAGAAGAGAGGAGAGATGGCGGGAGAAATAGCAGTAGAAAAGGTGATGCAAGCTGGCGGTTGTCAGTTGTCAGAGGTGGTCAAGGTGTGCGTGCATCATGTTCAGGCGTGTCACGAGACGAAACAAGACGAGCGTGGCTTGGCTTGATGCACCGAGAGACAACCAAAGATTCTGCCCAAAATTGTCTTCAATTTGCCAGAACCATTCCCTGCTTGACAGCTAAATTCACCTGGTTTCACTTTGTCGCAAATCACGTTGGCATTCCATACAGTCGCAGGACAACTCAGGATCTGCCGGCGATCTCGTCCAGCTCCCAGCGTGAGACGCCTTTAAACGACAACGACCCGCGCCGCATTGCGCGCCTCTACCGGTCTCAAGGTCAGGCGCCAACTGTTACCGGAAGCCACGCGAACAAGCAAACATTTTCTTTCCATTGTGGCAGAATGGACAGCATTGCCTCGGATAACACACTTTGACTTGTCTGCACTATTCTTGTGGGATTGTCAATAGCTTCCTGCATGTCGCGTCACCTTGTCTTTGCCACGATTTGAGACAGGGCCGGGCAAAGAATGAGACTCTGAGACATTTCTCCCTTCCTTCTGCCAGACATGCGTCTGACAGCCGACTTCGCTCCTATATGGGAGATTGTCGAACCAAAGACGACCACCACTCCTGGTGCTGGTGGCGCCGCTCTCCGTCGGGGTAAGAAGCGCTCTAGAAGCAAGCAGAGCGAGGAAGAAGCCGAGCAAGAGGAGAGACAATCGTCTCCAAGGCCTCGCGTGCGAAGCAGATCACGCAGCCGAGTGGATGTCAAGGATCAATATTATGTCGCGGGATACGATCCAGATCAGCCTCTGCCTTCCGCTTCTTTTCCTCACTCGCCGATCCCGAGCAAGCGTGGAGTCCCATCTCAATTTGAGAGCGAAGATGCATTCGCTAGTCTTAATCCACCGCTTCAAGTCACACCGCCGTCGCAACAGGCTGAGCAGTCGTCACTCCAGCGGCAGCATGTCTCGGTCATGAATCAAATATTGCACATCAGCCTACTTCGAGGAGACTATCATCGAGCCGGTCAAGCATTCAGTCTCCTGCTTCGTGCCGCCCCTAGTAAGACTAATATCAATCTTCGCACCAATGGCAACTGGGGGATTGGAGCGGAGATATTACTTCGACAAGGCAAGAACAATCCGCGGCAAAGACCTGGCCACAGGACGTTTGCGCACGATGATAACGATTCGTTCGCATTGCCATCATCTCCGCTTCAAGCTGATGTAGAGGAGAGCAATACACCTTTAATCTCGTCCGACGGCATAGCAGCCGCGAAAGCATACTACGAAGCTCTCATTCTGCAACATCCATTCGACAAACTCAATCCTCACTCTACCGATGCTCGCACCTTCTACCCAGCTCTGTTCAGTCTTCTGATCTATAATGCAAGTGAGGGCGCGAAAGCTGCTCTTGCACGCCTGCCCCCACCTTCGGATCCCTCTTCAGACAGCGAAACCGACCAGTCAGATCAGGATAACGAGAGGCAAGCAGCGACTATCGATATCAAGCGCGCAGAATTGTCAAATGCCAAAGTCATCGCAAGACAGATCGACGATGTACTTGTCTCGCCTCCTTATGATCGTTTCGTACCCCTGCTTAGACTGAGAGGCATGGTCGCATTGTGGGAAGCAGATATATGTCAAGCAGTAGCTAAAGGCGAGGGACATCACGAAGGCTCGAACTTAGCAAACGACATGACGACAAGCGCAAGAAATACAGCGAGAGATGCTTTCCGACGTGTCATCAGTCACGGAGGAACATTGCCAAACGGATATATACGACATGCAGAGTAAGAATGTTTAGACTTTGATGTGATATCTTGAAATGCATCGATGTGAGTATGGTCTCGCTTCACCGGTGTCGGCTCAATCTCTATACCCACAGCTCTTGGAGCATCGTCAATACCGCATGTTGAATCACATAGCTGGAACCCCCGTACACCAGGTCTGTCAGCAGGTTCCAGCTTCAATGAAAAGTACTTGAGACCGGCTGTAACTGCACTGAGGTAGGTACTAGAAAAGACATCGATATTGATTGCCAACGGACAAATTAGTCTTCATATAGTCTATTAGCTGTTCCTTTTAGACAATCAGCTGTGTTGTTATTTCCACCTAGGTCAGCGATCCATCATGTGCCAATGTGCCCTATCTCTAGTACATGACAGTTGGCCCCTCGATACCTAGTCTGTTTTGATCGTCTGCTCGACCACCTGTTCCCGATCGCTGCTGTTTTCTTACAGGCAGGGTAGGGTATACGGCTGTGCTAGCATTTACATGCTGTGAGACTCGAGCTTCATTGACCTGCTCTTGCAGTATTTCCTCATGCTGGAGACACTGTCGATAGTGGCTGCAACTTCAACCGACCCCGAATCTCCTCCATGTTCACTGCCCTCCAACCTAAGCCTCTTTTCCCATCCACGTCCTCTCTGCAAGGACACCACAGCTCCTCTATCCCTGCTCGCTCCACGCACCCCAAAGCCTTCTCATAATTCGTACAAAGCTGATCCACCCCATGCGAGTCATCACTCAACGTACACCTGCCGCCCATCCCATTCCACGCCTCCAAAATCTCCCTCCTAGGATAAACATCCTCCAACCCCTTCCTCAACGCCGCCGTATTCACCTCCAACACTCCTCCATACCCCCTCACGAACCTCAAATTCCTCTCCACCCTCTCCCACACCCTCTCCCACACCCTCCAATCCCGATCCCTAACCCCCACCTCCGCCTTCAACCTGACCAAATCAAAATGCGCCACCACAGGCGGCCTCATCTCCTCCAGCATCTCCAACTGCTCGTCAAAAAACCGCTCAGCGAGCCCCTCATACCCACCCCCCACCACCTCCATGGCCCTGACAAACTCCTCATCCGTAAAATCAATCGGCACCCCAGCCACATGATGATTACTCCCCAAGAACAAATCAAACTCATACCGCGCCCTCAAGTCCCGCATGATCTGCACCGTGGCCTCGCTGATCCATTCCCCCTCGAAGCCAATGAGGACGTTGATCTGGGACGCGAATTCGCGGCGCAGACGGCTCGCTTCGGCGTAGTACGCGTCGAAGACGGCGAAGAGGGTGCCGTGCGTGAGGACGAGGGGGTGCGACTCTTCGCCGGGGTAGAATTCCGGGGGGTGGCGCGGGATGTGCTCGGTTAGGCAGATTGTGGTTAGGCCGTGGGAGATGGCGGTCGTGATGATTTCGCGGAGGGTCGAGGTCGCGTGGGTGCAGAACTGGCCCGAGTGGGAGTGGGTGGTCCAGAGCATCGTGGGAGTGGGAATGGAAATACTTGGTCAATTTTGCTTGGGATTATGGGGTGAGGAGGTGGAAGAGGAGGATGGTGGGGGCGGTGATGTTGCTTGATAGTGGGGTTTACTGATTAGACTTCTACATCTCAGAGTTGGCATCTTTCCCTTCGTTTTTCAAGGGGGAATATCAAGATACAAAGAATTATCACTCTCTGAACGAGGCATTAAGCAGAGGTAACATATCGTCATCAAGCCAGGGAAGTAGTCGTACAGACAAGTACATGCACGAGGGAAGATTCCAAGACAGCACTGAGTAGAACATCATGAATTCGCTATTTTCAATCTACTATTCACAACCATAATCTTTACCACTCCAAAGGCTCACCCTTCTCCTCACCCCTATTCGTCTTCGGCACCGGCGCAGCCTTAATCTCGACCGGTTCTTTCCGGTGACGACTCATGTACCCGGTCCCTGCAATCCAGGGATACTCTGTCCACTGCTTGATCTCATACTTCTTGATTTTGTCCTCCATCTGCATCGTGAGTCCAATTTCGTCGAGGCCCTCGACCAAGCAGTGTTTCCTGAACCCATCGATCTCGAACTTAGCTAGCTCCTTGCCGTCTGCGTTCTTGACCACTTGACCGGGCAAGTCGACCTCGATCTCGCGTCCAGCTTGCGCTTCCTCGAAGATGGCTTTCAAGGCTGCCTCGTCCGTGATGCGAACGGCCACCATTCCGTTCTTGAACATGTTGTTGTAGAAAATGTCGCCGAAGCTGCTGGCAATGACGCACTTGATACCAAAGTCGAGGAGGGCCCAAGGGGCGTGTTCTCGAGAAGAACCGCAGCCGAAGTTGGGGCCTGAGGAGACGAGAATCTTGCTGTTGGTGTAGGGTTCTTTGTTGAGGACGAAGTCAGGGTTGGGGGTGTTGTCTTCGTTGTAACGCCAGGCGTGAAAGAGGGCAGAGCCGAGACCGGAGCGCTTGATGGTCTTGAGGAATTGCTTTGGGATGATGGCATCGGTGTCAATATTGGAGCGGTCAACGGGCGCAGCGATGCCCTTCAGTTGAGTGAACTTGGGCATGCCGAGGGAGCCAGAGGAGGGGGCGCCGGACTCGACAGCGTTGCCTTGCGAGGTTTCGTCGAGGTCCATGATCTCTTCAAGGTCACCGTCAGATTCGGGCTCTACAACTTCAGGCTCGAGATCTACATGGGATGGGTTCTTGCCAGTAACCTGCTGCAGGTTCTCGACTTTGCGGACATCGGCGAGCTTGCCAGCGATAGCGCAGGCCGCGGCAGAGGCTGGAGACATCAAGTGCGTGCGACCCTGAGCACCTTGTCGGCCCTCGAAATTACGGTTGGACGTCGAGGCGCAGCGCTCCTTGGGGGAGAGGATATCTGGATTCATGCCGAGGCACATGGAGCAACCAGCTTCACGCCACTCGAAGCCAGCATCGGTAAAGATCTTGTCCAGTCCTTCCGACTCTGCTTGCTTCTTAACCAGACCAGAACCAGGGACGATCATTGCGCGCTTGATGTTGGAGGCGACCTTCTTGCCTTGAACAATTTTGGAAGCAATCCTCAGATCCTCAATACGTGCATTGGTGCAGGATCCAATGAAAACCTTGTCGATCTCGATATCTTGCATTGACGTGCCAGCAGTCAGGCCCATGTATTCAAGTGCTCTTTTGCAGGCGTCCTTCTTGGCCGGATCCTGGAAATCATCTGGACCCGGAACTTTGCCAGTGATGGGAACCACATCTTGTGGTGATGTACCCCAGGATACGGTAGGGGCAATGTCCTTGGCATCAATATTGACCTCAATGTCGAACTTGGCGCCTTCGTCGGTCTTAAGGCTAGACCAGTATGCCACAGCCTTCTTCCACTCCGGTGAGTCTGGAGCTGGTGCCAAGGGCCTGCCCTTGAGGTAATCGAACGTTGTCTGGTCTGGCGCGACCATCCCGGCTCTTGCACCACCCTCGATAGACATGTTGCAAATCGACATCCTGGCTTCCATACTGAGACCCCGGATAGCCGAACCACAGAACTCGATGACAGCACCGGTACCTCCAGCAGTGCCAATCTGGCCGATGACGTAAAGAATGATGTCCTTGCTGCTGACACCAGGGGCAAGCTGACCGTCTACCTGGACCTTCATGTTTTTGCTCCTCTGAGTGGTAAGGGTCTGTGTCGCCAAGACGTGCTCGACCTCACTGGTGCCGATACCGAATGCCAGAGCTCCGAAAGCGCCATGTGTCGAAGTGTGGCTATCACCGCATACCACGGTAGTGCCGGGGAGGGTGAAACCCTGTTCGGGTCCAATGATGTGAACAATACCTTGACGTTTGTCGCCGAGGCCGAAGTATGTGAGGTTGTATCTCTTGACGTTGTCCTCGAGCGTCACGCATTGTGTCCTCGAGTCGTCCTCCTGAACAAACTGTGCAACATTCTTGAAGTTTTTCCGAGGGGTGGTGGGGACGTTGTGATCAGTCGTAACCAGTGTGCAGTCTGGTCGTCTTACTCCACGTCCGGCATTCCGGAGACCTTCGAAGGCTTGTGGTGAAGTTACTTCGTGGACCAAATGTCGGTCAATGTAAATGAGGTTGGTGCCATTTTCGTTCTCATCAACAGTGTGGTCCTGGAGGACCTTGTCGTAGAGAGTACGCGGGCCGACTACTACGCCGGGCATGATTTTGAAGTAGAAATGTGCTGTAAGAGAGAGGCAGAGGAGGATGAAGTGAGGATGAAAATGGGCTATGCTGGGATTGCGATGATGTTTCTTAACCTTGTCTTCATATGCCCATCCCACACAGCCGATATCGCACGCCGATAACGGAGGAGCTGCAATCCAATCAGAAAAGAGCTATTTTGTTGCTACCCCACAAGCTCGAATCATGTCGGCTGTCGACCGAGGCAGCCGATTCATAGCGGGGCAAGTGTACCAGCTGTAAACCCTTATGTCAAGCAAATTCACTGAAGCATACATGTCGACTTTCGTTTCCATTCATTCCCCGTTAGAGTCATTGGCCCGAGCTGGGCATCACTCGAGCAAATTTAGTTTCACCCAACCCTGGCAGAACTACTGGAGGAAGTTGTAGGGCCCTGGCGGAAATGGACTATCAAGCTCCACATCGGCAGGTATATATTGGCAGACCTTGGCGGCATGGCAGCTTCATGAGAGCTATGGAGAACCTCCACTCATCCAGTCTGGCCTTGACCATACACGTCCAAAGCGCGAATCAGTATTTCATCACACGTCACGTCTGATACTGACGCATCTCATGCAATGGGTTCAACAGCCTGCACTTGCAGGTATGGAATTAGCTATCTCCATCTGGGAAGATTATCCTGGGAGAAGATGAGCAACGCAAGGCTATGCCTAACCCATAAGCCAGCGAGCCCCACTGCGGTCTGAAGCCCTACCAACTCAAGTGTCAGACGATCTTCCCGCAGTGGACCCCTCCACACAAGCCAGAGGTTGATAATGGTGAAATTGGTTGTCGACGTGACCCTACCTGTCTCATCAACCTCGATGGACAATAGTTGTAGCTTGTGAAGGATCTTCAAGACTTCTCCGACTTGAGGGCGAAGCGGCTTTTCTGGTGGAAATGTCGCCTTCGATGGCTCGAGCAATCCTGTCCGCGCATTGAATCTTGGTAGTCGATGTCGCGGGCAGGGGACGACATGGAATAATTGCGGAGCCGAGTAGATGAAGTTGAAGATCTGAGGTATGAGAAGCAAGAGTAACGTCTTACTGAAGTGTCCCAGTATACCGATGGTGGCGAAGATGATGCCGGCAAAGTAGCAGTAAGTATCTCCAACAAACACTTTAGCAGGATACCAGTTGTGCTTGAGAAGCGCGAGAGATACGCCAATGAAAGGCAGAAGGAGGTACAGAGAGAACAGGTGGGTGTTGGTGGCTGGATGGGGATTGTTAGTAAAAGGCCAGAGATACAGAATATCGTTGTACACGATCAGCCCAGCTATGACGATAGATTGGGCAACTTCAATCCCGTTGACCCCAGCAATGATGTTGATGCTATTTGGACAGAAGATCGAGATTGCTGACATGTACAGATAATAGAATCCGCCTGCGAGCGTTAGTCGACCACTGCGAGAACACAGCTATATACTTACCCAGATCTAAAAGTTCTCCAAGGTACGGCCGGAGTGGTGTTGGAACAACAACGTGGGTCACCCCGTAGTCAACAAAGTAAAGACCCAGAGTCGGTAGAGAGGCAAAGGCAGGGATGAAGAACTTGTGTCGCCAGCGAATATCGAAAGTATCATCCACTATTCCGAGGATAATGACCGTGGCGATCGTGCCATATGCGAAACCGTACGGGGCAAGCTAAGCATTCAGTCAGCTCTGGTTGATTTAACTTGAAACATCCGAGCTTACCCTCTCTAATGGGAACCGATGCAGGAAACGACCTGTCTCGACTTGCGCTGGGCCTGATACTACATCCTTACTTCCTTCCCCTGACGTGGCGGCAACGACATCTCGTTTGAAAGCGAATGGAAGAAAGACTACCATGGCCAGTAGATATACAAGAGCACTGACAAGGCCCATCATCTCGGGACTAAATTTCGGATCAGTTGCTACGTAGACCTTCCCTTAATGGTGAACACTTACATTTCGATGGCGACCTTCTTTGACATGTCGCGACCTTTCAAGCCCGCCTTCATGAAAGCGCCTCCTGTCCATCTGATGATAGAGTACGTGAGGGTGAAAGCGACGCCACTCAACGCCATTGATGCATATATAGGCTCGCCATCGTCGTTCCATGACCTGATCAGTACGGCCAAGCAAGCCGCGGAGCATGTTGCAAGCGACAATGCTTCTGTGGTGCTCAGCTGTCCAGACATAATTTGTAGGTCCTGCAGGGGTCGCAAGGTATTGACTAACTCTATTGCCTTCCTCAAGGCGCAACAACCGAAGAACAAATCATGTTATGGACAGTTGATGAGAGCTGTCAACATGGCCTCTCGCCAGGCAACTTTTGATGCAACGTCGGCATCTCGGCTCAACTTGCCAGTGCATCACGACCGCCGTCTGCATCAAATACACCTTCGGAATAATCCTATCAGGCCGTGAAGAAGGACAAATTCTTGACTATAGTCTGGTCGATAGAGCTTAATGACCCCACTCGGAAGATAAACACACGGCACACGGTCAATGGCGACAGATGGGAGCTTCCATCGCTTCAGCCATGGACACCAGGATCTCGTATTGGCAATTGACTACAACTTCTATGGCACTCGAGTTGTGACGGCCTCTTCTGACCACAAATTGAAAGTCTGGGATCGCAAGGACGATGGCTGGATAGCTGTTGATACCTGGACTGCGCACGATGCTGAAATCACAGATGTGAAATGGAATGGACCATTCGTCGGTGAGATAATCGCCAGTGTTGCAGAGGACGGACTTCTTCGTATCTGGCAAGAAGATCTGTTGGAGTCACCAAATTCTGGACGGCGATTCAAGCGCATATATGAGCAGCCTTCGGCTAGCAGGGTCCCATATATGTCCGTGGACTTTAAGAACATTGGCACTGAAACATATCTTGCAGTCATTTCGAGGGATGGCCAATTGACCGTCTGTGAGCCTATCGACCATGATGATCTCTCAGATTGGCAGATTATGTGGCAAGACTATCTTTGTAAGACACCATCTAGAACGGACGAGACCGGCTTCTGCGTCTGTTGGCACCACGAAAAACTACCTGCATGGCCTGCCATTCTCTCTGGTCTCGATCGAAAGAGCCTATCCCTCGCTGTATCAATTATGGATACTGTCAAGGTCTTTCGCACTGACAAGGACCGTAAGTTCTACACTGCCGCCGAACTCACAGGTGCGAGAGGCCTCATTCGGCATGTCGCATGGGCAAATGGTTCCATGAGAGGATACGATGTGATCGCCACTGCAAGCAAAGACGGCTTCATCAGAGTCTACGAACTTCATACTCCCGGCGCAGCAGATCTCAATACCACGGCAGACGCCCAGAAAAGCGGGGAGACAAACGCACACAGACCGTCAGTCAGCAATGCAGTCAGACCAGCGAGGTCCGGCATTGGTGCTGGTCTTGCTGGGGGATCACGTGGTGGACGAAATGACGATGAGAACAGGCCGGGCAAGGCAGTGCAGGACGTCAAATTGGTTGCCGAATTAACTGCTCATGAAGGTGCTGTCTGGAGGGTCGGCTTTTCACAAATGGGCGACCTCTTGGTCTCCACCGGCGATGACGGACTCGTGCACGTATGGAAGAAGGACATGGAGCAGCGATGGATTCAGTATGCCGAGATCGACGCGACCAGACAAGATTGAGGAAGGATAGCATCAGTTGGAAAGTCTTCTTATTCAGCGCTTCTTGATCACGCCTCAGCATGAAGACTGACTCATGAGACGGCTAGATACCGAAAAGAAAGGTGCGAAAGTCTCAAGACAGCATTCCAGGAAGCTACAGATCCAGGAGGAGGAGAGACAGCAGTGAGGGCCGAAATCGGCTTAGCGTGCCAAGACGACATTCTGGCGCGTCAAGCTTCGTGCATTTCTCGAGTAAACAAACCCTCCACAGCTCAACATCTCTACCGAATCGCGCCGAAAATTGCGACCCGCACAAGACTTTCAATACTCATATACTCGCTTGCACTGGCATTGATAAATCACTTTTGCAATGGCTCCGCGAACGCAAGTGGTCACCGAGGAAATCTCCCTCGCCGACTTCGAAACGGACCCCAGCATCGAAGTAGAACCTAAACGCCCCGTCATCAACAGAGCGGTAGCAAAAGCGCCTAAGAAGCGAGGTGTTACCATGAAGAAGACGCGATCGCCGACAACAACAACCGCGAAAAGCGCATCTGCGCGCCAGGCATTGAAAGACAGGACCAACATCAAGGACGCGACCGATGCGGAGCAAGACGAAGAAGAGACTGTCCCTGTCAAAGCGAAAAGCAGGAAGGCGTCTGCGCGGGCGCAAGAAGACGATGCAGAGCCAAAGCCAAAGAAGGCCAGGAACTCCAAAGCTGCTGCATCGGAGGGATCCAAGAAGGCTGCAAAGGCGCGGACCGCAAACAAGCGAGCAGCTTCGCCTGAGCCTATGCGCGTCATCCCAGAGACGCAATCAGTGCAAGACATTTCAGAGTCTATCGAGGTCGAGACAGAGGGAATGGAAGTGGACGAGCCAGAGACAAGGCAAGAACCAGAACGCATGATTGCGCGCGCGCGGTCCTCATCACAGCAACGCCAAGCGCCTTCATACGCCATTCCCTCGCGCGCACGGTCGACTTCACAGCAGCCGCGATCTTTCTCCAGGGAGGGAAGCGCAGCACTCGCCGAACGACGAATGGCGGACGGGGAGACGAGGCGCAAGCTGGCCGACATGACATCCAAGTACGAAGATATGAGACTCCGCTATGAAAGTCTTTCAGAGCTTGGTTCTAGCGCGGCGGAGAGCAGTTTCGACAAGCTGAAGCGCGCAACAGAGCAGCGAGCCAAGGATGCAGCTGACCTGATCGCATCGCTCAAGAAGGAGCTGTCTGAAGCGCGCAAGTCAACGTCTACGAACAATGCCGAAAACGCGAAGCTCCACACTCAGCTTAACACGTTACAGTCGTCAAACGAGCAGAAGCATGGCGAAATCAAGGAACTGAAGACTACCCTTGCGGAATCACAGAACGAGGTCAAGTCGCTTACAGCAAAGCTGGAGGCAGCACGTGAGGCAGCTCGGAAAGCAGCTACAGAGGCAGCGAAGGTGCCTGGGAGTGCCATCAAGAGCCGGGACCACTCTGCGAAAAACAACCTTCTATCCGGCAACTTGGACAGTACCAAGGAGGCAGCTTTGAAGGAAGAGTTGTACAGAGATCTGACGGGTCTGATCGTCAATTCTGTGAAGAGGAAGGATGGCGAGGACGAGTACAGCTGCATTCAGACTGGTCGAAACGGAAGTAAGTTTCCCGGAGTCCGTGACTGTAATACGGGAAGTCGTACTAACAACATTTTAGCCCTTCACTTCCACCTATCGGTCAGCAACGATGCTTCACAGATGAACCCCAAGACGCCGAGCGGCCTCAGCTACGAAGACGCAGAATTTGCCTACGAACCGTTCTTCGACGAGGGAAGAGACAGGGATCTGATCGACATTCTACCCGATTACCTGACTGAAGAGATTTGCTTCCCGAGAAGTCACGCTGTGCGATTCTATACCAAGATCGTGGATAGCATGACCAAGAAAGTAGTTATTGAGGACGAATAGGGGGATGAGGGCGAGCACTGAGTGTTTTTATGTGTTCATGACTGGTGGAGGCTTTTCTGTAAGAAAGACGATGGCATTTGCCCGGCGTTGGGCACGATGAGCGATTGTATGATGACTTCCTTTTACTGTTCCTTCAGCTTCTTGACAAGGCATCCTTCCCGTACTAGGGTTCAGGATCACTCCTTCAATACCAATCGTGTCATAAATTCATTGTCCATTCTATCCAACTGCACAAGACGCGTACGAGCGAAGTCATCGCGAAGCTCACTCCACCTCGACCAATTCCCTCTTAAACCCTTTGATCTCCCCATCATGATCATCAAACACCCCCCCACTAAGTTCCATCTCATACTCCAAATCCGGTCCAAACTCACAATAAAGCGCCTCGGGATCACTCGCCATCTTAAACGTAAACCTCGCCGCCTCATCCGGCACGAGCACCTTCTCCAGCCCCTCCCTGCACGACGCTTCCACCCTCAACTGCACCTCGCAGCTCCTCTCCATAAGGCAATACAGATACGCCGCCTCATCTACCGTCCCGCCCACCGTGAGCAGCCCATGGTTCCTTAGCACCATCCCTTTTCCCCTGTCCCCCAGGGCGCGCGCCAACCTCTCCCCCTCCTCCTTCTTCAACACCACGCCCCCGAACTCCCCGTACAGCCCCTGCGCCTCCCCATAAAAATAACACACGTCCTGATTAATCATCTCCAATTTCCTTCCAAACGCACTCCACGCCTTCCCGTGCACCCCATGCGCATGGCACGCAGCGTTCACATCCGGCCTTGCCTCGTGCACGGCTGCATGTATGAGGAACCCCGCTGCGTTGGCGGGACGGGAGAGGTTGCCGCCCACGGGCACGCCGGAGGAGTTGACGAGCACCATGTCGGAGGCGCGGAGCAGGCCAAAGTGTCGCCCCAACGGGTTCGTCCAGAAGCAGGTCGGGAACTCCGGGTCGCGCAGGGAGATGTGCCCTGACATGCCTTCTGTGTAGCCTTTGCGGGAGAAGACGCGGAAGGCCCCGGCCATGTGGGAGAGGATCTGGGTGCGGTGGGTGGCGAAGGTGGGGTGGGTGGGGATGCCGGGGAGGGTCGCGCCTTGGGAGATGGCGGCGAGGGCGGATTTGGATTCGACGTCGTCGGTGGGGGTAGTCTTGGGATTGGTGGGAGCCAGGGGAGGGGTCAGGGCGGAGGGGGCCATTGTGGTGAGTTGGGTGCGGTTTAGCGGGGGCGTTGAAGGGGGGAATTGAGGTTAGGTTTCTATGCCTGAAGAATGGTACAAAGAGATCGAGAGAAGAATAGCCTAGATAGAATGATCAAAATACCATCGGAAATACTTATCTAAACAAGAATGGGTGGTGGGGTTGGGATCGGCTGAACGATGTCGGGTTTTGAAGCTGCAGGCGGGGTCGAGACCTATGCATCCATCAACGCAACGGATGTACTTCCGAAGCAGGTATAACCCTTTCCAAGGAAGAAATGACCGCTAGATGAGAAGCAAGGGAACATATAGACTTCCAATTGGACGATCACTCCTGCAGGCTCTGGCTCAATGCCTCCTGATCAGACGTTCGAAAGATTGAGAAGATTGTGACACGAGCAGGAGAGGATAAGTAGAATGTATGCATGCGCTCTTGGATATCGTCATAAAATGCTAGTAATTACTCTACACCCAAAAATACCTTGTCTGGTCGGTATGATATTCAACGAAGATAGACCTGTTCCCCCTGTGACACCGGTAGGTCATCCCGCATAAATCTCAGCATGACAGATCCGTTTAGGGTCTCAAATGCTAGTGAACATCTCCAGAAGAATCGTTGTCCCACCAAATGAAGTAATGGCTAGCCAGCTAGCCTTGTGAGAAATGGACTATATGTATCCTCCCTTGACACGGGGATGGATCTCCTCCTCCGCGACCATCATCCGCTTGTATTGCTGCAGCTCGTTGACGTTTCGCTCCCACTCGGCATCTGCAATGGCCTTCTCTTTCCTGCCTGCTCGTCGGTTCTTGATGCAGCAGAAGGCGATGAGCAGGACGAGGATGGCTGCCACGGAAATGGCAGCGATGATGATACCGATCTTGACACCTTGTGAGAGGGCGTTGAATCTGCCATTGACGCCACGAGGCTTGGAGAGGTAGTCGGCGACTGTCGAATTACCACTGCTCAAATTAGTTTGCTGCTGGAGCTCGGCTAGAAAGATGATACTTACGGAGTGACCTGGATACTCTGCCACGAGCCTGACCGGTCGCCATAGGTGTACTCCTTGCCATTGGTGAAGTCTTGCACTTCAACAGACCTGACAAGCTGCACGAAGGGTGCCTTGGACCAGTCGGCCAGACCACCTGCCCATTCAACCGTACCCGTCGCGTTTTCCATAGGCACCCAATTGCCAATCTTGACTTGCATAGGAGTTTGTGGGTATCTGTCGCCTACAGTTGTGTTCTTTGCTTTGGGATCGTCAAAGGTGAGAGTGCGGACGAGGTTGTCGTCAATGTAGAATTCGGTCTTCTCTTGAGTCCAGACAGTGGTGTAGTTGTGCTCTGCCAGAGCATTGTCAATTGGGTGCCATACGTCTCGGTTGTAGGACGAAATGTCTGCCTTGCCGAAGAAATTGGTCTGAACGTGTGTAGAGTTTCCACCTAGCCATTCCCAATCGATTTCGTCGCGGTCTGCCGACTCGAGCACAATGGAGCTCACAACACCAACGCCAGAAGCGGCCTTCATGACGACAGAGACTCTGCCCCAGAAGATGTAGAAGTTGGAGGCGATTGTTGGGCCCTCTCCCTTACGAGAGATAGTGAATTGTGCGCCATCTGGTGAGAAGTCGATTGGCTGAGCAGTTACGTTCCATACTTTGGCATCGGCGGCTTCCTTGGTCCAGTTGAAAGAAGCGAATGTGCCGAGAGCTGGGTCTGAAGGACATTCCTTCAGCAGAGGGTCGCAGTCGGTGAAAGTCTGAGCGAAGACAGAGGGGACAACGGTGAGGAGAGCGGCAGCGGCCGCGAGTCGAAAGTTGGCGAGCATAGCGGCTAGAGATTCGTGGTGAAGAGACTAGATCGAATGACTGGTTTGAATGAGCGTAGAAGATGCGCAGTGTGTGCAATGAGCGGATGCCGACCTCAAAGGGCTGGCGACAGTTGTACAAGGAATGACTGGAGTGAGTAGAACTCGAAGAAATGCTGGACGTGCGCGCGCGACGAAGAACGAGGTTGGATGGGGAAAAACGGCGAGGGAGATATGGATTGGCGGTCGAGGTGCCGCAGCACAGTCGTGTTGCATCTCAGCCAAGGGTCGGGCGTTTCAGATCCAGCCCAGTGCCCCTGATTCCAGATGCTCCGTGGATGCACAAGTCGAGATACGCGACCCACTTGTGCGCTAGAAGGCTATTTTGAACCATAAGAAATAATAATTTTAGCCAGAGACACCTACCTTTGAGATTGCTATACACTTACCTAACCACGACGTGCAGTCATCCATTCTTCGCGGGGCTATGCCAGAGTTTTGTCGGCTACCAGGGCCAGCCAGTTCAAATTAGGATCGACCGCCAACCAAGCGCAACTTGCTGTGATCTCCGGCGGCAAACCGCCTATCCGGCAGCGGCGACAACAACACGGTTTTGTATATCACGGTCCCAGTTTTGAGTCCAATACCATCATGATATACATCATTCCAGGAGACGAGCCTGATGGCTGTCTGAAGAAGCAAATTCAGTCCCTGCAGCAGCTCAGCTCTTAGGCTCGCGGTCCAAGCGTTGGTATTCACAGTGTCGTCACTGGTAAGTCATGATGCTGAATTGTACCTGAGCTCGCACATAGGAGTATATTTTCTGTGAGGAAACAAAACCTCTACACATTCACACCAGTTTGTCAAACTACTGCCATCTTCTTGACCTCAATACCACTCTCAATCACCAATCAATCAAAATGCCTCGCATCATGGCCCCACCGCCCTCGGGCGAGTTCAGCGTTGCGCTCCTCAAGCCATTCAATGGTAGGTCGACATGCGATCCAGTAACATCAGGGTAGCACGCTAATGCGAGCTCCCAGGCAAGCCTACACACACCATCCACATCACCGGCGAGCCCAACAGGCCCGCCACCATCCTGTCCAGCCACGATGCCGGCTCAGGCAACAAGACCGAGAAGACAGGGCAGATGTCAGCGTAAGTACTTCTGACCACGTGATCAGCCACAGCCACTGACACAATCACCAGGGACGACGTCCAGGAGCTCATGAGATTGACTTCGCAGCTCCGTGGTCTCCCCAGTGACGCGAGCAAGGACATCTACGGCGCAAACGTCAGGCTCGAGCTGCACACGTTCGAGATCAACTGGACGAACGCTGAGGACGACCCATCTGGAGACGTCAACTCGCTCGGCGATGAGTCGAAGCAGACCTTTAAGGATGTGGCTGACAGCATTGACGCTGCTGCTCGCACTTTCGCGAAGCAGGACAACCCCGTCTAAAGATTGTTTGCGAAGGACAGTCCTTGATGGCCAGTGACGTGGAGCTCCCGATCAAGGTAGAGCTTCAGTGATGGCCTTGATGACCTCAAAAAGTGAATGATATACCAAAATAGTATTGAATCAATGAATCAGTCGAGAAGACCGTCACAGACTGTATGTGTAAAGTGAATGATGTATTGATCTAAAACTGAGGTGTGGCCAAAAGTTCTTCAAATTTACCCAACGCTATGCACCTAACCAAGTCTTTCAACATAAACCACACTACCCAAGCTGCACATCTCCATATCTCCATCCACAACCTCAACCCCTCCCCTTCCCCCTTACAGTAACCACCCCAATTCCCCCTTCCACCTTCCACCCCTCCGCAGACAACGCCTTAACAACAGCAGGTCCTATCCTGCTCTTCCCGCCCTCACTATGCGTCCCTCTCCCCACCACGATCCTAAACCCCCTATCCCGTTCCGCCGCCCCAACCCTACCATTGATCCTTGCCTCTCCAAGCCCAGCCCACCATGCCGCCGTCTCGCGCTTCGCGATCCTGACCGCGTCCGCAACAAACGTCCCGTGCAGATCCAGCTGGTCGGCCGAGGACTGCGCCGCCACTTGGGCGTCGGCTGCCGCGCTGTTGTAGGCTGAGGCAGTGCTGGCTTGTTCGCGGGCGCGGTCGGCATAGTACGCTGCTGCGCCGCCGTAGAGGTGGTTGGAGCGGGAGCGGCGGTAGGCGGCTGCTGCTTGGGTGGTGAGGAGGCGGTGAGCTTCGCGGTGGGAGAGGGCAAGAGCTTGTGAGGAAGTGGGGTCGTTGCGGAGGAGGGAGGGGGAGGATGAGGAGATGGAGGACGAGTCGTCGTCTGAGAGCGAGAGGCTCTTGTATTGGGGAATGATGGGGCCGGATGAGGTGGTGACAGTCGGCGTGGCGAGGGCTCGGGCAAGAGCGTGGGCTGATGAGGTGGAGGGGTGAGTGAGTTGGATGAGAGCTGTGAGGTGAGCCGGAGATATGGAGGGGAAGTCACGGCCAAGTTCGACTGCGTTGGCCTGCACAGTCGTGTTGGACGAAGTGACCTTTGAGGCAGAACTTGCCATGTCGTCCAGGAGATGGCTGATTGTCTTTGGCACTGACGCGCCGCTTGAATTGTACGCTGTCTTCACGGTCTTATCTGATAGCTTGGTGTGAGTGACAAGGAATTGGACGTCCCTTTCGGCAGACTTCCATGCGGTCACGGCAGGCTGAGGATTACCCGAGGACGAAGGCAAAGAGTTTGATCTTCGGTCCTCGTAAAGCAGCTTTTGGTTTGCTCCTTTACGTTTCTTCTTTCGTCCGCGCTTGGCTGCATGATCCTCCGTGAAGGCGTCGATACCTTTACTGGGGACTGCTCCTTCGTGGTCGTCCGCATTCTCAAAACTGGAGATGTTGAGCAGCTCGTCAAGCGCTCTATGCAGGTTCGAGTCGCATTTCTTGAGAGTGTACTTGACAGTGAAATTGCTGACACTAGGTACGAGAGACTGCAACAACTCGATCTTGGTGTCGTCATCCAGATTCTCAGATACAGCTGCGTCGTCTACATGGTCGTTGGCGTGCGGACTGTTTGATGTGGCGCGTAGCTTTGACAAGCCATTTGACAGATTCGTCACATCTGTATCCTCGGATTCTGATGCGAGATGAGACGAAGAGGCAGGAGCATGTCCCGAAGGCGAATGCTCCGCAGTGCCAGAATCGGTAAAGTCAGACGCAGCCTGTTCTGCTTCTGCGTCGATCTTGATTGAATCGAGAATGGCCCTGGCTTCTGAAAGAGATTCGGTATTGGATAGATCGTAGTCTGAGATGATAGCCAGAAGAACAGATGTGTCCAGCGGAGGACAATATTCTGCCTACATATCGTTAGCTGTATTCTCCAACCCTAGCCCTTGCGAATTACCATACCTCTAGCTGGGAAAGCTGGTCACCCATGTCCGGGGTCGATTGGTAAGTATGCTGCTGTATGTTCTGAGGAGCGAGTGTGCATAGTCCGGTCTTTATAACATATCATAATGCCAATTGCCCGTGAATAAGAACGAGCAAACTGAACGTAGGTAGCCAGGGAGTTTGTCTGTTCTTCAAATCAAAGACATTCGGTGACGTGCGAGTGTAAAGTCAAAGCCAAGGCCTGTCAGGCATGACTCGCGAGCTCCGGGAGTCGGTCCATTGGCCGTGCGGGCAAGCGCAGAGCCGCCGTGTCAGGCTCATGCTTGTCCTCTGACTGGGAACATCCATCTGCCTGTCTGAATCGCTACACAGGGCGCACGAGCTCAAGAAACACCCGGAGACATTCTGTCGACACACAAGACTTACCCACAGCAACTACAGAGACCTCAGAACTATTCATTCACTCCTACAGACGTTGATGGCTGTCGCTAGTGGGCTGTGGCATGGACGGTCCACATAGGCCATTCGACGCTCCACGTTTGGTAACTACGTCGGCATCAAGGTAAATCGCCCTTGCACAATCGATAGCACTTTTTGGCAGTCTTTCGCAATCACATGGAAATTCGAGAGCCTCCTCGGCATTCAAAAATCCTTGTTCATCCACCCCACCTGCTTCATCCACCTTCTTCAGCTCCGCTCGCCGGAATGATCATTCACAGGACGACTCACCGCTGACATGTCACGAAGGGTTACTCGCTCTTCTGCGAGACTTGCAGCAGACTCATCCAGCTCAACTTCAGAAACACCTACGCTACCCGCCCCAGTATCACATTCACCGCCAAAACCATCGGCATCTACCCGTAAACGCAAAGCCGCTCATAACGATACTAGTCCTACCGAAGAAAATTCGACAAACAGAAGATCTAAGAAGATCAAAGTCGCTGAGCCAGAGCAGACACCGACAACCAACTCACGACCTAAGAGGCAGAAGAAGGCGCCGGCATCAGAACCAAATCCGGCGGCTATGTCTTCTGGATATGATGATGGCGAGAGCACACGTCGGACCTCTTCAAGCCGTCGTCGGCAGGCATCCCCGCCAGGAACATCCGCAGAGACCTCTCCACAGAACATGCTGCCGGCAGCCAGCCAAAAGCGGCGAACGTCTCGCAAGTCTGGAACAGCAGGATCAGAAAGGGCCACATCAGGTTCATCGAGTCGGAAGAAGAAGGCGTTGCAGAAGAAGGATTTCAACACAACTGGAAGCAGCTTCACGTCACATGAGGTAGAAGACGAAGGAGATGGGCAGGAGCAGGATGAAGAAGGACGGAAGGAGGCTTCAGATGACCATAGTGAGGACGATGAAAGGCCTTCTCCCGACGAGGATCGCATGGATGAGGACGACCCATTCACAAGCAACCTTCTCGGTCGGATGGCTGGATCGTCGAGCATCTCGAACACCTTACGGGCTCTCGGCGGCATGATGAGCGGAGTGACAAGTCGCATGAGGTCTATTCTCGAGAACTTGCGTGTAAGGGATGATCCTTCGGTACAGCTCATCGCTCTGACGGATCTTTCCGAACTGCTATTGATCTCCAACGAAGACAATCTGGTCGGCCACTTCTCACCGGATCAATTCGTCAAAGAGCTTGTCCTGCTCATGCAACCCAACGACTTCGGTGAGGAAAACCCAGAGATGATGCTTCTGGCTTGTCGATGCATCGCCAATTTGATGGAAGCAATTCCTTCGTCGACAGCCAGCGTGGTATATGGAGGTGCAGTGCCTATACTCTGCCAGAAGCTACTTGAAATCCACTATATCGACCTGGCCGAACAGGCTTTGAGCACTTTGGAGAAGATTTCCGTCGAATTTCCTTCAGCTATCGTTCGGGAAGGTGGTCTGACAGCATGCTTGACCTATCTCGATTTCTTCGCCACATCTACTCAACGTACAGCCGTCACGACCGCGGCGAATTGTTGTAGAGGCATTCCAGAAGAGTCGTTCCCTGTCATCAAGGATGTCATGCCCATCCTGCTCAATGTTCTCAGCAGCAACGATCAGAAGGTTGTGGAGCAAGGATCCCTTTGTGTTTGCCGCATTATTGAGAGCTTCAAATGGCAGGACGACAAGCTTGAAGAGCTCGTTAGTGCAGACCTCCTTTCGGCAATCCTCCGCCTGCTGCTTCCTGGTAGCACAAACCTCATTGGTGCCAACATACATACACAATTCCTGCGCTGTCTGGCCATCGCAGCTCGAGCCAGCCCCCGCATATCGGTAGAGCTTTTGCGCTTGAACGTGGTCGACACACTATATCAAATTCTTACCGGTATCTCTCCTCCAAGCGGCACAAATGATGTCGCGTCCAAGATCGACAAGAACGTCATCATGCAAGCGCTTATTCGCAGTCCCAAGGACCAGATCTTTGAGACGCTGAATGTCATCTGTGAGCTGTTGCCATCTGTAGCCGATCAAGGCCTAATTTTTATGGACGAGCTCAAGGATGCAGGACTTCCCGGTGTCGAGAGCGCAGCACGTGCAACACGATCCAAGACGTCGCCAAACGAGAAGCGCATCAAGCTCATGCAGGAATCACCTAAAGAAGTTCGCCGATTCGCCATTGTCCTGTTCCCAACGTTGATGCACGCCTATACCAGCACAGTCAACCACAGTGTCAGGCAGAAGGTGCTGACTGCTCAACTGAAGATGCTTTCAAACTTCGATACCGCGGTTATCCAAGAAGCCTTGGGTGGCATACCTTTTGCGTCGCATGTAGCTTCCATCTTGACGCAACAAGAGAACCCTTTGCTGGTGACATGTGCTTTGCAGATCGCTGAGATGCTTATCAACCGTCTTGGCGACATCTACAAATCGCAGTTTCATCGCGAGGGTGTCATCGCAGAGATCAAGAAGCTTGCAGACAGACCACTTTCGACTGCAGACACTGAGAAGAAGGCAGAGTCTTCTGAGAACGATGAAAGGAGCGATGCGGCAGAAGCAAGGCCAGAACGACACGGGAAGGCCCAAGACAACGAAGCGACTGCAGGTGACGAGGACGAAGGCCAAAATGAAGACGACGAGGGCGACGAAGATGACGAGAACGAAGGTTCCGACTCAGACTCCTCGGAAGCTGATGCCACTAGAGACCGTGGAATGCCATATCCTGACGTTCGCGACATTATCACCATGCGAGCACAGAAGTTCGTACGGCTGATCACCACTGCACACTCTAGCGAGAATGCTGAAGAAGCTGCGACGACCGTCGACGACATTCGCAAACTTGGCCAAGAGCTATCCCATGCTTACGCAACGGGTGATCCAAACAAAGGCGAGCAGCTCTTCAAGAAGCTCGCGACATACTTCTCCCGAGATGGTACAGAGAGCATTACCAGTTACGAACTTCTCAAGTCTGAAATTGTTGGGACGCTACGCCACATCTTCTCTGGCGAGAATGATGAGGGCAATACCGAAGCTCGGACTGCATTCCTCAAGGCTTTCATGACGACCTCCAACACGAAGATCGCTACGGGCAGTGCCGACTCACCCACGACTGCCTTCAGCATCCTCGTTCACAAGCTTCAGGATCTGTTGAGCCGTACCGAGTATTTCGAGGTCATCACAGTACATCAAAACGCCTTCGAGAGCAACCGTCATAGCGCGACTTCAATGCTTGCAAAGCAGCTTAGGTTGAAACTGTCAGCCGATGAGGATTCTGGTATTCCAAAACCATACCGCAACATCATGGTTAGTATACATGCCATCGCAACATTCAGGGCTCTTGATGACTACCTCCGGCCTCGTATTAGTCTAGCCGATCAGCCGGACATGAGGCGCATCCGACGACATCTGCTCGGAGGCTCCGTTCCAAAGTCACCAGAAGAGTCAGGTGGTCAGCAAAGTCCAGCTGCAGATCCCTCCACTCCCAGTCTCACAGGCGAGCGTGCCACCAAAGCTCCAAACGAAACAAAAGCCTCTTCAGCAAGCACACTGGATGCAAATAAGCCACGCGTACCTAGCTCGCTTCGCCGGTCGTCACGCCGACTTGAGGGGGAGACACTAGAGACTGCCGCGACTCCGCAAAAGCCCCAGCCAGATGCAGAAACAGCCGCAGAGAGCCCACTCGAATGCGCCGACGAAGAGAAGCTTTCCGATGATGAAGATGATGAGATTGCTAATGCAGGAATGGACACCATCCTGGATGATCTCGATGAGGACATGGAACAAGACGAAGAAGATCCCTCTGCAGTCAATCTGGAAGTCGCGAATACTGGGAAAGTAACAGCGAGGAAGGAGGATGGCACCCGTGTCGCAACCCCTCAGCAGAGCTCGCAAGGCTCCTCGAAGTCGGCAGCATCAGCTTCTGCCAGGCTCGCCGCCGCCCGTGAGCTCCTCTCTACTCCGTCCTCTGGCCGGCCAATGTCGTACGCATCCGCAGTCCAGTCTACTCCTCAAGACTGGCACATCGAGTTCAGTATCAACGGCCAGCCAATCTCGAATGAAACAACAATCTACCGCGCTGTTCACTTCAACCAGGGGGAATCCGAAGAGGTATCAAGCCGAGTCGTTTGGTCAGCCGTTCACAAGATCACTTTCAAGCGTGTCCCTGGCCCACCTCCAGCAGAGCCAAAATCACTTTCACCAGGTCCCGAGTCACCCAGTTTGCCACATGATGGTCTCCCACCTTCCCTGGCCCGTCATCCGGACACTGCCGCAATTCTTCAGTTGATGAGCGTTCTGCACAGTATGAACAACCATTTGGGAGACGTTGTCAGTCGCTCGGCAGGCGTCGAGACTCTACAAGAGGAGCCTCTGGCACAATTCATCAACACCAAGCTTACTGCCAAGTTGAACCGCCAGCTCGAAGAACCATTAATTGTTGCGAGCAACTGTTTGCCAAGCTGGAGCGAAGATCTTGCACGGTATTACCCCTTCCTATTCCCCTTCGAAAGTCGCCATCTCTTCCTCCAGTCTACATCCTTCGGCTACTCAAGGTCTATGGCTCGATGGCAGAATGATCAGAATGAGAACGAGTCTCGTCGTCACAGAGATGAGCGCCCCTTTTTAGGCAGGACACAACGCCAGAAAGTCCGCATTTCGCGCACCCGAATCCTGGAATCGGCACTGAAGGTCATGGAGCTTTACGGCAGCTCTCCGAGTATTCTGGAGGTAGAGTATTTCGAAGAAGTTGGTACTGGTCTAGGTCCTACACTGGAGTTCTACTCTACTATTTCAAGGGAGTTTTCGAAGAAGAAGCTAAAGTTATGGCGTGAGAACGAGTCGGACGATTCAGGCGAGTTTGCATTCGGCAAGAGAGGTCTCTTCCCGGCGCCGATGAGCGCTGAGCAGGCGGATAACGAGAACGGTAAGCGAGTTCTGCACCTGTTTAAGATGCTTGGCAAATTTGTTGCTCGTTCTATGCTGGACTCGAGGATCATCGACATCTCCTTCAACCCGACCTTCTTCCGTGTGGGCCATACCGCCAATGTAGCCCCCTCTCTGGGAGCAGTCGGCACTGTGGATCAAGCGCTCGCCAACTCTCTCAAGGATCTCTCAGAAGCTGTGGCTGCCAAGCGCTCTATCGACCAAGACGACAACCTCACGACCGACCAAAAGTCTCAGAAGTACAAGCAGATCCGCATCAAGGACGCTGAAATCGAGGATCTTGGTCTGGACTTCACCCTGCCTGGCTACCCTAGCATTGAGCTCGAACCTAATGGATCGAATATGGACGTCACCATCGAGAACGTGGATAGGTATGTGGACCTGGTGCTCGATATGACTCTTGGTTCGGGTGTGCAGCGACAAGTCGAAGCTTTCAGTGCTGGGTTCTCTCAGGTCTTCCCCTACTCTGCGCTCCGGGCTTTCACACCGGATGAGCTGGTCATGCTTTTTGGACAAAATGAAGAGGATTGGTCTCTTGAGAGTAAGTGCTTTGTTTATAACGTCTTTCGGACCAAGCTAACAATGCTGCAGCACTTATGGACTCTATCAAGGCAGATCATGGATTCAACCTCGACAGCGCCAGCATCCGTAATCTGCTACAGACCCTATCGGAGTACTCTCCGGTCGAGCAGCGAGACTTCCTGCAGTTTATCACTGGCAGCCCCAAGCTGCCCATTGGAGGTCAGTACCCGTATCTGAAACGCTGTAATGTCAGTTGGCTAACATTGTTATCAGGCTTCAAAGCGCTGACACCAATGTTCACTGTGGTGTGCAAGCCAAGCGAACCTCCATTCACACCAGACGACTACCTGCCTAGCGTCATGACGTGTGTCAACTACCTCAAGATGCCAGATTATACCTCGGCGGAGGTCCTACGGCAGAAGCTGGCTGTTGCCATCAAGGAAGGCCAAGGCGCTTTCCACCTTTCTTAAGCAAAGCAGCACCGATCAACGGTCTTGTGCTCATCGGAATCAGAATGACAACTTCACCAACATAGCATGTTCAGTATAGATAGGCGGAGAGGCGGAGCATAGGTTTCGGAGCATCATCAAGGGTAATGGTGTTATTCTCTCCCTTTCAAAGCAGGTTTTATACCAGAATGAGTCAATCTGTTTTTCGCGAGGGAGGGCATAGCGCGGCGTGCATGCAATCCCTTACATGACGGGCATGGCAGCGTAACGATGTAGCTGGTAGTGAATGCAGTCGCTTGTTGACGTTAACCCGCCTCGCGCGGCCCTGACCTTGTCCATCTGTGCCCAGCCGAGTCTCAGCTCAGTCAACGGCAGAAAATGCTTCGACCAAGACACTCGTCTCAAACAACCTTGGAGACCAAGGATCTCAACATAACGCGTTCGCGCACGACAAGTCTTCCCCAAAAAAAAAACAATACAGTCCACAAAGCGAGCACCAATCTCGACGCAGACGGAAAACAACCAAGGCCTTGGAAGCATGACGTCGCGACGTTGCCCCGCCAACGCGGACAGAGCTCCACAAACCAAATCTCCCGGCGCCACGTCCAAGCAAGCGCGTGGCCCTAAACCTGCGTGCATGCGAGCGGGCAAGCAAACCACAAAGCGACCTGTCAGAAATTCCTAGATTGTATTCAACCGTTCGCTAATATCGATATTCTTTGAAATCGGCTTTCTCGATTTTGTGCCAGCGGGGCATCGCACCATCGCTATCGTTATCGCTATCCTTATCGATCACTTCTTTGGGATTTTACTGCACAAGCGTCATTTCAACGGTCGTTGGCATTCCTTGCCCACGATAGGAGCACGTGGGTGACTTCATCCCACCGACCTTTCGCCTTGAGACTCGGGAGTCACGACCCAGCTGCAGGAGAGAGATAGGACAAACACAACACCATGCCCCGAGAAGGCGGCTACCGGCGCCCCCGCAGCGGCAGCCGAGACGTATATGGTTCAGACCGGGACCTCGATCGAGAGCTAGAGCGCGAGCGCCGCCGTCGTAAGAAAGCAGCGCATACCTCTGCCGACAGCAGTGCGGAGCTGCTGGGCGGCGGCAGTCCGGCGAGAGGGTACCGGGATTCGCCTAGTCCTGTAAAGAGGGGGGAGAGGAGCGATAGTAGCCCCGACAAGGGGGGGAGGAGGTATAGAGATGAGAGCAGTCCTGAGAAGGGGAGGAGGGCGTATAGACGGGAGGATGGGCGGGAGGAGGAGAGGGAGAAGGAGCGGAGGAGAAGGAGGGAGGAGAGGAGGAGGGAAAGAGAAATGGAAAGGGAGAGAGCAAGGGCGGATGAGGTGGAGGTTGTAGAGTATCCTGCTTCTAGTGGGGTAAATAGTGAGATGGAGAGGTATGCTGCGAGGGAGAGGATGAGGGAGGAGAGGAGACGGAGGGAGAACGAGGAGCGGGAGAGGGAGGTGAGGGATACGGAAGGGGCGAGGGAAAGGGAGAGAGGCGCGAGAAGGGAGGAGAAGAGGAGGAGACGGAGGGAGGAAAGGAGGCGGGATGAGGGTAGGGAGGAAGACAGGAGAAGGCTGGTCAATGATTCGGAGACAAGTAATGGGACGCCAGCTGCGGGTACGAGCAATACACTGTCGATGGGAAGTCTGGCTGCTTTGAACGCCATGAATGAGAAGAAGGGCTTCTCGGCTGGGGAGCAGAGGATACGGGAAGAGGTCGATGACGAGGAGATGAGGAGACGGGAGAGGAAGAGGAGGAGAGACGAGGAAAGGAGACGTCGGAGGGACGAGGATGGTTATGAGTCGGAAAGACGAGACAGAGCTCCAGACGTCTACGATGAATATCTTGCAAAAGAGGAGAGATACCAGATCGACTATATTGAAGGCAAAAAGAAGAAGAGGGACAAGAAAGGAAGAGTTGTCAGTGGTCAGAAGTTGGAGAAGGGAGGTACACTATACGACGAGAAAAGTGAAGTCAGTGGTGGTAGTTGGTGGTGGCAGCGGAAGGGTGGCAGCGGTGGGAGTGAATACACTGCGCTTTCTTTTGAAGAACAAGAGCGGATGAGAAAGCGCAGACGAAGATTCTGTGAGTGTTTCCATCCTCCGATGCATGAGACCCAGAACGCTGATTCCTGTATAGTCATCATCCTCGCAGTGATCGCTGTCATCCTAGCAATTGCGATCCCAGTTGGCATCGTCGTCAGTAGGAAGGAGTCTGCACCTGCCGCGGCAGGCAGTGGTGGTTCTGGAACAACGACAGGTGGAAAGCCATCGAATGCTAATCTACAAGGCGTAGACCCCAACAGTGTACCCGCTGATGCGAAGGGTACATGGCTTGACCCTTTCAGCTGGTACGATACCACAGACTTCAACGTGACATTCACGGACGAGATGATTGGGGGCCTTCCTGTCATCGGACTGAACTCGTCCTGGGACGACTCTACCAGAGCCAACTCGCAGGTCCCACCACTCAACGAAAAGTGGGATTACGGCAAGATGCCCATCCGAGGCATTAATGTGGGAGGCTGGCTGGTGATGGAGCCTCTCATCACCCCATCCTTTTTCAGCAAATTCAAGACCTCTGACGGCGTAGTAGACGAGTACTCGCTCGCTGCGAAGATGGCCCCTGGTACCGTCAAGAACACCTTCGAGACACACTACTCGTCCTTCCTGACCGAGCAAGACTTCAAAGAGATCCAAGACGCTGGCTTCGACCACGTCCGCATCCCCTACGGCTACTGGGCCGTCACCACCTACCCCAGCGACCCCTACGTCCCCGTTATCTCCTGGCGGTACCTCCTCCGCTCCATCGAATGGGCCCGCAAATATGGCCTGCGTATCAAGCTCGACATGCACGGCGCCCCCGGCTCTCAAAACGGATGGAACCACTCCGGCAAACAAGGGGATATCGGATGGCTGAACGGCACCGACGGTACCCTGAACGGACAACGCACAGCAGACATTCACGACCGCCTAAGCAAGTTCTTCGCCCAACCGCGCTACAAAAACATCATCACAATCTGGGGCCTAGTCAACGAGCCGAAAATGACCTTCCTCGACGTCCCCACCGTGCTCTCCTGGACCAAGTCCACCGTCTCGACCATCCGCGCCAACGGCATCACCGCCACCATCGCCTTCGGCGACGGCTTCATGGGGCTAGACAACTGGGCCGGCAAGCTGCAGGACGTGCCCAACCTCGTCCTCGACGTGCACCAGTACGTCATCTTCAACGTGCAGCAGCTGGTGCTGGACCACCAGGCCAAGACCAATTTCGCATGCGGGGGCTGGACGGCCCAGGCCGTGCGCAGCTCCAACAAGGCCACGGGGTTCGGACCGACCATGTTCGCCGAGTGGTCCCAGGCCGACACCGACTGTGCTGTCTACCTCAACAACGTGGGCGTCGGCTCCAGGTGGGAGGGCACCCTCAACATGGCCAACACCCCGGGCGGCAGCACAAACGGGAGCGTGCTCACGCCTACGTGTCCGACGAATAACTCGCCACGGTGTTCGTGCCGGGAGGCGAATGCTGATCCGGGGCAGTACAGCGATGTGTACAAGCAGTGGTTGCGAGAGTTTGCGGAGGCGCAGATGGAGAGCTTTGAGAAGGGGTGGGGGTGGTTTTATTGGACTTGGAAGACCGAGGGGAATGCCCAGTGGAGTTATAGGGATGGGCTAAAGAATGGGATCCTGCCGGGGAAGACGTGGGAGAGGAGTTTCAGTTGTGGGCAGGGCGTGCCGGATTATGCGGCCATGGGGTTGCCGGAGTATTATTAGGCAGGAGGGGGCAGAGGAAGGGCGAGGGGGAAGTTGTTAGAGATAGAGGAAGAGGTAGATGTGCATAGCGTGGAGAGATTGTAGATACGATTCGCTCACGGGATTTTTCATGTCATGCTTGCGAGTTCATCTATCTGAACCGTTGCTGTACGATGGAGTATAATGACTGTCGTGGTTGTATTGATACAAGTGGCACCACCACGAAAGACTAGCAGGCCATTCTGAGACCTCGATGAGCTTGCAGGCTAGGCTTCCGTTGCCCAGCTATGTAGCCCACAGCGTCATGCCATGATAGTATCAGCAACAGGCTCTTCACACTACGTAAGACGGATAACATGACAGTGATGGAGATGCATACCAGCCTATGTACAATCTAGACTCCATACTCTATACAAGCACCCATTTGCAAAAGGAACTCGATTTTTCTTCCCTGCAACTCTCCCCCTACCGTTCTCGATTCAGTAAACAAATCTGAAATCAGGGTGGTCATCACCCATGTTATCCACATCCTTGTCCTGGAACCTGTAGTCCCTACCACCTTTCGCCCTCTTCTTGTTCTCAAAGTACAAGCCCGCGGTATACACAGTGATGAGCACAGTCGCCATGACGAGGACGCCAAAGACGCTGTAGTATCCCTTCCAGTAAAAGGGGGCCTCCTTGCGCTGGAACACCAAGGACGCAAGGATACCGCCTGACGAACCGATACCGATCTGGGCGGCCGAGGCAAAGGAGGTCTTGTAGCGACCGGACACGTTGTTGACCATCATTGTCCAGAGGGTAGGGAGCGAGATGTAGGAGCCGCCTGAGATGATGTAGAGGGCTGCGTACCGGACGCCGACGGAGACGGAGCGCTGGTTAAGGAGGATGATGAAGCCCGCAATGGAAGTCAGGTAGCCGACCATTGCGACGCCGTAGCGGTGCTTGAGCTTGTCGGAGATGAGGGCCGAGCCGAGAGCGGTGGCGGTGGAGAGGACAAAGATGGGGATGCAGAGGGCTTGGACGCGGCGGCCGGTGTAGGTTGGGTTGAGGGCCTGGACGATAGTCGGGGAGAAAAGGTTGATGCTATAGGTTGTAGCGACGGTGCCGACGTAGATGAAGATGTTGATCCAGATCTTCCAGTCGAGGAAAGTGCGCTTGCGAGCGGGTCCGTCGAAGCGGTCCATCTTGAAGGTACCGGCTTGGGCGGCGATGCGGTTGCGGATCATCTCGCGCTCGGCATCGTTGAGGAACTTCATCTCCTCAGGCCAGTTCACCATCAGCAGCCAGCAGATAAAGGTCATGCCGACGGTGACGCAACCCTCGAGAATGAAGATCCAGCGCCAGCCGGAGTAGCCGTTGCGGCCAGACATACCGGCAATGGCGTAGGCGAGAAGACCACCAAAGGCACCCGCGAGAGCGTTACCGACCATGAGGATGTTGAGACGCCATTGGAGCTCGAAGCGGGGGTAGTAGGTGGAGAGGAGGACGATGCAGCCTAGGGTGATGTTAGATTCGCCTGATTCGTACTGGCTGAATAGCTCTCACCTGGTACAAGACCAGCCTCAAAGACACCAATAAACCAACGCATGGCGACTAGTCCAGAGAAGTTCGTAACCACACCCTGGGCGATAGTGAAGATAGCCAGGAAGAAGACCTGACCGCAGAGCCATGTTGAGGGCTTGAGAAGACGCTTGGTCATGACCAGATTTGAAGGGACTTCGAGGAGGATGAAGGGGATGAAGAAGATGACAAGAGCAATGTTGAACTGGTCGCCGGTCATTTTGAGATCCCGCTCGAGTCCAAAGATTCTCGCGCTGCCCATGTTAACACGATCTGGGGTAGCGTTAGCATGGTAGATGATATCGGAAGTTGGGGAAATTCCATACCGATGAAAGCCCAGAACCAGAGAACGACGATTGGGGGAAGCACCCGGATATCGAGCTTTCTGTTGAGAGCTCTGATTGCTGCAATGTCGTACTCGGGGACGGCATTTGGCGACTTCAGGCCACTGGACATGGATGCGCTCTCGAGTGGAACAGCGCTGGAGACAATGTCTCCGACCTTGTTTTGCTCCGCCATGGTGTGGGAGTGTGCACCTGGCAGGTTGGAAAGGGAGATGAGGACGAGAGGTCGAAGGTATGGAAGATGTCAATGAAGAAGAGGGCGCCACAGGGCGAGATTATACTTTTGAGATATTGCAAGTCCCAAGCCGGCACAGGATGCGAAGGAAAGTCGGTTTGTCAAACACAAGGCCGGAAAGGTCAGCAGCATGGACAGTCCAGAACGCAGTCAACAAGAGTCAGTGATAGTCACTAGAGCGGATTGATTGGGAAAGAGTGTTGCAAGATCATAGCCTGAGGAGGAATAGATTAATGGGGCCTCTTGGGACCAATCCCGCCGTGTCTGGAGAACAAGACCGTGTGTTTGAGAGGGACAACTAGGGGCCAAGCAAGAGGGACTCGGAGGGTGCTAGCCTGAGTGAGTAGTTTAGAGGTTAGCAGGGCGGGCGTATGGATGATCGACATTGGTGGTGTCAGTGAGTTTCCGTCGTGTCCCAGTTTTCTTTCGCCAGCTCCTTCCGCGCCAATAACCAGCCGAACAGAGTCGACACCGGTCAGAGGCTTGAGCTTCTTGGATGGCGCAAGCTCCGCCTTTGCTCTCATGGCAAGGCAGGGATAGTCCGCCGCTAGCACTGCGAAAGGGCCAACGAGTGACGAGGGCGCTTGACCATCTCTGCAACTGCGACTGCGAATGCGAATGCGACTCTGGCGGGACGGCAGGGGCGGGACGAACAAAGGAAGACATGCCTGAAGCAGCTGCCGGCAGATGAACGTCTGCATGTACGAGCGAATGAGAGGCCTGCTGCTCAAAGGGACAGCTCAGCTTCGCGACTACCGGGCAGCTGCTGGACTGTCCCTGTCAGGAAGAGATTGACTGGCGTGCATTGCCATCAGGTTTTGTCGCGGCGGCATGTCCGACAATCGAGTCTTGACAGGTGGATAGCTTCTTACGCAAGACTACTAATTTCACTAACGTACCACGCCGCTATATGGACATTATTCGTTATTCTTCCGATGGGAACGGGGCATGCGATTCGCAGTGGCAACACTTGCATCTCATTTCGATGGTGGAGACCAAAAGCTTGACAGGTGATTTACGATCCAAGGAAGGGTCTCTTCTTCTGCTAGAGTACCAGTGTTTGAGATGCTTGTGCTTGCAGATATGCATCGTGGAGAAATAGCTTACGCGCTTAGTGGCTGGCACAAGCTAAAATATCTTTGCTTCCTTGATAGATTGACCGATAGTGACGGCGTTCAGGTGAGGTCGATTGGTGTCTCAGAAAGATGAAATCCATCCACTGCTCAGAACGAGTATCTGCTCTACCATCTCAGGCTGATCGAGAGATGCATGTTGAAGCCTCTACCCTTCGGCCATGCAATTTCTGGGTACCACTTTGTTCTCTAGTAGCGTCCCGTTGCAACTGTGGATCAAAATTGGGACGCCTCGTGCCGGGTCGTGCCTTGAGTCGCCCGAACATCTTGTGTTCTCTAGTACTGCAGTACCATGTCTACTGTCTCAAAGCATTATTCAAGTCAGCGACAGCGACATCAAGACCAATTCCAAGCTTCCAAGCAGACATTTTCAATAGATCCATCACCATCTCGAACACAGCCTTGCCCAACCATCGGCTATCGCCAGCACCAACACAGATCCAAATGAAAGAAGCACGCCAGAAGGGTCCGAGAAACTTCGCTTACGACTCAGAAACACCAACAAACCCATCCGTGCCACAATCCATCCTTCCCACCAGCCTCGGCACATATCTCTCCTCTCTAGCGCGCCGTTTACACCTTCTCCATCAAGACCATCTCGTGCAACAACTGCAGATCACTGAACTCCTCACCACGTGTTGACGCAACGGCGGGCCTGCATCAAAGCATATTGCATCTCCCACCGGACCGCAAGCTATCGTCTTTGTGCATGCATGTCGTTGTGTCTCGACCCAGAAACGCACATGGCGACCATGCACTTTCACCGCCTGGGCATGCATACAAAGTGCACTGCGCTGCATAACGCAAGCACCCTGCAATCTGGTCGCTCAAGGCCCATGTACCTCTCTGCCACTGTCCGTCCACCCTACCCTTTGCTACCCCACGACTCATGCCCACCGATCTCCCCCCATCCCATCCTCCCGCCACGACCGCCACGCCAGATTCCGTTGAGCGCCATGGCACCCGCATCGCTTACGCCTCGCGGTTTGAACCTACGCCCGCTCGTCTCGCGCCCTGAATCGTTTGGCTGATTGACTGGCAAATTTGGGCAGGAGCCGGGCGCGAGGCGATGGATCGGGGTGGCTTTTCCGTTTGGCGTTGGAGATGACATTGGATCGTGTAGATCCGTCTTGCGTACGAGAAGTGGGCGTCGACGAGAGTTTAGCCTGAGGGAAGGTGGTCACTGTGACGATGGCGATTTGTGGCTTCCTTGCTATGAAAATGATGCACTGGGGAGATAGGTAGGTTGCGCTGTGATGTAGTATACATATCTTTGGGTCGTGGTGGGCAGCCTACGAGGACGGAGATCAGCCTGATCTTCGCCTTGTCCTGCACTTTGCACACGTGTATCCTGTTTGGATCTCTGCGATCGACTTGCGCTATGCGCTCGTTGCCCCTGGCTGGACCTGCAGGGCAGAAGATCGCACGTCGTGTCGACGGACCTGGAACAGATTGACCATGTTTACTTATGATAGCAATACTGGAACGTCAATTGGAAGTGAACAGTTGCTAATATGTGGTATCGTATCCAAGCGTAATATACAACGCGACCGCAGCCGCAAGGTTTTTCGTTCAAGAAGAAACAGAACCATCCCAGTATAGAGACATCCCCCCTTTCCCTCCATCCATGAATGATCATGTCTTCCCAATATCACTCCCGACTCCCAAGTCCTATACAATCCCCCTAAAGCCTATCCGAGCTCCGACTCCCACTTTCTAAATCCACCTCCTCGACATCACTGCTGAACTTGTCCTTCTCCTCCACCATGGGCGAGTCCTTGCCCCGTGTGACCTGCACATCCGTCGTCTTCATGATCCCCACGATCCGCTCCTGGCTGCTGTTGAAGAACCCCCCGCGCATCGGCTGTTCTGTCGCCCCCAGCGCCGTGTCGTACCAGCTCCTCTCATTCGGGTATTCCCAGTTGCGACTCTGGTTGCTTCGCTGCCCGTACGGTGATGACGGGTCCTGCTTCGAAGATTGCTTTACATAGGCCAGCTTGTGCGTGTTGCTGCCGTACGTGCCTTGAACGTTGCGGCCGCGCATGCGCCGCCAGAGTTGGATGATCGGTGCGCGCAGGGCGGGGAGGCAGGCGCAGATGATCGAGGTGTTGGATTCGATTTCGGTCCACATCGTGGCGTCGTAGGAGCCGTCTAGAGGGGAACGTTAGTACGGAATAGGAGGACGAAGAAGAGGCACATACAAGTAGGATCGTTCGATTTTGAGGATGCGGCCAAGGTTGTCATGCGGACGATACTGGCAGCGCAAGTGCTAGGCATCTGGTCAGTCTCTATTGAATGGACAGGAGAGTTATTGACTCACAATGCGCCGAGCGCAAACACCGAGATTAGTCCCCATTTCCTAGATCCTGGGATCTGCAGTGTCCGGATCATGGGTACAGGCATGAGAAAGATAATGAAATCGCCCACAGCGTGCCAGACAGAGTGTGCATACCAGAATGCCATGAGGTTGATGCAGGTTCCAGGAATGGCCTTGTTGTAGGCCCGCTGGATTGGCGTACATTGCAATACGGTCGCTACTGTCAAGGCAATCGCGCCGAGGACTACGTTGGCCATCATGAGCTTCGTCAAGATCTGGAATGTCTTGTTCTGGAAGATGCGAAGATAGAGGCAAAGGAAAGCCATCTTGACGAAAGCACCCAGGACTTTGTAAGTGTTCTGCAGGAAGAAGAAGTACTGGGCTCGATTAGTCAAATCCACCGCTGCGAAGGGGAGCTGTTACTAACCTTCAATGCTTGTGTTGTATTATGTGGCGTGAGGATCTTCTTGCTCTTGCCGAAGCCATAACTCATAGCTAGCAAAATGTCAGCTTTCATACATGACCGACGTTTATATCTGAACATGCTCACCAACGAAACCAAAGGCCGTATGTATAGTCAAGATTGCCTGCAGGGATCAGCGCAAGGATCAGCCATACTTGACCGGTCAGACATACCACTGCGCACGCGAGCATGATATCGTCCATTCCTCTCTGTTTGCTCCTCCACCTCCATATGAGCCTCGTCCCAAACAACAGTACCGTCACGGAATACATGACGATACTGATAATGAAGAACGCCGGGCCCTTGTCGACGTCCGACATCCTGGCGGTACCGTATGTGTAGCAGCCCTAGGTGGCAGACACGATAATTTTGCAAGAACGCAAGTGCTATATCGAATTGAGTCCTTCAAACCAGCATTGACCAAAAAGAGCGACCAGAAACCAGAAGCTTAAGAGATTGAAGGAAGAATGGTTCGTCTGGACGGCCCGTGAACCATATAGGAAGAAGTGAACGCCCAGTAGGATCCCGAAGTGGAGGTGTGGGATGCAAGAGAAACGAAAAGGCGTTCTACCAAAAGAGGGTCCCGCTGCGACCTGCGCTATGGCACGAAAGCAAGATAGAGGAGGGAAAGGGAAATGCATCAAGGCGATCCACCGCCAGAGCAACAGTCTGCAGGCCCTACACGGCTCACTCGACAGGCTAACTCGCTATTGCACAATACGCACGGCTTAAACTCCGCCGGCCTATCCGCGTGTTCGCCGGGTTTGGGAGGAGTTGTTGCTCATCTAAAGCCATAGGATTCCAGACAACGTTTGACGATTCAGATGTGCCATGGCAGGAAATTTCCGCCTGGAGGGAAGGCGGATACTGCGAGTCGCGAACACACTTGCGAGATGGCCCGTCGGAGAGGGTCATGTCGGTGGTCTGGTGCCGAGACGTGGGCGCTGCATTAGCGCCTTGGACCAACACAAGCCGTCCTCAATGCACCGACGACGGTGCTGCAGACGCGTCTTGGAAGCATGTCGATCTCAGGGACTTGCATCCAATGCCAGATGCAGGATGGCCGTTGACGGACGAAGTGGCAGGAGGACGGGATATTGTCACGCGAGGAGTTCCGGCATGTGAGACAACGTGAGGTCGGTCTGTGAACCGCATATTTCTCGGTTCTCTCTGCTCGGGCCATACTGTGTCAGGAAAGGTTCCATTCTTTTTGCGCACTGTCGATTGTGGTAGCGAAAGCAAAGTAGCTTTCTCGGAACATCCGGTGCGGATGGAGCGAGGCACGGGAACTTGTGTTTTAGTTCAGACCGTTCTGTGGATACATGTTGGAAGTGTCATGCTGCTTCTCTCGAAACTTTCCCTGCCTTGTGGTCCAGTGTCGCAAATGATGATGAAGATCAGCAATATTCCGCCTTGTCATGGAGGTGAAGCTCATGGGATTCTCCGTCGATCAGTAAACGAAGCTCTCCAAGCCTATGTCGATGATTGCCCACCTTGTCAAAGGCTTGCGAAAGCCCAGGTCGGTTTGTCGCATTGATGTCGTTCATGCCGGGTAACAGCGGCACGCAGTGGTGGTGTGGTTGTATAGCCTTCGAAGCCTTCTCGTTCACCAACATGCTTCAACACAGGACGTGAGTCTCACGGCAAGTTGCTGTTACACCAAGTGCATTACTATTTGCCTATAGTCGTCGATCTGATTATGGTCGCTTGGAGATAGGCCGGAGCGCGCAGGATTCATGTCGAGCGACAATTCTTCACCCGCGAGGCCGAGGTACAGTACTCTGTAGCCCAAGCTTGCCTGCCCTGAATGAGTTGACGACAGAGACTGACACTTTTGCGGGGAGAGCATGTTAATCCAAGACATGCCATGATACGATACGTCCCTTGTACTTAGACCTTTCCATATTAGACTTGAACTTTATTGAAAGTAGGTGGCCTTGTCGTACGGACACAGAACAGTTGATATAGGGTTTCTTGGTGGAAGAACTCTTCTCAATTTGCAAGCGACTGGCTTCGAGGAAGGGTGTCCCTGCTCGAAGCGATTACGGAACGGAGCATGGACAGTTCGGCTGAGCTCAATTATCCACAATGGCTGAATGGCTGAGACATGTGCCTTCGTCCACCCGTTCGAGCACAAGCGCCCAACTGCAAGGAAGCAGAGTGAGCTTTCATGGAATTGATAGGATCTCATCTGTCACAGCTGGAATAGATTGGCAATGCATTAGCATCTCAATAGCTTAGGGTGGTGGTGCTAGCGGCCCTCCTTCACGATGACGATCTTGGAGACGCAGGTACGAGCACAATACCTGCTATACGTTCTTTACCCACTGGGCGCAAGCATGCCTGGGATCTCTGAAACACGTTTATTTGTTACCCATCTATTTGTGGGGAATACCCTCCACGGGAGTCGGCTCAACACCCACAACCTCTGCCGCCTTTGCCTTCTCCTGCTGCTTGTCATCCTTCATGAACGGGAACGTCAAAACCTCCTTGATACTGTAGTGGTTGGTAAGGAACATGACCATACGATCGATACCCATTCCCCAACCACCGGTCGGTGGCAGACCGAACTCGAGGGCATTGCAGAATGTCTCATCGACCATCTGCGCCTCGTCGTCACCCTGCTCCTTCTGTCTCGCCTGCTCTTCGAAGCGCATGCGCTGGTCGAATGGATCGTTCAACTCGGTATATGCGTTGACAATCTCCTTCTTACACACGAAAGCCTCGAAACGCTCGCAGAGACCAGGGTTAGTACGGTGGTATTTGGCCAGTGGGGACATCATTTGTGGGTGGCCAGTAATGAACGTAGGGTTGATACACTTCTCCTCGATGAACTCACCAACAAGCTTGTCGAGCATGCGGGCATTCGTCAGTGGAGGACTGCACTCGACGTTGACCTTCTTAAGGACCCTCTTGAAAAACTCGTTTGTCTCGGCCGTGTGCAGCTGGTCACCAGGTGGGAACTTCTCTCCAACGGCTTCCTCCAGTGCAGGGATCATCTCCACCCTCTTCCATGGCTTCTGCCAATTGACCTCATAGATCTCGCCAGACTGCGTTTGAAATTTGGTTTGATGACCGCCAGTCACGTGCTTGACCAGATTGGAAACTAGCTCTTCGGTCAAGTCCATGACATCGAATACATCGGCAAAAGCCCAGTAGAACTCGCAGGTGGTGAACTCCGGGTTGTGTGTTAGATCGATGCCTTCGTTGCGAAACTGCCTGCCAATCTCGTACACTCGCTCCATGCCACCGACAATCAACTCCTTGAGGTACAGCTCAGGCGCGATGCGCATGTAGAGCTCCATGTCGAGGTCGTTGTGATACGTCTTGAATGGCTTGGCCGTGGCTCCTCCAGCGATAGCGTTCATCATGGGCGTCTCTACCTCAATGAAATCACGCTCGTCGAAGAACTTGCGGATGAAAGTGATCATGCGAGAACGTGTAATGAAGACATTTCGTGAGTTCTCGTTCATGATGAGATCCAGATATCTCTTGCGGTATCGCTGCTCCTGGTCCTTGAAGCCATAGTACTCATCTGGCAGCTGGTGTAGACAGGGGGTGAGGAGCGTAACTTCTTGGGCAAAAATACTGAGCTCGCCCTCTGCACGGTTCCGGGGATTCGTCCTGCCGGGGTATCCCTTGATGCCGATAATGTCACCTCTTCGCAGATGCTCATGTTGTTCTTGGAATGACTTGTCGCTGGTCGACTCCTGAGCTTGGCACATGATCTGGATGCGAGTGCCCTCAGCTCGAACGTCGTAGAAGCAGAGGTTTGCGCCCGAAGAGCGCTTGTTGTATATCCTGGCACCAATGCATATTGTCTGCTCCTTCTTGGTCTCGCCGGTCTTGCACGAACCGTAGTCGTCGACAAACTTGCGGGCATCGTAGTTTACTTGGAACTTGTGGGGGTAGCTTTCACAGTCAGTCTGAGACAGGACAGTACAAGACCTGTTTAACTCACGGGTTCGGGTTCTGAGTCTGACGGAACTTTTGGATAGCGCGACTTCTGATCTCAAAGTACTGATTTGGGTTGAGATGCGCTTCCTCCTCTTCTGCGCTGGCAGTCTTCTTCTTAGCGGCCGGCGCTGGGGGGGCTGCTGCTGCCTTCTCTGCCTTCTTAGCATCCTTTTCTCTTTGCTTCTGTCTCTTCTTCAACTCGGTCTTGGAGACACGCTCGCCAGTCACTTCATCCAGATAGGTTTGCGTTGACCCCTCCGCGGCCGTGCCAGTAGTGAGCTGTCCGACCTTTTCGGTTGCTTCGTTGACTGCATCCTTGACCGCATTGGCGGCATTCTGCGCCTGCTCAGCCATATTTGCGAGTTCCTGAGACGTGAAAGATCTGAGTGTTGCTCAATCTACGGTATAGGTCTCCACATGAGTCGAAGCGAATTTGTAACTCCTAAAAAGTGACTTACCGCTTATCGATAAGGGCCCAAGCTCGAGTAACCCCTCCTCCACCACTCGTGTTGCCAACTTCTGCAAAACATCGCCATGCCCTGTGTGTGATATTGACTACAGACTCCTGGATCTTTCCTACCCATCAGAGCTTCCATAACTATTGAGGCATTCTGCTATCAACAAGCGATCAGGTAAGAATCAGGATCAGGATTGAGTTCTCTGACACTAGATTGGCCCTTGTACTTTCCGGTTTGCGAGACCGTCAGCTCTCAGGCGGACGGTTGGTCTGACAATTGTACAGCTCTGATCAAGTGCCTTGCATTCACTATCTCTTCTTTCCCACTCATCTTTGCACAGACTCCACATCCTCCAATTGATCATACTAGCATCGCCAATATGGACACCGCCAACGCCCTCCTCACTAACCTTTCCACCAAGCTCGAGAAGCTCTACCCAAAGACCACCTCCGCCTCCACCACTCTCACCACCCCACTCACCACCATCGGCCTCCTCACAACCACCTACCTAGCCTACAACGCCACCTCTTTCATCTACCAATACCTCCGCCCCTCCTCTCTCCCCAAATACCACCACGGGCAACCCTACACCACCTGGGCTCTCATCACCGGCGCCAGCGACGGCATCGGCGCAGGCTTCGCCGAAGCCCTCCTCAGCCGTGGCTTCAGCGTCGTCCTTCACGGCCGCAACCCCACCAAGCTAGCAGGAGTCCAACAGCGGCTAGCTTCGCAGTTTCCCAAAGCCCAGATCCTGACCGTCGTTGCTGACGCAGCGTCCCCCTCGGCTGACATCGCCAGCATCGTTACCTCCGTTAGCAGCCTCCCCCTCACAGTCCTGATCAACAATGTAGGAGGCGTACCCCTTGGCGAGCCCTACGACACGCTAGAAGACGCCGAGGCTTCGACCGTCGACGCACTAATCAACCTCAACTTGCGCTTCCCGACTCAGCTCACGAAGGCGCTCTTGCCAATCCTCCAGAAGAATGAACCCAGTTTGGTTGTGAACATCGGGAGCGGCGCGGGCGAGATGGGCTTGCCGTATCTGGGCGTATACTGCGGGAGCAAAGCATTCAATCTGCGGTGGAACCAGGCGATGAAGGCGGAGATGATGGCGCTTGGGAAGAAGGTAGAGATGCTGGGTATACTGGTCGGAAATGTGCGGAGTGGCGGCAACAAGATCGAAGAAGGGTTCTTCACGTGCAGTAGTCTGACGATGGCGAACGCGGCGCTTGATAGGGTTGGCTGTGGACGGAGTAGTGTCTGGGGCTGGTGGAGGCATGGGTTGCAATTTGGGTTCATTGGGAGTATACCAGAGGGGATGAGGCTGGGGGCTGCGAGTGGGATGATGGCGGAGAGGAAGAGGCAGCATGTGGAGATGCAGAAGGAGAAAGCGGGGGCGGAAGAGACGATGAAGGGGTGATGGGAGAGTACATATGAGAGTGATAGATGAAGAGATATGGAATCATGAAATTTTGTCTTTCCTCGCTATGATTATGCAATTAGGTATCCAAATATTTGTCCTTGACAGGCGAAAATCCTACTCGTGCGCCGACATGGTGCGGTTCCTGTTCCTGTGCCTGCTCCTGCTCCTAACGCCAGCCAGTGTATCTCAAACATTCCTTGGTCTTCACGTCCTCTTCTTGAAGTGGTGGTCCGCCCACATGTACCCGCAGACACCAGCGATGGCGACCAGAACACCCACAATGCTGTCCATGTTCACCGCCTTGCCTAGCTGGATCCACCCGATCACGACAATGACAATCGTCTTGACCTGTCCGACGATCGTGCCAGCGACAGGCCCCGCGAGTCCGATGACTTTGAATTGGGAGAGGTTGATCATCATGGCGCAGAGGCCGCTCTGTCACGATTGTTAGTCATATGGTCTGACCGAGCCAAGACGTATAAAATATTCACCAGAAGCATGGCGATCCACATTCCAGCGCCAAATGAGCCAAAGTCAGGCACCTTGCCGCTAATCACGCCCATGACGAACAAAAGGCCTGCTCCAACTGGGCTCTGAGCGTGCAGCAGCTGTGTCGAGTTCATGTCCAGCTTCTCGTGGAATGTGCCGATCCAGACGGTGTACACCGAGCTGATGAGGACGCCGCAAAGCGCAAACGCAGCACCAAACAGACTCGTGCTGTTACCCTTGTTCGTGGCGTTTCTGGCATCGCAGTAGGCCATGAAAGCAACGCCCGCGCAGATAGGAGCAAGCATGTAGGCTGCTTGGCGAGGAATGCTCTTTGAGAAGAAGAAGTAGTTGATGGCGGCTACTACTGGCGTGAGAAGGACGCGGGCGGTCTGGTAGAAGGGGACGGAGCAGAAGGCTAGAGAGGTGTTGAGGAAGACGACGGTGAGGGACATTGAGGCTGCGAGTGGAAGGATGGAGCGGACGGAGGTGGAGCGGCGCTCGAAGGTTCGCAGAGAGGAGAGTTGGTGGAGGGGAGAGGAGAGGAGGGTGAGGAGACCATAGGTGAGGAGGAGATGGTAGGAGGCGAAGAAGAATTGGGCTCCGTGGAAGTGGGGGGATTTGAAGATGGATTTATTGATGAAGACCTGGGGAGAGTTTAGTTTGATATTGGATGGTAGGTTGAAGTGGTCGGGCCTACAATAGCGACTGTGCTGGTGATGTTGCAGAGAATCCAAAAAGCAACAGAACTTCGGGCCGCGGCAGGCTTGTGGATGATAGCTCCCTCTTCGTCCTGCCCGAGGTCGAGGAAGGCGTCCTTTTCGTCAATCATCGAGTCTGATCGAGATGCCGAATCTGAAGTGTCTGAAAGGCCTGGAGAAAGTAGTCCATCTTTCTCGGTTTCTGAAAGGACGACGTCGCCTTGATGGCGGTTGTCAGTAACCATCTTGAATTGTCGGTGCGGGATTGTGATGCAAGGGATGCAAGGGATGCAAATGGATTTATGATCAAAGTCAAGCGAGGCTGAAGGGACAGATCTAGGACGATGGATTCAAGCCAGTTGATCGCAGTGCAACATATCCTCTGAAACAAGAAAGAATCAAAGAGCAAGGCGGCAGTAGTTAAGAGAATCGTACAATTACGTGAACAGCAGTTACTCGACAGGACTCTGCAAATTCGGGGGTAGACGTTCCAAACGGTGTAATTAAGAGTCGAAGCGCGCAAGGTCGTATCCGCTCGCTGAGGCAAGGGAAAGGAGCGGCGACGCTAGAGTGAGCTCGTGTTCTGGAATGACAAACGCCATAAACTGTGCAAAGGTTCTTGACACCCGTTGCTGCACCTAAGGAGACATGTGAGGAAGGAACAGCGCCATTGGACGCGACTTTGTTGTTGGAGGATGAGTTGTTTGCGGGAGATGATTTTTTGACACTTGAAGATCTGCAGGCACGAGGCACATGCCACGACACGACATCTCACACGCAATTGAATCTCATCTTGTTTGGCAGCGCCCAAGCGTCAATGGCTCATCAATCTTAAAAGCCCCTCAGCCACGATCGTTGCTGACCTTACCTCACCCACCTTGCTGTGCCTCTTTGGGTGCGCCCCTCCTCCGCCAGGCCAGATGACGGTTATTTTCTCATATCGATAATCGCCCACCGCGCCCCGTACTGTCTCTATTCTTGTCATTATCCGGCTGCAGACCTCACGGACCTGGAAGCTTGGTCGGAATAAAGCGCGCCCCACACAACAACACCCGGCCCTGTCTCAGACCTTCGAGTGATCGTCGCCAAACCGTTGTTCTATTTGCAGTCTATGGCAGCTCAGCTTCTATAATACACTCACTACTTGGATCAAAAGACGTGAAAATCCCTGTGACTTTGAGACCTGCTCTCGCCACCAGAGACTTCCACTCGCTCTCGGTTCGCTCCTTCACAGAACCTAGAGCCATCATCGCAAGATCCATGGTAGTCACTGACCAGCTCGGATCTTGATCCGGCACTAGCAGGTCGTTAATCAAAACCTTGCTTCCTTTGCTCATGGCTGGAATCAGATTCTGTAGAATTCTGATACAGGACTCGTCGTCCCAATCGTGCAAAACGCTGTGCAGATAAAACGCCTTCGCTTGGACTTGTTGAGGCGTGAAGAAGTCATGCGTTTGCTTCTCGATGCCTTCAGTGAGCTCTTTGATCGAGTCGATGACTTCTGGTCTGTCTTGCAGCACCAGCCTGCCTTTCAGCTGCGGGAACTTCTTGAGCGTGTCAATCAGATCATGTCCAAGACTACCACCTACATCGACAAGAACAGTCGAGTCTGTCGTGGAGTCCGACAGCAATCTCTCTTGAATCGGATAAAATCCGTTCCATGGCTGCTTGCCTAGCCTGTAAGCACCCATGAAATCATTGAATGATTTGATGAGCAGAGGCGATGCCGAGATGTACGGGAAGAAATGCTCTTTGGTGCCGAAAGCATCCTGCAACGGCGCGTCGACAGGATTGCTAGGGTTCTCGTATCCGCGTTTCTTAAGGTAATCCGGGATTTGCCAGCTGCTCTTCGCGACGACATCGTGTCCATAGATGACACCACCCTTGAATTTGGCTTCGGTAAAGGCGTCTGATAAGGGTGTCGAGATGTATTGGTCAGCGCCAGTTTCGCCAATTATGCCTACAGACACGAGGTATGCAGCCAGCCGGCGGACGAGCGCAGCGGATGCCTTGCTTGATTCTGCGAGTTCGGCGGCAGTCTTTGGCGTGCCTTCCGCTGTCTTCAACTGTTCGAACATGTTCAGATCAACAGCTGCGCGGGTTGTCGCCGCCTTAATTGGGTCAGAAAAGAAGGTCCTCCATATGGTTTGCGAAGGAGTCTCCACAGACGCAGACAACTGGTAGGTCAATGGTAGTAATCTCTCCTTTGCACCGGGCTTGCCATCTTGCATATCTCTATTGCATTGTGCAATGGCTTCAATGAGCTGCGTAGTATCGATCATAATGAATTTGTGCTAGAAGAGCTGCGACAGGGTGTAGCAATGAGCTCGCTCAATCACGATAGTACACTGGTGTGCAACCTATGTGGAAAACTGCGAATGGTAAACGTATAAATAAAAGCTGAGGACCTGAGCGTTTATTTGGTGGCCTTCTTGAGCGGCGTGAACATGCTAATAGCAATAGGTTCCTTCACCGGAGCAGCTGAATGCAGGTGGGATTAAGTGCTGACAGGGTCCAGCCAACTGAGGATCTGGAAAGTAAACATTGTTGGTATACATCGGCATCTAGCAGAGTAGGGGGCCTTTGTAAAAGACAAACATGTTTCCCAAGATTGACAGAAAAGATTCTCATTCATGCCCTGAAGACTAGAATTGCCGTACCTAATGCCATCCTCGTCTTGTGTGAATGGAAAACCCCCACACAACAATGCAAAGGAACCGTTCCGTCCTCTCTGCCCCGCATCGCGACTTCCCCACTTCATCGAGGGGCTTCTCCAAGAAACTTGAACCTCAGTTCCACCTCCAACGACGTCTCATAAGACGTACTACCGCCCACCATGTCTACCAGTCCAATTCGCCGCCTCTCTCAGATACCCTCACCAACCACACACCACCTACCAACCTACCCTAATAATTCACCATGAGCACCCCCACCGCCATCGTAACCGGCGGCTCCTCCGGCATAGGCCTAGCCCTAACCCAACATCTCCTCTCCAAAAACTGGCACGTCGCGATCCTGGACCTACAGCCCCCTCTCAAATCCCTCCCCACCTCTTCCGTCCTCTTCATCAAAACCAACGTCGCCTCATGGGACAGCACCGCCGCCGCCTTCTCCCAGGTCTACGCCTGGTCGTCGCGCCTCGACTTCGTGGCCCTGAACGCCGGCATCGACGACCGCGACGATATCTTCTCCTCCGTCGACCCCACGACCCCGCCGCGCAAGCCGAATATGCTGACCTTCGAGGTCGATCTGTTTGCGCCTTATTATGGGGTCAAGTTGGCAGCGCATTATATGGCGAGGAATAAGGTCAAGGGCGGGAAGGTCGTCATGACGTCTTCGGCGGCTGGGCTGAGGGGGGCGCCGTTCTGTCCCCAGTACTGTGCTGCGAAACACGGGATTGTGGGATTGGCGAGGGCATTGGGCCCAGTCGCGGCCACCACGGGGGTCACGGTCAATGCCGTCTGTCCTGCGTTTGTAGAGACGGGGTTGGCGCCGCCGGGGTTGAGGGATGCGTTTAGGGATGATCAGATCACGCCAATGAGCACGATGATGAGGGCTTTTGATGAGCTGTGTGAGTTTGAGAGGGTGGGCGAGGGGGAGAAGTGGACTGGTGGGGGCAAGAATGGTGCCGTGGTGGAGGTCAGCTTGGGGAATCTGTACTGGAGAGAAGAGTTGGAGGGCGCGGATATTGGGATGGATGATCCGAATGATAAGAGCACGGAGGCATGGGGGAAAATTTATCGGGAGAGAAATACCAAGTTCGCACGCGAGGATTGGGAGAAGAAAGTTGAGTAGGTCGAATGTATGTATTGTTCTCGCATTGTGCTATCTTGCTCTGCCGCGCTTCTTGATCACGGCCATTGTCTTGTATAGCTGACATGTGCTTGAAAAGTTCTTGTTCCTTGAACAGTGAGTGACTGCCCTGCAGATGTACAGTGGAACGAAAGGGTCTGGCTTGCTCCTGATGGTATGCTGTCTCCTTCCTTCTCCGTATCTTCAGTCAAAATACTTCGAAACATCCGATAAGAAGCCTGGCCGGGCTTTGCAGGCTTTCAAGCTATGCTCAAGGAGCCTGACAGCCAATTTCGGGACGCACTCGACTAGCTCCTGCGAGACTGGATGATGGCGCGCCAACTCAATCCAAGTATCCAGAATTAGATTCTGCAGTGGTGAATTTTCAGGTAAATTGTCGAAAGCTATTTGATGAGCCTGAACGGACATGGCTGGGATCTCCGGATAACGACCATGAATAGCTTTGATAACCTCGATCTTGAGCTTTTCGGCCTCCAGCTGCTCTCCCAAGATGTACAGTCGTACCAGAGTGCTGAGCTTCGGAACTGGCTGGTCTTCCATCCACCAGAACAAGTAGACATTGCCGGAGTACGCCCAATCGGCGAACAACGCAAAGATGAAGGGACGGTCGTCGGCGAGTCCGAATGTCATAGTGCTGGACTCGAGCCATGAACCGCTTAGTGCAGCTCGGAAGAAGGGACTTGTTGCGGTGAGAATGGCCTTGTTGATTCGAAAGACCTTCTTCTTTTTTCCGATAATGACATTGACGGTTTCTTCGAAACGTTTTCTAGTTTTTGTCAGCTTCAGTCGGAAGATAGGAAGACATTACTTGCTCGAGCTTGTCACAAAGACTGCTAGTACCATCGCTGTCGTTGCTGTCGTCACCCTCATTGTTATTCTCACATGCATCACCACCTGTCTTCTCATCACCAGTCAGATCAATCTCGCTGCGCTGCTGATTCATGATGAGAGTTATTATAGATGAACAAGGTGTTTTTAAAAAGTGTTTCGGAAGCGAAAAGTATTAGTTGACGACGTGGAGGGGAAAAGTCAGGATGTGACTTCCAGAGGAGTGAGAATCACGAGTTTAAGGATGGAATAAGAGGAACAATTGCAGAGCGACATGACCAATCCTAGGAGAGCGACGTGTGAAAGCACATGTAGCAAACGACAATATGCAGACGCCATTCGAGACTATGGAACGCCATATATGCGCACAGGATTGTACAGCACCGAAAAGGATCATCAGAATTGGGCGCAGACCAAGACTAATAACACGATCTTCGAGATAGACTCTCTTTCATACGCATCTTGTCATCTTTGGGATTATCATACTCTAACTCGCTCTATTCACTCCCATAGCTTGACAGCACTGGACGCACATTCTCATGATAATCGTGCTTGTTCCAACGATCGTTGGCATTCGCACCGCTCTCATACGCATTGATCACACGCAAGGCCATTTTCGGAAGACCCTCGACCAATTTGATAGTAGTACCAGCTAACGAGCCCCCACGGATCCACATATCGACAAGAAGGGATTGCAGTGTAGATTCCCCTGGTAGTTTGTCGAAGGCATCATGTAGGTTTGAGATGTGCATCTTGAACAGGTCTTCGTAACTGTCGAATATGCCATCGTTTGTGTCGTTTTTGAGTCCAGGAATCTGGAAGCGATCCGCGATAATGTGAAGCTGGACAAGGGACCTGACAGTGAGACAATAATTTTCACCCATGACGGCGTGCTCGGAAACAATTGATCCAGAATATGCCCAGTCAATCAATGCAGCAAACAAGATCGGCTCGATGTCTGGCAGTTCCATCGTGTTTGAGCTCGATTCTGTCCAGACTCCGTCAAAAGCAGCCCTGAAGAAGGGGCTGATCTGAGTGAGGACCGTTTTGTTGACATGAAACTCTTGTTTCTCTTCGCCGACAACGAGTGTCACAGTGTCATTGTATCGGTTACTATCTCTAGTTAGTGGTTAGGAAATGAAGTAGTTCAGATGTGACTAACACGTAGCACTTCTCCCAGGCCTCTCTCTCCGGATCTTTATCCTCCTGCGAACTACCATATCTATTTGCCACTTCCATAACCATGATGAAGCACGGGTAAAAACATTCAGTGTCAATGTCAGAAAAATCGAATGACGAGTGGACGAACTCTGCAGTCTTGTAGTCAGCGGGAAGCAAGTCGGAAGGTGGGATATGAGAATGACTTTGATTCACTAACGCAATCACGTGTGCACAAAACTTACAAGAACGCATCTTCCAGAAGCTCTCTAATTCTGATCCTGACCACGTTTTTTCTCTCCCATTGCTTCCCAGCAAAGACATTGATGGCGCTATGCGCCTATTCGTCGCTGTGCTCGTCACATATCTAGATTCCTGTCACTGGTTGCACTGCCTCATTCCATTTGAGTCCTGTGGTGCTCCCTTTCAGCTTCTACGACGCTCGATTTCCTGGTCTGATTCAGAGTCGGAACTATAGTCGTTCTAAATCTTAGAATGCCGCCAGGAATGAGGAAAGTCGTCCCCAATATCGACCATATAGAATGTACCACTCGCAAAGCTGTAACCCCACCGGTTCACGTCCCTCAATATGATCCTTGCAATGTCCGCGACTAGGGAAGGCACCCATGCACACAGGTCGTCCGTAATCTTATCTTCCCCAGCATAGTAGGCCCAGCTATCGACGACCGAATGCCTCAACTTAGCATTCTCCGGCAGCTCTGCGAAGATCCTAGCCAGTGTCTCAAGAGTTAACTCATAGATCTCGTCTCGCTCGTGATAGATGGCGGCAATGACATCGTTCTGTAGGGCGCGGATCTGTCTGCAATCAGCGAAGATATACAGCTTGCAGAGGGATGAGAGAGTCGGCCGGTCCGGCTCGTTGCCTTTGTTGGGCTGCATGACCATGAAGCGGCCCGAATGTGCACAGTCCAGGAAGACAGCGAAGGTGAAGGGGTTGTCTTCCTTTAGCTCGAGAGGTTTGCTGCCGTTGTTGATCCAGTCGGTGCCGAGCGCGGCCTTGAAGACAGGACTGACGCGCGAGAGCAGAGCGATGCTCATGGTGAAACTGGTCTGCTTGGGCCCCACGGGCACCTTGGCCGTAGTGCAGAATTGGCCGCTGGGATTTGTCAGTACAACTATGAAATGCTCCGGATTTGAGGCTAGACTTACACATAGTCGTAGACTGGCGTCCAATCAGCTGGTGGGTATGTACTCCCAGTCGTTCTGTCTATCACGGCTTCCAACCGTCTCTTCTCGATAGGTAATTCATCTAGCCCGAGCTTACGTCCTGGTCTTGGTTGAACCATTGTTGCGAATCGATGTGTATGAATTTGAAAAAAAGAGAGGTAACACTGAGATAGATATAATTGTCCTACCTGATTCGTTATTCAAGTCATAATCCTCTACCGTTGTTTGTCGTGCATGCGACGCAATTCCGTGCCGCCGAGGACAAAGGACGGAGTGCTATCAAGCTTGATAGACGGCTTCAAACAAAGGCACACCAAGCGCGAGGATGTTTGCAGAACATTTCTCGATCCCAAAAGGTGCTCATGTGGTTCGTTAACTAAAATGCTGGCATTGCAAAAAGAGGTGGGTAAGATATCCCGCGAAGAGGAAGCGACCGAGTCATCAAAATATGAAGAGAGACAGCAGACTAAGATGTAGCACTTACGTACATCTAGCACATTCAGAACAACATGGTGAATGTACATTTCGTGGTATCTTCGGTGCTTCAGATTAAGAGATCCTCCTCGGCGTCTCATACCTCCAGCCGGGATTCTCATCGTTCCACCCATCGCCAGCTCCCCTCATCCAGTTGAGCGCCACAAGCTTCAAGCCATGCTTCTCTACGAATTCTTCGGCTCTGAACGATCTGCGGTCGACAAACTCCTCGCCTCCGACATCGGCTTTGCTGAGGCTTAGCCCCTGCGGCTCCCTGTAGAGCAGGAAGAGGTATCGATGAGGCTTTGAACTGTATCACTGTCAGCTCTATCATATTCGTCATGAGAGGATGTGTATGATCCCACTCATCCTTAGGCCCAGGGGAAAGGTAAGCTGTCAGAGCATCATTGGTCTGCTCCGCTGGGGTGCCTGGCTTCAGACCAGAAAGTACCCAGTGTCGCCACCAGGCGAACTTTGGGTCGTCTGGTGTGGGAGCGTCTGGGTCTACGAGAAGTAGCGTGTAAGTTTCGTCTGCTGAGGCACCATCCTTGACCGGGATGTCAGTAAGGTCATTTGACGTAGACAAGCGATTACGGTTGTAGGAATTGCGCAGCGGCATCTTGAACTTACCTCCGCTGCAAATGATACGGTGGGTGTAGGCTTCGCTTCACTAACTCGCACGATGTTGCCTTGCTTGACCTGCTTATCACCGAAGGTGATTCCAAGCTCGGTGGTGGGCTTAAAGTCCTTGGGAATCACGGAGACATCGCCGGGATTGAGGTTGACCTCGGAAAGAGAAGCGACCAAGCTGGTCGCGTGACTTCCGATAGAAGACATCGCTTTCTGATTGTTTGATACCTGTCTGAGGAGGAGGATCGAGATGATGGCGACGGAGCAAGCTATGAAGATTGACTTGAAGGCCAGCTTGATAGCGGCTTTCTCGAATCTTGCTGGTACTACGACACGTACTTACAACTGCAACTTAAGCCTCGCTTTTCAACTTCCACTGCTTACTTGGCGGGTTCTTGTCCTTGCCCATTGAGGCGGAAAAATTGTGGCTCCTATAAGCTCTTGGCCGAAACCGGCATCTGGAATATGATTGGTGGAGACGACGTCACCAAGAAGTCCACCACCGACTTCACTCCGTGCCAATCCAGCGGCATTGTTAATCCGGGAGTCAAAGAAAATGGATTGGAATGCTTCATTCATGCGTTTTGTCTTCATGGTTCGTTAACTATGCCAAATATGCATTCTATGTCCTTAGGTCTTTGCAAGATTCTGCGCTTCTCCTGTGTATATGCCTTCCGTGCAGCCCTCATCGGTTTCTCCACTCCGCTGCTCGAGGTGAACCCAAATGATTCCTTGTTTTCTGTCTATTGTCCGTATATGTCTGAAAAGCCGTCATCACACCCGTAGCTCATCATGTCTAGATCATGGACGATGTAGATAGCTGATGGGATCCGTAATTAGGACCGATCACGGGAAGCGGCAGTGAGGGGTGTCCTTGTGCTCATGGTAACAGCAGCTGACCCTGTTCAAGAAGATGCCGCGGTGAGCCGGCTGATAGGGCGAGTAGTACTGACGGTCCTGAGCCATCGCGACAGCGACACTGATGAGAAGAAAGGGGGCAACGGCGAGCATCCTGGCGTCATAGACAGTGGGGGCGGCACGCTCGATGATGAGGTCTGTGAAGAATTGCTGAAGGCGGCAGCCAGAGGGCAGACCGCTGGTGAAAGCCCTCTCGAAGGAGCCCCTACTGATAGAGCCAGGTAGGCCATCGGCGTGGACCTCGCGAATCTTGTCCATGACGCTGTTCTTGAAACCCTCGGAGAGAACTTCTTGACCGTAGAGGTAAAGGTCGATGAGGAGGTTCGTGGCATCAATCACGTATGAGGGTAGCTGGAGGTTGCCGTGACCGACGCGCTTGCCCTGGGCCCACTCGATGAAGAACCCAACAGTGAATGGGTCGCTCTCGGGGAGCTTGAGCACAAGCTGTCCAGTCTCATCCTGACGAGCCCAGTTATCGTCCATGGCAGCCTTGTAGAAAGGGCTCGCGTTGCGAAGACTCTCGAGCTGGACCCAGATCTCCATTTTTTCAGACCCCTCTCCGACGATCACCTTCAACATTGCTGTGAAATGGTATTTACTAAACAGATCATGGTCAGTGCATTTGTTGTCAAATTCGAATAGTATCTCGTATGACTTACACCTTCTTGCGAGCTAGAGCGCGATTGTAGACGTAGTTGTGCTGCTCATACGGCCCTTGAGCCTCCTCCTCGAGGCTTGTAGTGCGCTTGCGCTTCTTTGATGGGATATCATCGACGTCTGTCTTTATAACATCATCAATGACGTCCAAGTGTGGTTCAGTCTGAGGTAGCGACATGACGAATTTCGAGGTTGCAATCAGATCGCCAACAAAATGGCTATACTAGATCTCAGTGGTTGTAGTGCCAGAGACGGTATGTTGTAGGCGGAAGAAGAAGTTCGAGAGTAGAGGAGAACAGTGCTTGGCGAATGGTCGAAGACGTGAGTGTGAAGATGTAAGTGTGAAGATGCTCATCGTGAATGGATCAGCTTAGACCAGCGGTTGGAGGTGATGTGAACGGCACGTGGTCCTCGATGCATGTCGTTACTGCGCTTTCCAGCCCCATGCACGTTTCGGAGACGAGGCAACAAGATGGCAGAAAGGCACTATCATGCTCAATTGAGTGGCAACTCGAGCTCAACAATATACATGCTCATTCTTGTAAGAACCAATCTCGTCGAAAGAGTCTTTGTTTGCGCAAAACAACAAATCGCTAGCCAAGCTCATCATCAAGTTGACTTCCTCCACTCCCAAACCCCTCGGCTGCAATGATTGAGCCGACCCAGAACTTCCTTTCCGCATGACCGCCCCGTCCGTCAAGCCATCAAGTCTTAGGTTCGCCCTTCAATCGGTCAGAGTGCGGCGGAATGGGTGGCCAGTAGGACAACGCTCAAGCAAGGGATGCTCATAGTAATGACATTCTCCTCTGTATCGCGTGAGGCGCTCCCACGACAGGTGATGGCGATGCTCAAAGAAAGTAACAAGCACGCGTTGCACAAAGTTGAGACCAACATAGCGGCCGAGCTGCGAGCCTCTGTTGGCTCCACTATTCATGGTAGCCCAGTGGACGAGAAAGTCCAAGAATTTTGAATTGTTTGGCAGATTGTTGACAACTGTGGCAAGATCAATGTCGTTGAGCATGCGATCATTGCGTCTGACCCAGAGCTTGTCGACGATGCAGGGCATTAGGTTTGAGACGCCCAGACGGTCAGCCAGGACGTATAGCTTGGCACAGAGTGAAGGTTGAATGTCAGGCAGAGAGTACGCCGTCGGGTGGAGTGTCAGCTTGGTGTTGTTGTACATCCAGTGTACGAAATGGGCGAAGACTTCAGGCTCAATGTCATCAAGTACAACGACGTTGGCCTGCCCTTCCAACCAGGAGCTCTTCAATGCCGTACGGAAGTATTCCGACTCACGCGTCAGAATGCCTCTGTGGATGTTGTAACGTGTCTCATCATTGTCCGAGCGAACGATAATGGTGACGAGATCACCGAAGACAATACTACGCATGTCAGTATAATAGGCACGATGCGACTTATGAGGGAGTTCGCACTGATTTTTCACGTCCGCAACGCCTTCGACCCCGCCCAACTTGTGAGTCAGGGATTCGACCTCATGGTCGCCATCTGTCTGAGTGGCGGCATCTCGTAGATCCGCGCCCTTGTTGTTCCTCCTAAGCGACTCAACAGCGCCGGTCGAGTCCTCTCCATTGGCATTGCCTATGATCTGGGCGCGTTTGTCGCATTGGCGAGCGTCACCAGAGTCACGCGGTGAAGCGTCATCGGAGGACATCTGCGACAGCCCTTGGTCTGTAGGCAGCGAAGCCGCGAAGGCATTCCACCGCCTTACGCCACGTGAGTGGTGACTATCCATCTTGATAATACTCTGTCTTCGCTATATCGATGATCAGCCAATATCGCTTGGTATAAATGGTTCAAGGTGGCTGAACTACTGAAGGAGATGTCTGGATGATTGTATAGATGTTTGGTATTTCTGTAATTGGCGTCCAAATGGCGTGTAAGATGAGGTGTTACAGAGCAGGAAGCGAGAATTCTAAATATCAGCAGTGGAGGAGGCATGACAGGAAAGGAAAAGTGGGCTTGACCTACCGCGACTCGCGTCCAAACCAGGGGCACTGATTGGCTAATTCTCGCATTTGGTCCAGCCCTGCGAACTGTAGCTGCACACAAAAGATGCGTTCAAAGATACTATCTACATCTAAAGCTCCCAGATCAATGCTCGATCTTGTTGGTAATGATTGAAGCATCCTCGAAATGTGCACAGGAATATCAGATCGAGCATCTTATCATGAAGGTCTTCTGTACCTGTCAGTGTCCTTCTAATCGTTTTCACTCACTCTCTAGTGTTTCTGGAGACCTACCTGTTGGGCAATCTCTCGGCGCCACACCTTTCGTTATCAGCATAGATATGCCAACGACAGATATCGTCAATGGACCGCGTATTTGAAGGGATCCTTCTCTTCAGAAAGTGTTTGAGCGCCGTTGCTACCAAGCTTGGTACCTTAGTGCACATCTCCTTGGTAACAACGTCGTCAGTAGCTCTGTACAGCAGAGTATGATAGAGTAGAATCCTGAGCATGTCTTTCCTCGGTAAGTGATTCCAAATTTGAGCAGTGGCAGAAGGGTTCATTTTGAGGGTCTTTGGTCCAGCCTCAAGGAAGAACTCAATGACCAAATTCTTCATCTCCTGTGCTTGGTCCTTATTGGCATATACGTATAGGTCAAGCCAGTTGTTTATTGTTTGCGGATCCGGCTCCGTTACATCATTCTCCAATATTGAGGGTGCTTCCACTTCGTTGGTGTAGGCCCAAGCAACAAAGGTATTGAAAATTGCCGGATCATCCTCGGGCATCTCAATAGTTGGCAGTTTTTTGTCGTTCCATCTCGAACTTAAAGCTACTTCAACGAAAGGGGATTTCTGGCGAAGGATGTGGGCGTGGACGCTAGAAGAGGCCTGCTCTTCTCCTACGATCACGGTAATGAGGCGTTGAAAATCAAATCTGATTTCTGAATGAAAAAAGCACTTTTCTTCTTCCTCGACTTATACCTACTGCGGCATTGGAGGACGATCAGCTGTTTCCTCTTCTAATGCTGGGTCAGCAGTGAACTCCGCGCTTCCGTCTCAAGACTGTACGACATACCGTTGTTGGGAGCAACACCACTTCGCTTGCGTTTCTAGAGCTCAATCTTAGCTTTGGCATTCTTTCACGCACGCTAGGGGAGCACTTTCCTCCCAGCGGCCGTCATCAGATGGCGGAAGGAACAAGTGATGAGCTGGTCTGTCGATTGTTCCACGGCCAAGGGAGAAGCAATTTCGAGGCTTACATAAGCCAAATTGTGTTCAACTTGCTCATCAAACATCTCTTCCAACAGCAATCCTTCAAAGATCATTGGCAATTTATGCTTACACGTCAGAGTTCAATTCTGTCTATAAGTTACACGAGAGGTTTGATCTTCGACGATGCTCTCGGTCCTTCCTCGTGGGCGGCTCGGGCGACAGTGGAAGACCCACATTGATTGCCGGGCACATCGTCATTCTGGAGCTCTCCATCGTTCATTGATGCACAGATCTACGGAATTAGCCTAACCATCCGATCCGTGACCTGACAGCTCCAAAACAGCTTTACCAAGGTTATCTTGCCGTGCTCCGCTCGCCCTTGTATCGCTGGAGCCTCCTCAGAACTCAATTGCTGATCTGTAGCGTGCTTCTGGCATAGGTGAGCTTCTATCAGGGACACTGCTCCCTACCCTCCACTCTTCCTTCTTATTGCATAGGTGCACCATATACAGCACCCCCGCTTCTTGACTAAAACATGTCGGTATCCGCGGCGCTCAAAGCTCGAGTGCGGCGTCCAAGCTACCTCAAAAAGGTCTGCACAGCAGAAGACACTATCAAATACTTCCCGCATGACTCCTACATTGGCTGGAGTGGCTTCACTGGTGTAGGCTATCCAAAGTAAGCAGCTAGACCTGCAGTACCCGCCAATGGCTAACCATCCCTAGGAAGATCCCCGCCGCTCTCGCCGACCATGTCCAGAAGAATGGCCTGCAAGGCAAGCTCAAATACAATCTATTCGTGGGCGCGTCCTCAGGTTCGGAGACAGAAAATAGATGGGCACAACTGAATATGATCGAGCGAAGAAGTCCACATCAAGTTGGAAAGGAGATTGCGAAGGGCATAAACAATGGCAACATCAAGTTCTTCGACAAGCACTTGAGCATGTTCCCAGTAGATCTGATGTACGGCTTCTACACCAAACACAAGAAAGAGAACAGGCTGGATGTAGCAGTGGTTGAGGTAAGGAAGACCCGCACTACAGACAGGTGCAGGCATTAATCGTACGTTCAGGCTAGCGCCATTACTGAGGACGGCGGTATCATTCCTGGAGCAAGCGTCGGTGCAAGTCCAGAGATCATCCAGATGGCCGATAAGATTATCATTGAAGTCAACACAGCTGCGCCGTCCATGGAGGGACTTCACGATATTACAATGACCGACTTGCCGCCCCGCCGGAAACCATACCTAATCATGTCTCCCGAAGACCGCATTGGCACTCCTCACATCCCCGTTGACCCCGAGCGTGTTGTGGCTGTCGTCGAGTCCGACTATCCCGATAAAACCCAGCCGAATGCCCCAGAAGACGAGACGAGCAGAAAGATTGCTTCTAATCTCGTCGAGTTCCTCAAGTACGAAGTTTCCAGGGGGCGCCTGCCGAAGAACCTTCTTCCACTGCAGTCCGGCATCGGCAACATCGCTAACGCTGTCATCGGTGGTCTTGCCACTGGTGGTGCCGACTTCAAGAACTTAAAAGTCTGGACTGAAGTCCTGCAAGACTCTTTCCTCGATCTCTTCGATTCCGGCAACCTAGACTTCGCAACTTCGACCTCTATTCGCTTTTCCCCAGAAGGCTTCAAGCGCTTCTATGATAATTGGGAGCAGTACCACCCCAAGCTCCTCCTCCGCTCCCAACAAGTCTCCAATTCTCCCGAGATCATTCGCCGCCTTGGTGTCATCGGCATGAACACACCTGTCGAAGTCGACATCTATGCTCACGCCAACAGTACCTGTGTCATGGGCTCACGCATGCTCAACGGTCTTGGAGGATCTGCCGACTTCCTCCGCAGCGCAAAGTATTCTATCATGCACACTCCGTCAACCCGACCAAGCAAGAACGACCCACATGGCATCACCTGCATCGTCCCGTTTTGCACCCACATCGATCAAACAGAACACGACTTGGACGTTATAGTTACAGAGCAAGGGCTCGCCTGCGTCACTGGCATGTCTCCTCGCGAAAGGGCCAGGGAGATCATCAAGCAGTGTGCTCACCCTGAGTACAAGCCCATTCTGCAGGACTACTTCGACCGTGCTGAATTTGAGTGCTTGAAGAAGGGCTGGGGTCATGAACCGCACCTTCTCTGGAATGCGTTTGACATGCACAGGCATTTGAATGACCACGGGACCATGAAGATCCCGAGCTGGGAAGTCAGGGGCTATTCGAACGGACCAGCGCCAAAATTATGATATAGTGCATAGGAACGATGAAAGCATTATTATACACGCAACGACAGCTAGTAAGAGTGTGTCATAGTATTCCAACATCTCTTTGAGCTCCTCTCGGCTTCTCTTTTATTGAACGCGTTGTATATTCAATTGCTACTGACTTCATGCATCGTATGCCTCAAGATGCAAGGATTGAGGAAAGCTTCTTTGCGGGTATCGTGTCCACCTTGAAGCCTGCCAACCGGAAGGAGACTTCAATGGGCTTAGTACTGCAGAAGATTGCCCGCCCCCGCTCACATACCTTCTACCGATCTTCATCTGGGTCACCTCTCTCTGCAGTGTACCCCCTACTGCTTGTTCGACTGCCTCAGGACTTTCTGCTTCTGCGTCCCCTGCTCATGCTTCTTGGCTTCCTTCCCGACAACCCCTTTCTTCGAGACCTCCTTCCTGGTGCCCTCCTCTCTGGTAGCCCTTTTAGTGGCGGCTGTCTTTTTGGGAGCGTTCTTTTTGGCGACTCGCTCCTTCTCCGCTGTCTCAGCCGCTGTCCTCTTCGCTTTCTCGATTACCTGTTTCTTCGCTTCTTCGGCTGCCGTCTTCTTTGCCTCCTCGACTGCCATCTCCTTTGCCTTCTCTACTGCCTGCTTCTTTGCCTCCTCGAGTGCTCGCTTCTTTACCTCCTCGAGGGCCTGCTTCTTTGCTTCCTTGACCGCCATCTGCTTCACTTCCTCCACCGCCTTCTTCCTTGCTTCTTCGACCTGTTTTGCTGCGACTCCCGCTCCTGCCTCTTCTTCTCAACCTTCTCCAGCCGCCTGGCGCGCTTCATGCTCCCCTCTTGCTGCCTCTGCGCCTTCTCCGCCGCCCTCCGCTCCTCAGTCTTCTTCCTGAATAGAGCGACCTGGCCCGAGAGCTCCCAGTGGTCTCTCTCATCTATGTCCCTGGCGGTGATCATCAAGTGTCGCAGAGCATCGGCAACGAGTTCCGGATGCCAGTTGGCGTACTGATGGACCTTGGTACTATCACCGTTGAGTGCATACCATTCGGCGACGAGGGAAGCCAGATTGGTGTGCTTGAACCTCTCACGGGCCTGGACTTCTTCGTACACGATGCCGATGCACTCCCTGCTGAGTAGTGTTTCGTCCTCCTGGCGCTCGATCAACCAGTGCATGATCTGCTCCTGGACCATCTCGACACCGAAGCGATGCGCGATCACGTACGCTCGGATATAGTCCTCAGTGCTAGAATCGCGGTTCGGAAGGTTGATCTCGGCAGTTTCGTGCTGAAGGATGGCTAAGAAAAGGCTGAGCGAACCCATGTCGGCATCTTTCACCCAGATGCCGATGTCGTTGAAGTCGGTGCAGGCGTTCGCGAAGGACTGCAGCTTGCTTCGAACTTTCAGGAGAAGCTCCTTACGAACAGCTTCCATCTTTGTCTGTAAGTCATCACCAGCCTTGAAGTAGGTGGTGTGAATGTTGACCAAGCTTTCGAGGTTAGCTTACTGACAACATTCGAAATAGCAGATGACACATACCGTGTGCATGGAATTTCAGACCTGGTCTTAGACTTGCGCATGTCGATACTAGCGTCTTTGTGTTTGGATGCATGGTTGGCACTGTCAAGCCTAGCCTTCTTTGTCCCCTTCTCAGACCCCTCGTCGACATTTGCAGCAGCGCGCTTCCGAGATCGAGTGCCTATCACGTTGACGTTTGGACTGACAGCTTCGTTGGCGTCGTCAATCTCGAGCCATCGCTTCGGCACAGATGCCTGGACCGGAGCCATGTTGGCTTCCTGCTGTCAGCAGAGTTTACGAACGACTATTCGATATTGATGGTCAGCGTAAGATAGGAAAGGACCACGAAGAGTCAAAGAGTTCAGTGGTAGAACGACCACCCTCTTCGTAGAAGTGACTCTTGGTTTGTCCTAGGAAGAATTGAAGCGAGAAGGTTCAGTTCGTGATATCACGACGCGCCAAGAAAAGCCCCCCAATGGTCAGCCAACAACAAGGTATCACGAGGGCGGGAAGAGGAGCTTAGACCATAGAGGAGTGCGTAGTGCTGAGCACTAGCTTGCATGCATAATCAGGGAGTTCTGCGCCTTGACTCCCAAGATATTCTTCTAGTCCGAAGTGACAGCGAAGAGCTCTCTGCTCTGTATTCGCGAAATGACTTGGACTGGTTCGCTGGATGCCATCCCCACTTGAAGCCAAGCCATAGTCGTCTTTGACGTACGAGAAAGTCGGTCAATCAGTTGATTTCTTTGTCTCAATCCACGGCGTATCTAACGATACTATCATTAAGCCATGCTACTCTTTTCAACAAGTCTTTCTTGCCGCCAACCTCTTTGTTCGCAGCCAAGTCTTTCATATATCTCTCGTCAAAGCATCAAAGCAACGCAACCCAAACCTTTCCGACTCCGTACCTGAGGTCCTTCATCGCCGAGGCGCGTGACCCACTACGCGCTCCTCCGCCCTCAAGACCATCGAAGAGTCGGGTGTCCACCAGTCTCATCCTCACTTGCCCCCTCAGCACTGCCATCCGTCTCATCCTCCGGGCTGATCTACAGCTGCCCCGCCTGTTCCCCACTTGGAATCGCTTTCGGCACCTGCTGCAGGAAGTCCCCAAGCTGAACCTTGGACCAAAGCTGGTCGTCCTCGACATGGTTGCGGACCCTAGTCACGAGCATCCCGAACGCACCAAGGACATGCACCTTGTTGAACAGCGACAATCCCTGCATGCCGAAGTGCATCGCGAGCCAACACTGCGCGAATAAGGCCAGTTGGCAGTCTTGAGGGCACTTGCCTTTGCCATCGAGGAAGAAGATGCGCTTGATGTGCTTCACTATGAAGAGAGAACGGGATTGGCGTTCGGCGTAAAAGTGGGTGATGATTGCGTTAGCGACGGAGGGCGCCTCAAAGTCGTGCGAGGTGAAGTAGAGCTCGATCAATTGCTCGGTTGTTGGGTTCGGAGGAGGATTGGCCATGTAGTGGAAGGGGTTCGCCACACTCGAGTAGATGAAGTTCATGAACAATTCTACGGCGGCGGAGTCGATGCTGGTCAGAATGATGGCGTTGTTGGAATCGGTGAAGTCTCCGTTGAGCTTCCCGATCTCACGCGCAAGAAGTTCGCTGCTGCGCGCCAGGAAATCCGGATGACCGTACATGAATTGGGCAGTGTTGCTTTCGGCGCCGATCTGAATCTTAACTACTTGGCTGTACACTGATCTGGAAGAATTAGTCAATGCTGGGTGAGAGCGGCACGAAGACTCACGGTCCGGCAAGTATCGCTGGTGAGTTCTTCTCAGTACACACAAGCGCCTGCTTGTTCTCGGACGTTATGGCATCTTGGATCGCGTTCGTGAAATGGCTCGGGTAGCCGGATCTCTTCTTTGCTTTGTTATTGGTATGAAAGAAGACATCCTTCTGGACACCACTAGTAAGATTAACACTGACAGATTCGTGGAAGTCGTGCCACAAACTTTGTCTTGCGGGACTTCGATGATGATGCTGCAGCTGCTGCGTTCCGTGTGGTAGCGCTGGCAGGGCGCCCCTTGTGAGGGCCTTGCGATGCCATTCTCCTCACAGGTGCCATCGTGAATGGCTTCGTGATTGCAAGAAAGCGAGGATAGAATGTCGATTCTGGCTCTTCGTTATGGCTAAGCCAATAAAAGGGCTGATCTTGAAGAACTTGAATGAAACAAGGATTCTTCGTGATTAATGTTTGTGGGAGAAAGGAGAGTTGGAAGGTGGTGGAAAAGGGGAAGAAGTCGGCAATTCCGCTCCGCGACGTGAATGATATGGTAAGCGATATGTTGTTGGTGCCTGATGGTTGACATGTGATATGACGATGTAAGTGCTTTACCAGCACATGTTATGCCACTGGGTCTTGGAGTCGACGCGGAGACTTGTTCTCTTGCAACCCTACTGGCAGAGCTGTCAATAAAGTCCGTTCTCTCATTGCTCGAGAGAGAAAAGTACCGATATTCAATGCATACTCGCAGCTGCAGAGCAGTTCGACGAAGGGGAGCATTCTTCGACGAGAATAAATGGGGAGAACTCGAGATTTTGCAGATTCCAGAGGTACCATTATTGGAAACGAGCCGTGAAAACGAGCCCCCTTCTGGAGATGTGCTAGGGAATAAGGTGGTGTATGGTCGAATGAGGTAGATCAAAACCAAAAGGAATGTTCTTTGTTATCGTGAAGGCAATCCTTGGATCCGTGAACAGACTTTGCAGCGCTGACTCGACATGCTGCGACTTACGGAGATATGCGTCGCTATATACCACAAAATTCTTGACCAGAGATGTGTCGACTTTGTACAGTCAGGTCAAGACCGATGTGACATCTGCGGTTGACGTCCCGCTTACATAATCTGACTTAGATGTTACTCTTGCGCTCTTACTTTCTTCGTTTGGGCAATGAACTCTCTGTCCTATTTTAGTTCAAGTAGAGCTAGTTAATTCAGCAGGGCTTTCCTTGAATTTTGACTCATTAAGTACCATTTATCGTTCAATATCATATCTTCCAAAGAAGGTCCAGCAAGATGACCACAAACACAACGCTTAGCAAACACCCCGAGTCCTTTTCCCTTCCATTGGTCCTAGCAGCTCCTGTCCTGGATCTTATGTGGGAGCAAATGCTAAGTAGAGTGCGGGGTCCCCGAGATCCTTCGAGACCATTTGTCCTTGCTCTTTTTGACCCCAGCAATCTGACTCGGGCCAATTTCACTCGTGTCCATCTGTGCCTGAGGTTGTCTGTCCTTCATGAATGATCGCAAGAGCCAAGCCGCCAGATCCGGGATCCTCTCCAGCAGCTCCTGCGTGACCTGGTCCATCCGACCGTACTTCTTCCACCAATCCTTGAGGAAGCGACGGAGTGGGCTGGTGTAAAGTGTCCTCGCCCAGACATAAGTGCAAGTCTCTACTGGTATCATTGTGATTGATCCTTGAATCTGTGACAGGACTTCCATGATGCTGTCCCGGAGATCGTCGGCGGATACCCTCTCCGCAAAGATGCAGAGGTCAATCAATGCATCCAGCGAGTCGGCGCTGGCATGCATAGCTGGAGTGACTCTGTCGTAGTACGCCCAAGTTAGGAAGTTGTCGACGACTATGAGTTTGTCGTCTAGCAGCCGGATGATGCCATTCTCAGTCTTTCTGGTGAGGCGGTTCAGTCCCGGCGAGCAGCGACGCAGAATTGCTGCATGGGCGTAAAGGGAGTGTCCTTGGTCTCCAACAACGAGCTCGATGACGGCGTTGAAGTCTGAACTGCAAGTGAAGGTCAGCAAACACCGTCAGCGCTTAGTTGGCCAGGCAGTCTTACGTGTCTCTACTATCCGCTGATTTTGGGAGAATCCGTATTTGAGATTCGTCCTGAGGATTCCGGTCTCGATCAGAGCCATCGTGGGACACCTCGTCTGAATCGCTTGTGTGGGTCTGCTTCGGGTTTGGAGCATCGGAGAGGCTCGGTGATGCCGCTACGACGGTCATGGTGAAGTTGACAGATTGGTCAAGAGGAGAGCCTTGAAGCGCTAAACGATTTCGTATGGCCGAATGAAAATCTTCAAGCAACTCACAAGATTGAATGAAGCTGTAGAGGTAAGTGAAGTCTGAGCCCGAGCAATTGTGGAGGAGTTACCGAGAAGTGCCAGGCACCAGCCCTTCCAGTCTGCAATAATCCCATCTGTATATTACTGGTGCAGCTGACTCGAATGGGAAGAGAAGCAGAATAATCATCGCATGCACGAGTGAATATACCCACAATATCTTCGCAAAGCTGAGGTGCCACGATTTTGATCATTTCATGCAGTCATGGCTATCATTACCTGATCTCCCCCTTCCCTTTCGAGCGCCTCGCCGACGACAGCTTCCTCAAAGCAAGGGTATCACAGATAACTCTTTAGCACCTGACCCGCCTCAAAGCCATCGTTACCTTCCAGCGTTGTCCATCCATTGACATTTCCTGGCTCCACACAAATCATGGTCTTCCATCCGTCCTTTGGTGCGAAATCACTGATAGCTTGAGCACCCTCTTTCCACGGGTTCCATACGACAGTATCCTGGAGGTTGTCTCGTACAACGTCAATGCCTGGCTTGCCATCCACGAGAATGGATGTGGTGTTCTGCTGCAAGGACTTGTAGACTCGGTCCGTGGGGCCCTCAATCTTGAGCTCGTTGCCAGAGGAGGTGTGCTCCGTTGCATTGAGAATCTTGTCCGTGTATCTAGTTCCTGCAAGTCCAGTGACTGTCACTCTTGAAATGTCCTGTGTTCGGGTCAGTATACATGGCCTCCCGATATCGTAGATATCTGTCTCACCGGCACCCGGAAGTAAGTGTGCGTCAACATCTGAAACTCCCACTTCTCGCTACTCGGGTTCCTAACCTCGAGCACGGTTTGAAGACCGTCTCGACCAAGAGTGACCGAGTACACCAAGTTGAATTCATACGGCCACGCCTTCTTCATTTCTGGGCTTAGGTTCTGCGGGCTGAGGCCAAAGTCAAGCCTGACCGCGCTGTCTCCGCCCTTGCTTACTGGCGCTGACTCAGATGATGACTTTCCGAGGTAATCCCAGTGTGAAATACGCGCGAAGCCGTGCTGTGGGAGAGAAGAGGTTGCATGGTTGGCTGGGGGAGGACCGAAGACCTGGAAATGTTAGAGGTGTAAACTTCCAATTGCATCACCCCTCGTGTCTGCTCTATGCTGCCAAGACAGTGCTTGAAGATTGCAGAATGGGTAATTTAAACGTACAGGGAAGACGACCGGAACTCCGCCTCTGATGGCCTTGCTTCCATCTGTCACTGCATTCTCGCTGACCCAGAGGTTCTCGCTTCCATTGTCATTCCTCCAGCTCGTAATCGTGGCACCGTAGAGGTAGACTTCTACGCTCTCACCGGAGGGCAGTCGAGCAATCACCTTGCCGCCCTCAACGTCGACAATGGGCTGAGGGCCATTGGGACCGGGAGTGAGCGGGGCAGGCTTGTTGGCGCGGTTCGCCATTGTTTCGTTCGGATCTTGATAACGCAATTGACTGGGAGATGCGCGCGGATCGGGGATCTGGACCGGTAATAGATGTGTTGGAAGGAGTATTGGAAGTGAAACAGAAGGTGAATGAGGACAGGTTGAGCTCAGGATGAAGGGTTGTACAAACGATGAACCGGTGAAGTCTGCCACTGTTCCCCCCACATCGAAGCTGTCATAGGCCCCCTTGCTTGAGTCAGGTCCCAAACCTTGCGGATCCAGATCACGTGCAACGGCTCAAACATTCGCTCTGCTGGCTCATGCAGTGTTACCCAAGCAGGAAACTGGAGACCACCGATACAGGACTGAGGCGTGATGGTGAGGATGAGTTTTATTCTTGTTCTATATACAAGACGCCACGTCGTTTCCTGCTCCGCTAAATCTATGGGTATCGTTATGCCTCTCTTCTTCCCACTGCGTGAACCTCTCCCCCAAGCTCAAAGATGATGCCGTTCAACTCTCTCTCCTCTTGACTACCAAGCACGAATTTCTTGCCCATCTCCTTGACGTCCACAAGGATGTTCCTCAATCTGCCAATGATGCTCTTTGGTGACAAGATTACTCTCTCCTCCCTCGCACGAGCTGCTGCTGCGGCCGCCTCTTCGCGCAGTTGACGTTCAGGCGTGATAAGATCCTCCTCCAACTCGGCGTCCTGATCCTGCGCTGGGGTGGCATGAACATCGTCATGGATCTCTGGGCCACGCTTAAAGTCCTCGGTTGCTTTTGGTGATACTACCACGGACACCTCCTTGGGCAATGGGATGATTGGAGCGGTCTTGGTGTCCTGAAGCTTGGTTTGGCGTCTTGTCTTCCTGGGTGATGAAGCGACACTTGAAGCGATAGAGTCGTTGACCGGCTCATCGGCGGAGTTCATGCTGACAAGAGAAGACTTGCGCTTCAAAGATCTTCCAGGCGTTCGCTTGTCAATGGGAGTCGCACGAGAAGGTGAAGTTTTCCTTGGGCGTCCTCGGCCACGCTTGACTGGCTGTGAAATGCTTTCGGGCTGCGATGTTGAGCGACCAACGTCCATGGCCTTTAGCGCTGGTGTTGTGGGTTCTGGCTGAGATGCGACGACGATGCAGTCTTCCATGTCGTTCTCTTCGTTCGCACCGTCGATCTGGCCGCCAAACCATGAGAACAACTTCTTTATAGGTGAGGTCTTCTTCTGAAGTTTGCTCGGCGATGGTGACTGTGATTGCGAAGCGCGTCGCTTGTTAGTTCTAATTGGCGATTCCGCTGGTGTCTGCTGTTTGCTCTCAGCTTGCTTCTGGGCATCCGGCGCCACCAATGTCGTACCGGCATCGCTAGTACCGACGAAAGAGTCCTCTATGCGGGTAGCATCTACTTCCACATTGTTGAGATCATCGACGACGCTCTGGCTATCCCTCTCCAATTGACGAGTGATGTCGGCTCCGTCATCAAGGTCATATTCGGCGGTTGTCGCGGCAGGAAGCTCTGATGGTGCCTCAACCTGCTCACTACTTTCGATCAAGTCTTCCAAAATTTCGGGCTCGGCGATCTCTAAAGACACGTTCTCTCGGGGTTGGCTATCCATCTCTGGTTCGATCTCATGAGGCTCGACGGATGTGGGAATCGGGTCATCACTAGTCAAATCAAGGCCGAGATCCTCTTGTTGCGTTGCTGGAATCCCCAAGTCGTCCTCCTCCTGCACGGTCGCCGGAACCTCCGCAAACAGAGGTTCCCCGTTGTGGGCTGTCTCAAACTCCTCCGTAAGCTCAGGTGGCGACGAAGGCACATCCGCCATGTCCTCGTCTCCGTCATCATCTCTGCCTACCAGAGGTTCAGAGTTGAGCTGCGAGCTCCGATCCTGTGCTCTTTGAGCGCTTCTTTGAGAAGGTGAAGAGCCCAGGAAAGCGTCCATTGGTCCCTGTTCCTCTGCATCGATCTCCGGAGTCCGCAATCTGGCGCCCATAGCGTCCTGCTGTTTGACCTGAGCAATGCGATCCGTGATGATGTTCTTTCCGGTGGATGGCGGGGCAGGGCTCGATGAGAATTGGGGAAACATGCGATTTGCCTCCTCCTGCTGGCGTTCTCTGACTTCTTTCTGATGCTCGGTAAGCCCTTGTGAGCCGTCATCCGTGAGTTCGGTGGGCAGATTTCCAACGGTGATAAACTCGATTTGTGAATTATCATGTCGAAGTTTCGGTGGTGGCATTGCCGCGGACTTTGGAGTTTGCGCGGCCTGAGCAGGCAGTCTTGTCCTGCTTGGAGTGTTGCGTTGAGCAGCAGAGGACAGGAGTGCAGCACTGATATGAGGTTTTCGTGGCGTGTCTGAGTGTAGCTCAGATGTCTCCGTTTCTTCCTGTAAAAGGTCATCTGAACCATCGTCGAAGACTGGGAGCTTGAGGCTTCGATCGTGCATCTGCTGGATATCCGGAGGAAAGTTGGGAAGATCAAGGTCGACGTGATTAGCAACTCTTTGCAAAACACTAGCGAGTCTTGGGGGATACTGCAAGTCCGTTTGCTGACCAAAAGTCGCATTCCAGTATGCGATGGTCTCATTGGCCACAGCTCGGTGGCGGGTGGCCAGTCCAGACACCAACAATGGAGCAAGTGCTGCCAATAGGGCGCTATCATGCTGCAACGCTTTCAAGGACGATAGTAGCGAGGACCAAAGTTTGATCAAGCCGACTCCTGAAAGCAAGACATTCTGGTCTTCGATCAAGATTGACAAGCTTGATGTCTGTTCAAGACTTTGAAGCAGGAGATGAGATGGACAGTTACTGACACACATGCGGAGCGAATCAATGAACTTTGTGGCATGCGACGCGCACAGTGTCTTGTCCGACATCAGTTGCTCGCATGCCGCTTGGGCCAAATTCAAGATGTCGGGTTTCTTGTCGAGCAAGGACTGCTTACGGATCGGATCGAGAGTATTGCCTTCAAGCAGCTTCCAAGATCGCTCGAGTTGTTGACGTGATTGGATCCATGTCCATTTTGAAAGCATCAAAATCGACAATTGTAGTCCCGTAGTCGAGGCCATTTCAGACATTTCATGCATAGTGGAAGTGGCTAATGGCTCGAGCAGTCCGAAGTTGACAGCCGCGCCACCTGCAGAATGAACCAAGTGTTGAGCGAGACTCTCAAAGGCTTCCATCCATGAGTCAGAGAGCGCTACAGTTGTGTGAAGGTGAAGAGACACACGCAGGATGACGACACCGACCTTTGAAAGGTAACTGAGTCGTGTCTGTGCATCTGTGACATCGCCTTGTGATCTGATCGCACTGGACATGGTGGAAAGCAAAGTGTCAGACAATTGAGAACACAATCGGTTGTCGACGTCTAAGGATGGGATTTGTTGGAGGCTGAGCATGCATTGCCGTAGTAATATTAGACGGGACATGGCAGACGTTTGACTCTCAAACATTTTCGTAAGGACTGACTGTGCAACTTGACTGATTGCAGCTGGATTGTCCAGAGCATTGTTGGGCGAAGCCAGCAATTTGTAGACAAGTAGAAATGGCGACTGTAAGCTATTGTGGTGTTTTGATGTGCGATTGGATGGTGTCGGTGCCGGCTCTACCTTGTCAGACGAATCCATGGTGAGGTTCTCTTCTAGAAATGCGTTTGGTCCGAAAGCTTCAATCGTCGGAATTATCATGTCTCCGAAGCGAGAGATGAAAGCTTGTGGCGGCTCATTCTTGAGCCATCTCTGAGCGGTTGTCCAGAGTTTGGTGAAAAAGTTCATAATGTGCGCAAGTGCCTCCCTCGTTTCCATGGATGCTCGTACCTCCTGCGCGCTCGCCTCCGCCACACCACCGACCAGACTCGACCAGGAAGTTTCATATGAATGGTCAAGAGAAAGACAAAGGCAGGCACCATAGTGACGTTCCAGAGTGTTGAACACCTTGGAAATACGTGATCGAAGCCATTGCGGGTCGAGTCTGGTAAGCTCATCTGGATTGAACGGCACTGGAGACAAAGCTTTGTCTGATGACCATGCTCTCGCGCTGCCACGGAAAAGAGCTTTGAGAATCTTATTGGCATAACGCCCATCCATACCTCCATTCCTCAACATCCTGGTTATGATGTCGTTGACGTACTCGTCCCAGAAAAAGTCGAGCCTCTCAAATGACTGCCCCGGCTGCAGTGCATAGTACAGCAGGTTCGCGTAGCCGGCCAAGGCTGTCTTTCTCATGGGCGATCCACCTTTTTCTGTCCCGGTCTTTATGTCCAAAGCAGCTGTGAAAGGCACTTTCAGCATGGCTAGTAGTCGGTCTGCGGGGTCGATCTTCACGGCGTCCAGTCCTAGCACAAATACCAAGCGGTTCCAGGCGAGGAGGGCTTGGTGTTTCGTCTGATGGTCTGCTGAATTGAGACATTTTTGAACGACCAGCAAGAGGCCTCTGGTCATACGCCATTGACTGATCGGTGATCTCCTGTTACGAAAGAACATGATGATGACGGACCATATTTGAGGTACATATGGGCTCTGCTTCCTATTGCTAGCCATATCTGAAAGTCGAGCGATGAAGTAGTCTCCATATATTCCGCCGTTCTCCGTGTCGGACGCAAAGAAGTCGACAATAGCTTTGGTGGCACTGAAGTGAGTCCCGAGTGCCAGGCCAGCTTCGGTGCCACACTGAATGGCGCGCTTGCAGATATCTTCGTTACTACTCAGGCAGCCGTGAAACACATGGTCGATCCAGTCACTCAATCTATGCAGCATCGGCTGTGGGATTTGGCCGACCAGTCTCTGGTAGACCGCTAATCGTGCAGCCACAACGCTGTTACCGGATATCCTTTGGTGGATGTCACGAAGTTGAGAGATAAGGGTATCGGCCTTCTGTTGACTCAATCCTCGAGTCTTGAATTCGGGCGTGGCAAGCAAATAAAGGAAGCGGTTGGCAATAGCTTTGTTGACAGGCTCCTGACTGAACGCCTGTAGACTGAGGTCCAGTAAAGAGTTTCGTACCTCGTTGCTGACTTCTGCAGCAAGCGAGGGTATTGTGAAGATGACGTTGACCAGATTCAGCGCCTGTGTAGTGATGTTCTTGCTTTGTGGGTTCGTCGTGTCTGCTCTTAAGTCTCGAAGTGTGTACTGCATGATTCGAGGTACCTTCTCTCTCAACTCAGCTTCAGTAGGAAAGTTGTCGTGTGCTTTCAGTGCATTATTGAGGGTCATGTAGCCGTCTAGCCGCAACAATCCATCTTGCGAGGCCAGCGACTGCATTACGGAGGCCAACATCTTGGGTATGCTAACAAGCTTGGGTGGTGAGAAGTAGCCCGAGGGTGAGCTATGCTCTTCTGGCGTGGGTGTCGATAAGAGGTTTGATTTGAGTATCGACCTCAAAGGCTTTGCTTGTCTGGTCTGTGGAAGAGGCCTGAGAGGTGCTGACTCTTTCTTTGGGGAGGGTCCTTCATGTTGAAGTGTATATGATTTGAAGTCGACCTTTTTCGAAGGTCTCGACGAGGGATTCGTGGTGCCTGGGGGCGATGATTTGGGAGGCGTTTCAATGCCAGATCCCACAGATGTGAAGGTCGATGAAGGCTTCTCGAGTGAGTAGTCGACATTCAAGAATTCAAGGGCTTCTTCAATGTCGCTGGTGTGATCCTTGGGAGGAGTCGGTGGTCGAGGAGCCTGCTCAAAAACGCCGGAAGATGCAAAAGTCATGACTAACAAAGAATGGCAACGGTTGCAGTCGACAGAGATTGTGAGCTCATTGTAAAGTGACAGTCGACAATATAAGAGGGCAAGACGGCGTCTAGAGGTGGTGGGGATGGTCCCAGCATCATTTCTGAGACCTGAGACGCGCGACGACGCGAGAGCGTGTAAAGCGATCTGAACCTGGGGAAAGGACCTGGAGAGCAAGCATTAAGGTACGGCCCGTGCTAGCCGAGGTCGGATCCCTGCATTTGGCTAACCGCTAGAACATCTGCGTTGCTCCGGCATCTCAAACGACTATCCAACTTGCATTTTCGGTTTCTCATACTTCCATGCAGAGACATTAGTCTTGTCTTTGATACAGTCTGACGACATAAAAAGTCACGACAATCATATTCTCTCGTCTTCTTTCCAAGCTTGTTGCTAGATCGGTCTCTCGAATCTTGGCATTCCAGGGGCATTAGACCCTATACGCTCTGTTAAAGAAGTAATTTGATTCCCATCATGGCGACAGGTGAGACTTGCTGAGCAGAGTTATTAAAAGTGGGCATGATCATAACAGGTCGCAGGCGCTGAGAAGGCAAAATCCTTATTATCGAGTCTGGAAGCAGATTTCAAGCAGAACAGGCTCTCCGATGACGGTAATATGGCCATACATCCCCTTCAACCAGGTTACTGATCTGGACAGAACGAGCAAAGCTCCTTGAGCAAATCAAAGTCATAGGCAGAGATCCGTCTCAAGCTGCTCCGATATTTGCAAAGGATGGTACCGAAACTCTATGTAAATTCGCTTTTGAGACAGGTATCTCCTTAGCATCAAGGGAGGCGATGCGATGTCTTGCCAATGCTATGTTACTGTGGAACCCAACTCGGCAGGCAGTCATCGATCTTGAATGTACAAGCAAAGCAGCAGAACGGATGAAGGTAACGAATGTCAGGACTCCTGCTCTTAGACAGTTCTGACCAGTCCGCAGAATGATGACCGAGACGACGAGTTTCTCACATCTAGGATAATATTCTTTGCCACGTATGCAGAAAAGTTAGATATTCCGGTGCTTTTTGAGAAACACAACATAGGTCAGAGCATAGTATCAGTAGGTGATCTACGAGTGCAGTATTTACGTCCAACTGACCCCTTTCAGAACCTACAGCGGGCAGCAGATCGACTAGAATCAGGCGCTCCCTCAACACCCATCACCGACCTTGCCTTTCAAGAGACGCTCAAACTCGCCTACAACCTCACCTACCACAGTCCCGAATCAACCACCCATCTAACAGGCGCACTCCAACCCCTCACCACCCTGCTCCTCAAAACCCCCCTCCCTTCCCCTCCCCTCCAACCACCCACCACCCTCCTCATCAATGCCCTCCTAAACCTCAACCCCTCCCCGCAACAAATCGAAGACGCCACCATCCGCGACCCCCTCTTCCCGCCCTCAGAACCCACAGCCCTAACTACGCACCTGATCACCATCCTCGATGCCTCCTTCCCCCAAACCATCACAGCAAAGGACGACCCCCACCTCACCCCCATCACCTCCCTCCTGCGCAACCTCCACACCACGGCCCCGCATCCGGACATCAAAGCCAGCATGTGCGCCTCGCTCCTCCCGACCGAAGAATCCCGCGACCAGCCCCTAGGCAAAGATGCCACGCTGCCCTCGCGCCTGATCCGCGCCGCCGCATCTCCCACCACCTCTGCGCTGCGCGACATCGTCTCGGCCCTGCTTTACGCACTGTCGGATAGTTCGGCGCGGACGCTGATTCGGAATATAGGGTACGGGTACGCGGTGGGGATCTTGGCGCATTTGGGGGTTGAGGTTAGGGCGGGGGATATCGGTGGCGCAGACGGGGTAGAGGGGTTGGGGACAGAGGTGAATCCGATCACGGGGCAGAGGAGGGACAAGGAGGCGGATTTGGAGCGGGTGCAGAGGGAGATTGATAGTATGACCGAGGAGGAGAAGGAGAGGGAGGCGGAGAGATTGTTTGTGCTTTTTGAGAGGTTGAAGGCTACGGGGGTTGTGGATGTTAAGAACCCGGTGGAATTGGCAAGGGAGGAGGGGAGGTTTGAGGAGGTTGATTGAGCTTATGCATGTGAAGCGTAAGGGCAGAGGGGAAAAGTTTGGAGAAGAAGTGGGGAATTACGTAGTTCGTGTATTCGTTATATTGTACAGAGGAGCTTTGTCCTTATCTTTGTGCTTATCCATTTTCGTACCCAAACCCTTGGTCTTGACGTCGTATGTGTCCAATACCTTTCCATCCTTGACCTTTCCATCCAATGCCTTCCCGTCCGATACCTTCCCATCAAGTACCCCAGCCGACTTCCTACGCCTATGATATCTAAAACACAATGCGAACACCGCAATGACCAAGATCCCCTAGATCAGCATCGAAAGACCCACAACGCTGGCAATCAGCACCGCCAACGAGACTCTCATAGGCATGACGCCCGCCGCGCTCGTAACGCTGACCTGCTGCAGCTTCATGGTAGGCATGTAGTCTCTGTACGTGCTATCTCTTCGTCCGTCCCAGCAGTAGCGGGAGAAGCAGTCCGTGCATACCTGAGGCACGGTGGTACCAGTCCTGTTCAAGGAGCGGGAGAGGATAGCGCAGCCAACACAGGTGGGCCATTGTGGATCAACAGTGCCGTTGCCCATCGTGGCAACATTGTAGCCGTTCTGGATGATGGCGTTACGCTCGCTGTCGTTGTAGGAGGGGGTGAAGGTTGAGACGTTGGAGTTGTAGACCTGTGATTGGGATTAATGGACGGCTGACAGGAAGACATACCAGGAACTTACGTATGGAGCGTTGGGAATGTAGACGATAAGTGGCGCTTGGCCAGTCAAGTTGGAGGCATCGCAGCCGAAGAACGTGGGACGGTTGTTCAGACCAAGGTTGACAAAGGTCTCTTGATCCGGAACACTCGGGAAGACAGTGCCGTTGCCAATGGGAAGGAACTGGCGCTGGTAAGTAGCGACAAGAGACGTGCCATTTGGCCAGTTGGGCGATGGGCTCGATGCATTCGTGTCGGCGCTAGAGTCAACCGCAAAGATGACATCTACGGCACGCTCAGGCTGAATGAGAGGATGAAGTGGAATGTTCTGGAGATCTGATCCACCGTCGACCAGAGTCAACTGCTCATCAGCAGCGATAGCAGAAGTCTCGTTGCTGAAGCCGAGAAATGGGTTAGGATAGTCTGCAATGTCTTCGTCCTCTGCGCTAATAGCGTCGAAAGCAGCGCCAACAGCTTTGGAAAGAATCGGATTGGCGGCTCCGGAAGAGTTGATGGCAAGCAAAATCTGGTTGAACAAAGAAGAAGAAGTTCCAAGCACGTATCCAGCATTATCGAGCCCACGAACGCATTGTTGGTTATCTGGGATAGATCCTGCAGAAAAGTTGGAGCCCAGGTAGCGAAGAGGAGCGAAACCAAAAGTGGTAGGGTCCCATGTGCCCAGCTCCCAGGGGTTGAATTCGTAGACTGTCGAGTTTGTAGAGATGATGTACTGACCAGGAGAACGCGCATCAGCAACTACTAGTGGCAGTGGCGTAGTACCACCTGTAAACCAATCCTGGTTGGCAATGCTCGAGAAGGTGTAGGCAGGGCCTCCGGCAGAAGCATTGACAAGCTGGAAACTCAGCCCCCGTCCCCAGTAGTCTGTGATAGTGGTGTTGTAGCCAGCGGAAGACTTGCCTCCAACCTGGTCGACTAGAGTCTGATAGTAGCTTGCACTACTCAGCAGTTGGATGGATCCGGTCTCCGGGCCTTCGAAGATGGAGTTGCCAAATTTCCAAAGCGAGCCGGAGCCCGTCACATTCTGGTTCTGGTCGAGAATGCTTTGTACAGAGGTAAAGTTATTAATGTACAGTGACCCAACCAGCCATGATCCACCGGAAAGTCCGGCTAGGTACGTCGAGCTCTGCAACAAGCCAGCAAGCGACCCAGCACTAGTAGAGTTGTGTCTCGTTCTGTCATCAAAAGCCGAGATGACACCAGCTCCTGTCAACATGGCTCTGTAGCCTCCTCCTGAGACAGCGATGCCAATGTTTGGAAGCTGACTCGCATTGTTTGCATTGTTGTCGATGTAGGCGTTTGTGTCCAACCCGGTGATGTTCAGCTTTTGAAGTAGAGTGCGCATGGCCGAGATAGTCTGCGGGCGCCGCACATTTAGCCACGAGGATTCATTTGTAGACAGGGTTCCTGCGCTTCGAATAGTAGGCCTGTTCGCAGGGCAATCTTCTGGGGTGGGAGTGTAGCCATTTGGCGCATCCGGAAGGGAGCGAGCAACAAGAGCATTTGAAAGAATGTCATTGTTTGAGGTGAAAGAATAATCAAGAGCGGATGCTTCTCAGGTTGTTAGTCAGGAAGTCGCAAAAAGCGTAGTCGCATGCATACCTGAAGCGGAGGGAACGGCGGCCAATGCCCCCGCAGTATACTTGGACAGCTTCATGGTCCAAGAAGCAAAGCCAGATAGTAAGAGAATAGAGACTAGAATTTCTGAGGAAGGAAGAAGGGCATGCTTTGCTTATGAGAAAGCTGGAAAGTGGGCAGTGATATTATGAAACAAGCCTTACCCAAGTACATGGGAATGCGGATGGGATGGGATCGCCCTCACGTCACCGAGTCGAGGGCAGCCCTGAGCTCGAGGCCCTTGCGCGTCAGCAAAAAACTCTCGGATATGAAGGCGCTTGGCTGCATCATTGCTGGTTGTATTTGTGGGCTCGACACCCAACGACACGGTCAACGCGGCTCACAAGAATCCGTTACAAGTCCGAGCATTCGTCAAATCTCTGTTTGCCTTGTCGCATAGGTCGGCACGCGACCGATTTTATGCACAGATGCTGCAGATGCGAGATGATGCGAGAGATCGGCCGCTGCGGTTCCTGAATGATCGCCCGGAGTCCTTCGGCTGAGGCGCAGAAGGGCCAAAAATGCCAAAAGTGCATCAGCTCGGACGCCTTGCATCAGCCAAGACAGAGCGTCGAGCCGCACTGCTCACGTACCACTTTGTAGATCATGTCAGACTTCATGAAACGTGAATGCATTTTTGTATCAGCGACAGGATGAGTACATGATGGTCTCGCGTCAGCTTCAGCAGCAAGAGTTCGACGGATCCAGCGCGTCCAACAGCCAGCATCGAGGCGGCAGGTAAAGACACCGAGCAAGGATCCAGATCTCAACCACTACATCCGTCTGCGAAGTCCAGCATACTCCATCGCTCTAATAAGGAAACACTGCCTGTTGCAATGCTAATCATCAAACGACAGACAACGCCCCAACACCTCGCCAAAGAGACCTCTCACTCAATACCCTAAGCTCCCCTCAACAATGTCCACACTCTCCGTCTCACTGCCACCACCCCTCCCAATCTCAACCCCCATCCCAAGATTCCTCAACGTATCCTCAATCCCCCCTCTCTGCCCCTCCAAAACATCATACAGTCTATAAACCATCTCGCTCCTCCTCTCCACCTCCCTCACCAACTCATCCATCCGTCCCTTCACCTCCCCCCTCTTCCTCCTCCCAACCGAAGGATCATGCAAAGCATACTCCCTCTGCCTCTCTCGCAGCTCCCTTTTGAGATGCACCACCTCGTCCTGCAACCCCTTAATCACCCTCGCCAACGCCACCTTCGGCTCCTCCGCCGGTCTCACCGTCATATTCGTAGCGTCCACATCCTCCCTCTCACCGACCGGCACCAGCGTCGGCACCAGGACATCCCGCCCCTCATTCGCAGGACAAGCAGTGCAATTCTTTCCATCATGCGCCGGCACCATCTTCCCCTTCCCTGCATCCCTAAGCGTGATATCAGGCAATATAAAAGCGCTCGTCATCTCCTCGAAGCTGCGACTGCGCTGAGGTCGACGCGACGCAGTGCTCATGACCGAGGCATCTACGTCCGCGTCCTCGGGCGTAGAGTACGAGATGTGGTCCGCTGTCGCGGGGCTCTGGACGCGTACGTTGCGCGTGTCTTTGCCTGTGAGGTCGAGGCCGGCCGTTATGTCGCGCATCGACGATTTGCGGTTCTTGTCGTCGGCGGAGGTGGGCAGGGAGGTGGCGCGCTGTGGCTTGCTGGCTAGGCGCTCGGCTTCGAGCTTTCTACGCAAGGCAGAGAGGTCCGAGGGGTCGAGGAAGGAGAGGTAGGTGATGTCTTTCGTGGAGTCTTCTGCGCCGGCTGACGTGGGGATTGTGGCGGCTTGGGTGCGTGCCTTTTTGTGGTTGGTGCTGGGTTTCTCGGGCTCAGACACGGAGCTAGCGTCGCTCAGGCCGTCCAGCCAGCGCTCGCGAAAGGCGGCGGCGGCGTTGTTCGAGGCTTGTGTAGTGGTGGGGTGGGAGGTATTTTGGGCATGAGCGGAGGACTGCTTGGATGCCTCCTCTCGTGGTCGTGATCGAGAGCGGGACTTGGACTTGGTCTCACGAGACTTCTTCGCCGCCAGTTCTGATTGTCGGACAGCTTCAGCGCGTGCTTTGCGGACTTCGGTCTCGACTCGCTCCATGATCTTATTTTGGCTGTCTTCACTGGTCGAGGCTTTCGCTCTCCTGGGTCCTGCATCTTCGGATGCTCGCTCCTGGGATGGTCGCTCACGTTCCTTGTCGCGACTTGATCGTTGCTTGTATCGAGCCCTGAGTTCAGCTTCGCGAACTGCCCATTGTCGAAGATCATTGTCGTGAGAGCGCTCACTCGCAGAGACTTGGCGTTGTAGATCATTGTTTGCGTCACGGAGGTTCGTGATCTCGTCTTGCAGGGTGGCTTTCTGGTCCTCGAGCACTTCGGACTCTGAGCGAAGTTGCAAGTTCTCTTCCTTGAGCTCCTCATTGCTGTAGAATGCTACACCGAGCTGAGTGATCAGGCTGTCACGCTCTTGAGTGATGCGCTTAACGGCAATGTCAGAAACAGAAACTTTGCGCTCTGCTCGCTCAAGTCTCTGTTCGGCGGTCTTTAGTGATGTCTGCAACTCTACTACAGCGTAAGTTTTCCAGTCTTCAAACACAAGATTGGTATACGCACGTCCTCTTTCCATGCGCCAGTCGCCATCACCTTGCCTCTCTTCATCCGAGCCGAATCCGCTGTCGGGACGACGCAGTCTGCGTTCCATCGCGACCTGTGATCTCAGGGCAATGATCTCGTTCTCAAAGTCCTCTGCTTTCTTGGCCGCCTCAGTCTTCTCCGTCTCTAGCTGTGCTACTTTCTCCTTAAGCAGTTGCAGCGACGTGAAGATTGCCTTCTCCTCCTCAGGCAGCGCAATACTGTTGACTGGCCTGTGCTCCGTCGACTCTTGCCCATTTCTCGAGAACGAGGCGGAAGTGAATCTGGAGCGCGGTTTGGTCGTTCTCGAGAAGACAGGTGTGCCATCCTTGCGCACCCCCGATACCAGCTCCGCAATATTTGGCAAATCCGGAAGCGCAAATGACTGCGCTGTCTGGTTTCCAATCAGACTCGCATCAGCAGCAGATGCAGAACGTCGAGGTGTCTGCTCGGATCCACGACCAAGTCCAGCACCGCTTGTAAACCTTGTAGGGACTTCCTGTCCTGCAGAACTGACCCGGGCGCGGGAGAACCGGCTGTTTCTCGTACCTGCAGCGCGTGCTTCTGGATCAGGCTGAATAAATGACGAGTCGCTGACAGCGTGTACTTTCGCGTGCATATCGGAGAGTGTGCGACGTCCAACGCCAGTGCGGGTCTTTGCCGGGACAATGTCGCTGGTCTTGGTGATGTCCGCGTCGCGATCGATCGCCGCACGGCGAACAGAAGCCTGCTTTCTCAGATCTGTGCTCTTTCGGGCTGCATTCTTGTTTGGAGGAGTTGCAGTAAGAGCATACAAGCTGTCGTCCGGGATAGACAGAAGCTGTTCCTCGGACATGTCTTCACCGAATACATATCTCCCAGATGTGTTTCGCGCGTTCCTCTTGACACCGCGTCCTAACTCGATTGAGCGGCTGTCACTCTGCATGCTGTCTCCCTCTTCACTGTGCTCGCTGCCCTCGCCATGCCATGACTGCTCATCTGCTGCGGTGTCGAATTGTTGTGTTGACTCCCGATCGGGCTGGAAGCTGGTGATGGTGCTGTTGTTAACATCGAACCGACCAGGAAGTGCTGGAGAGCTATCGAGAGCCCGTGATGCGCGATGCTGACCCCTCGTGAGCCGTGCGATAACCCCGGATGATTCCCTCCCCGGAGCCATGACGATGGTGGATCGCTGTTGGCTTAGTGCATATGGTATCTTACTGATAGTCCCGAGAAGAATGAACTGCTGTGAGAATGCTGCTCTATCGCTGAAATGGTGCAGCGGAACAATTGCTGTTGCGATCTTTCCTCGGATCTCTCGAGTTGAAGCTGTCTGGAATTCGCGTCTCCACGAAATCGAAGGTCAACAAGTAAACAACGCTAAAGGTAGGAGGGCAAGTCTTGCCGACCACGGCTAAAGCACGAAAATGGATCCTGAGACAACTGCTCCTTCGACCCTGCCTCTACGTCTATAACTCATCATTTGTATCAAAATGGCGAGCCCGTCGCTTCTTGCTTGAAATATGAAGCCTCGATGCTTTGAAATCTTTGTCAGCCAGCTGCTCGTAGCTTGCACTTCTCAAGCGTGCGGGAGGCCTTCCACAGCTAAGCCCGGTTTCGCGGACGTCGGCCATCACCTTGCGAGAACTTATTCAGGCTCGCAGTCTGGTAGTATTTTCAAAGTTTTGATTGCTCCATTAAGATCGCTCCAAGTTGAAAAGAAAGAGCTCGCGCAGATGTCCGATATTGGAGGCTTTATGAGTTGTGTCCTGAGGACGTTGAAACATATGTGACCTGGTTCTATCCTAATCGTGATCCAGGCTTCATAACAAGCTTGGAGCTTCAATTAGAGACAGCCAACAGCCATGTCATAGGTAAGTCCCGCATCTCAATTCTCTTGCGCTTGAGAATTGGATTGACGGTAGTTGTGCAAGCCTGCAGTCTGATTTTCATTTTCTAGTGTGCATTGGGTATGAATCACCAACAATGCACCGGCTGGTAATACAACTCATACACTAAGGTGCATCATCTGCACTCTCGCAAACTATGGCAGAAGATTTTGAATACGGTCCATGCATTGTTCTCTATTAGCAGCCAGCAGGTATTTTTTTTGTCCAGTCATACTTAAGCTTCCTATTCACTGCAAACCTTGATGCGCTGGACGATGATGCTTTTTCTACAGAGACTACTTAAGAGATTTCCCCTCTTCTTCCTCTTCACATCAATCACACACGATTTATACAGTATTCTCCAAGTAGGCATCCCCCGGACTACTGCGCAGCGACCGTACCCCCACCAAATCAGCCGTCTGTCACAGAACGACCAAGGTCTCCCAGGCCACAGCCACGATGGTTCAAGTCACTACCCTATTCCCCGCTCTCCTCGTCACCACCGCGGTCGCGATGACACCAAAGACCGTCGTCAGCACCGTGACCGTGACAAGTGCCAGCTCGACCAGCGTCTCCTCCTACGACCCCATGACAACCAACATCTGGATCTCAGCCCTCAACAACGGCGAGGTCTTTCCCGACGTAGTGGGCAAAGCCAGCATGCTCTCCTACTGCCAATCCGACTACTACAGCACCTTCTACACGGACAGCCCAGACGGCATCCCACTCACCACGCTCTCCGTCAAGGGCGACTGCGTCGTGTACAAGGACTGGGTCACCATCCCCCGCCCCTCGGTTAGGAAGTACTGGCGCACCGTCTGCCCACCTGGAACTACGCATATCACTGAGTACCTCGGCGATGGCGTCGAGACTGTCAGCGTTGGGCCTCAGAGCTGCTGGAGCTATGAGGCTTACAACAAGCCCTGGCCTACTCGTGCTGGGCAGACGATCTACTCTACTGAGGGGTCTTAGACGATATTGACTGTGAGCGACACAGGTCCGGGTGACTATCAGGAATCTTTCTTTGTGGGCATTGCTTTTTGGAAGTTTGGACTGCTTTTGCTATCAGAGATTTTCCTTTGGTACTTGGTGTGCATGGCAGGGCAGGTCGCTTGTTACAAGTTCAGGTAGTCATCCATGAATTTTTAATGCTGATCTGTGCTCGTCGTATCTCAAGCTCTGCTGCGTGCAAGTGAAATGAACTCGGCATGGTTTTGCTCATTGCTCCACATCGGGTAATTTATGTGATTCATAATAATGCATGCGTGCTCATTCCGCTAGTATGCCGTGTACTGCCAACCGCGCGGGTGGCGAGTCCCTGTTGCCATACCGCAATCTTCCTCCAAAGTCCCAGCATGCATTCGGAACCATCCCACCACCAACACCAAACTACTGCAGCAAAGGATCCTAGGAAAGTTAGCATGTCATCATTAACTTCGGAAACTCCTCGACTTACCCTGAAATGCTTCTGGAAGTTATTCCTCTTCTCATTCCCAGCCTTGTACCGATTCTCCGCCCTCTGCGCCTTCCTCTGCGACTTCTTCTCCTCAGCCCTGACCTCCCTCTTCTTCGCGTCCGACAAGCCCGCGATGCCCACCTCCCTGTTCTGTCTCGCGATCTGCTGTCGTCCACGATCGCGCTCGTTCGTACGCGCAACGACTGCGCCGCCATCAGCGTCCTCCATCTCGTCGTCTGAGCCGTCTGCGGCCTCGATAGCGCGCCGCTGGATGCGGTCCGCGGATGGCGAGCGGTTGTGCAGGTTCTGGCGGAAGTATTTGTTCAGCGAACGGTGGCCGGCGGTGCGTCCTGAGGGAAGGTGAAGTTCGTATTCGTCGTAATAAACGGCGCGAGGAGTATTGTGGGCGTGCGAGTGGTAGCCGTCGAGATTGCGGTGGGGGCGAGGGTCAGTGTGCGAGTGATGTCTGTGGCGGTCAAGGGTCTTGTAACGGTGCGAGTGGTCATCGATAGGAACGGAGGTGATCTCGTCAGTTGGCACAGACGAAAGGGAGCTTGCGTCCGACTCCCAGCCGTCTTCTTCGTCGTCCACCAGTACCTCGTCATCGGAGCCAGAGCCGTTGGCGACTGTGGTCTTGGTGGCTCGAGATGCACCCAGCTTGACGCCAGATGGTCGTCGGACCGCGCCTTCGTCTTCATCCTCCGATTCCTCTTCGTCGTCTGAGTATGTGCTCCTAAAGTCGTAGTATTCTCCGATGTCAAGCATCTCCTCTTCTGTAGCATAAGGAATCATGCAGTGACCCCTGTCGCGCATATGTGTCTGTGCACCAGCTGCCGTGGTCATGGTCTTGTGACAGAAGAGACAGTCGTGTAGATCGTAGATGATCTCATGCAAGTGGCTGAGTAGGCCTTCCAGATCCACCAGGTAGTCACGCTCTGGGATGAACATGCCATGCTGCTTGGACATATGTGCAAGGTTACTATTAACATCCTCGGAGGGCGCGTTGCAGAATAAGCATTGGTTCAGACGGACTTCAACCAGATCGTCTTCTTCATCCTCCATCTTTGTATCGGATGAAGCGCTCGCTGCTGCTTGCCCTGAAGGCGTAGTTCTCTCGTCGGCATCTTCCGGCGAATCTGACAGCGTCGTCGACTGGACCGCCTCCGTCACCGAAGCCAAGTCATTAGGTTCCGCTGCACTGACCGTCGAAGCAGTTTCCACAGGATCTCCGAGCGAGAACGTCGAGCTCATCATGGAGCCAGTTTCCGCATCATCTGCCAGGGCCTGCCTAGCGCCCATTCGCGCCACCTGTGCCTTGTGCTTTTGACTTCCCAAATGGTTTTGGTACGCATTTTCGCTGTAGTACGTCTTTGTACATGCTGGGCAGATCTTCTCGAAAGACGCACGCGCCGCCGTCGCTGCCGCAGATGCTTTGTTTGCCAATACTTTTTCTGCAAAGATTTCGGACGTCAGAGGAGGGAGGGAGGCAACTCGTCTCTTGAGATTGTAACGACTGTGAACCTGTCAGTCTCTCACGTGCCCTCTCGTAGCCTGGGATACATACTGCCAGTCGCTCTGCATATGAGTCCTCTGCAAGTCGCTAGAACGAAAAGCCACCTGACATGTGTTGCATGTGAAAGGGTGCGAAGCCCCGTTGGCCACCTGTGAAGCCATGACAGACGGATACTTGAGGCTTCAAAATCTGCGGGCGCCTGCAAGACTGGACTGAGTGGGTGCTTCTGTGAGTGACCGTGAAGGAACCAGTAAGCACGCTGTGGACCTGGGAGGGAGGCGTGCAGTGGTAGAGCAAAGTAGCAGAGTGACGGGGTCTAAACTTTGATTACTGAGATCTTGAATTCTAGAAGAATGAGTGGGCGCGGCGGCCTCGAAAATGACGTGCAGTTCGTTGAAATGAGCCCCGCCGCAGCGGCCAAGAATGTTCCGAGACGCCGACCGCCGACTCCAAACTCGGTGCTCACGGCAGCTCTTGACGAGTACGAGTATTCATGCTCTACTCTCTGTCTGCTTCATCACTTCCATTGAGTAAAATATACGAGCATTCCTAAGCCTAAAAGCGTCAGAAATTCATATCGAGCCAGAAAGGATCTGTTCTGGCTACACTGTTCTAGTCTCGACTCCACATAAGTCACGACAAGAGAATCTCGCGACTTTGTGGCGACCAGGCTCCATATACGCTCGTTCCCTGGCAGGACTGGACTTTTGATGATATGATTGACATTCTCTGGCGCTCAACATCGTCGAGACGATCCGCGGCGGCTGTGCGGGCGGTCAGCGAGCATAGATGGCCATCATGGCTGCGGACAAGTCGGAAGCCTCTACCTTGAACGTTACCGACATCCGGCGTGAACAGGTTGGACGACTTGTTAGTCACCTCGCCTATCAGGTCCAGCACGGCTGTAGAGATGTAAGGTGTTCAACCCCAACATGCTTCACATCTCGACTGCGCGACAGGAGAAGGACCAGTCGTGTGCCTCTCCGAAAATACACGCAGCTCTCCTCTCTGGCAATTGCCTTTAGTCTGGCGAGCTCGCTGGATGCTCAGAGCCTACTATGTCCATTTGTCCTCAAGGACGAGATTTTCAAGCAGGAACTTCTTCAAGAAGCACAGCGCATTGACCAGAAATCATTGATGCAGCAGCTTTGCAGCACAGAGGCTGTGCGGAGCTTCATGAGGACCTATGGTAACCCTCAACCAGGGCCAGGGCTGGGAAAGGTAGACAAGAAAGTCACTGTGATCACCAAAGCTACAGAGAAGTACTCAGCGAATATGCCAGCCTGCGTTTTGAGTGACCAACAGTCTATTCTGCTTTCAGATCTCGATTCGATTATCGGATATCTCGCGGCGAGAATCTCGCTGTTCAAGCCTTCGGGTTGCAGTGCACGTAAGGATGGTGTTGAAGAAGTTCGTCAATACATCATGCGGGTTTTCGAATCTCCGAGCAGGCTTGCGGCATCATTCACTGACGTGTTCCCGCTCCACGCGGAATGGTCCCCTCCGAAAGTTGTTCTCAGGATCGTCTCGAGCTTAAGCATGCTATCCGGAGACCTTTTCTTGCCAATTCATGATCATCTCCGGCAATGCCTAGGCCGTATCGATGTCAACACTCCATCAAAGGAGCTCTTCAGGATCGTGGTCATCTGTCTTTACGACTTGGGCCTCATGTGGCCAAAAGCTCGACTTGGACAGGAATTCGATGCCTTGTGGAACGGATTACCTAATACGAGACCGTACATGGTAGACGGGCGCAGACCAAGCTTGATCAGTTTGATGGCAGTCATTGTGGCAAAGTCATTACGGCACGGTCGTCGTCACAAAAAGCACGCACTCGAGAGAAGCATGTATGATCAGAAGTCACCAGAGCTCGATTCGCTACTGAAATCATTACTCGGCTATCTCAGCCTTTCCGATCTAGACGCCCCCTGGCCTCCTAAGTACTGGCGAGTGTCTGTCTGGATCCATCTCATGGAATTCGCTTTTCAGAACATATGGGATGGGCGTACGGCCATCGCAACCTCGAGTCCAGCAGGTTGTATACTCGAAGTGATAGAGACCCTCATCGAAGAAGATTGGCGCCAGGCTCACGATAATAATGACTCACCATTTGGGGGCATCTGGACCGAACTTTCCAAAACGTGGCGGCAGCAGGGTATCTATGGAATGCGCTGGGTATGGCGACATTTGGACATCGGATCTGCGTGCGACTCTTGGCTTTCACACGTGCCGCAAGAAGGCGTTCGACACATATTTTCGTATCGTTTCCTGTTCAGTGACTATGATCACTGGGAGTGCTTCCGCACGCTCTGCCACAGTCGCATGCGTGAAGCATGCAAGGCAGCTTCTTTCGTTAACTACGCCAGATCACGTATCTACCCTCACTTGACTCACGAATATGATTCGTATCTCGAGAGAAGACTCAGGGTGGCACAGGAGAGCTATCTCGTGCTCAAGATCAGCCGAGAAAACATTCTGACAGATGCGCTGGACCAGCTCTGGCAGAAAGAGACCAGGCAACTCCATAAGCCACTACGTGTCCGGATGGGTTCGGACGAGGGCGAGATTGGTCATGACTTGGGCGGAGTGCAAGTGGAGTTCTTTAATATGCTTTGCCATCAGCTTTTCAAGGTAGAGCAGTCCCTCTTCGTTACGGATGAACAAACACAACTTTCGTGGTTCAAGGTTGGATCTCTTGAGCCTCTCTATCGATATGAGCTGCTGGGTGTGCTTTTTGGCCTGGCAGTGTACAACGGCATCACGTTACCCGTTTCCTTTCCTCTAGTCTTCTACAAGAAGCTGATGGGCTTCCCCACTCATGTTAATGACCTGGAAGAAGGATGGGATGACGTACACAAATCTCTATTTCAGCTTCAGACGTATTCTGGCGATGTCGAGAACGATCTGGCTCTGGAGCACATCTATACAATCAGTGCCAACGGCGTCGACTTGGGCATTGATATCACACGGCATGGCTGGGATGGAGATCCCAATCGGCCTCACGATATCACCGAGAGCGTCCAAGTCTTCTCTGTGCACGCACATAAGCATCATGTTCCTAAGAAAGTCGAGCCAGTCAATGAGAACGGGGTGATACAGATAGATGACGAAGCCACGAAGATGTCCGCAACAGAAGTGCCCAAAGTTGAAGACCTTCGCTGGCCAGGCTGGAAGTTCACCAGGACGGCTCAAGGTGAAGAGCCTTTGCCAGTCACCAACAGCAACCGTGGGAAGTACTCGTGGCATTACGCCTCTTGGATCCTGGATTACTCGATCCGGCCACAGTTTTATGCTTTTGCTGCTGGCTTCTACCAGGTCCTCGATCTGCGCACGATACGGATATTGCCGCCCGAAGCGTTCAAGAAACTCATTGAGGGGCAGAAGACGATCCTTACAATTGATCTCAAACGCTTGGTGACTTATGAAGGATATACTGCCACTTCAGATCAGATCAAGTGGTTCTGGGAAGTGATTGAAGAGTATTCACAGGAGAAGCTAGGGCTCCTCCTTGAGTTTGTGACAGGATCGAAAAGACTGCCAGCGAGCGGCCAGCACACACTGAGGTTCAATATTACAAGGATGGACGGCGAGACCCAGGCTCTGCCGCAGAGCTCGACTTGTTTTGGCAACCTCCTCCTACCCACGTACAGGAGCAAGGAAGTGATGAAGCAGAAGTTGAACATAGCCTTGGAGCATTCACTTGGGTTTGGACAGGCTTGATCAAGGGCGATACGTCTTGACGTTCGTTTCCAAACTAGTAGTACGATTTAGACTTTGATACCCAACCTGAAGACTAGCGAGTCTGAACTGACCGTCTTGGACCCTACCACAACGAACTGCTGCAGATCAGAGCGAGCTGAAGCAAGCACGCACTGTACCCACACCAATATGCTTAGCACTTGATGAGAAGTAGGATGTAAGGAGAAGTACGCTACGGAACCCAGCATGACGCGCGGCCGCCGTGGTCGCTGAGCCTTGTCGTTAGAGCAAAGCTTTTCGACCTACAGGAACAGGCAGGTATCGGCCACCACAGATCTCCGAGTCCGCCGTCTACCAGACTGATCATTACACGCGGGTATTCAATTGTACTCGCATTGGTGGAGGCTGTACTAAGTTACGAGCAGGCCTATAAGAACAAAGATCAGGGCAAGCTTTGGCTTTTGTGCCGTCTCTGCGTGATGCGGAGTGGCTGAGGCAAACGAACAGGAGGGGCTTGCTTGAGCTCGGGCTGTTCGATGAAACGGGCAATGAACTTTTAGGCAGAAGCATTCGAGCCCTCAGGGCTGATGCTGTAGTACTGCAGACAACAGTCGCTATCAGCGGAAAATGGTAGGAAGAGACTCCAGATGGATGATAGAGAAGAGCCGATGATGGTGAAAGACATCAGAAGCGGCGCTAAAATTAGCCATGTGAAGAGGCGATCGGGGGTTTTGACAGGGAACATGTCCGATTTCTTGGTCAGAGGTCAGAAGACGGGTGGAGCATCGTTAAAACATTCACTGCCCCAAATCTCACGACCGCGTAACCATGGCTCGTTCGTGCCTACGATATCCGTGACCAAGCCTTGTTCTCATTCACTCTTTTATCTCTTGTTCTCCCACTGCTTCCCTTCGATACCCTTGTAGGTCACGTTGAGAACAGCCTGCAATCACAGGCGCCATGCTGGACGAGAATCTCCCAGGTATGATCTCATCCCCAGATTAGCAGTTGGCAGTCGGCTGACCCCTACTCCAGCATTTTTCTACAAGCGCGCACCTGACGGCACCCAGCATCATGAAGCCGTCTTACAGTCATACCAAGGATCCGATCCTGCTCCAGCTTATACCTTGAAACATGCAGACCCAAAACTCCAGGCATCTCGGAATTGCTATGCCGCTGCCCTATTCGACTCTTTCAACCCAGACGTCCTCTTCGGAGAAGTGCTCGTACAGCCAACATGGACAAAGCCCACGCTGTCGCAAGAGGAGATACGGAGAAATGGAGGTGTACCGCCCCCTCCTCAGGCTATCATACCAGGAAACTTTACCATACAACTGTACGAGCCGGATCAGCAAGTAGAAGTGCGGCGAAAGTCAGGAGGACTGGCGTCGAGTAGCTCCTATGAATTCGACATGCCTCAGACTTCCTTTCGTACACCCTCAGTATCAGCACTCGACAGGACAGAGAGCGACCCGGCTGCGAAAGCGACCACTCCGAAATTGAACTTTGTTTGGCGCAAGGAAGGCAAACTTTCAAAGGACTTTACTTGCTTCATGACTGGGAAATCTACGGACACAGCCACGAAGAAGAGCAAGAAGGATCCGGATATTGCAATAGCTCATTTCCGTTCCCTGCGCGAAGTCACGGTCTATGAGCCCAATCTTTCGCGGGTCGAGCTGGAGGACCTTAAAGGTCTCGAGGTAGTCATTCTTCTTGGTGCAGCAACGATCCGGGATATCTACATAGCCAACAACTTGCGCGAGATCTTCAATATTGAAGAGCCCCCAGCGCGGAAGCTCAGCAGTGGTGGACGCAAGGTTATCCCTACACCATCACAGCTACCTCCACAACCAGCAAAACCAGTTCCACAACAGCGGATACCCACCATTGTACATCCAAACCCGCAGAACTTGCAGCAGGGTCCACAAAGAGCTCCACAACCACAGCCTCCATCCGCCCAGGCCAAGCCCACTCCACCCAGCACCACAGCGTCAGGCAAAGACCCCCGCCAACAATGGGCCATCGACGCCGAAACAGCCCGTCTAAAAGCCCAAGTCGCAGCGGAAGAGAAAGAAGCCGCCCGCCTCGCCGCCCAACGCAAACGGGACAAGGAAAAAGCCGACGAAGCCGAGACGCGACGACTACGCAAGCTGGTCGAAGCAGAGCAAAAAGACGCCAAGAAGAAGCAGAGAGCCGTGGAGGAGGAAACAGAGCGGTTACGGAAGAAATACGGACAGAACCTTCCTTCTCTGCCCATTCGACCCGGTGGCAACGGAGCAGGGCCCAGTTCGAGCAATACTGGCGCGAAGATGAGACCGCAGTCACGACCTCAGTCAAGACCACAGCCGTCGAGACCGCATGGCAATACGGGTGGTGGTGGGCTGTTGGGAGGGTCGAGCTCGAGGCCGCCGCCTCAAAGTCGGCCCCCTGTTATGGGTGGGGGTCCGGGCATGTATATGCAGCCGAATAAGAGCGCGTTTGTCATGAGTGGCGCGAACCCAGCGGCGCCTGCTGGTTCGGGTGGGCCGCGGCCGAAGAAGAGCTTTTGGGGCCTAAGGGATCTGGAAGAGGAGATGAGGAGGGTGAGTAAGAAGAGGAGCTCGATTTGGTGAGAGAGTATGGGTCGTGGCATGGGTCGGAAGTGGTAGGGTTCGGGATGTTGAAGGGAGCATGTTGGAGGATTCGACGGAAATGTAGCATAGTATACCCGGGTTGCTTGTATGAATACGAATGGATATGATCATCACTACACCTACCGGAGACACGAATACTTTCCAACGATGATTCTAGAAATACGCGATGCCCTCGTCGCCGTCCCTAGTAATGGAAGCCATCACCTTCCTAAAAGGGAAGCCCATTCATCTCGAACTTCACTTTCACTTCCAACACTCTGCCTATACGCACACTTTCTTTCACGTCATAAGCGCACACCTTAATACAACACGTAACAGTCCAGCCCAAGACCAGTGCGGACCACAGATCGACCACATTTACCAACTCAAAATGTCCTCATCCTCTCCATCTCCCGGCTCCATAACCCCCCGCATCATCATCCACGGCGGCGCCGGCGCCATCACCCCGACCAACCTCCCCCCACCCCTCTACTCAGCCCACCGCGCCGCCCTCCTCTCCATTCTTAACTCCACCTCCGCCCTCCTCGCCCAACCAACCACCACCGCCCTCGACGCCGCCACCCACGCCGTTGCCCTCCTCGAGCTAAACCCGCTGTACAACGCGGGCCGGGGCGCCGTCTTCACCACGACAGGCCGCATCGAGCACGAAGCAAGCGTCATGGTCTCGACGGCGCATCCTGGCGTCGCTCCCAGCCCTGCCCCTTTTCAATCTACCTCTACCGCGTCGTCTGTCCCTGTCGCCACTTCCTCCCTCCGCAAAGTCGCTTCTTCCACAATGCGCACCTCGCAGGTGAAGCACCCCATCCTGCTAGCTAAGACTATGCTCCTGAAAGGCGAGGAGCCGAACGGGGGCGGGGCGCAAGGGCATGTACAGATATGCGGGGAGACGGCGGAGGGGTTGGCGAGGGAGTGGGGGCTGGAAATGGTGCGGCCGAGCTGGCATTGGGAGCGGAAGCGGTGGGAGCAGCATCGGAGGGGGAGGGGGTTGGGGATCAGTGATGAGGAATGGAGGAGGGAGAGGGAGGGGGTGGATCGGGAGGCTGGGTTTGGGGAGGGTGAGGGGCGGGGTCAAGAAGGTAAGGAAGGGGACGAGGGGATGGAGGGATGGGATGGGATTGAGAGGTTGAGGCATGGGGATAGAGAGGCGACGGAGGATTGTGGGTATGCTGAGGTTGGGCAGGGGTGGAACGGCGAGGACTATCTCCCGCAAGGCACGGTCGGGGCGGTGGTGCTGGATCGGTTTGGGACGATTTGTGTGGCGACGAGCACTGGAGGCATGACGAACAAGTTGCCTGGAAGGATTGGGGACACGCCGACGATTGGCGCAGGCTTTTGGGCAGAGTCGTGGCACGGAGACGGGGCAGTGATGTCGAGCGGCGGGGATAGCTCACAGGGTACACTGTCGCCACTGGAGAAGATCATGAACGGTCAATGGGTAGATGTGGTGAGAGACTGGCTTCCTGAGTGGATGCTGCCGAGCCCGACAGCGACGTACCTGCCTCTGTCGAATGCGGACAACAAAGAGGCGAAGCAGAAAGGACCACTGAGAGCGGTCGGCATGTCTGGGACTGGCAATGGCGACTCGTATTTGAAGCTTTGCTGTGCACGAACAGTGGCTGCTATGGCACGCTTTTCAAGTCCCTCGCCAAGGTTACAAGCTGCTGTCACTCAGATGGCTGGGAGGGGTGGTTTACTTCAGGATTCAGCAGAGGATCGATGGGGGAAGACGGGAGAAGGAGAGGGTGGTATTATCGGTATAGAGCTTGTGAGTGGGATTGGTAAGGTCGTCAGCGACTTCAATTGCGGAGGTATGTTCAGGGCTTGGATCGATGAGGAAGGTCAGGGGAAGATGATGGTCTTCAGGGATCATTACAAACAAGAAAAGTCATAGAGATCAGGGTTAAAGGATAAAAGCTTATGTAAATGATAGATCACTGGACTACGTGCTACCTGCAGCAGATTGCAACGTCCGTGACTGAAGCTTTCCGAACATTCTAAGCAATTGGCAAGCGCCATATACTAGACTGTCGTACTTACACCCGGGTGATCCTACACGTCAACGATGCGACAAAGTCTACTGTCAGGAGCAATGAGCGACTGTTAACTTGACTAAAGCAGATCGAAGTAGCAATTGGTCAAGTGAGTACGGGGACAAGGATATACAACAATCATGCCCAGGATGTCAGCTTGACCGTGCGGGGCAGGCCGAGGGAAGATTATTGAAACCGAACTTATTTCGTGTTCGCAAGAAGAAGTTCTGCCCACAAAATTGCCATCATGCTCCTCGGCAAGCAAAGGGAGGCTTCAGCCATGAGAGTTCGCCGAGGGGTTTGGCAGAAAAGCCACACGGGGAACCACGGACTCGTTCAACAGCAAGCTTCTCCACTACCAACACCTGACCCGTGTCAGATATAATGTCATGTCCCTGGGCTTTCCTTGGCCCTCTCGCTTGCAGTCCCTACCGAGTCGTGAACAGGTTCTGCTCTTTTGACAGGTACCGAAGAAATGGTGAACTCAATTCCGGTATCAGCGATGTAAGTCCTCGGCCATGTGCTGTTCTCTGGGCAGGGTAAGATCGAGGTCTTTCATACATTCTACAACCCCTCTTCTTGATACAAGAATATCGTCTGAAGGTCATTCCGAACAAGCGAGGCGGCGCGACTGCCCGCTTTCGCCAATATGGGGGACACCTCCAACACTTCACTCGCGGCCGCAAAGGCTGCCATTGAGCAAGTGCTCAGAGAGACCACCGAGATCAAGATCATAGCAGCGACACTCCTATCCTTTGTCATATTATCAGTATCAGTACGAATGTACGTACGGATAAAGATGCTCCGCCAGTTCGGACCAGAAGACTGGTCAATGGTCGTCGCCTTTGTAAGCCCACCACCCTCTTCCACCACTCACCTCCACTTACCACCTCCCAGCTCCTCAGCGCTGGGCAATGCAGCGTAGCCATCACAGTCGTCGAATTCGGCCAACAAGCAGTGCGAGGCCAACCGCGCCCCGTCGCCCTAAACGACACCGTACGTCCCGCCCTTTTCACCCACTGCCCTCTAACAACCTCCCACAGATAGCAAAATGGTCCACCGGCCTCTTCTCCCTCACCCTCGTCGCCCTCAAAATCTCCCTCGGCTTCTTCTTCCTGCACATCTTCTCCCACAAACCCCTGCACCGCACCTTCATCATCGCCCTCGTCCTCCTCTCCACCATCACCGGCCTCGCCTACTTCGCCCTCACCTGCTTCACCTGCACTGTCCTCCTCAAGCCGCCCGGCCGCGACCTCTACTGCGCCATTCAGCCCGTCGGCGACGGCGTCTTTTACGCCTTCTCCGTCGTGGCCATCGCGAGCGACTTCCTCTTCTGCCTGATGGCTATCTTCGCCCTCTGGAAGGCAAAATTGCCCACCACGACAAAGGCGCTGGCGTGCTGTCTCTTGGTGCTCGGCGCCGTAGGGGGCGTGGCGAGCACGATCCGGTTTGCGCTGCTGGTCAGGCCTGTGACGGTGGGGAATTATCGCCAGAGCGTGTATGATGTTGGCAAGTGGACGATTGTGGAGCATGCGGTGGGGATCATCGCGGCGAATTTGGCGATGACTAGGCCGTTGGTGCATGCTTGTTTCAAGAGGGTTAAGAGGGGGGCGAGTCTGGTTACGAGGGAGAGGAGTGGGGGGACGGACGCGGTGAAGGTGTCGAAGATGGGGACGGCAGGGGGAGGGGTGCTTGGTGGAAGGCAGGGGTTGGGGACGGGTGATCAGAGAACTGAGGAGAATAACGGGGAGGCTTACTTGTTGCACGAGATTAAGAAGGAGGTGGCGGTTGTCGTGGATGAGGAGAAAGGGAGTCAGAAGGGGAGTCAGACGAGTAGGGAGCTGGAGTTTGAGAGGGAATATGCTTATGGGAGACCGAGGGGACTTTAGCATAAGCTCATTGAGAGATGATGATACTAGAATCATCGTTGATCATCACTGGAATCATGACTGGAGCTCACATGGAGATTAAGGTGGCTTTTTGAGCGCATTACGATTCTATGTACAGTACTTTACGAATATCTATGAGATGAGTTGCGCTTAGCGTCTGGGATCGACTTTCCACCCTCCCACAAGCTGGTCGGTAAGTAATCGACTCGGATCGTACTTGTTCCTGATCTGCTTGAGTCTTTGCACGTTGGCGGCTGGGTATCCTGCAAAAACATCTTGAAACCTTTCTGCGTCGTTCAGGTAGATGAAACGGTTCTCGCTGAGGCCCGCGCTGTTCAGGGCCGTAGTAAGTGCCGTATCCAATTCACGAAGATATGAGTCAAAGAGCGGCTCGTCCTCTGCTCGTCGGTAAGTATGGCTGAACTCGATCCAGATCTGGGGCTCGGGCTTGACGCTCATGGGATCACCGCCTCTGTTGATTGCGCTTTGGAAGAACGACGTCGTCATTGGCATGGCTGCAAACGCAATTGAGAAGATTTGAGCCGAGGCCAGTCTCGCCTTTGCTAGGTCAAAGAAGGTGTTGTGCGCAATCTCGAGCGCTTGTCGGTTCGCAGGTATGTTCTTGATGTAGAATCGCTGACGTAGGCCACGAGTGCCTTCAAATGAGGCAGCAGTCTCTCCCACGTAGAAAGCGAGTGTCTTCTTGGTGAAATTCTGGCTTCCTGCGATCGGAACAAGATTGGGAGCTGTCCAGTTTTGAAGGATAGCGGGTCTGTTGTTGTCGCCATTGTAGAATAGAGCAGCACTGTATGAGATGGCGTCCCCCGTACTCGAAGGTCTCCTGTTGGCAATTGGTGTGACTGCGTGCTTTGCGTCCTGACTGCCGTATATGGCTTGGTTGACAATAGCATCGAACCACCTGTCCTTTACTTCGTCCCCTCCGTACACTTGGTCACCGATCGTGAGTGCCGGAGCAGGATACGTGTTCAGCTCGACACTAGTGAGGATGGCAAACGAGTTACCACCACCTTTGACAGCCCAGAAGAGATCGCTGAACTGGTTTCGGGCGTTGGCGGTAACCACACGGCCGTCAGCTAGTACGGCCTGGAGATATTAAATTCTAGGTCCACTGCGCTTATGTCGGGTTCTTGCTTACCTGAACGCTGGCAACATTGTTGACTGCCCAGCCGTACTCTTGACCGAGATAGCTGACACCGCCTCCCAAGATGAAGCCTGGCACTCCGACAGGACCAACGCGGCCTCCAACAACGGCGAGTCCTTGCGGTTCGATGAAGTTGTACACATCTCGCCACCTGTTGCCGGGTCCAACGTTAAGTGTCTTCTTGTCCGCAGAATAGGATAACTGTCTTAGTGCTGTCGTCGAAAGCAGTACCCCGCGCGAATCGATGTTGTTGAAACCAGCAATTGGCATGTGTCCGCCACCACGCACGGCAAAAGGTGCCTTGGACAGCTTGAGTACTCTCACAGCAGTGGCCATGGCATCGGGTCTGTCGGGTGCAAAGATACATGCTGGGCCCAGTGCCGAAGCTGCAGTCCAGAAATTGGTGTTGTCCTCCGTGTACGCAGTGGAGCCATTGAACGATGTGAGTTGTGGCAATACCAGTCTCAAGACTTCGCATGTTGCCCTGGCTGGAGTGATGCGAGCTCCTGAACCTTGGACAGATGCTAGGGTAGCTTCAAGATCCTCTTGTCGTGGAGAAAGCGCAGGCAGTGGTTCCGCAGTGACTGCCAGCAGCAGTGCTGCCACCGATAGTATAGACTTGAACATTACAAGATGTGTAGAAAATCTAACAGGACCTACAAACGAAGCTGTGTTTAGGTGACATGGAATGCAAGCATATATTAGGTTTCAAGATTCATGCATGCCAAATCTCAATCGCATCGAACCGACGGGATGGCTACGCCGCACCTAGCTTATTCCGATAGAATTGGCGGTGGTAATACTCGTATAGGGTATACAGTGGTTGGCAGAGAGTCAGGTAGCGGAGACGGCCAAGAGCGGAGGTCAGGGAGCGATTCGGCATGTCCTTGCAAACTTCCTTAACCGGCACCTTGCCCAGACCCTGAAATGAATAGCACGAAACGACAGAGGCGCTAGGAACGCCACTCTGTTGTTGATCTGGCCCTGCAGAAGATCTTCGGCCTCGGCAAGGACATAGTGATCCGCAAGCTGGCATAGACGTACTTGAACGAGGTGAAGCTGAGGGATTACTATTCGTTGTATACATGGACAGGACAGTGTCTGATCGAGCAGAGGTTGAGAGAGGCAATGTAATTAAGAGCATTGATTGGCTCGACTAGCCCACAGCGGGAGTCTTTCCTTTTTAAGGCCTAGTGCTTTGCGGCTCTGCGCCTGCATGCTCAAAAAAGGCCATATCATTGCACGCAAATGACTCCAGGGCAATGCTGAGACGATTGGGAGCTATTTGAAGCTGACTAATCATACCACCTTAGCAAGTGATACATCTTTCTCGTAGATGCAATATATCAACGGTGCAATACTACGTTTCACGACGACCCATGTCCGGGTCTTCAGAGGATGGCACTCCGATGCGACCATCTGCTTTAACGTTTGATGTGGTAGCAAGATGCTCAGTAAGTCTATCGCGTCTCAAATCTGCTATCTCAGATACCACCATACTAACACCGCCAGACCACCCGCGCCCGCGCCTCCCTCCTCGCCCTCCCACACGGCCCAGTCCAACTCCCAATCTTCATGCCCGTCGCCACGCAAGCCTCCCTCAAAGGTCTGACTCCAACCCAACTCTCCTCGACCTCCTGCCGCCTCTGCCTAAACAACACCTACCACCTCGGCCTTAAACCAGGCCAACCCGTGCTCGACGCTCTGGGCGGCGCCCACGCCCTGCAATCCTGGCCCCACAACATCCTGACCGACAGCGGCGGCTTCCAAATGGTGTCCTTGCTCAAACTCGCCACGGTGACCGAAGCCGGCGTGCGCTTCCTCTCGCCCCACGACGGCTCGCCCATGCTGCTCACCCCCGAGCACAGCATCTCTCTGCAGAACAGCATCGGGAGCGACATCATCATGCAGCTGGACGACGTGATCGCGACGACGTCGCCGGACGCGGCGCGGATCGAGGAGGCTATGTGGCGGTCTGTGCGGTGGTTGGATCGGTGCATTGCCGCGCACGAGAAGCCCGGGAGTCAGAATCTGTTTTGCATTGTGCAGGGCGGGTTGGATTTGGAGTTGAGGAGGAAATGCTGTGTTGAGATGGTCAAGAGGGATACGCCGGGCGTGGCAATTGGGGGGTTGAGTGGCGGCGAGGAGAAGAGTAGGTATTGCGAGGTGGTGAAGTGCTGTACGGAGATGTTGCCTGAGGGGAAGCCAAGGTATGTCATGGGGGTTGGGTATCCTGAGGATTTGGTGGTCAGTGTGGCGTTGGGGGCGGATATGTTCGACTGTGTGTGGCCGACGAGGACGGCGAGGTTTGGGAATGCGATTACGGATCGGGGCGTGGTGAATTTGAGGCTGGCGAAGAATGCGAATGATTTTGGACCGGTCATGGAGGGGTGTAGGTGTCGGGTTTGTATGAGCAGAGAAGAGGGGGGGTTGGGGATTACGAGAGCGTTCATCTATCATACGACAGCAAAAGAAACGGTAGGGGCTCATCTATTGAGTTTACATAATGTGCATTATTTGCTGCACATGATGGACAGGGTGAGGGAGGCGATCATTGCGGATCGGTATCCTGCCTTTCTGAAAGGCTTCTTTTCGGACTTGTATGATGGAGACAAGGCGCAGTATCCGGCCTGGGCGGTGGACGCGCTGAAGGGCGTTGGCGTGGACTTACTGGCAGACTAGGAGGTGCTGAAGAGGGAGACAGACAAGAGATCCCGTATGCTGTCAAGCACGCTTTCTTTGGCTAGAGCTTCATTGATGTTGATAAACTCGATACCCAGTCATGACTCTCATGATAATCATCAATCTATATGGCTTGCACTTTGCCTGGACGCTTGACTCCTCGCTGGCTCGGCCGAATGGGTGATCGATCCCTTGTTGACATTCTTCTCATTCCTCTCATTTTCCTGATCCTCAATGCGCCACGACACCCGTTCCACCTCAATTCGTCTTGACCCTGTTCGTCCCGTTGGTGTTCAACCCACTAATTTTTGGTGGTGCTACGAGCGTCAGGAGACCCAGCAGCGCAAGACCAGAGCAGCCCCAGACACCGACACCCATACTCGTGTTGTAATGAGTGTCCTTGGCATAGTGATTCCAAGCTCCAATGCCCGTCATGATATGGTGGAAAACATCCGCTAGGATCGCAGCTTTTGCGTATGGTTGCAGGCCGTTCTCGTATTGGGCTCTGGATTTGCCATTGCTGATACCTGGAATAGGAACCGCTCCCGAAACAACAACCAGCATCAAAGCAATTGTCAAGAGGCCCCAGGCATCGGTACGGATGTTGTAGATTTCGAGGTCATTTGGAGCTAGGTTACGTTGCGCAGGTGGGCGGAACCCTAGGCTGTCAGACAAGTTTCGTAGGATGCTGTGCGTCCCCGGATAGCGGAGGCTCAGAGAGTCTTCACTTACACCCAATCACCATCTCGGGGTCATAGATGCGACAGGCAGCTCTGGTGGTATACCAGAACGCGCTGCCAAAGACGTAGGCGTGGAAAAGCTGGATGACGTCAGTGCCATTCTGTTTGGAGCTCACAACCGCGCCATTGATGAGAAGGAGAGGCTGCAAATTCATAAAGTAGAAAGTACATACATCGAGGATAGGCATTTCCAGCTTGTGTTGATCAAACGAAGTTGGAGTGAACTGGTACAGGGAGCAGTACCTGACCTGTAAATACTACAGTTCGAAGAAGACAAGCTCAGAGGAGGGGCAGCCCCGCGTCTCAACAAAGTCCCCGAGCGGTGATCACGGCTTGCATCACAGGAGGCCTGGGATCGCTTCTGCTTCCGAATCGCAGAAAAACAAGAACATCGATAGACACACGGACTGCTCTGCCTACCGTGGTGGGTCTTGTGGTCCTTCACATGCATGACCAGAGCGGAAACATGGAGTCTGTACACACTGGATGATTGTACCACGCACTGTCGTAATTATGTCGCCTGACTGATGCTGTATCTCACGTCCCAGCCGTCTCTGTCCATTCCAGCACTCTACCAGTCTGCCTTGACCAAGTCTGCGCCCTTTTCGGCTACTGCGTACACAGACGCAACAATGTTACCACTGACGTGATTCGGGAACACACTGGCATCTATCACACGAAGCCTCTTCGTGCCCTTGACGAAGCATTTGGAGTCAACCACTTCGCCAATAGCACAGGTCCCAACAGGATGATACTCTGTCATGATAGCCTCCCGTGCCGCCGTTTTTGCATCTTCGAGCTTGGACAGGTCGAGCTCCTCACGTGGGAAAGAGCGTCTCGCTATCTTGTCGGCGATGTGCTTTGACTTGATTGTCTTGTCGCAGAACATCAGACCTGCAGCAAGGACGTTGACATCGGCTTCATTAGTAAGGTAGCGAGGGTCGAGTTTCGGAAGAGTGTTAGGGTCTGTCAGGGTCAGTCGAAATGGCTCCGCACGAATGATGCGGTGACTTACCAGAATTAGTGATGTGCACATATCCCCTGGAAGCGGCATACTGGGAACAAATCGCCATTGAGATCCCAAGCGGCCGCTCAGGAGACTTCGGTGGGGGAAACAGCACGCTCTGATCCTTGATACCATCGACAAAGTCTCCTGTCGCGCTGACCATGACGAATTGGAGATTGGCCGAGGTGTCGCTCTTGAGGTGAGCCACGACCTGCTTCAGCTGCTTCTTCTGGAAGTCGTTGTCGCCACCTGCCTCGACAAGCTTGACGGTATCGGCGAGTTCTTGCTCAGTTGCGAACATCTTGTAGGGGAAGAAACCCTGACAGCTTGAGATCTGTGTCAACCCACCATTCTGCATCTCGGCAAGCTGTTTCTGTGCTGCTTCTAGTTGACCCGGTAGGTGGATGGCATCGAGTGAGATGTTACCAGGCTTGAGTTCGTGTACAACGCCAGTGAGAACGTGGTCGTTGAGATTGTTGCCCACACCGGGTAGTTCAACTTTGCATTCCACACCAGCTGCCTCGAGCACTTTGCGGTCACCAATGCCAGAGAGCTCAAGGATCTGGGGCGAGTGATAAGTGCCTCCCGAGACAATGACCTCTTTGTTCGCTTTCACGGTGTGCTTCTGGCCGCCGTGAGAAAATTCAACGCCTGTGGCCGTGTCTCCTTCCAGGACCACTCGAGCAACGGTAGCGTCGCAGAGTACCTTGAGATTAGGCCGATGGGCGTTGGCAGCGAAGTAGCCTCTACCAGCATAGCTTCTCTTGCCCTTGTTTTCGCCGTTCCGACATACGGCGCCAAGCGTGTTGAAGAAGCCGATATGGTCGCCGCCCCAAGGATCGAGAGGTTTCTTCTCAAGACCGGTCGCCTCATCAGCCGCCTTGATCATGTCATTCTCGATATCTAGCAGGGTGGGATTGAATGAGGTCCGGACGGGACCACTAGTACCGTGATTCTCCCCTACGAAGGGCATCGTATCTTGCTTCTTGGCACCTGGATCGATGGGTTCCAGAGTCTGATGCTTGCGCATGTATTGCTTCATGGGCTTTTCTCCCCAGCCCTTGTCGTTGGCGAGTTCAGCCCAGTCATCGTAGTCCTGATCAGAACCACGAACATACCTGCAACGTAAGTTAGCGAGTCAAATATATGGCCGTCTTCAGAGCTTTGCATACATCATATAGTTGATGGCACTGGAGCCACCGAGCATTCTCCCTCTGGGATGTTGGTGCCGGATGCCCTTGTTCTGTGTCTGGGGCTCGGTATAGAACTTGTAGTCGTAATTCTCGTTGCCCAACATCTGCAAGAAGTACGCAGGCGTGTCAACAAGGGGGTCATCAAGTCGAGATGGCCCGGCCTCGAGGACTCCTACTTTAATGTCCGGGTTCTCGCTCAGACGAGCCGCGACGACCAAGCCGGCAGTGCCACCACCGACGACGATGTAGTCATAGTGAAGTTCTTGAAAGTCTGAAGCAGACTCGGCCAGAGCTGGGAGCTTATGAGTCCCGTTAGCTCCATTGACCCCATTGGTGCCGTTTGTGGTGCCGTTAGTTGCTGTCATGTTTGCCTATATTGATCAAGACTATAGGAAAGAGAAGTCGTCTGACACTTGCCTCGGAGCAGAGGATGTAGAAGCATCTTATAGTTTGAGCTCTCGTAGCCTGAATGTGGTACGCTTACACCACAACAACGGTAATGGACTTTCACAGACCCCCTTAGGGTAGATCTCGAGCCACATGGCTTACGACTACGCCTGGGCCGAGGGGTACAGCCAATGGTAGAGTGATGTTGCAGCAGAGCAGACCCAGAGGTGCGGACGGATATGGAACACAACCCCGCTTTTGGCGTGAGCTGAGGGATCTGCACACGTGAGACGGGCACTCAGGTGAGCCACTTCGACCTGGAAACCCAACGGGGTTCCATGCGTCTTGAGAACGAAGACGAAAGCTTGTCGTCCAGCCCATTGTGATCTCGCCAGCGATCTGTTCCCTGGATAGTTTGTCCCGTGAGGAAGACTCGCCGCCTGGGGGCCTGCAAGTTTGCTTCCGGGGCTCGTGCGAGTGCGAGGATCACTGTTATACGCAGCCTGACCAGGACGGCTGCATCGCCTCCATAGTAGAAGAATCTATCCGAGCCAACAAATATGCTTGATGTCTCGCATCGCAGTATTTCTCGTGTGAGAGCTGACAGGTCTCCGAGCATGACAGTGGAATGTTGATGAAGGTAGTAAAATAGGCTCAAGCACCGGGTCGGCTGTCAAGAGTGGGTCGCTGTCGGATCAAGATTGATGATTTGCGCTCTCCACACGTTCTCGTTCTCGTCCTTGCGCGACACGGAGCTCTGTACGCTTGTGTGACGAAATCAGCCGTTGCGCTTCAAGCTTGTGAAGCGGGGCATTGTTTCCTGCTGCTTCTGCAAGCCTTCGAGGCTTGTCTGTGAGGCACCACCTCTCTCAGTGAACAAAACCCAACAAATCACCGCGCTTGTGATTCTCACCTTTCACTCATAACTTCTTCTGCACCAATTCTTGAGCCGTCAGTCAATTCGGATAGTCTATCAGGTAATTATCCTCCACTATAGCTTTGCGTCCGCCAACGCTCAGTTACCCCTCTTCTTGAACAACACCTCATCTTCAGCTGGTGAATCACCACCTCACCTAACAATTCTCACCACAGCATCACACAACACTGTCGCATTCGATCGCAAATCATTTTAGTCGCACGATGTCCAACCTCAAGGCTGTCCACTTCGGTGGTGGAAACATTGGTCGCGGTAAGTGCTTCTTCTATTCACCTAGTCCAACTTTCGCTAAGCCCTCACTTCACAGGATTCGTTGCCGAGTTCCTCCACAAGTCTGGCTATGAGGTCGTCTTCGCTGATGTGATGGCCCCGCTCATCGAATCACTGCAGAAGAACAAGTCATACGTAGTCACCGAAATTGGTTCCGAAGGAGAGACATCGTTCACCATTGACAACTACCGCGCTATCAACAGCAAGGACGAAGAGGACAAGGTCGTGGACGAGATCGCCACTGCCGATGTCGTCACCTGCGCTGTCGGACCCACCATCCTTAAATTCATCGCACCGGTCATTGCCAAAGGTATCAACAAGAGGCAGAAGAGTACCTTTGTCTCGGTCATTGCCTGCGAGAACGCCATTGGTGCCACCGACACCCTCCGTGGCTTCATCGAGCAAACTCTCGAGGGCAACGTCAAGGCCGACATCGAGGGCAAGGCTCGTTTTGCCAACAGTGCTATTGACCGCATTGTCCCAGTTCAGGATGCTGATGCTGGTCTGAATGTCAAGATCGAGAAGTTCTACGAGTGGTGCGTCGAGAAAGGTCCGTTCGGTTCGGAAGGTCCTCCTCCCATCAAGGGTGTCCACTTTGTTGACGACCTCGAGCCTTACATTGAGCGTAAGCTTTTCACCGTCAACACCGGTCACGCCACTGCGGCTTACTACGGACACAATCGCGGCAAGAAGTATATCCACGAAGTCCTCGAGGACAAAGAGCTCCACGACATTGTCCAGGAGACCCTCAAGGAAACCGCTCACCTCATCGTCAACAAGCACGGTATCACCGCCGAGGAACAGCAGGAGTACGTCCAGAAGATCGTCAAGCGTATCTCCAATCCCGTTCTCAAGGATGTTGTTGAGCGCGTCGGTCGCGCTCCGCTCCGCAAGTTGTCTCGCAAGGAGCGCTTCATTGGGCCGGCGGCCCAGCTTGCTGAGAAGGGGGAGAAGGTCGACTGCCTTCTAGGCGGTGTCGAGATGGCCTTGCGTTTCCAGAACGTTGAGGAGGACGACGAAAGCAAGGAGCTTGCCAAGGTCCTCAAAGAGAAGTCTTCTGAGGAGGCTACTGCTCAACTCACTGGCCTTGAGAAGGAACATCCACTCTTCAGCCGTGTCGAGGCAGTCGTTAAGAAGGTCCAAGGCTGACTAGGTCCAACTCGCTCCGGTACATCCTCGAAACTATAAGAGGTGTAGATCAAGGCCGTCGAGGCCAAGAGCGAGGATTGCCCTCCAAATCAGCGACACAAAGCTCTACAAACATGGAGCCATTTACGATGAGATACGAACACACAGCATGGACATGAGACAGCATGGGTAGCTGGCTAGTCATTTCAGAAATTCCAGCTTAACAGCGCTTCCCATTCACTGCACCATAGTCTCGCTCTTATTGATACGATTGATGAAATGTGATAATGATGCTTAGTCCTTTAATGTCTATGCGATGGAGTGAAAGCGTCGCGTTTGGAGTCCTCACATCGCTCTCCATTGTTTGCTTTGGGTCAGACGTCATCCTGTGCGCCGCCGCCGACCATCACCTGTTCACTGATCACCTCTTTCAAAATAACCCCTCTCAGCCAGATACAACTTTTTCCGCGTGAAACACTCGACTTCATACTGAAATCCTGGAAAGCATGCCATGGCCGTAGATCCGGTATTGTAAGCCGCCGACAGCGCCCTTGTCCAAGGCGGACCGCTAATCGTAAAGATACCCTGAGACCAAGAACCTTGCATACCCCGACAAAGCCTTCTACCCCCTGAAGATACCTGTTTCGTAAGTAGTTGATCCCTGTGGCGCCTTGGTCAGGCACTGACATGTCAGACACTGGCAATTACGACACTACATCTCGCACCCTGACCCCGACGTTCTCTACTACGCCAGTGGTCACGACATCTTCTACCTGAACACCGCAACAAGGAAACGTAAACATATAGCGACCCTACCATTCGAAGCTCGGTGTACTTCAGCAGCATTTGGGTATGTCTGTGTTGGAGGAGAGCAAGATGGACACTTTGCAGTCATTAAGCTGGAGGAGAGTCGTTCAGCGGACGTAGATGCTGCGATACCTTTCGACTACTGGCAAACAAACCGCGGGACACCTCGAGCGGTAGATATAAAGGTTGAGAGGATCGGCGAAGAGATTGTGAACTCGATATCTGTTCATCAAATCCACGACGATGAGGCCCACCTACACGATGTTGTGGCTGTACTCACGAACAATGACAAGACCGTACGGATATACTCTCTAGTCCACAGCGTCGAAACCGGCGTACTGAAGCTACCCGACCCTATGAATCACGCCACCATATCTCCGGACGGTAGGACTATTGCGGCGGTAGGGGATGTCAACACTGTCTTTTTCTTCAAGCGGTACATGCGTCAGGACCCACCACAAATACCAAAGCCACACAACCGGCTAAACATGTCGTCTGCGGGTTGGCACCAAGCAACTACCTATCAACTCTTTGTTCCCGGGCCTGACACGCAAAAGGGATATTTTACTACGGCGTGGTCAGCAAGTGGCCATCTTCTTGCTGTAGGATCTGAGGCTGGCTACATCACCGTATTTGATATGGATACGTTGGATGAATCACGAGGTCAGGATGTTGAGACTGCTCGCTTAGTGACCGTTCCTTCATCTAGACCGAATCTTGTGGGCAATAGCTGGCCGGGCGCTGTACGAGCGATGGTATTCGCACCTGATCCATGGGATCTGCTCATCTGGGCAGAGGATCAGGGTAGGATATGTGTTGGTGATCTACGGTATGGACTCAAGACCAAGCAAATCATTGACCTCGACCCAAAGGACGCGACTTTAGATCGACTCGAGATCGAGGACCTAGAACCCGAGGAGGATCCAGATGATGCCCGAAGACTCCTGGAGTTGGAAGAGGAATACATCCAACGACGTTTGAGGGAACAAGAAGCTGATAGCGACGTCAGACTTACAGATGGCCAATTGCGACAGCGCAATCTAAGACTGCCACGTTTGGTATCGCGCTTCGGTGACTCCGCATACTCAATACTGGAGAATGACCCGCAGGGTCTGACAGCTGATGAGCAGCGTATCCTGGAATCACTTCGGACTACAAGACAACGCGAAGAGGAATTATCACAAGGTGCGCCTCGCTCCGTGAACTACACCTCTGCGAGTCTCTTCGACTCATCACGAAACCAAAGACGTGATGGTAGTGACTGGCGGCCCTTGTCTGGTACGAGGTCCGACTCTTTTCCAGAATTGTCCCGTTCTTCCTCTCGATACGTTACCAACCCAGATCCTCAGGATGGTCAGGCGGGATCGTCGACGAGCCGACTCCACTCCTTGCAGGATCAACAGGACCAATTAATCCTGCTGCAACAACAGAACCGAAGACGTCTTCTTGTTGCACGGCAGGCCAGTGACGCAGAGCAGCGATCGAGACCCGAAACTACAAGAGCTGTACCACCTCATGCCCTTCGTGCCGATGAGCAGCCACGATCAAATCGTGACGACGACGAGGGACCATGGCGAGTCATATCCAACGCCATGAATCTTGCGCGTGGACCGCTCTTCGAAGGCGGCAGCGCCGATGACCGCGAAGCGTCAGAAGAGCGCGAACGGCTCGACCACCGTCGCGCTCTAATCCAGCAACGCGAACGCCTACGCAACTTGCAGCGTAATCTGGACGCTTCTACGGGCGCTCGAGGTGAAGTTACCGACAGCAACGCTGGCTTCCAAAGCCGTTACGAGCTGATCAGAGAGACGAATCGTGATCCACGAGGATTCGAGGCCGGCTGGGAATTACTCCGCCGGCGGTCTGCGAGGAGAACAGGCGTCTTGACACATCTGACCGGGCTGGAGGTTGGTGTCAGGACCGCCGGTCTCGCTGTCAGCCGCGACGGACGCACTGTCTGGGCAGCGACAGAGGAGGGCATATTCGAGATCAAGCTGGCTTTCAAGAACAGAGCGCAGTGGCCCGCGGTCGAGATGCAATGATTTGCTTTCCTCATGCTATGATGTGGCGTTTTTGAGCCTGGGATTGGGAGCCTGAGGATTTCTGGAACATAAGCTATGAATGATTTGCTATTCAGATTGTATATCCTACAACACGACATTACTGCTGCATCTACCAAATCGATTTCCTCGATTGCTTGACTGACAGACTGACTGCACGTGAGGCGGATGTTGGAAGCCGGGGCAGACGATAAACTGCCATCTCGGGAAGGAACCCGGAAAGATCCGTGCGCTAAGTCGAAGGCAGGAAAGCGCGTCAAGGCGAGCCGGAGCTCTGAGAAAAAATCGGGCCTGTAGACATGGAGCGAGCGTCATTCCATTTGCTTCTAGCTAAAAGATTTGATTCTTTGCCATCATCATCCTTCATATCCCAAAAGACTACCTTCTTCAAACAACATCTCACTCCTATCCCCCATCTCATTCAGCACTTGTCTGTTTCGCTTGATCCTTTCGCCTTACATACAATACCCATTCACGATGCTGTCCTCGAGGTTCGCCCGCAGCGCAGCTCGCAGCGTAAGTCTCATCAAGCTTCAGAATAGCTACCAGTACCTAATTATACCTTCAGTCGCGCGTCACACCCACAGTCCGATCATCTTTCAGACCAGCAGCGATTACATCGCCGTTCCGAAGAGGATATGCCGACGGTGGTGAAGAGAAGGTCAAGGGCCAGGTCATCGGTATTGATCTGGGCACGACCAACTCTGCCGTCGCGGTGATGGAGGGAAAGACACCTAGGATCATTGAGAACTCGGAAGGTACGTCACAATCTCTATCAGTAGCCAGGGACTGCGACGCTGACGTTCTGTTCAGGTACAAGAACAACTCCTTCCGTTGTCGGCTTCACGAAAGAGGGTGAGCGTCTCGTGGGTATTGCTGCGAAGCGTCAAGCCGTCGTGAACCCAGAGAACACCCTCTTCGCCACAAAGCGTCTTATTGGTCGCAAGTTCTCCGATGCCGAGGTTCAGCGCGACATCAAGCAGGTGCCATACAAGATCGTTCAGCACACAAACGGCGACGCTTGGCTCGAGGCTCAAGGCCAGAAGTACTCGCCCTCTCAGATCGGTGGTTTCGTGCTTGGAAAGATGAAGGAGACTGCTGAGGCTTTCCTCGGAAAGCAGCTTAAGAACGCTGTCGTTACCGTGCCTGCATACTTCAACGACCAGCAGAGACAAGCTACCAAGGACGCTGGTCAGATCTCTGGTCTCAACGTTCTCCGTGTTGTCAACGAGCCCACTGCTGCAGCTCTCGCGTACGGTCTTGAGAAGGAGAGCGACCGCGTGGTCGCAGTCTTCGATCTTGGTGGTGGAACCTTCGATATCTCCATCCTCGAGATCCAGAACGGTGTCTTCGAGGTCAAGTCCACCAACGGTGACACTCACCTCGGTGGTGAAGACTTCGACATTACCCTCGTCCGCCATCTTGTTCAGCAATTCAAGAAGGACCAGGGCATTGATCTCTCCAACGACCGCATGGCTATCCAGCGTATCCGTGAGGCCGCTGAGAAGGCCAAGATTGAGTTGTCCAGCGCTCAGCAGACCGACATCAACCTGCCATTCATTACTGCCGACTCTTCTGGACCAAAGCACATCAACAGCAAGATGACTCGATCGCAACTCGAGCAGCTTGTCGACCCTCTTGTTAGCCGCACAATCGACCCCGTCCGCAAGGCTTTGAAGGATGCCAACCTCCAGGCGAAGGACATCCAGGAAGTCATCCTTGTTGGTGGTATGACTCGCATGCCTAAGGTTACCGAGTCCGTCAAGAGCATCTTCGGCCGCGACCCCGCCAAGTCCGTCAACCCTGACGAGGCTGTCGCTATTGGTGCTGCGATCCAGGGAGCTGTCCTCTCTGGTGAGGTCACCGATGTTCTCCTTCTCGATGTCACTCCCCTCTCGCTCGGCATCGAGACTCTCGGAGGTGTCTTCACTCGTTTGATCAACCGCAACACTACCATTCCCACCAAGAAGTCTCAGGTCTTCTCCACTGCTGCCGACTTCCAGTCCGCTGTAGAAATCAAGGTTTACCAGGGTGAGCGTGAGCTCGTCCGCGACAACAAGCTCCTCGGTAACTTCCAGCTCGTCGGTATCCCTCCTGCTCACCGTGGTGTTCCTCAGATCGAGGTCACCTTCGACATTGACGCCGACTCGATTGTTCACGTGCACGCCAAGGACAAGTCTACCAACAAGGACCAGTCCATCACCATCGCATCTGGCTCAGGTCTCTCCGACAACGAGATTCAGTCCATGGTCGACGACGCTGAGAAATACGCCGACGCTGACAAGGAGAGGAAGGCTGCCATCGAGACTGCCAACCGTGCTGACTCCGTTGCCAACGACACGGAGAAGGCTCTCAAGGAGTTCGAGGAGAGGCTCGACAAGACTGAGGCTGAGCCGATCAAGCAGAAGATCACCGAGCTCAGAGAGATCGTCGCCAAGAGCCAAAGCGGCGAGGGTGGTGTCACCGCTGAGGAGCTCAAGGCCAAGACCGACGAGCTCCAGAACGCTTCGCTCACTCTCTTCGACAAGATGCACAAGGCCAGGTCCGAGCAGCAGGGCGAGCAGCAGGGTCAGCAGCAACAACAGCAGGGTGAGCAGCAACAGGGCGAGGGCGAGAAGAAGCCTTAAATGGTTTCTGACTTCTCCTTCCTTTCCCCCTCCGTCGCTCAGCTCTTCCCAAAAGCCTGCTTTTCTTCTTCGATGTCATTTGCAAGCTCTCTATAATGTGCATGTTGGCTGGTATTCCCACAGACAGTCGGGATTCTGTCAGACGCAGGCGTTCAGGAGCGGATCTCTACCATGTCACTTACAGGCGATGTGACAAGGAGCGGTCTCAGCAAGAGACGGGCAAACGCAGCACAGTCTGTGTATATGATCGAAGAGCGGATTTGTCTAGCATGTAAAAAATCGGGCTGCATTATAGTAATATCAAGTGTTGTGTACTCTAGCGGAATACAGTTTACCTCTTCTCCTCTCTACATGATTTCTGGTGTGCTGCTTTCAGTGCGTGCCTGTGGTGTGATCAAGCCTAGCCGAGTACAACAAGCAAATGCAGATGAGCTTGCATCTACAGCTGCATGCATGTCTTGACCTTCTCGAATTGGGGTAGAGATGCATCTCATGCTGACGATCTCACGGTAAAGGTCGCCCATTTCCCCCCGCCGCTCCGGAAGAGATGCCGGGCTCAACCACCGAACTGAACAACGACATCGGACGAGATCGCCGTAACGTCCATGTCGGAGGTCCGAAGAAATGACCCATTCACCGATGGAGGCTGGTATTTTCTCTGTATCTTGTATCATGTCTTCATTCATTCAGTCTCGTCTTTAGCCCTATCAAGCGTTCCCATTTCCTGGGTCTAGGCACGAGGCGATATGACGACCGCAAGTGAGGGCACGCCTTCTTCAGCCCTAGATCAGGACAAGCAGGCCGATCAGCTGGATCGAAATGCTGCGATATCTTCGGAACAATCTTCAACAGAGGAGAAGAATGAATCTCAAAATCTGTCGGTAAAGGACAGGATACTGGCAGTCGTCAACTGGATGCCCGAACGATGTCGTTGGAACCCAGAAAAACCTCCAGTCTTCAGGACGCCAATGAATGTCCTCTTTGCTTTTGCTGGAGCATTCACTGTTGCAAATCTGTACTATGCTCAGCCCATCTTGAACATTCTGGCTAGAGACTTCAATGTGTCGAATGAAACATCAGCCCGGATCCCTACGCTCGCACAATCAGGATACTGTGCTGGTCTCTTTCTCCTCTGTCCTTTGGGAGACCTCTTTCGCCGCCGCCCCTTCACACTGTCTCTCATCTTCTTCACCGCGACTGTCTGGATAGGGCTATGCATCACGAACTCTTTCACCGTCTTCCAAGTCCTCTCCTTCATCACCGGATTCACCACAGTGACACCTCAACTTATGCTTCCCCTCGTAGGAGATCTCGCACCGGCCAACAAACGCGCACAGTCGCTCTCCATCGTGGTCTCCGGCAACACCATGGGAATCCTCATCGCTCGCATCCTCTCCGGAGTCACTACCAACTTCATCAACTGGCGCATCATCTACTGGATCGCCCTCGGCCTGCAATACACCATCTTCAGCCTCCTCTTCCTCTTCATGCCCGACTACCCCAGCACTAACCCCTCCGGACTCCCCTACTACAAGCTTCTCCTAGACGTCATCACCCTCCTCTTCCGCTACCCCGTCCTAATGCAATCCTCCCTTATAGGTTTCTGCACTTCCGCAACCTTCACCTCCTTCTGGACAACCCTGACCTTCCTCCTCTCCGGCCCCCCCTACTTCTACTCCCCCCTCATCATCGGCCTCTTCGCCCTCATCATCATCCCCGGCATCTTCCTCTCCCCCGTCTACGCCCGCACATTCATCGACAAATTCGTCCCCATGTTCTCCGCGCTCATAGGCCAGTTCGTTGCCCTCACCGGCCTCCTCATCGGCACCCTCACCGGAAACTTCACCGTCGCGGGCCCCGTCCTCTTCGCTCTCTTCCTTGACGCAGGCTTCCAGATCACCCAGATCGCGAACCGCTCCGCGATCTATAGCTGTGATCCCAAGGCCAGGAATCGCGTCAATACGGGATTTATGGTCGTCTCCTTCTTGGGACAGGTCACGGGCACTTCGGCAGGAAATAGGCTCTACGCGCAGAGTGGGTGGAGGGCGAGTGGCGGGCTGAGTATTGGCCTTATTGGGTTCAGTATCTTTCTGTTGACGCTGAGGGGGCCGTATGAGGATCGGTGGGTGGGGTGGAGGGGCGGGGTGCATATCAGGAAGAAGAATAAGATGAGCGCTGATGGGAGGGCGGAGAAGTTTGCGAATGGGGGGTTGAAGAGGAAGACTGATGGGGAGAAAGGAGCGGAGGGGCCAGATGAGGAGAAGGGGAATGTGGAGAGGGCGTTAGAGGAGGCGGCGAGTGTGAAGGATGATGCTGAGAAGGGTGACGTGAGCGGTCAATATGCAGGTGAGGATGGAGGCTTCCAAAAACATGGTGAAGAAAGTCAAGTGAACGGAAAGAAGGGTTCGTCGTCGGCGGCACGCTGATGCCCTGTACGCATGACTTGCATAGCCATGTGAGGTTTGCATTTGTGATGATTTACGACTATAGATTGTAAGCTGCATGCTGATTATCAGCTTCGAAAGATTCATGTATATACTAGTAGACCAAGAGATAATGCACAGTAGTATCAGCGAATCGCAATTCCTCGTCGTCGCAGCCAGCCTACCAAATCAGTGCGGTTTCCCCCTGACGCAACCACCACCAACATCCAGAGCTATATAGCCAATTTAACTCCCCCCCATACCTCGATGTGATCAGTCGGCGGTAATCCTGATTCGGCTGAACTTCCTGCACCCCAGGATGAAAATCTCGCTGACAGGCTCTTACTTGGCCTATCGTAGCATTCGCCAAATCAAACCATTCTCAGAGACTCCTCTGAAAAGCGTAAAAAGTGGTTAGCGTAGATACGTAGAGATCAAGTAGTGTAGCGGAAGATGAGACGAGGGTTCGAGACCAGGAGGTGGCGAAGATATAAACGAGAAAATGTCCGGACGTAGACGGTATCACATGCCAGCGAATCGAGCGACGAGCGACCGACCACATATGCAGCACAGACGAGTACGGCAGTCCATCATCACGACGACGATAGAAATGAGATCAAGAAACATATTACTTGAGGAGAAGAATCATGCCACTTGAGCGCGGGCCGAGAGATGAGTTTGGGCTGGGGGTGCCAGCTTTTTGCCCCTTTCCATCGACTTACCATGGTGCATTCACTCATGCAAGAGGCCTTTTCTCTTTGTCCTGTCACATTCCTCAAGCGATTCGATGCACTGCATACAGGTTGAGTACGGCAACAGCAAATGAGAATCGAGATGTTCCGTATGAAAGTCGTCTGCCAATCCAGCGCACCTCCTCGTAGCTCCGAGAGGGCCACATTGTTCTATAAGATCACCTCTTCTTCTTCCCACCAACCGTCACAGGCGTCTTGCTTCCAGCGACCACAGCGTTCAGTCTCGCGAGCATGTCCACGCCCATGAAGACGGCTACATCAAATCAGTATAAAGCTTCCAGACAATAAGACCACGGCAACAGCAAGGAGACTCACAAACAGCCAGATAAGGCACATAGAGCTTGCCGAGTTCCACTTTCTCTGCCGCAGACACGGTCTTCCATGACATAAAATCCGCAATGCAGGTCAGCGTCGTGACGCCTGTCACTACCGCGTAGATGAGGAGCTGGATTGGGGCTCGGGCGTCATCTGTGAGGGTCAGCAGTGAATTTTGAAGGCATGACTATTTGTCGAGCAGGCCAATTGAGATTTGTAGAAGTGCTTACTGTTCAGGATAGCTGGAATTACCCATAGGCACAGTGGGACGTGGTAGATTAGCTCGAGGTAGATGTAGACGTTGAACCACGCTCTGAGGACACGGTCAGTCGGGTTTGAGGACCAAATACCGTGTGGAAACCTTCAATGCAGTCTTCATGTTGACTAGAAGTGGAGCTAGTACTTCTTGTCTTAGTAGGCACACTTACGGAGGTGAGACGAAGAACTGGTCCCGGTACGTCGAGATATAGAACTGCCGCAGCGTGTCCATGTAGGCAGGCCGGAGCTGCGGGGGCCAAAGTGGGTAGAGGTCGATATCTACTCTTTGTCAAGATCCAGTTTTACGATGAGTGAGGAAACACGGCTTACTGAGCATAACTACGAGGTGGATGACGAAGAAGACTAGGTAGACCAGGTCGACTTTACGGGAGAATATGGAAGTCGCCATTGCGCCGGTGAGCGCTCAACGAGATTTCTGAATGATAGTTAATGCGCTACTTTGGTCGTTCAAAATTTTCGCATACAGTCAACAAGTGAGTCGATATAAGTTGTTGTTCAAAAAGCCGAAAGAAGTCTTGCTGAAGTGGTGGATTGTTGTTCAGTCTCAGCCGCTTCACGAACATCGCGGTGGTGCGCGATGGCGTGAACAGGGCCAAACTCCCTCCTTACATATATATATACACACCACAATGTGAACATTGATCATGATGATCTCATTACATGGAACAGAATGATTGAATCACAAAGTATACCCCTCAAAACCCCCCTCTCACCCTCCTCCCTCTCCCTTGAACCCCCCCAACACTCTCCTCACCCCACCATCCACCCGCTCCAAGACCCCCTTCACAAACCCCCACTCCGCCCCCCTCAACTCAGCCCATCTCTCCCACGTCAACCCACTCCTCTCCTCATCCAACACATCGTTGGTCCAAAATCCCCCCGACGCCTGCCCTCCCAACACAGCAGCACTCACCAAAGTCCTGCTCCCTTCCTCCGCCGTCCTGCCCACAAACCACATCAGGCCCGCCATCGCATACCTCCCCAGCCCCGTATCCCTGAAGATATCCGTCTTCGTCGCGCCAGGACAGCACGAGACCACGACGGGCGCCCCTTGCACGTCCTTCAGTTCCACCGCCAGGCCCTGGGCCGCGAGAAGCAGCAGGAATTTCGAAGCGGGATACTGTCGGAACGTAGCAAAGTTAGCTTTGTCGTCGCAAAAGGCGAGGTACGAGGTCTTGGTCGGCACGGAAGCGGGGATGTGCGAGGGTGAGATGTCCATGTAGGACTGGGAGGAGGTGAAGATGATGTGGCGCGTAGGACCGGATGAAGCTGTCAGGGCAGGCAGGAGGAGGATGGCGAGGAGGAGTGGCGAGAGGTAATTCACTTGCATGCTGGACTCGTGGCCGTCTGCCGTAAGCGAGTAGGTGGTGGTGTAGATGCCGGCGTTGAGGGCGAGGATGTCGATTATGGGGTGGGCGGTGAGGAGGGCGCGGGCGAAGGCGGAGATCGAGGCGAAGGAGAGGTAGTCGATTAGGTGGATTGTGATGGAGGTTGGGGGGATGGAGGGGACGAGGGAAAGAATGTGCGACTTTGTGGCTTCGCCTTTGGCGAGGGTGCGGACGCCGAGGACGAGGTGGGAGCATCCTCTCTGAGCGTATTTGGTCGCGGCTTCAAGGCCCTAGAGTCGAACTATAAGAGATTGATGGCGTAGTGAAGAAGGAGACGACTTACCACACCACTGTTGCAGCCTGTGATGACAATGGTCTTGCCTGCAAAGGAAACGTCAGGGTCATTTGGTGGGTTGCGGCCGCTCTTGTACAGCTTCGGGAGTGTTGTGCCGCCTATGGGCCTGTTGATCGGCCACGGTTCAGTTGACATTGGTCGTAGGAGATTGTGTTTAAGCAACAGTGATCGATTCAATATGGAGGATACCCATGAATTGGAAGTAGGTAATTGTGAGACCACACTACACGTACAGTGGTGAAAGCAAGCAAGAGCAGATGGAGTGAAAATACGCACCCGATGACAAGTGACAAAGTAGGAAATTGCCATGTAGTATAGGGAGAATTGGATTCGTTTGCTGCTGACAAAAGTCATGGAACGGCCGCGGATACTACGGACGTACCGTCAGAGTAAGCAGCCACCATTTCTAGCCCCTGTCAGTATGTAATACAGAAGTCGGGAACATTGACAACATTTCAAAACAACAATAGATCAGAACAGCAGTTGCAAACAAATCTTGCAGCAGACTGCTCATATGAAAATTTTGGCTGAATCACTGGATATGAAAAGGGAACAGACTTCTGGGAGGGGTATCGAAACGACACAAAACGTGTTGTGAGAATCTATCCTACAAGTCCAGAAGATCACCATTTCCTCGTCCAACTTGAGGCTGATAAGCCTGCTGTGGTTGATTCTGATTGACCACAAAGCTCGTCTCCGCCGCAGTAGGCGTCACAGGACTACTGTCGTAACCCGCTGCATCGTTGACGGACAAGTGTGCCATTTGCTGGTTACCAATGCTGGCAAAGTAAAGGTCTGCAGCATCAACAGCGGATGCAATGTCACCGTTAGAATTGCCATTAGTCGTCGTGCCATTAGCATCTCCATTTCCTGCATACCGGCCAGCAAGCATATCTTCTCGCTTAGGAAGGCGATGCTTCTGAAGCGCTGGACTTTCCAGTAATGTTCGTGGACGTGCAGTGCGGAAGACGGATTTGATGGGCTTGAGGTAGATTGTGGCGAGAGAGCCGACGGAGAGGCACATTTCCTGTAGCGTGAATGGATCAAGCTTTTCGCTTTCGGCCGTGATAGGAGGTTTCTCGCCCATGACGACTTGCTTTGCTGCTGCAGGATCTGTAGAGAGCAGTCGCCAGTACATGTACCCTCGATCACGGAGATCGGGGTTGTCTGTCTCCTCGGTTGCCCATTTGAGAACCTTTGGCACAAGTTCCTGACCCTTTGTCGGTCGGAGAATGAAGAGCTTAACCGTCGCGGTCAGCAGTGCTAGTTGAACGTCGTGTGACTCGTCCTGGAAGGTGAAAAGGAAGTCGTCCAGCAGCTCGTCACTGTTCTCAATGCGGTCCGCATACTGTCCAATAATCCAGATCATGGCGGCTTTGGCTTCTGCCTCATCGAGTGAATCCAGATTCTCGCAGAGTGTGCCAATGATCGACTCGTACTGGTTAGGGTACTTTCTGAAGATGTTACGTATCACTACCGTTGCTTCCTGCACAATATATGAAACTTTGGTGGCAACAAGCTCCAACAGTGTAGTGATGCACATCTTTGCAGCAGGCTCGATCTTGATTGCCAGCTTTCCAATTGCGCGGACGGATTTTCGAACAAAGTGTATGTCGATTTCGGTCGCATATTCCCGGAGCTCAGCTAAAACCTCCTTGATGTTGTGCTCATCAGCCAGCATAAAGATGAGCTCGAGTTTCGTGACTTTTACATAGATAGGGTCGTTATATTTACAGAAGAAAACACGGATATCGTTGCGAAGGATTTCGGGTCGTTTTTGGAGAATGAGGAGTGCGTTACGAAGGGCGAGGTATTGGATCTCGTGGCCCTTCGATAAGAGAGTCACCAGCGGTGGAGATAGCTTGTTGCAGAGTGAGTTGATAATCTTCTCGTCGGCAATGTAGTTGAGGAAGTAGAGAATAACTCTTATACAGCCCAGAACGACTGCAGAGTTAGTGTGAGAGAGCCGTGGTGCTATCCTCTCAGCAAGAAAGGTAGCCTCTTGCGAATCTGATGGCACAAAGTTCATCATTGCTTCCAGAATGTATGTCTGACCCCATTCAGAGCAGTCTGCCAGGATAGAAACGATCTTCGATGCACTGGCGTAGTCGATGGTCAATTTGATGGACTCGCTTCGCTCCCAGATGTCGACCAAGCTCGCCAATGCGCTGGAGACCACGGTCTGGTTTTCGTCTCGCAGCATGCTGTTGAGCCCGCTGATGAGATCTGTGTTCTCCACAACGTTCTTGTCATGATCGTAGAGCTTCGCGACGGCAAAACACGCCGTCTTCCTTACGTATGCATCCGGATCTCGTAGTAACGCTCTGACAGGCCGTATCGCTGCTTCAACGAACTCTCGAACGTGTATGTATGATATTGTCCTAAGCGCAAGCGCACGCATGAGCGGGTTGCCATCTTCCATATCCGAGACCAGGATCGGTAGAGCTTTGAGCGCAATATCCGGCTTTAATCGTGCATAATTGACCAGATAGAGGAAGCACCTATGCTTTGATCAGAATCGATGTATTCTTAATCCCATGTCCCAACTCACATCTTCTTGATTTCGAGGCTAGGTATGGTCATGCATGCTATTATGTCGGGGAAAAGGGCGACCATGTCGTTGTTGCTCATAGTCATATTCGCGACGATCTTCTTCAGCGCAATTTTCTTGGATAGATGTAGCTTGTCCTTCTTCCCACCTCCAATTTGCAACTCTTGTCGCAACTCTGCAACTTTGCCCTGTTTAGGAAGAAATCCGCGTAAGCTTTTGTACTCTATACCAAGCGGACTGAAGTTGCCGGAGTGGACGGTAGAGTAGACTGCGAACATGGTCGCGTTGAATGCTCAATGTCTAAAAGCGGGAATTAAAAGAAGAACAACGTACTCTTGCAAAGAGTTTGGCATCTTGATTGCTTGAACTCATGGTTGAGGAGGGGCCAATGCGATCGTCAAAGGCGTATACAGCCTTCGGGGCTCGATTATCTCGAGGCCCCTCTCCAGAGTGGGAGGGGTCCTCAGTGGGCTTTCTTGTCCTCGTGATTTGTTGCAGCTATGGCTTGGGCGCCATATCCTCCTTTCTTCACAGTGAAAGTCGAGGTGTTTCAATTCGGGAAGGATCGCAGTGGTGGAGGATGGTCATAGAAACGACAACGATGTCCGTCGCTGACATTGAATAACGTCGGCACCTGGATGCGCTCGGCCGTCAAGAGGACGCTCGGGCACACTTTCGAGATCCACTCCTGCCCTGAGCGCAGAGCCGCATCTGCAGAGCCGCATCAAGCTTGAGTTCACTTCACTGGACGACCTCCGTGTCATATACATCGTGGCTGCACTTCTGGACGACCTACGAACCGGACTCTACCATCACATAGCTATGGCAACTCCACCACCTCCACCACAATGGGTACTCGACCTCAATGACACAAATCTACCAAAAGCAAAAACCAGCAACTTTCCCGATCCTCCAGGCTACACTGGACCTGGTAGCGTGAAGGGCGGAGGAAAATCAAAGACACCAAGCAAGGAGAGGAAAGGTCCTTCAACAGAAGAGATGGATACGTTGAAGATGAAGAAGGCTTGGGAGATTGCAATTGCGCCAGCCAAACAGCTTCCAATGAACGCCATTGGCATGTACATGTCAGGCAACAGTCTTCAGATCTTCAGTATCATGATGGTCTTCATGCTGTTCAAGACCCCCATCACCGCGATCCTCAATATTCAGCCGGCTTTTGCTAGATTCGAGAGCGAAGGGACCAAGTCGCAGCTGCTAGGAGTGAAAGTGGTTTACATCGCAACCAATCTGCTGCTCGTCGCTCTGGGTCTTTGGAAAGTGAACGGTATGGGATTATTGCCGTAAGTATCCACCCGCTGAGTCAGTTATGCGTCTGACAATGTCTAGCACAACGAGGAGTGACTGGCTAGCTTGGGAAACACCGATACTGCCAGACTACAAAGCGCCGCTCCTGCAGCCTGGTACCTAATGAAATAGAGACACTGATGGATGAATATATACATTAGACGAGCTTCTTGCGTCCTGTGTTGCCACATCATTACTGTTTGAGCCGAGCTTGCGATTATCAAAGTGGAGGCTGTTGAGCTTGGAAAAAGAATGGTCCTCGCGATGTAAGATCGACCAGAACCCTTCCGTCACAGCTCCTTATCCCTGAGAGCACCGGATACGGATTCTTTTTGCAGTAGTTCCGATCGACCTGTCTCTGGCCGATGACCAACAGCTCCCGGACCGCCAAAGAGCTGGAACCCGTGATGGAATACCCATTCCGTCGCCTTTTCTACTGGCTCATCGAACATGAACGGAAGCGCTGGCACGGCGGCCAAGCCAAGCTGGGGACTGTCAGCAATCTGACCACGACTCGACTATAAGAATCCACTTACTCCAATAGGACCCCATGTCCTCACCTTGACATTCTTCACATCCTTCATTGCCCGGCCAGAGTATTTCACGATGCTGTGAATCGTGAACGCTGGTAGCCCCATGCTCGCAATACCCTGGAACACTGCTCTTTGTACCATTACTGCTCTGTAATCCTCGATCGGTACCACCTTTCCTGGACTAAGAGCCCCAGTACTTCCACCAGTGACGCCGGCGCCGAGCTGCGTCTTCGCAGACTCTACTGCACCCTTGACCTTGCCAGTGAGACTAGGATCTGACTGGACTACACCTTCGCTTGGCTCATCTGCGTACTTGTCCGGATGCAGCACCCGTTGATTCCGAAGCCATGCCTTGTATCCTTCGTGTCCTACATCGCCAAGAAGATATGCCCAGCTCACTCCATATGCTCCCTTGACCATGTAAGGATGCGCAACCGGTCTGAATGATTCTCCTATATCACTCGTGTATGCGACATATCTGTGGGCGCTCAAAAGGACTGTCTTTACTCGTGCCGCATATCCTGCATAGCGGAGACTCGATTCCGTTGTTTCGGGAGCAGTGCCATCATATATTGATTCCCATACTGCCGAATCTGGGTTGTCCAATTCGCCTTGCAAGTTTTTCGGTAAGGCCTGGCGAGGAAGCGGTTTTGAGAAGTCGGGACGTGGTTCTTTGCGGGAGTGAGGGATGTCGGAGATGTGGGAGGGGTCGGAGGGGTTGTCTTTCGCCATGATGGAGGGCTAGGGAGTTGCGTAGGATACTGGTAGAGAAAAGACACAAACACGGGGCATCTATATCTTACAGGAAGAGGAGAAGGCGGGTGCCTTGCAGAAGCATGGCAGATTGCGGAGGAGGCACGTCACAGTGAGCTTGCACGGTGCACCGCTTCCTGCATCACATGAAGTTTAGCCAACCGGAATCCGAGCTTCTCAAACTCCACCCGACATCAGTTCGTGATAGTTCAAGCACTCTGCGCTCAACCTCATTGACGACTCTCAGCACACCCGACGCTCACCAATTCCAGTCGCTTATCACAATGGTTGTCAAATACGATCTTCTCGGCCGCAAGGTCGGCTCGCACCACGTATGTCGCACACTTCCCCTGCCCCGGGTAGCACTTGAAACTTTTCTCGATCTCTGCTCCACGAGCACGCCTTTCCCCCATGATTGTTACCGACGAGCGAAACTCTGAGACTGATAAACGTAGCTCGCCATTGCCGTCCTTGGTACTCTTTTCGGCGGTGTTTACATTGGAACCCGGGGAGGCGGAAAGAAGGCTACCCAGGCACCACCTATTCAGGCGCAGAGCAAGGACGAGGAGAACTTCATTCAGTATGCCAAATCTTCTACGGACGACATACAACCGAGAGTGTGAGACTAATTGGATACAGGGATTTCCTCAAGGAGGCAGAGGCGAAGGAAGCGAAGCATTAATGACAGCATCAGGAGCGGACATTATAGAGTTCTGGAAGAGGATGGGTTACAGACGACTCGATCAGAGCTCGGAATCGCGCTCAACGCTGTACAGCAGGAATATGTGACCATAAAAGGGACATAATGTCATCTTCAATCCATTACTTTTCAGCCGAATGCATAAGTTCCCTAGGTCGAACCGTTATACGGCATTACTCGTCCATATTGCCATCTTATTGCTTTCATCTGGTCAAAGCAGCATCTAGACTATTCTGGAGTCTTGCAACATCTATGTTCCTTCCGATCAGAATGATTTTCCCTTCTTTCCGAGAGGCCGTAGCATCCGCATCTCCATCCAGAAATTCGAACACCTCTCGAACACCTTGCAACATCTTCACTTTGCCGTTGCTCATTGCTAGCCTGCCTTTAACTCTGTGAATATCCGACCTTGCTCGCGTCCCTTTCTCTCCGGCTTCGCGACCAGCCTCAGGGTGTGCCAGCTCGAGCTTTTCCCACAGCAGATTCCTGAGCCACAAGTCCAACCTGTCAAGACCATCTTCATCCAAAGTCGGCACCTTCAATGCTGTTGTGCCGATGCTGGGGTCCAAGTGACTATGACCCTTTGTCCCAAACTCCAGTTGTGCCTCGTCCACATTATCGTATGCATGCAAATCTAGCACGACTCCTTCTAGCTGAGGCATTTTCGAGTGATCTGTGACATGCATCTTCGCCAACGAATTGATACTCTGTACTCTTTGTTTGACAACCTCCAGTTCCTCAGCAGTCACCAAGTCGGCCTTGTTCAGCACTACCACATCTGCATGACTAATCTGTAAATGCGCCGTGCTGAGCAGGGGGCCTTGATGCACATGGCTGTTCTCCTCACTGTCCTCTGGAAGCTCCGAAGCCAGCGGCTCATCAAGGCACCGCAATATGTTCTTCGCGTCGACTAGCGTGACAACGCCGTCCAAGTAAACGGATGAACCCAGACCATCATCGACCCAGAACAGAGGTGCAAGGTTACCGGGGTCAGCTAATCCGGTCGTTTCCAGCAGCACATAGTCAAAGTTGCCACGCTTCTCCATCAGCGACTCGATGGCTTGAACGCCTGAGTCTTTGACCGTGCAGCATAAGCAGCCGTTGGCCAGCTCAAGCCATTCTTCGACCTGCTGGCCCTCTTGACTGACTGTGAGGGACTTTTCGATGTCGGCCGAGTCACCGAACTCTGTAGCGGTTCAGACGACTCGTCGTGTACGGAGAGTGCAAGACGAGGGAAATGTACCTACCGTTCAAGATTACCGCAATTTTCTTCCCATGCCGCTCATTCAGTATGTAGTTCATGAGCGTCGTCTTGCCGGCCCCGAGATATCCTTATAGAGTCAGACTCAACTTCTCAAAGTGGCTAGCTTTTCGTCCCCCGGCTACCAGTACAGTAATACTCTCAAGTACACTTACCTGTTATGATGCTTATTGGGACCTTTGCTACTTGCAAATCATCGACTTCTGCTGTGATTGTGTCTACGCCATTTTCACCAACACCAGCCGCGACAAGATCAGGTATATCCTCATCTTCCGAATCCATTTTGTTGCAAGGTCCTTGGATAAGAAGTCAATTAGTATATGAACATCAGAAAGCAAAGAAGACAATGCTATGGTGCATGCACCGCCACAAATCGTGGCGCGTGCTTCCAATGTTTCAACCTTCACTCAGCCATCATAAATGACCTTCTTTATGCCATTGCCCACATGATATCTGCTGCAATGCGATTCTGCTAACAGATATACATTCCAAGAGCCAGGACAATCACACAGCATGGCTCAATCTCCTTCGAGCTCCCCGCGGCTCCCTAGCCCACCGCCCATGGCTGAGGATCAAATCGGTCCCACCTCGCCAGGCGTACATGGGCTCGAGGACCTGGACAAGATTGGACAAACCACATCGATAGATCAAGGCGCATCGCGGCGAATACGTCCCGGCACAAAATCAGAAGACATGCTTGAAGGACCCCCACTCGTAGAGCTACAAGAGGTAGGCACTCACTCCCATCTCACCCAGTCCAACGCCCACTGACCAACCCCCCAGATCGATTCCGCCTTCCAGCTCTCCGAGCACCTCAAAGCCCTCTTCGCCTCCCTCACCTCACCAACACCCAGTACCATCGTCCCCATCACGCGCAGCACCGCCCTCCAACTCTCCACCCCACCCCCCAGCGTCGACCGCGGCATCTGGCTCTACGAACTGTGCCGTCTCCTCGTCGCGCGCGCCAACACGATCCTGATCTCCCTCTTCTCCGACTCGCCCCCCTGCTCCGCCTCGACCTGCCCCGAGATGCGTGCTTCAGAATGGCAGTACCTATGCGCGGCACACGACCCGCCCAAATCATGCTGTGCGATTGACTACTGCTGCCACACACTGGACTGGAGCGCCACGCAACTGACGTCTTCGAAACTGTTCCCGAGTCGGCTGGCGCTGGGGACCGAGAATGTGACGTCAACGCAGCAGCTGAGGAAGATGACGGAGATATTCAGACGGGTATATAGGATTTTTGCGCACGCTTGGTTTCAGCATAGGGAGGTGTTTTGGCGGGTTGAGGGACGGACGGGGTTGTATTTGTTTTTCAAGACGGTGTGTGATGAATTTAGGTTGATTCCGGAGGATAGCTATACTGTGCCGCCTGAAGCGGAGGGAGGGGAGCAGGAGGAGGTGGAAGAGAGGGAGGAGAGAGAGCAGAGGAGGGCGGAGATTGAGGAAGAGTTGGTGCAGGGGGGAAAGGATACGCAGAAGCGTAGTCACAGGATGGGGGGATTGGAGAGGCAGAATAGTGTCAGTACGGTCATTCACGAGGAGGTGGAAGAGGAAGAGGAAGAAGAGGAAGCGGAGGAGGAGCCGGTGGAGAGGGGTCCTGTCGTGGTGCTGGGGACACCAGAAGAGGAGAAGGAGGCCAGTCTAGGAGACGCGAGTGGGGAGAAGGAAGAGGGCAAGGAGGTACCGGTGGTGCTGCTTGAGGGAGATATCAAAGAGGACAAGGAGGTCTCCGTTGAGAAGAGTGATCCCAAGGCGGAGGAAGAGTCGCCGATAGAACCGTCGACCGAGACTACTGTGGTGGCGCCGGCGGAGGAGGAGGAGGAGACGCCAGTGACTACAACGGAGGGCGAGGAAGAGTCAACGGAGAGCAAACAAGTCGAAGCCGCAGAAGAAGAGACGAGCACAGAGCCTCTCGATCCTGAGAAGTCTGAAGCTGGCGAAGCAGAAGAGGCGGACAAGACGGTGGCAGACTGAAGCGAGCAGTAGCTCCACTCTGTCTATCCTCTGTTGAGCACAGAGCGGCACAGCTTGATGAGACATGCGCCGAACACAACTTCCTGTAGATCATGCTGATCCACAGGCTGTCAGTGCACAGGATCTTAGTATTCATCGACGGGATAAGCTGCATGCATAAGGGCAGTACCTCCTAGGGATAACCCCGCGCTTGCCCCTCACTGATCCTTCATGCTTCAATGCCGCCTCAAAAGGTCTACGACAGCCACATATATATAAAGATAGTGTACGATCAGATTCGACCAGCTCCTCATTGCTCCGCTGTTTTCAAAATCTCAACTACACTGCTATCAAAACGGACATTTATAGTAACCACAAGATGGCACCAGACTCCCCCCTCCAGCCCTCGTCCATACAAATCCCCAAAATCCAAACCGTAGCACTCGTCCGCAGCCTCGGCGGGCCTGTCGAATTCGTCTCCGACTACCCTGTCCCCACACCAGGCCAAGACGAAGTCCTCGCCAAAGTCCTCTACAGTGGCGTCTGCCAGAGCGGTGCGTTCCTTCTCCTTTTCCTCCCCTCCCCTCCCCTATCCTCCCCCCGCTTCCCACTCACATTTGGTCCCTCTCATGACCCTTACTAATGCCGCACTACAGATCTCCACACCCGCCTCGGCACAGCCTGCGGCCCGGACGGGCGTCCCATCACAGCGATCAAACTCCCGCACATCGGCGGCCACGAAGGCATCGGGCGGATTGTCTCACTCGGCCCCGGCCTCGCCCACCGCGACCCCTCGATCCGCGTCGGCGGTCTCGTCGGCATCCGCTTCGCGAGCCGCGTGTGTCGTCGCTGCGAGTACTGTCTCGCTGGGACGGAGCAGTACTGTACGAATGCCACAAACCATTTGCACCATGAGGACGGGGCGTTTCAGGAGTGGGTGGCGCTGGACGCGGGGTATCTGACCGTCTTGCCGGAGGTGGAGGGGGAGGAGATGTTGGCGGTGTTGGGGCCGACGCTTTGTGCTGGGGTTACGGCGTTTAAGGCGGTGAAGAATGCGGAGGTGCAGGCTGGGCAGGGGGTTGTGGTTGTTGGGGCGGGAGGGGGGTTAGGGTTGTTTGCGGTGCAGTTTGCGAAGGTGAGGGGGGCGAGGGTTGTGGGAGTTGATACTGGGGTGGAGAAGAGGAAGGCGGTGGAGGCGGTTGGGGCGGTGTTTGTAGATTTCAAGGAGACAGAGGACCTTGTTGGTGAGGTGAGGAAGATGACGGGAGCCGGCGCGCATGCGGTCGTGGTGACTGCTGGCAATTCCACAGCGTACGCCGTGGCTGCGGATATGATGCGCACTGGAGGTACGCTGGCTGCTTGTGGCATCCCCCCGGATGGTGGGCGCTTGGAGACGACCATGGCCGCGGTGGCGATCAAGGGACTCAAAATTGTTGGTAACCTAATTGGAAGTTTGAAAGAGTGCCTTGATGCGGTCGCTTTAGTCCAGTCGGGCCAAGTCAAGCCCCTGGTAAAGGTCCGCCCCTTCAGAGACCTTCCAGTTGTGTATGACGAGCTGGAGAAGGGAGACATTGCTGGGCGTGTGGTGTTGAAGATTGGAGACGACCCTGCCGCTGGTGAACATATGTGAACATTGTTCATCAGGTCTTGCTAGTATCCTCTCCTGCGGCATAGCCTCTTGCAATACCAGATCTTCCTTGCTCCATCTGTGCACCCTGGAGTTTTCCTTCCTCATCATATTGGTATCCTATCTCGTAGTCACTCCCAAGCCCCTGCCAGGTGCGTTTCGATCTTAGAAATTCTGCTGCGGGAGACACTTCGCCTCCAATTTGGGCAAGATCCTGCCCAGCTCGCTTGATCAAGCTTGTTGATTTGGCGTTACCACCATTGGTACTCTGAGTGGCAGAAGGCCTGGCCATAGGTCGACTGTGTGAAACATACCTGCCAGTCCGCAGGTCAAAGACCGGCGGCTCTGACTCTTCTTCACTCCCATCTTGAACCACTTCGGCATTCACGACCTGCTCGTGCTCTCCGCTCTGAGCGTTCTCGCTCACCTTCCCACTTGATTGTTGTTCTTCATCGAGGAAGGCCTGAAAATTGCTATTCCACTCGCCAGTCCAGATCCGATCTTTCTCGTCTGTTAACGCCAATTTCAGCTCGAATGGTGTAATGATGGGTTTCCAGAAGTCTTTGCTCTCTATCAAACTGCTTTCCCAACATCCAATGACAACCCAGCCACCGACTTCAGAGAAATTTGCAACCTTTGCGGCATTTACTTTACCGACCACGAAAGTATAGTACTTCTTGCCGGCTTTCGTGATCAAATCCTTCACATGCTGCAGTACATGCATGTAATTCTTCACCGAAAGAGTGTTGATAAGAATGCCGAATATGGGGACGGTGCTGAGTTTTGCCACCAAAGCATAGCGTCGTCGAAGCGCCATGGCAGTGGAAGCTTGGAAAGCCTCAGCCGTGCCGTGGGCAACACCATCCGTGGGTAGAATATATATCGACTGGGCGCGAGAGCTGAGGTTTAGGAGCAGAGAAGGAGGAGGTTCTGATAGATGGAATATTGAACAGTCTTTCAGTGCTTCTGGGTCATTCTGGACATCGATTGGTACTGTTCGATTCGGTATAAGGGAGGCAGGATCGTGAATGATAGATGGTGCGAAAAGGTTTGAGTAGCCTACCGTTTGCAGCTTACTCATGATAGCGTCAATGTGGCCTTGATACGGTATATCGGCCAGCAGAATGATCTTGAAATCCTTATCGGGATATGCCTTCTGCACTGCACCCACTGCAAAGTCCCGATCCAAGGGTTTGACCGTGAAGACGTAGATCACTGGAAGCCGTGCAGTAGGGGATAGACAAGTCCTGCCGTAGTGGACAACAACATCGGCGTCGACATGCTCGGCAGCGATCTCATCCACGCAACAAGCCCCGTAAGATGTGTCAGCAAGGATTGTCAGTTTCAGAGGCGTGGAATTAGCAATGTGCTTGTCTTTATGCGATTCGAGAGACAAATCATTTAACGTCGCCTCGGCGGCTCCAAGATCTGGTACGTCTGGGGAACCAGAAGCGTTGTCGTTCGAAGTCGAGGGCGCATGTTTTGAGAGGCCAGCACGCAGCGACTCGAAAACCTTCGGAGCGTCTCTGAGCATGTCGTCCGGGAATTGCAGCGCAATTCGGTGCCATCCTCCAGCTCTAATTTCAGACACGGTTCTGTCAATCTCGTAGACTGTGCGGAGCTCATCTTCAGAAAGCGTTGGAAAAGCCGCCTGATTGGTAGTCGATGTTGTCTCTTCCAATATATGAGCATCCGGAGTGGACAGCACTGGAGCTGCGCTTGTCGCAGCCATGCTGTATTCTATATCAAATATCGAATCTCGTCCAGCGCATTTTAGGGATTGTGAACGAGAAACGGAGATCAAATACCTGCAAAAATATTTCTTGATATCGCCAAGCCGAATGGTCGGTGGTCGGGGTTTGCTCGGGAGATTCCGCGGCGAAATCTGTGAAGAAGCTGGAGGTGACATCTTCAATCCGAAAAGTTTCCATAGCTGCAACGAGCGAACATACCGTCTCATTCACCTTCAACAAGCTTCGAGATCAGTTTATCTCGGTCGCCATATACCTCAAACTCGACCCGTTCCTAGCGAGGCCTTCTTATCTTTACCGACATGGATCACTCGCGCGACCCCTGCCCATGGGTGGCTCTCAATGACTTTGGCGGCGCATTTTGTATGGGTGTATGTATCAGGTGGTCTCCTTCACATTCCATATCAGCTAATAATCCTGCAGGCTATCGGTGGAGCAGGTACCTTTTCTCTAGCGGGCCTTCGATATGCTTCCCTAACATGAGACAGTATGGCACGGTGTAAAAGGCTTCAGGAACAGTCCATATGGAGAGCGGCGGATAGGAGGTATGCTCAGGTGTGGATTGCGCGAAAAGTACAGGAGTCTGACAGATCTCAGCGATCACTGCCATCAAAGCTCGAGCACCAGTGCTAGGAGGTAACTTTGGAGTCTGGGGAGGCATGTTCTCTACTTTTGACTGTGCAGTCAAGGGCATTAGGTACGGACGATTATGGTTTGCTGCAGAACCGGGTGCATATGACTGACAATCTCATCAGGAAGAAGGAGGATCCCTGGAACGCAATCATCGCTGGTTTCTTTACTGGAGGTGCGCTAGCAGTAAGAGGTGGAGGGAAGGCGATGCGGAACGGTGCCATCGGTTGTGCTATTCTCCTGGCTGTCATCGAGGGAGTTGGTATCGGTTTCCAAAGGATGATGGCGGAGAATACTAGGCTCGACACCCAACCTCTGCCCCAGGCACCTGCACCTTCCTCCGAGGCATCACCGAGAGCCATTCCTGCATAGAGCGACCACAACGTCTATCATCTGTATCACGGTTCCAATTGCGCATTTAGCGGGCGTTCATACTGGGGTAAGAAATGTTCAGACCTCTACACTCCAAATCGGATATTGTTGAATGAAGAAGCTCGGGTCACAATATGTGTATTATAGACGCGGGGATGAGGGGACGAGTAGTAAAAGAGCTCCTCATCTTGCTCAAATACCAATATAATCTTTTCCATGTTTAGGCTCTAGACAATTGCGAGGTGATCCCATCTGGCGAAAACACCCTACCCGCGGTAGCCCTGTTGCTAGGCTCGAGACTGCTCCATTTCGATAACGGAGGACAAAATCTACTCCTTAAACGCATCAAAAACTTCGGGCCATTCGACGGAGTGAAAACCGACTGTTAACCTCATTAACAGAGATCACGCAATGGAAGCTCCAAGATTAGTAAGCAGGACCAAGCATTGCTGACAAGCTTCCAAGCTTACGATCTGACAACGACATTAGCAAACATGTTTCTCCACGACTTCGCTGATCCTTTGTTGACAAATCGAGCGATGTCGCTGATGGTTGCCAACTACCATCCTAACGATAGTTAAAAGCTCAAACGACCAGCTCTGGAGAGCTACCGCTACTGCAGGTTAACATGGCTTTCTACCAGGCCAAAGAATGGCACGAAGGGGAGCTCGAAATGCATAAAAAACTGAGGGTCCCGGAACAAGATAACCCATCTCAGCCAATGCTCTCCCAGCAGGCAGCTTCAATGCTGCAGCGCGCTCCTCTGCTGGCCGTCGGAACTCTAGACTCTGAAGGAAGGCCTTGGACCACGTTGTGGGGTGGCGACAAGGGTTTCTCACAACCTCTTGGAAACAGCATCATCGGTATCCGTACCCCCGTGCCCGCAGTCTTGGATCCGGTAGTAGAGATACTTGTCGGACACAAGGCAGATGGCGAAGTCGTCAAGGTAGAAGGTCAAGGTAGGCTCGTTAGTGGACTAACGATCGACTTGGAGACACGCAAGCGCGTCAAGATAGCTGGAAAGATGGTAGCTGGTGCTCTAAGTGGCCAGCAAACCGACGACAGTGACCGCGAGGCACAAAACAGTGCAACGGAGGGCCTGCTTCAACTTGCCGTGAAAGTCGAGGAGAGTCTAGGTGAGTGACCCCCCCCCCACTTCCGCCCTTACAAGGTCCGGAAGCTGACGATTTGGGAAGGTAATTGCCCGAAGTATCTTAATAAGAAGGCGATTACGCCCGCGCATCCAGAGCCACGACTGGTCTCGAACGCGACCCCACTGCATCCCAAGGCACTAGATCTGATACAGAAATCGGATCTCTTCTTTCTCAGCACATCTCGCCCCAACTCTGAAATGGACACCAACCACCGAGGCGGTCCTCCCGGCTTTGTTCGTGTACTGGCCAACGACGAAAAACCGGTTCTTATATACCCCGAGTATTCAGGCAACAGATTGTACCAGAGTCTTGGAAACATGATAGTGAATCCCAAGGCTGGCTTCTGCTTTCCAGACTTCAGGACTGGTGATTGCTTGTATCTCACTGGCACGACGGAGATCCTGGTAGGCCGTGATGCGGCGAACATCATTGCTCGATCGAATGTGGCCATCAAATTCACTGTTGATTCTGCTCGGTACGTGGAACGCATACTGCCTCTGCGAGGTACATCTGGAGAAGCATCACCATACAATCCGAATGTCCGATTTCTCCTTGGCGAAAAATCCACTGCACAAGCAGAGTCAACGACAGGAAATCGAGCAAAGCTTCTCAAACAAATACAGCTCACTCCAAGCATCTCACGATTTCACTTCAGCTTATCAAATGCAGCCACCTATCAAGCAGGACAATATGTGACCTTCGACTTCTCGGAGCACTTAGACCTTGGCTACAGTCACATGCGAGACGACGATCCGCGCAGCCTGAATGATGACTTTGTTCGTACTTTCACAGTCTCTTCGCCACCAGGACTACCTCCTCGGCCGACACGGAAGCTTGCAGATGATGAGTTTGAGATCACAATTCGCAAAGTCGGAGTGGTCACAGATTTCCTTTTCAAGCACGGGAGAGATGATAGAAGGTCTCATCTTGATCTCGATGTTGAAGTCAAAGGCTTCGGAGGTTCATTCGTGGTGCAGCAAGACCAAGACGCGCCAGTGATTGGCTACATCGCTGCAGGCGTGGGCATTACACCGCTTCTTCCCTGTCTACCATCGCTTGACCTGACAAAGCTGAGGCTCCTTTGGACGATGCGGGAAACTGACATTGGCCTCGCGGCTGATATGCTCGATCAGCACCCAGAGATTGCGAAGAGCATAAAGCTTTTTCTGACCGGGGATCCTACAAAGAGTGATAAGGACAGGACATGCATGATGAAGATCATGGCTTCCGCTGCGGTTATCGAGCATCGTCGAATTGCGAAGAGCGATTTGGACGACCTGTCTGCAGAGGTAAAGAGGTGGTATGTCTGTACGGGGTTGGCTCAGAGAAATACACTCTTGCAATGGCTTGAAGGGCAAGAGGTGTTGTACGAGGACTACAATTTCTGATCTGCGATATAGATTCGCTTTTGTACAATTTTACGATCTTTGATGACGACCTGTTAATGGATTCATTTTTCACTTTATGTTTCTGTGGACCACCTCGAAAAAGGGGTTGGCGGCTGTGTTCAGGGGCCGACTTGTGGGGAGAGCTCGTGTCACCTCACTCGAGCTCGGCCGATCCTAAAAACTACCACCACCTCCTTCCTTCGTATTTCCCTACCACAAATTCTCCGATTCCACTGCGCAAGACAGTCCTCTGGTCATCGCCATCAATTGATCCCCGCTGCCCTCGATCTTACCATAATGGCCTCTCTTAATGTTCCCAGCAGGCCAAAGAGCGCCAACCCGACCACCAAAGCTGTCATCCTCGTAGGAGGACCCAGCAGAGGAACTAGATTCCGACCTCTCTCCCTCGAGCAGCCAAAGCCTCTATTCGAGATCGCAGGGCATCCCATCATCGAGCACTGTTTCGCGGCCATCACCAAAGTCCCATCCATCAAAGAGGTGTTCATTGTAGGCTACTATGAAGAGTCGGTGTTCCGGGACTTTATCAAGGACACATCAAAAGCCTTCCCTGGCATCTCAGTGCGCTACCTCCGTGAATACACCGCGTTAGGCACGGCCGGCGGTCTGTACCATTTTCGCGACGCCATCCTCAAAGGCTCGCCAGACCGCTTCTTCGTCCTCAACGCCGACGTCTGCTGCTCCTTCCCCCTGGGCGAGATGCTCAAGCTCTTCGAGTCCACCTCTGCAGACGCTGTAATTCTCGGCACCCGCGTCTCCAACGAAGCCGCCACGAACTTCGGATGCGTCGTCTCCGACCCTGAAACCAAGCGCGTCCTGCACTATGTGGAGAAGCCCGAATCCCACATCAGCAACCTGATTAACTGCGGCGTCTACCTCTTCAGCACCGACTCCTTCTTCCCCCTCGTCAAGTCCGCCATCAAGCGCCGCTCCGACCGCCCCCGCCTCGTCTCCTACCCCTCGTCGGACGCGCTGGACCAGGCCCACGTTCCCTCCCGCGACGACGACGATGACGACGACGAGAAGAAGAACGAAGTCATCCGTCTCGAGCAGGATATCCTCTCCGACCTCGCGGACACCTCCAAGTTCTTCGTCCTCGAGACAAAGGACTTTTGGCGCCAGATCAAGACCGCTGGCTCCGCGGTCCCGGCCAACGCGCTCTACCTCATGAAGGCCTTCCAGCAGCAGAGCGAAGAGCTCGCAAAACCCAGCGCTACCATCTTGCCGCCTGTGTATATCCACCCGACGGCGCAGGTGGATCCGACGGCGAAGCTGGGGCCGAACGTGTCGATTGGGCCAAGGGCGAGAGTAGGAGCAGGCGCCAGGATCAAGGAATGTATTGTGCTTGAGGATGCAGAGGTCAAGCACGACGCATGTGTGCTGTACAGTATCATTGGGTGGGGGAGCAAAGTCGGCGCGTGGGCGAGAGTGGAGGGAACACCAACGAGCGTCAGGGAGCACTCTACTAGTGTGGTTAAGAATGGCGTCAAGGTGCAGAGCATCACGATCTTGGGTAAGGAGTGTGGGGTTGGCGATGAGGTCAGGGTGCAGAACTGTGTTTGCCTGCCGTTCAAGGAGCTGAAGAGGGTGAGTTTATGGGTAAATCTGTGTTTGGTGATTGTGCGCTGACAGTATTAGGATGTCTCTAATGAGGTCATCATGTGAGTGACTTTGACCAAAGCAAAGGGATAGATTGCGGCTTGCGCAGCTGGGGCAAAGTGAACATGGTGGCCATGATCGGCACAGGGAAGACAAAAAGCATTCTCAACGGCATGTGTTTTCAGATCGCCGCTCCCAAACTAGACTTTTGACGCTATGAAGAATGGAACGCCCGCTATGAACATCAGACATGCATCCATATACCGTGCCAATTCTTTACCCTCTTTGCCTGCCATGCGTGCATCTCACTATGATGACCCCAACCCTGTCTATCAATACTCGATGCCCTTCTTGATAGCCTCGTACACCCTCACGACATCCGGGATGTTGAACTTCTCATACAACAGCCCCGAATGCGTACTCCACCCCGCAACCCTCTGCACCGGGCTCTCTAATCTCAAGAAACACTGCTCCTGCACCGTAGCCGCGACCTCCGCCCCCACACCGGCATTCACCATACTCTCGTGCACGACAATCGCTCTCCCCGTCTTCTTCACGCTCTCAATCACCGTCTGGCGATCCCAGGGATAGATAGTCCGGAGATCAATCAGCTCAACACTGCAGCCAAAGTCCTTCTCCGCCTTGACGATCGCGTCGTTGCACGTATACAGCGGCGTGCCGTACGAGATGACAGTGATGTCTTTGCCGGGCTTGAGGACCTCGGCTTTGGATAGGGGCAGCTCGTACGACTCGGACGGGACGTGCTCGACGGTTGCGCGGTACAGTATCTTGGGTTCCATGAAGACGACTGGGTCGGCCGATTTGATGGCTGCGAGGAGGAGGCCTTTGGCTTGGGAGGGGGAGCGGGGAATGACGACGCGGAGGCCCGGGATGTGCGTGAAGAGGGCTTCGGGGGATTGGGAGTGGTATCTGGTTGCGTCAGCTCAGTGTCTTCTCTGCCAGCTCTTTGATCTCCGGCATAGCTCCCACAGTGCTTTCCTCTCCATTCTCCACCGTGGTCCTCCCATAGTCACATTTCTCCTCCTTTCAAACCTAAAGAAAAGAAATACTCACAGCGCCCCATGCCCCACCCCCCCGCAAGGCATCCTCACCACCAATCCCCCGGCCCCCTGCCTCCCCGCATTCACCCCCGCCCTATACCTCACCTTCGCCGCCTCATTCACAAGCTGATCAAACGCGGGATACACATAATCCGCAAACTGCACCTCAGCCACGGCCTTGGCCCCCTCCATCGCAGCCCCAATCGCAAACCCCACGATCCCCTGCTCTGAAAGCGGCGTGTTGAACACCCGCTCGTCCCCGAACTCGGTCGCGAGATTCATGCTGCACCGGAAGACGCCGCCGAAGGCCACGTCCTCGCCGAAAAGCAGCACCGAGGGGTCGGATCGCAGCGCCGTCGAGAGCGCGCTGTTGATCGATTGGAAGAGGTTCAGGCGGGAGGTGGAGCCCAGGCGGGCGGATTGTGGGAGTTCGGGAGAGGAGAGGGCCGATTTGGCTGTGTGGTGCAGGAGGGGCGTCGTGCTGTAGTCCACTGGGAGGTTTAGGCGGGCTGAGGGCGGGTGCGTTGCGTAGTGTCGTGCTGGTCGGGGGATGCGGCGGCCGCTGAGGCGGAGGGCAGGGGCGAGATGGTGGAGCATGGTGGATGGATGTGCAGGCTTCATGATAGTTGTATTGATTGAGGTCAGAGACAGGCAGGAAAGGCGCAATTTGAGAATGAACGAGGTGTTGTGGTCTTGATTGTTAGTGCGGCTAGTTGCGGCTTTGTGTCTGGGACGTCCGCCGAGATGGCGGAGCTTCCCCTTGCGGTGGCTGCGGGGATCATCGAGAGTGATTCACATTCGAGAAGTGTAGCCATATAATAGCATCCTTGCATTTTACTGCAATCAGGACGCTTGCGATGTTGATGTCCATGAGCTAGTTTCAGTTGTAGTATCAATTGTAGTATTTCGAATGATAGTTCGGGGTTGACAAAATATTGCTGCAGACACCAATTAATATTCTGATGACTATGAATGTGTGCGCAGCCTTCCAACAAGCGAATGCATGAAACCGCTCAGAATGCTTTGCTACTAATACATGTACACAACCTGTCGTCGATCAGAAGCGCACATTCTCAGCGATGGTGCCGTTTGAAACCCATCAGTTCCCACCAAGCAGAGGGGTCGACTCGCCGCTGCCACTCTTACTGCCATTGGCCTTCTTGTGCTTCTTGCCCCCTCGCTTCTTCTTTTTCTTCTGCTTGTTTGCCTGCTGTTCCTGCTCCTGCTCCTGTTCCTGATGCTGGGGTTTGCCGTTGGGCTCTTCCGCTTTGCCTGATCCGGACCCTTCGCCCTCATTGTCAGAGGAGCTGTGGGTCTCGAGGACAATCTTCTTCATACCACCGACATTAACGAGGTTCTCAGTGATGCTGCCGGATCGAGCTGCACGGCGGACCTTACTAGGCCGGCGACTGCCCTCCAGCTCTCCGAGAGTGGATGTGGATGACTCAGATGCACGTCGGCCGTTGCTGCTTCCTGGTCGGGACCGAGCCTGGCTGGGCACCTCGAGAGTCTTCGATTTTGACATTTCCGGGTCCGGTTCTTCGCGCAGCTGAGAAGGTGGGCTAAGAGCCTTCTGACGTGCCATATCGGACGCCTCGGCTGCAGTTCTGGGCGACCCCGAAGCGAAGCCTCCTTCAGCTTCGATCTCTTGGTTAAGTCTAGACTCGTCGGCGAGGCGGATGGGAGGGTTTAGCCCCATAGAGCCATAACCTTGCACAATTCCAGTGCCCTCGGACCTGGCAACGCTAGCGGGTGCTCCTTCCGGAATACCGTTGGTAGATGCTGCCCTCGGCCTTGCCTCGATGGGTTCTGAGCCGGCTTCCTGGTGAGGTGCCTCTGGAATTGTTCCCACACCAGGTTTGATCTTCACGGATGTGAATTTGGTTGCCTTCGGGCGGCTTGCGACATTGCTTGGGCCCAAGTGCTTGAGGTGTTGTCGCATGTCGGCAGTCTTCGATCGAACGGCCAGAGGTCGACCTTGCTGGCCATCTGTTCCACTGCTTGTCCTTCTAAGCAAGAAAGTGGTCTCGCGGGCTTCATTGACAGATGACTTGCGACTGCCAGGTACAGTGCCTTTGCGGGGCTCAGTGTCAGAAGCTTCCACCTCTGACTCCTGCACGTTACCCTCCTTGGCATCGTTCGCGTGGTTGTGCTTAGTGTACCTGGTCCTGGGTGCTGGGGCGATACGGCGAATTGCCCGGTGAACATCAATGAAGACGTCAGACTCGTCAATGATTTCCCTAGAAGAAGTCAGTGTCACATCTTAATAGATCTAGATCCGGTAGTACATACTCGCCGATCAATTCCTCGATAACATCCTCCAAAGTGAGCACACCTTGCGCACCACGATCCTGTCCTGGGAACTCCGACACTAGAACCATGTGGGACTTGCCCTCTTGAAAGAAGTTGACAATGTCCAAACAGCTCGTGTCCGGAGCAGTTTCGGGAAGTGTCGCTAGAGCAAAGTCGCGGACTCGGAGACAGTCTTCAGGGTCGTAGGTGATCAGAATCTTGACCAGAAGCATGCCGATGAAGTTGCTGGGATTCTCGGGAGCATAGATAGGGATACGAGAGTATCCTTGAGACAAAATAGTATCCATCATAGGCTCGTCAAGTACTGTGTCAGCTGACATGGTAAAAACGTCCTCCATGGGTGTCATAATGTCTCCAACTGGTTTCTCCTTGAGATCCAGAACAGCACTGATGATCGTGACCTCGTCTTCGTTCAAGCGATCTGTTGGCGAGGATCCAAGAGACTTGTGCAGCGTAACGAGAGTCTTGAGACCAGCCTTCTTGTAGGTCGTGCCATGGTCTTCGCCCAGCAGCCAATCAAGGAGCTTAGCAGTAGGCCACGCGACAGGAGACATTATCCACATGAGTGCAAGTACAGCAGGAGACATCCACGCTCCAATGCTGAGGCCATATCGCACGCACACAGATTGTGGCGCAATCTCGCCGAAGATGACTGTAAAGCGTCAGTGAAATGGTCCCACCCACTCTGTTAATCACAACATACCAATCAACACAGTAGAGCTGACGACAGCTGGCCACCCACCGCCTAAAGACCTATCAAGGACAATAGGCAGAGTCTCGTTGGTGATGACGTTGCTGAGGAGCAGTGTAACAAGCACCCAATGCTTGCCCTTCTTGAGCAAATTCAAGACCTTCTTAGCGTGCTTCTTCTCAGATCCTTCCCCTGAAGTAGCAATAACTTGTAGGTATATCTCATCTTGACCCATCAAAGCGATCGTGAGACCAGCGAAAGCACCTCCGAGCAGGACCAAAGCCACTGCGACGCTTAGATAGACCCAAAGGCTAGCATCGTCCCGAGACTTCGGGCCCTCCTCTTCCTCGAAGCTGTGTATCGACCGCGCAAATATCGGCGCAGCATAAGAGAGCGTCGGGTGCAAGATTGAAGCTGCGAGGAGCTTCACGAACGAAAATGCCGCAGGTGATACAGAGGAGCGGGCATTGAGAGGTCCGCCGAGCTGGCGACCCGCGGAGAGAGCTCCATAACGCGACGACATTCGCAATGCAGACGAAGAAAATGAACCTCTGGGTTTTGGGGGCGCAATGATCAAGCGACAGGTAATGTCGAGGGAGAGGTGGGACGGTTTGAAGTTTCTCAAGGATGACGTTTTGGCGAAGTTCGAAACGAAGAAAAAGGCGGGGACCGTGCGTGAGCTCTGGCTGCTTGACAGCGCTGAGCCGCCTCTGCCAAGGTCGATGATATTCAGGTACAGTGAGATTCGTCTCCACAGGACCCATAAGTATCCCAAGTGCGAGATCAGGGTTTTTGTTGTGAGGGAATATTGCACTGTGAACAATTGCTCATACAAAGGACTTTGTCAGACGCCAATATTCGCTGGATAGCGCCTCTAGGTTCGATATCAGGTTTACGCGGGAGATCAAACACGAATGAGACGCTTGTGTCCGTGAATTATGCTACCAAGCCCCGCTCTGAAGCTATCGTGTGCAGTATCTTATTTGTTATGTTGCTAACTACCTACATGGCGTCGAAGAGTCCTTAGGTACCACAGTTGCCATTGTCGAGATAAACCCTTACTGTAACTTATCCAATGCGTTCTGACTCTTGGTGTACTGCAACAAACCTCACGATTGGAGATGTGTTCGTCGTGGACCATGATCATGGAGCGGTAGAAATCAGAGATGTGACAGAGGAACTCGAACATGACATAATGCTCCAAGTCTTCGAGCTTCTCGATCCCTGTGTTCCCGTCTCCCGTGCCGATACCTCGGACAAGACTACTCGTACTTTCCAACTCGATCTTATTGATGCATACATACGCTTGTACCTTAGACCATGGTGTTACTTCAACAGTCTGAGAATGCTGACTCAGGGCCTCAGATGGGACAGGCTACCCCTTCGTGCTGGCATAGCTTAGATCATTACTCTTGAGTCACAAGAAGCAGTGAGGGTTTGGCGCCTTTGGGAGGGAAGATGACAGAGAGTTTATGCTCGACCCGAAGGTCTGGAGCAACATGAGAAGCGTAGATCGTGTAGTAGAAGAATCAAGAAACGTCCACGAGGTCATAAATTGTGTTTACCGTGAAGAAGCCACCTTGAAATGGAAGGATACTTGACTTGTCAGACAAATTACTGATGGTACCCTTATTCTCATATAAAAGGCAAAGTACGGCCACATATGCTGACATATAACCAGGAAGACGACTGCTTGTGCCTGTACAGACATGCTGAACGTCCGCAGAACGACGAACGTCGAGCTATGTACCTCCTCGAGCGTGTTGGATATGAAGGGCACAAATGGCAGGAGGCAGACGCCCGATCAGATGCACGACATCACGGCGCCTTGCTTCTTCAAACAAGCAAGCAAGGGCACTACGATCACGATCGGAGACGCTCGACTCACAGAACCTCGCAAGATGCTGCGCCCATCACCGACCATTTCCTCGGAGCCCTCATCCCTGCCCATCGCAATCTATCCCAACGCGACGGTATCCTGAAATCTGTACGACATCCCACGCAGCGAGGGTGCGATGGTGCAATGTGACGAGCATTCCAGACAATGACGCGAGTGTGCAGTGTGACCACGTTTGCAGATGTGATGGAAAACAGCAAATGAGGCTCAGGAGGTCCATCTGCAATGCCCAACACCCCTGGATCGACACTGTGCAGGCGTTGGTGGCCGATAAGGCTGCGTTTTTGTGAGTGTGAAGTTGTCCCACGCCGCCCACGCCGGTGTTGGGTCCGTCTGGTTTCATCACATCCACGCTCCTGCGTGATGGGATAGTAATGGACAATGTGTGATTGTCATGGAGGTGAGACATGCATGCCTCCCGCCAGCATGGGTACCGAGATGGCTAATGTCGGCTAGGAAGTCATGTTGGTAGGTTTCTGGCTTGTCACAAGCGATGTTCGCGTGCGGGATGCGAATCCGAAGCGGGTCTGGGTGGGCCTCCGGAGGGATGGTGAACCAGCACAGGGACACGGAGAAATAGAAAGAAATAGCACACCTGGCATGTCTTGCGGCTGCAAACGAGTCGCAAAGATTGCATCTGGATGGACCGGTTGTTTTGACGAGCCGCAGGTCTGATGCGGGACGAGGCTTCGTCTGGCGTTTTGATCGCAAGGGGACGCAAAAGGAGCGTTGGATTCCGGATAAATTCGAGGCATGCATGCTCCGATGTCAGAAGGGAAATCGTGCGTCTCCTTTTGTCGCGGCTGGCTTGGGCTATGTGCCAGCGCACGCAGAAGGAATGTTGGGGTCAGTTGACACCTGTTCCAGTTTTGTTAACGAGAGATCATCCAACTGCACCAATAGTGACGCCTATCAATCAAAACAACGTGTGCATGCACTGAGCCAGGGTCTGGACAGTTGTCGATCAACGCGCCACGAACGCATCCGGCGCTCTCGCTTTGGTCTGGCGACCCCAAGGCGTGGGGGTTGTACCTGTTCTCCCTAGCACTCGATTGAGAAGCTATAATCTCGGATGCGAATTCGGATCTTGTCACTAGCAGCACAATTTGTCTTCCTTCCACTTTTAGATATGAATGCAGGTGTATGAGTCGCAGGAGACTCGTGCGAAAAAAGAAGTTTGCGGTGAGCACCCCTGAGAGGTATTCGCAGCTCGCAAGGAACATTGGAATTGGAGAAGAACAGGAAGTGGCCCGATCATTTCCTTGACTCCACGTCTCCGCATTGAAAACGCTGTTCGTTTGCGGAGCCGTGCCTGTCTGGCATATTGCCGTTGGAGACACAACAGCTGTCAGGATTGGCCTGTCTGGGTGCGAGTCACGCTGGAGAAAGACCAAGCTCTCTGACTTTCGCGGGGAGAGGCGGAATCGACGGGCCCGAAACGCACCAGCGCTGGTTTGGACTGCATCTAGTCGATTCGCTGGACGATCGGTCATGCGCGTGACCCGAGTCATTGGTAATGAAGACCTGATCGTCGGCGTCATGAATCTTGCTCCCCTGCCTTGATATCTGGTTTCTTGTCTGCGGTCGTGCGCTGCCGGGGAAGAGTCTCAGATATGCCGGAGCGTGCAGGGTTTCGTAGTTAATTACAGACACGAGATGACGAGGATTGTCACCAGCTACCAGTTCAGCTTGGCTCTTGATCTCCCAACAGGGCAGAATTCGTAGATTGACGGATGCAGATTGTTGGCTGGTGTGGGAGCGCCGCAATGTGGAGCGCCTCGTGGCATAGATGGCGCGGGGGAATGGTCGATGGAACGGAAACGGCTGCCTCCGTTTGCTATTGGACAATGTCGAAGTGTTGACACATTGGACCATTCCCTCCACTGCTCGGCACCAGTGACCTGTAAATGCTCGTTGAGAACCAAGCATGTAGGAATTGCTTTTCAGAACCATGGGTGATGAGATGACTTGCAATGCAGGAACATGACTGCCTACCAGCCCGCCCTGCCCTCGGTGTAAGTTCAGCCGACGTAACTGTGGCCAGAGTTGACAAGTCTCAAACATTGGCAGCTGTTGCTGACCCGCTGAGTGCCCAAGAAATTACAGTCATGCGGCGCATGACCGATGCTCGTCCACCTCGAAACAAAACGTCTATCTGCGAACAGTATTGAGTCAGGGTGCTGGCGTTCCGAATGTTTGATGTGGAGGCTGCCGCTGATCCGGTCAGTTTTCGATAGCCGCGGAGTGCGATGACTGGATTCGAGTGTCCATGTGATTTAGCCGCCACGTTGAGCGTCATGTTTGCACCCTCGGTAGAATCCTGAGCCTGTCAAGGTTCGGGCGAGAATGCTTCGGTGATCGAGGTCAAGAGAATGAGAGGCAGATCCAGCGTGGTGTGAACACAAAAGCGTCCAGCTGACGACGAAGAAATTTGCTTGTGTGCGCCGTACGCAGATACTACAGTTCAACCCTAGTTTCGCGTACTCGTACTGGCCAGAGTGGAGATGCATCTCTCCGCGACACGTGCTATAGCCTAGGAGTCAGTGTACAAGTTCATTTGTCATTGATTGACAGGGACAGGGTTCTGGGGAAATGGGCACAGGATGTGCGGTTCGCAGCGCGCACAGGTGAAGATTGTTCGTGATCTGCCGTTGAGTGTAAAGTTGCGGTATAGGCTCTACTGCGGTGGAACTGCAATTGGACCGCAAAAGACCCGTCGGATCAAAGTACTGTACAAGGGCGCAAGCCAGATGACCGTTGTCGCTTCCACGTCTTGGGTTGTGTGGTCGGGCCGACGAGAAAAAAGGCAAACGGTGTCAGCGGGCCCTGATTACTGGTACCAGCAGCATGTGCTCGTTTTTGCCAGCAAACAGTATCCGACACAGAGGATGGCACAACCGGGCTGACTAGCAGGATACGACGTGCGACAGCGGTTCCTGCGCGCTGTCTCGACTGTATCGTGTCACATGCGGTCAGGTGCAAAGGCCAGAGCAATTTCACGACCACGGAGATGAGATGGGAGGGGGGCACAAGGGGACACACAGAGCTGGCGAGTGGAGAGCCGCACTGACCGTGAAGACGGAACGAGTCCATGTACGAGAGATTGCGCGGCAGGGCTTCTGGAAGGTCAAGAACAGGCGCAGAACAGACCTCTGCTGGACCTTGCGGCAGTCTTTGTCACTCCGATCGACCGAGTTACCCAAAACGGACTGCACGACGAGAGCCAAGGCGGGGGCTCTGGCTGTCACGAGATGCGTGGATAAGTGATCTTCAACGAGCAGCGACGAGCAACCGACGGACGGCACGCTTGTCGGGGGCTTGCTGGCGCGGCGGGAGGCTTTGCTGGGCTTGCTGCACGCGGATTGCCCAAAGGCGCGGTCAATTGCCGAGGTGCAGCAGATTGCAGCAGCGTGCAGCTGTCGGTCGGCCTGTCGCAGGAAACGTGGGATTTGAGTCGTGCGCCGCCCCTGGTGGCGCTCGTAGTGTCATCGGCCCAGCCGTTGCAATGCGTTTCTCGACACTCCCGCCGGCCCAGTGGTCCAGTGGTCCAGATCGGATTTGGGATTGGGCGGTTGTGGTCATGCCTGCCAGCGTGCTTTAGCCTTCGCCTGTCGTGGAGATACAAGCCAGGCTGCGTTTCCCTGGAACGACAGGGGAGCCCGAGAGCAATCAGCAACAAAACTGAGCCCGTCGCCCCATCAGCCTTGACCTGCTAGTAGATATTGGCTCCCTCCCCGTCGTCCACGCGCGCACATCAATCCCTTTCAACCTGCCCCAGTCCATAGCACTCGACAGCCTGCTTTCGACCATTTCTCTCTCTCCAGGAACAAAGAGAAACGCCCCGCTCTCCTCACCGGACCAGACTTTTAACCCTTACCCCAACCACCACCCCTTCCCGACAACGTTTACCGGGCCTTTTCCTGTCTCTATGTTCCAAACCGCCTCATCGGCTTAGCACGCCTGGACGTCATCCTTCACACGGGTACGCCGTCCGCTCTACCCAAGCCTCTGCGCAGAACAACACGCGCAAGAGGCCTTTACTCCTCCCTCATCCACCTTCCCTCTTCTGCGAAACGCAGACACACCACCAAAATGGTTTTTCGACCGCAGCATTCGTTACTGGAGTTGAACATGGAGCGCGTCCACACTATCGACACGCGAAGCGTTGAGGACCTCTTCGGCCTTTGGAAGGGTGTGTCAAATCTTGTGCAAAATCCCACGTGAAATAGCCCCACTGACAACACCTTCAGTCTTCTCGAAAACTACAAACGCTCTCGAAGACGGAAAGAGGTTAGAAAATATGAGTTGGAGGCTTTGGAATCGTGAAACTTTCTGCTGCTCGCAAACTGTAAAGAAAGTCTCCCGCTCAAGTGTTTCTTCGGCACGCGAAGTCTCGACGCGCAAGTCGAATAACATTCCTAAACTACCAGAACTGGCCACGAGCCTCGACACCGTCTCGTCGGACGACGATGCCGACCTCGAAGATCTTCCCGATCAATCACCACCTCCTCACGTAGTGCGACCTGAACTCACTCGACTTGAGTCCTCCGACTCGCGAACACAGAAACACATCTCACCTGGCGAACTTGAGAAGATCGTTGTGTCAATCAAGCAAACCACAGGTGTCGAGCCGATAGAAGACCTTGACTTGCCCGCCTTGTCCGGCTCGCCTTTCGCATTCGGTGGGAAGGACCGAACAGTGTCGTCTCATTCCGAACCGGCGCAAACGGAAGTTGCTCCTGACCAACAACCCACCTCAACGATACAATCACAGAAAATTGAATCATCCACTTCGACCGTATCAACTAGCGATCCAGACGACTCCCCTACTGCCGCAGCATCTTCCGACAGCTCTTCTACCGCTATGAGTACACACGATGTCGTCCGTGGTTTTATTCCTGGTGGGGCCCCTTCATCTTACCGCTCACAAACACAGCTTGCCACTCAACCAACTCCCATTCTGAAGCATTCGCCTCGTCAGATGCCCTCCCGACCCAAGCAGAAGGGTCCCATGTTCACACTTGGCGGCTCGTCTGGTGAAGAAGAAAGCTCACTTGAGAGCCACCTCTACAAAAGCTCCATTAGCTCGCTGTCCGAAGGTTTGCACAAGCATGGTGTAAGGAAGCAAGCTTCCTTCCGCGACGATGCTCTCGTTAGCAAGATTCAAGACAGTCCGGTCTTCGAATCTGACGATGAGGACGACGACGACGACGACGATGTTTCTGAAGGCGTCATTGAGGACGATGAGGACTCCTCCGACTGGGAAGACGAACTAGGTGACGAGGATCGTTCCGATACTGAAGACAGCCCCCTCTTCCAACGTGTTGACTCTCGACCGAACTTGACCTCTCGCCGCTCTCTTCTCACCTCCGCGTTCCACGAAGGCGACAGAGCCAAAGCGCTCCAGAATGCAGCATCGCGATCTACCCCCGCCATTCGCAGAACACAGACTACCCCTCCTGAAAGCAGTTCTCGCGCACAGTCACCTGCCCGAGCGATGAACGGTCCAGAGGCCTCAGGCACTGGTGCTCGCCCCATTACCATGAACGCCAACAACCTTCATCCTCAACTTGCTCTCTCACCTCGAACCACCCGACGCAACATGCTCTCTACCGAACTGACCGAATCCCTCCGCCGAAACCTCCTCTGGGAGCGACAACATAAGAGTTCCCAAAACGTGGCTGCTCTCAAACGCCGTCACACCTCCCACGACGTCAAAAACCTCAAGCAATTTCCCGAACCAACACCTCACATGTCTGCCAAGGAGAATGCAGACAAATTTACAAACGACTACTTTCATGCCGGTCTCGGCGAGTATCATTCAAAGGGATGGTAATTAATTCATTCGACACCACTTCTACTACCAGCTTCTCGACACTTGTACCTTTTATCACTTCGTCTTCAGCGCGGCGTTATGACCGCGGTGTACTTTTAACGACTTTTTCTGGGCTTTCTGGCGGCGTTTCAACAGGCCTTAATGTGCTAGGCCGGATATCGACAGGGACGGAGGACAGGGAAATACACGATGACACAGCATTGATACCAGCCCTTGCGCAACATTCATCTTTGGGCATTTGATTTTTTGCTGGCTTGTACGACTACAATGAGATGCGTCGAGCGAGATCATCTTACAAAAGCCAAGGGCGATGATATTGAAGGACACGCGAGCGATTTGTGGCTTGCACGTTCGGCGGTAACGTGTGACCAGCACAAGCATCTGTACAATAGCGTGCGAAAATGGAATGAGCGGCTACTGCAAAGTACGCCGCCCTTGCTACCTCACTTTCTATCCCGTGTGTCTCGATCTCTCTGTGCAGATGCCGTGCCGTGTCACTATGTGCATGTTCGTATCAGCGCAAGCACTTCACTCAACACGACTTGCGGTCAGAGGTCGAGTGAATTTGCCTCCTGCAGCGCTGTCGTAAGCATGTGAATCATAGTGTACCATAATCGCTACCATTGACTCATCATAAGGGTGCATGCGAGATGCTTAGCAGTGACCATAGCCACCAATCGCATGCACCTGAGTCATCTGTCTTTCGAAAACTGCATGCAATATAAATGAACACGCAGCTTACGCTCACTGGAGCGGGCCGATTACCAGACCACATCCGCAGCGAAGCCACTCGGATCTTCGACGTCGTGCTTGCCTCAGACCGCAACATCAATCTGTGCACCTGCTTCTTTCCCCGGTCCACTGCCCAGCAACACAGTGTCACGACACACACAGCTGATCCGCGACGACTGTTGGCAGAATATGTCTCAGCCAGCGCAAAATGCCGGCGACAACATGAACGATGCGGTGACGACTGCCCCTCGTGCAACTAACGCTACGGCGAACAAAACATGCAGATACTTCGGGTCTAAATCTGGTGAGCAGCCTTGGTGTTTCTCTTTTCCTGAGCTGTCCAATCATGCTCCCCAAACTTTCAGCACATGGATAAAGGGACACCACTGGTCCGATCCGTCACATTCATGACTCTGTACCATATTTAGCCACTATTCGCATACTTCACCTCAGCTTTGCCCTGCGCATAATGAAGATATCATGTGGTCTTACAAGGCTGCCGGAACAGCCGGTATTCGCGGACTGATCGAGCCTGAAGCTTACCCTTCACAGGTTGCAAAGCTGGCGACAAGTGCCCGTATAAGCATGAGGTCAGCGCGATCACCACCAGCCAGACCGCGATCTCTAAACAAGCGAGCCAACGATCTCATGCTCCTCAGCCACCTGGTCAGAATGCATCGACCAAACACCCCACACAAAGGCGATTCCAAGCGCCAACTGTGCCTGCGTCCCGAGTCGTACAGCGGCCTGTACCCGCTGCGCAGCTCGAGGATCCTCGAGACTTCCAACTTGGTCAGATTCGAAGACGATTTGCTCCGAATGAGAAGGAAGAATCGTCTGGGACGTTGTTTTCATTCGGTCTGACACCGACGGATCCGGACTTTCCATACGAGATAGACGCCCTGCAATGTCTCCTGATTGTTCCTCAAGACTATCCTGCCGGCTCAAAGCCGAAACTACGAATCACAAACAAGGAGATGAGACGAGGTTTCCAGCTCAATGTCGAGACAGGCTTTGATGAGATTGCGGCCACGGCGCCAAATGCAACCCTACTTGGTCTTATGAATCGCTTGGATAAATCCCTAGCTGATCTCCTCTCACGGCCTATGGCAGAGACTGTGAAGCTGTATAGACACGCTGGCGGCCAGGAGCCGAGCAAAGCGCCTCACGTGGACGCCACAACCATTCAGGGAAAGGCGATGCCGCAGCCCAAAGCAACGGGTCCTGCCCGGCCGCCTTCGCCGACATACACTGAGATTGACAAAGCTCAAGCAGTACAGAAGCGACGGTCAGACATCCGCCAGTTGGTCGCTCGACTGGGTAAGTCGCCTGGGTTCAACCAGAGCAGCGATGGAGTATCTTTCACATTACCTCCTTCTGTCTTCAGAATGCCTACAGCACCAATGTCAATACAGCGGGCAACTTCATTGCAACTCATCGTCCCTGAGCTATACAATCTTGTCCCTTGCCGCATCCGATTCGGAGGCGAACGCACAGAAGATGTGCAGAACCTGGAAGCCGCGTTTGAAGCTCGAGTCAAGGAACAGCGGACCGGGACACTGCTTGCGCATGTCAACTACCTCTCTCTAAATCTCAAGAGCATGGCAGCTCAGATAAGGTCAGATGCAGCTACAAAGACTACTGCTCCTCCGGTGCAGGCACCTCAAGCCAAGGCTCATCCTACTGAAGCACTACCAGTACGGCCTGTAGAGCTCCAAGATTCGGACAAATCACACATAAAGGTCATCCCGCGACCCCTTGAATGGTCTCAAGCTCAGTCAGGAGAGACCGACTCGAGTGACGACTCTTACACGGAAGACAGTGACGTTACAGATGACGAGGAAGCCGAGGATACGGACTCTGCAACCACAGCACCAACAACAGGAGTAGCAGAGAAGGGCATCATGCTCTCGTTCCCCAACCTTGAGCTTCACGGTATCGAACTTTTGGAACTCCAATCTCTTGGTCTCACTGTGAAATGCGATAGATGTAAGGAGCTCAATGACTTTGAGCGCATTCGTAACAATGCCAAAGGCGATCACACAGGCATGAAGGAAGCAAACTGCAAGAAGTGTGGAAGTGGTCTTGCCGTCGGTAGGTTGGCTGTGAATTTCTCTGCTTCTTTGTTCTGACGAGCCATGAAGGATATCGGATGGATTTGATCCATGTCAACTCAAGCAGAGCAGGCTATCTTGATCTCGATGGCTGCACCATAGTCGATATGCTTCCAAGGCAAGCAACATCTGACAAGAGATAGTCCGTCCTCTAACTCGTCATAAGCACATTTGTACCTACCTGCTCCGAATGTTCAACGGCTTACACCACGCCGGGCTGTGTCTCTGTACGAGGCGACAGCACCATGGCTGTCTGCCGCGAGTGTCACCGCAAGATGAGTACGATCTCTTTATGGCCGAGTGGCAAGCCTTTGCATTGACACTCACACCAGGCTTCCGCATCCATGAGGTCAAATTCCTAATGGTCAGCGCCGCCGCCGAACGTGCGACCAAGGGGCCCATCAGAAGAAAGGTGCGCTTTCACATTGCTTTGCTTTGCCGTATCTCACCCCTGACGATCTCTGGCAGGTCAAGGAAAGTCTCGGCATTGTCGCTGGACAGGAGCTGCCTCGACGTGGCAAATGTCAACATTATTCAAAGTCAGTGTGAATATTTTTCCTCCAGGTAACAGCATCATGTTGACAAATAATACACAGATCG